>OY756948.1:6000416-6678333 GCA_963580275.1 Crataegus laevigata | reverse complement strand
TACAGACTTGATGTTTAGAAACTATTACTTTTCCCATACTGCGGATTTTTGCTGGAACATATTTTTGTTCTTTCAAATTGTAGGCTGATGGAAACTATGAGAGTTATAGATGATGAGATATGTTATCGCGCTAGTGATTGTGAGTATATATTGAATATTTTTTTGTCACTCTTGCAACGCAGTCGGTTCTTTAAATTTTATTTGATATCTTGTGCAGATCGGACAGTCTACAAGCTCTTTGACACTCGTGCTGATCTGCATCGAACCGTGTATACACATGCTAAAGTGAAGGTCAGAGATAGAACCAAAAAAATTTCGCTGAAGCATCAAAATTATAATGGTACTATAGATAGATTAACTTTTCTGATCTGCCTCTGGACATCTATGTTTTCACAGGCTGTTGAACTCATGGCCATCGATGCTATGTGCCATGCAAATAGTGCTTTTAAAATTGCAGAATCAATTCAAAGCGCAGCTGAGTTTTGGAAGGTGGAAGTGCTTTATCATTTAACCGAGTTTTTGACTAAGGCTTTTATCATTGTAGCACTAACGTTATCTGTGTTAATCTACAGTTAGATGACACAGTTTTGAAGAAGATTGAAACTTCTGATGACCCTGAACTCAAGGAAGCTAAGGATTTGATCCATCGCATTCGAAGAAGGGATCTTTACCAGGTACCCTTATATGTCCACCCCACAATAAATAGGTCCTGTTGTATTACATAATTCGCGTGTCTCAGATCTTAGCATTTCCTAGTGTAATTCATTAGGCAATCCAGTTTGTTACAAATTTTATTTGCTTTGGCAGTTCTGCAACGAGTATTCTGTTCCAAAGGAAAACCTAGAGCATTTCAAAGACATCACGCCTAAAGACATAGTTTGTTCCCAGGTTCCAAATATATTATTAGTTTCTTACATCTTCCTCTTTCCGTTATGCTTATCAAGTAGATACATGATACCCTTGTGCCAAATTTTCCATCCAGAAATCTGGTAGTGTTACACTGAAGGAAGAGGATGTTGCAGTCTGCACTGTTAAAATTGATTTGACTCATGGAAGGAAGAACCCTCTTGAAAGGTACCTTATACTCCTAAATCATATCATGATTATTATCAAGCCGCTGCTTGTCTTCGTATAACATTTATTAAATTTGCGTTTGGTAATTTATTTGACAAATAATTTGCTCTTCTTTGTGCATGCACCTGCTCCTCCAGAATCAATTTTTTCAAGGTACTTTCGACCTATATATGGCTTGATGCCCCGTATATTACTCATCTTTCAAACCGCTGATTTAATGAATGAATAAATCTCGTAAACTGCATGATCGCTGCAATATGTGGCAACCACAGTAGCAGCTATCGAAAAGATTATAGTGAATCGTCAAATTTAACCTGATCATAGTTTTAGCATTTGGACATACTGCTGATATTGAAATCTGTGATGTGTTAAAAATCTGTGAGGTAGTTGTGTACTTTTTGGCTATCATATTCTTCAGTTACTAATTTTCCATGGTAGAACGAACGGATATGGATAGGAAATTGTCCTTGAAACAAGCTAACAGCTTGAGAATCTCTATTATTTTTCTGAAATTCTTGAAGTAGACAGTACTTTCTTCCGTAGGTGGTTGAATTTTACGGTGTATTGACGAGCTTGATTTTTATCAGGATTATGAGAGTGCTCTACATGGTGAAAAGTTTCCAATCCAAGATGATCGTGTAAGTCACTTGCTTCCAACATTCTATCAAGACAAGATAGTCAGGGTGTACTCGAAGAAGCCCGGACTGGTTCGTTTCTTAATACTGTGATTGTTAACTTAATCGCGTATTCTGTATTAATTTCTTATGACTAACGAGCGATGATGTAATCAATCAGGTTGCAGCAGTTTCCGAGGCCTTTGAGAATTATCAAATGATGACATACGGACGGACAGAACAGGTACATTCAACTCCTAAGAAGAAACAACGCAAAGCCTGATTTCGGAACATAATCACCGTGACCAATGTGTATAAATCCTCATCGTAAATCTGATTTGTAAGGACACACGTATTACGTATACCGGTCTACGTCTCGGCGCTACCACATATTTTGGATTTGGATTTAGGAAATCTGCAACTTTGTAAAATCCACTATAAATCTACATTTTAACAGCTCTGTAAAAATCCACATGCTGAAAAAAGCCATGAGAAAATGTTTAAATACAATATAATCTTTGCATCTCTCTCCCCCTCTCTTTAATTCATTTTATATTTTACACAGTAATTTGCCATATTAGTAGAGAGAATTGATTACAGAAAAATAAATAAAATATATAAAAATTTGGGCTTGGATAATGTTCTTTCGGCCCAGAAATGACACTAAAACTCTTGATAGACCGGAAGGGTTTCTATCAACCACAAACAACTCGAGTTCTTTACTTTGGTACATAAAATTTGAGTTTTCTTTGATGCACATCAAAAGTGCACATTTGTATTACAAATTTTAACGAGAGCCCTTAGATTATTTGACCTTACAAAATCCATAGCTCTTATTTAGATGTGTAACTTTAAAGTGATAGTTTATTGTGCATTGTAAAAGGAATACCAAATTAGAAAGGAAAAGAAACACCACCGACGAACAACTCTATATATACACAACTAGACCAGAAAATCCAACTGTTCGCAATTAAGTAGGCTACGAGCTCTCTCAAACTACTTGAAACAAACATGGAGGGCAAACGAGCAGGGTTTGGAAGTGGAAAGAAGGCTGCGGGCAATATCGACATACAAAGTTTGGACCAACAGTTGGCGAGGCATCTCGACCGACTATGCTCGATGGAGGAGAAGAAGAAGAAAAAGACGAAAGAATTGCTTGACGGCCAAGAAAGTCAAGTCATCAGAGACAACAACACCAGAGTAGTTGCGGCCATCAAGCCGGCAAAAGAGGTGGAAGAGTGGCAAATCGTGCCGGATAAACTCTTCGTGAAGCAAGTGTTCGCCCGTGGAACGTTTGGCTCCGTCCATAGAGGCCTCTACGACGGCCAACAAGTCGCAGGTATATGTCGTAATTACTGATTACATCTGCTTAATTACTACATGTTTATATGTGCATGAATTAATTAATCTTTTTCTTTCTTAATTAAACAGTCAAATTTTTGGCGTGGGGAGAAGAAGGCCAAATCACAAAAGCTCAAATAGCTTCTTTGGAAAACGATTTTAGACGGGAGGTTTCTGTTTGGCATAAACTTGATCACCCCAACATTACCAAGGTACAAAAACCATTCAGTTTTTTTTTTTTTTTTTTTTTTTTTTTTTTTTTTTTGTTCTTTTCCTTTCTACAATTAAATGTAAATTTTTTTTTTTGTTATGTTATTAAAAAAAATCTTTAATTGTATTTTTCCAGTTCATTGGAGCCGCAACAAATACATCAAAACTAAAATCCCATGGTAAGGTAGAGATAAGCCCTAACTCCGCCTGCATTATCGCAGAGTATCTTTCTGGCGGTACTCTAAAATCTTACCTCATAAAGCACCGGGAAAGGAAGCTACCTCTCAAGACTGTCAAACAAATGGCACTTGATCTTGCTAGAGGGTATCACAAATTTCCTTACATATATATTTGTCTGTGTAATTTGGCCTAATCTTCGTGAGTGTACTTTTATTAATATTCTGCTATATATGAGAATGAGAAATTAATGATATATGTGTTAATTTGCATGCAGGTTGAGTTACTTGCACAGCAAGAATATTGTTCATCGAGATGTGAAATCGGAAAACCTGCTTCTTGACAAGGACGGTAGGGTAAAGATTGTGGATTTCGGCGTTGCTCGTTTCCAGGCTTCGAATTCAGGCGAGATGACAGGCTACACCGGCACACCTGGATACATGGCGCCTGAGGTGAGTTAATATTACCTGTATGAAAACTAGACGTAGATTGACTATATTCTGAATGTCCAGCATTATTGTTCGAATAAATTGCTTGCCCCCTTTAAGCTCTCTCCCTGTGGCCGAGTCAGTGTCAGCATTTTTTTCTCATCCATTTCTAGATTTGAAGTATTGATTTGGTTTTGCAGTAATCTAACTAATACCAAATGTGTTAATTGCAGGTCATAGAAAATAAACCATATGACAAAAGATGTGACGTTTACAGCTTCGGAATTTGCTTATGGGAGATGTATCGCTGCGATATGCCATATCCTAACGTCGGATTCTCAGAATTGACTTCAGCAGTTGTGAACGAAGTACGTATGTGTACATATCATGTACAGGAATTTCAATAGCTCTATTTCTGTCTTTGTAATAATTCAAGTAACGTTAAACTTACAATGCTTTGTTTTATTTAACTGCAGAATTTAAGACCAGAGATACCGAAGGGTTGCCCTAGCTCCTTAGCTAAAGTGATGATCAGGTGCTGGGATTCAAAACCGAACAGAAGGCCAGAAATGACAGAGGTTGTCTCAATGCTAGAGGCAATTGACTTTTCAGAAAATAAAGGTTTGGGTTGCTTCTCCATCTTCAGCTGCAAACAGTAGGACAAATCAATGGGAAAATAAAACGGAGCTCCTACAGACCAAGAACTACGAGATCGCTCTTCATTCTGGGGCAACGGAGGGAGGGGTACCATTCGAAAGGAAGAAGGTGAAATTCATTTTCCTTTCCAAACGAATTGTCAAATACACACATTATGTAGTAAAATTTGTATCACTTGTATGTGAAAGGCTAAAAGTGGGTTTGAACTGACGTTGCTTATGTTGGTGGAGCAATTAGTGAAGCATAAGTTGGAAAACTCACCAAAAATGGTCAGTAATGTAAACCACTATGATGTACGCTGTTGGAATAGATCAAAACCACAAGTAAATCAAGTACGGGTTGTGATTATCACTGTAGCTAAGTTATGGGTTAAAGTGATGGCTACAACCTTCCAACTTGTCATCTCACTTCTTGTTCAACCATATTTCTCTTTTTGTCAATATTTCTCTCTAAAATCTGGAATCTAATTACTTGTATATTGTTACTTTGATTAGCTCTTGTTGTGTTCGGTTTTCTAGGACAGAAACCATGTGGTAGGTGTAGCTATTGCCCTTTTTTTGTAATCTGTCCTTCGGCTCTCTATAAGAGCTGTTGTTTTCTCTCTTGTAATGTTATGATCAATACACAAACCTTGAAATTCAATATGGTCTCAGAGCAGTGACCACAGTGGCCTGTCTTTGCATATCTTCTTCAACCTTTTTGTTTTCTATAGCTGGTTCAAATGGCTGAGGAAAATCCTTTCAGTCCTGATACTGCAAGTTCTAGTGTTTCACCCACTGCAATCTCTACCGAAGTAGAAGTTAATCTAAACCAAAGACTTAGTTCAGTTTTGCTGAATGAGTTCAACTATCTTCCATGGTCTCGAGCAGTTTCACTTGCTCTCAGTGGAAGATCAAAGCTTGGTTATATGAATGGAACCATTTAGGCACCTAAAATCTCATCTCCTTTATATGGGACATGGCTATGCAAGGATCAACTGGTTACGTCATGGCTTCTCAGCTCCATGGAGAGGAAGCTAGCTGAGATCTTCAGCTACTCAAAGACTTCTTTCCATCTCTGGGAAAATGTCTGTGAGATGTATGGAAACCAAGAAAGTAAGTCCTTTGTTCAACACTTGGGTGATATCAAGAGTATGTGGAAGGAGCTCGATGTATACAGACCTCACACCATAAATGCTTCCGTGCTTTTAAAGAGAGCTGAAGAAGATAAGATTTTCCAACTCTTGGCTAGTCTTAGCTCAGATTATGAAGATTTACTAAGTCACATTCTGATGAACAGTGACTTACCTTAATTCTCAAGTGTATGTAATTCAACGTGAAGAAACTTGAAGGAAAGTGATGAACCTTGAAACCAAAAATAGCTTGCATGAGTTTAGGGCATATTTTTCAAACCCCAAGTTCTCAGATGACAGAAGAGAGAAGGGTAGAAGGTTTGACCTGAAGTGCAAACATTGCAATTATGGTGGACACACCATTGACAAATGTTGGATTCTACATCCTAAGCTCAAGCCAAACTTCCAGAAGAACAAGGGGTTCCAGAAAAACTCACAACCACCTTTGTATAAAGTTAATCATGCAGCCTTAGCTGCTCATCCTTCCTCAAGCGAAAGTCTACTTGACTTCACTTCCAATCCAGTGAACCTGATCAACGAGTTTGCTGTCTACTTACAAGAAAGACAAAGAAGTGGAGATCCAGAGAACACAACTGGAACTAAAATTGAAAACTCTACTGCTTTGCTGAGCAAATTTGTTGGGTTCCTTGCTAATTTTGGTCATGGAGGCTCAAGTAAACAGATTCCAGGTATATTGAAAGCTTTCTCCACAGCCTTAAATGTTAGTCTTGTGCATGATTATTGGATAATAGACTCAGGAGCCACAAACCATATGACAAACAAATCTTCACATTTACATGACTTCGAAAAAAAACAAAAAACTCTTCACAAGTGTCATATGCAAATGGTAAGGGTGTCCCGGTTGTTGGAAGAGGGAAAATTAAGTTGATCTCTGATCAAATAGAGTCAACAGCCTTGTATGTTCATTCCTTTCCATTTCACCTTTTATTAGTAGGAAAAATCACAAGACAACTAAGGGCCTGTTTGGTATCTTATTTGAAATTTTTTATCATTTCTCAAAACATTTCTTAAGAACATTTCTTGAAAACAATTTTCTTTAAGACTCAAAAACTTGATTGGTTTACGATTTAAAAATTTTAAATCTTACGACTTAAACTTGATTGGATTGTAGTAGAGACGAAAAAAGTAAAAAAAAAAAAAGGAGAAAGAAAGAAGAAAAGAGAGATATATTTGGAGTGAGGGGAGGAGGGAGAGAAAAGAAATGAGTGGGTTTAAGTTTAAAAACTCTAAAAACTTACTTTTTATGTTTTTAAGGAATATACTATATTTTTGAGTTAATCTTGAGTTCAGTTTTTAAAAATAGTTATACCAAACAAGTTTTTAAGACCTAAAACTTGAAAACTGTTTTTGAGTTTAAAAAGTTGGATTCAAGTACACTACCAAACAGACCCTAAATTGTCAGGCTATTTTTTCTTCTGATTAGGTCATCTTTCAGGACATAGTCACCAAGAGGACCATTGGTGAGGGTTTCTTTCTAAATAAGTTGTACTACCTTTCAAATGATCTCCCAAAGCCTAAAAGTTTTCAAGTCAGCTCAAGCCATTCTCAAGAACAACTACTTTGGCATCATCGTCTTGCTCATCCCTCAAACCATGTTTTGTCCTTTTTGTTTCCCAAAATGTGTAAAAATAGTTTGGAGTGTGATACTTGTCACTTCTCCAAATCCATTAGGTTACCTTTCAATTCCTCAGTGTCTAGAGCTAGTAAATTGTTTGAACTTGTTCATTCAAATATCTGGGGACCTACAATTGAATCTTTTGATGGTTATAAATATTTTGTCACATTTGTGGATGATTATTCAAGGATTACTTGCTTATGCCTTTTAAAGTGCAAGAGTGAAGTCATGAATGTGTTTAATGATTTTCATAAACTTGTAACAACTCATTTTGGTTGTCATATTCACACCTTAAGGTCTAACAATGGCACTGAGTACATGTAAAATAACATGTCTCAATACTTAAGTTCCCATGGGATAATTCATCAAACAAGTTGTGTTGGCACTCCTCAACAAAATGGAGTGGCCGAAAGGAAAAATAAGGATTTACTTAAGAAAACTAGAGCCTTAATGTTACATATGAATGTTCCCAAGAAGTTCTGGTCTCAAGAGGTGCTTTCTACTACTATTTGATCAATAGATTGCCTAGTAGGGTGTTGGATCAAAAATCACCTTAGGAAGTCATGAAAGGAAGGAAAATTGACTTATTTCATTTGAATTTTTTTTGTCGTGCTTGTTATGTTCATGTTGCTTCAATACATCATGACAAGCTCGATCCAAAAGCTAGCAAATGTGTTTTCTTGGGATATTCTTCAACACAAAAAGGGTACAAGTGTTATAATCCTTCTTTAAGGAAAATCATTGTCTTAAGGGATGTAAAGTTTGATGAAACTACACCATTCTTTAAACAATCAACCGAGGGTTTAAGTAAAGGGGATAATGATTTCGAAATCTTCCCTTTACCAAGTCCAACAATCAGAGAGGAAGGTATATCCATGTCCACTAACAGATAACATGAGAATTCTCTAAGCCATGAAGAGGAAACCGTGTTAGAACCACCTCACTCATCCCCTACATCTCCCGAGGAACCAAAATTATCACCTGTCTTGCATTAAGGAAGGAAAAACCCTCATCGTGATTGTCATCCTCCTTCAAGGTTGCTGGATTATGTGACTTACAATGCAAGGTATCCTGTTGCTGAGTATCCATCATACCAAAGGATGGCACCAAAACATGCAGTCTTCCTCAATTCCATCTCAAATGCCTCTAAACCAATAAGTTTTAAAGATGCAATGCAGCAAGATGATTGGAAGAAAACTATGAAGGAAGAGTTAAAAGCCTTGGATGACAATAAAACTTGGAGTGTTATCAAGCTACCACTACGAAAAAAGGCAGTGGGAAGTAGATGGGTGTACAAAATCAAGTTCCACTCTAATGGCACTTTGGAAAGACACAAAGCTAGATTGGTAGCTCGTGACTTTACTCAAACTTTTGGGATAGATTACAAGGAGACTTTTGCTCCTGTAGCTAAGATGAACACAATTCGAGTGCTATTATCTGTTGCAATTAACCATGCATGACCTCTATATCAAATGGATGTCAAAAATGCATTTTTGAATAGTGAACTTAAAGAGGAAGTTTACATGAAACTCCCTCTTGGTCATCCTCAATCCAATGATCCTGGGTTGGTCTGCAAGCTACACAAATCCATTTACGAATTGAAACAATCCCCTCGTGTTTGGCATTCAAAGTTGAGCTCAGTTCTTGAAGAAGTTGGCTTCAAGAGAAGCAATGCAGATTCATCTTTCTTTGTTTGAATTTGTCCTAGTGGAGCCCTAATGGTTCTAATTTATGTGGAAGATCTCATTGTCACTGGTGATAATGCCGATGAAATTGTGTTACTAAAAAACACCTTCAAGCAGAAGTTTGTCATCAAAGACCTCGGGACACTCAAATATTTCATTGGCATTGAAATGGCAACTTCTAAGAAGGGAATGTTTTTAAATCAATGGAAGTATATTCTCGATTTACTTCAAGAAGCTGATATGGTGAATTGCAAGGCTGCCTCTACACCCCTTGACTACAAACACAAAATGACCATGGATGGAGAACCACTCACTAATATCAGTTAC
The DNA here is from genome assembly GCA_963580275.1 of Crataegus laevigata. Taxonomy (NCBI): domain Eukaryota; kingdom Viridiplantae; phylum Streptophyta; class Magnoliopsida; order Rosales; family Rosaceae; genus Crataegus; species Crataegus laevigata. Next base: position 6,669,073 of record OY756948.1, on the reverse strand, counting down.
TACCAAAGGTTAGTTGGGAGACTTATTTACCTTACAATAACAAGGCCTGACATTGCATTAGCTATCAGTCTTATGAGTCAATTTATGCATTCTCCAACAATGGATCATTTGCAAGTTGTTAAGATGATAATGCAAAGCTTGAAAGGTTCTGTGGGACGTGGTCTTTTGATGCAAAACAATGTTCACACTCACATCCTTGGTTACACTGATGCGAACTGGGCATGCAATTTCTTGGATCGTAAGTGAACTACTAGCTTTGTATTTTTGTTGGAGGTAATCTGGTAAGTTAGAAAAGCAAGAAGCAAAGTGTGATTGCTCGGTCCAGTGTTGAGGCTGAATATAGGGCTATGGCAACTACTGCTTATGAATTAATCTGGCTTAAGGGTCTTCTTTCTGATTTAGGGTTTCCTAGCTCTCAACCAATGACTCTCATGTGTGATAACCAAGCAGTCATGCACATAGCTTCTAATCCTATTTTCCATAAGAGGACCAATCATATTGAAGTTGACTGTCATTACATCATTGAAAAAGTTCAATCAAAGATCATACAAACCCGTTACACTTCGAGTTCTCGTCAGTTTATTGATCTCTTCAACAAGCCATTGGTGACTATTATGTTTCAAGGTCTTTTGTCCAAGCTTGAGGGGGAGTGTTGGAATAGATCAAAACGACAAGTAAATCAAGTATGGGTTGTGATTATCATTATAGCTAAGTTATGGGTTAAAGTGATGGCTACAACCTTCCAACTTGTCATCTCATTTCTTGTTCAACCATACTTCTCTTTTTGTCAATATTTCTCCCTAATATATGGGATCTCATTACTTGTATATTGTTACTTTGTTTAGCTCTTGTTGTGTCCGGTTTTCTAGGACAAAAATCATGTGGTAGGTGTAGTTATTGCCCTTTTTTTTGTAATATGTCATTTGGCTCTCTATAAAAGTTGTTGTTTTCTCTCTTTTAATGTTATGATTAATACACAAACCTTGAAGTTCAATATACACCTTGTCCTCGGCAAACTAGCATCCTTTCAACTCTCGAAGAAATGACATTTTAACCAGTTTTCCAGGCTATACAATGTTGAAGTCAAAAGATCATTTACACCCCGTCTGAGCTATATATACATCGATGGAACACTTGATTCAATGCTGAGTTAGTTGCTATAACTATGCACCGGATTCAAGTCAGTATCCCATCCGCCGATTCATTCTCCATAAGCACCAACCGCGCGCTAGAACAGATTCTTTTGAGAAATTAACCAGATACATATATGCATCTTGGAATTCTTGTCTAATAGAGTTTCATGTAAATAGATATTTTTTAGAATATAAATGCAAATTCATGTCAAAAAAATCTACATATACTTGATACAATGAGTTCCTTGTCATGAACATAATTACAAGTTAAATTGTAGATTATCTTTTTTCGTAAGTTCATTGAGTACTTCAACTCTTAATATGTAACTTTATGGATTGATATAGTTATTCACTTATTTGTGAAACTTGAAATTGCTTTATCTATTTTTCCAAATCTAGTTTTTTTTCTTCTTCATTTTTCTCCAATTTCAAAGTTCAAAAAAAAAAAAAACAAAAATTAAACTGAATGACCTATGTTTATACTCTTTAAATTTTAGGAAAACCGAACTATACCAAACTAAATAGTAACTTTAGTTTGGTTTTTGATTTAGCTAAAAACCAAACCATATTAAAACGAACTCGCCCTTATTATTTACGGTCGTCTCAATTTTTAAGAAATTAACATTTGAATCTTTACCCAAAAAGGGCTAGGGACATTTTTAGCCCATCAAGTTTGATATCAATTTCAAAACATGTGTATGAGATGTTACTTTGTTCACAGTGCACCTTAATCCTTTGTTTTTTTTTTTAGGTAAAGGTGCACCTTAACCATTTTGCCTACTGCCAAATTTTGCAAATGTGTACCTTTTTGACATGGTTTAAGGAGGCGGATTGTCTGCCCTCCTCATTCCCGTGCCCTCCTGCTTTGTGTGGTCACAGTTAAGCCACGTCAACATTTTATATTTTTTTATAGAGATAATAAGATAAAAATAAATAGTAATATAAAATGTTGACGTGACTTAACCGTGACCACACAAACAGGAGGGCATGGAAGGGCACGCGAAGGAGGAAGGCAGACAATCCTCCTCCATTGTTTAATTTGCCTACTGCCAAATTTTGCAGATGCATCTAGGGGTGGAAAAAATTCCCAAAAATCCCGAACCAAACTTAAAAAATACCGATCCCAAACCAATTTTTTCCAAAATTTTCGGTATGCTATCTCAAAAAAAATACCGAAATTTCGGTATGGGAATCAGGATTGTCTTCCTAATATTTCGGTATTCCCATACAGAACCAAAATATATATTTTTAATTGTTATATATATATATATATATATATATATATTTACACAGATAATAATATATATATATAAATCACGTTAGCACAATAATGAAAAAATCATGTTACTTTATTTTTCATCCCTGCAACATAAAGATATGAAGGATTATGATATGTGTTATGTGTCATTCTATTTCATTGATAGGAGTCACCTTTACTGGAAGTAACACAAACACTAGTGTCAAAGTTGTTGAAGAAAGTAGAGAACATAAACACCGAAAGTGTAATGAGTATTCCACAGAATCACAAAAAGGTATATAACTTCTACACTAGGTTTGCCTTCTAGTGTATTCTTAAATGGTAAAACAACTCTGTTCTATAGGTTATAAACTTATAAATGCATCTCAGTGCTAAAAAAGAAGATATCATATAAAATTTATATGTGGTTGCACTGGTGGTTGTTTAAGAGTTTAATGTTGCCTACCGATACCGTTTGATCAATTCATACATTATTCCTTCTACCTCCTTAACTTACTTCATGCCAGGTAACTCATCAGGAGTATGAAGTTGAAACTAGTAATAGAAGAACAATCACGAAACGAATGAAAACAAGAAGCACAATAATGTTTGAAGTATGTACCTGATTATTTCAGTGAAAATATAACATCTATGAGAATTAGGAATACAAATCACCAAAAGCCCAAAAATATTCCAGGATTCCTAATTGTCCCAAAACACCAAAACTATTTCAGGATTCTTGAAATTTTGGTTTAGGATCAGTCTTGAAATTAGAAATACAGAAAATTTCAGTTTGAGAATCGAGACTAAGGTTTTGGTTCGGTATCCTATACCAAACCACCCCTAGATGCATCTCCATTGTGGACACGTCACCTTGTTCTTTTGTTTTTGTTTTTTTTTTAAGTTTAGTTTTTATGATTGGTTTGTGGTGCCTCGGCAAGTGGTTTGCGTTGCTTCTATGATTTTGTAGCCTCGTTGTCTTGCAATGGTTTTGGTGAGGGTTTCAGTGCTTGGTATGTCGCGCTTTGTCTATAGGACATATCAATCTTGGAATTTCTTGTTCTAGTGGTCTGATTTGTGTGGTGGCCATATAAGGTTTTAAAATTATTTGTAATTTGTTCTTATTACCTCCAGATCAAGAAATTAATCATTAGAGCATATGTACCCAACTGACATCCTTGTAAGTGGTTGGTTATGGTAATGAAATCCTATCGTTTCTGTTAAAATAAAATTTACACATTTTGTTAGGTTGATTGTCTATTCAACCATTTAGTGCTTCTGTGTGCCTTTTACATGGGACATGGATCCTCTCTGGATCCATGCATCATAATCCTAAGGATCCACCAATCCAAATCATTGAAATTTGATCCAACAGCTATCCACCAATCCGAACCATTCAAATTTGATCCAATGGTGGTTCGAATTGGCGGAACCCTAGGATTACGAAGCATGGATCTAGAGAGGATCCATGTTCGGATGTATTAGTTGTTCCATAAAAATATAGAAAAACTAATGAAAAAAGCTTTAAAATTTTGAGTTTTAACGAAAATGACAAAATAAAAAGTATCAGAATTAGTTTTTTTATTATAAAAATATGATTTTTCGTTAATATTCTTAAAAATATACCCACACCTCATACGTGTGTCATGCACTTACAGCGTCACTAGTTAATAGTTGTCCGACCAACTAGGGGCCGACACGTGTGCCGATAACGAAACAAATTTGACTTCCTCCCAAACACAATACATAAACTGTCCCTCAGTTCTCTCAACCTGTCACTCTCCGTCTCCATCTCTCTCTCCTAGGGCACAAAAACAGTGAAAATTCACTCACAGATTTCAATTCTTTCCGGCCATGGCGGACGCTCCTTCTTCTCCCGCCACAAACCCAGAATCGAAACCCCAATCCGATAATCCCAATCCCCAAGCCGATAACCCCAATCACCAACCTGATCCGGTCCCCGCCGCCTCCACACCACCGCCACCACCATCACCATCACCATCATCGTCGTTAGCTTCCACACCTATCCCCGTAAACCCTAATTCGAATCCGCCTCTAGTATCTCTGCCACCTCCACCGCCACATCCTTCGATATCCTACGCGCCACAACAGGTTTCCGGCGCCTTACCGCCGACCGCACCTTCGTTCCGGCCGGTTTCGCAGTTCACTCCAATACCGAACCCCGGCGTGCCCAATCCGAATTATCACCTCCCTGGTGTCCAGCCGCCCGGTGTGAGCTCCGGGGCTCCGATGGCTCCTGGTGTGCCCCCGCCGTCCTCGGCCCCGCAGCATATGATGCCTTATCAGATGCAGCCTATGAGACCGTACGCACCGATGCCTAATGGATACGCAGCCATGCCCACTGGTGCTCCTCAAGGCGCTTTACCTGGTGGGTTTTTGCTTCTCTGTATAATCCCTTCGTTATTTCGTATGGTCTTTTTTTTGCTACTCAATTTCAATGCAAAGTGTCTGTATTTATCGTTGGTTCTCGTTTTGCAATTGCTTGGTGTTGTTTTGCTATGAGTTGTTCAAGAAATACTACGGGTTTTGGTTTTTGTCTCGAAAAAGTGAAAAAAGTAGATTACTTGTTGAATTTATGGATAGCAATTAAATTAAGACTAAAGGTATAATACAGTGGGAAGCGTTTGTTAAGGCAGTTTGGTGTTTGATAAAAAAAATCTAGTGTGGTAGATTAAGGGTATCCATGACAAGATGTTTTCTCCTACAGTGTCTTGATTGAATTCGGTGAGAAAGGTTGGATGGCCTGCTTCATATTGCTTTGAGAACTCCCCATCTACAACTCCTTTTTTGGTATGCACATATTTTAAAGTTTTATGCAAGCTCAAGTTGGTCATGGAGTTCAAATGATATTCCCAAAATTTGGGAAAATTACTGTTCAATTTGTCATTCTAAAGTGATATTACTTTGTCGTGTTTATTTTAGTAGGATGCTTTCTGTTAGTTTTAAGGATACTTTCCCTTTCATGGGTTTATGAATTGCCAGAAGCAGACCATGTTTGCAACTGAGTGCTCATTGCTCTTGTGTTCTAAGGTATCGCAATCCTTCCGACTGAAGTCTCTCTATCCATAGATATATATTTATGTCCATCATCCATCCATCTATCAATCAATCTATTTATATATACATTTAAACATCTCATCATGTGTTTATTTGTGTGTGTTTTTTTTACTTTATGCATGTTTATTATGTTTTTGTTTTTTAACTAATACTGTTCTCGTGCTGCATGGCACACTTCTAACTTTTTTGGGATGAATTAAACTGTCAACATATTAAATATGTATAATTCTCATCAATGCATGAGATGTTGGAGGTTTTATTTTACTTGAAAAGGCTACTTTGGTCCAACTGGGGTGCGCAAGGTAAGCACAATTTACTCATTCATGGTTTATGAACACGATGTTGTTTCTTAATGTTTCCTTCAGGTTATCTGTTCAGCTGGTGGTAGTTGCTATGCCTGTGCTGCCATCTCTAATATGCTTTTAATGTGTGGTAACAAAAAATCATTATTTACAGTCATATTGTTTTTCATACGTTTGTTTTGATTGGGGGAGGGTCACCTATTTATCATTGGATGCAGTTAATAAAATTTCTCTGACGAATTTGCAAGATATTTATTTTTGTTTTTGTAGGACTTCCTCGTTATCCTCCATATCCAATGATTCGGACCCCGTTTCATCCACGCCCACTGGGAGCAACTGGTTTGCTTCAGCGTGCCCCTGGTCCTGGGATTCCTGGAGTTCGCCCGATTACCCCTCCTGTTAGGCCAATTCTTCCTATTGTCACCCCAGCCGAGAAACCACAAACCACTGTTTATGTTGGGAAGATAGCACCAACTGTGGACAATGAATTTATGAAATATCTCCTCCAGGTGTGCTGTCAAATTACTGCGATCTTTGTTGTTCTATATCAACTTTCCCACTCTTGTTTTATGTTACCCAAATTTATAAATAATTTCATATACGTTTTTGGTGTATGATTTTGACTTCTGATGGTTTTACCTTTTGTGAAGTTGTGTGGACCTGTCAAGAGTTGGAAACGTGCTCAAGATCCCACAGATGGGACTCCTAGAGGCTTTGGGTTTTGTGAATTTGAATCTGCTGAAGGGGTTCTTCGGGCATTACGTCTTCTCACCAAATTGAGCATTGATGGGCAGGACCTTGTGGTATGTGTTGATTCTTATTTTAGATCATTTGTCAGTTTCATTATGTGGTTTTTTATTGTCATTGTCATTATGGTGCAATGGAAATTTCCCTTCCATAGTAATCATGCTACACATACTTCTCTACATGTTTAACTTTGCTAATATTTTTCTCTTTTTATACTTGCTGTTGTAAACTTAAACAGCTAAATGTTAATCAAGCAACAAGAGACTATCTGGAGAGGGTTGTCCAAAAGAAGACTGAAAACTCAAAGAAGCTCAAAGAAGCTGAAGCAACTGAGAAAGGTGATGGAAGTGCACCAGACGTTGAGAAGAATGTACCTTCAAATCCTTCTGTACAAGACCCAAAGGAGGAAGATGGTAATTCAAGTAACAAAGAAAATGACACTGCCAATTTTGGAATTGTGACTGACGAAGACAAGGAAGCTGACCGGGAGGCTATGGAGAAGCTTACAAGTTTGATAGAGGAGAGAATAAAAAACAAACCTCTCCCTCCACCACCTACACCGGCTCCTGGTGATGCTACTAGGAATTCAAACTCAATGCTGCCAGCTAAATCAAGGGATGGAGACTCTGATGTTGATACAACGAGAAATGGTAAGGTCTTATGTTTGTACTCAATAACTGATGAAGTTGTTTAAAGTCAATTACTGTTGGCAGTTTTGCTGTCATACTTATAGTTGGTACTTTTAACTTTTCAGATGCTTGTGAAGAAAAAATTGATGAAGAGATAACTAGTGACAACAAAACAAGTGAGCAGGAGAGGCCTGAAACAAGCTCACCTGATAGAAGCAGGAAGCACGATAGGAGCAGAGACAGGGGGCGAGATATGAAACACGAAAAGGAGCGTGAGATTGAAAGATACGAAAGAGAAACAGAGCGAGAACGGGTGCGGAAGGAGAAGGAGCAAAGGAGAAAAATCGAGGATGCTGAGCATCAGTATGAAAAATGTCTGAAAGATTGGGAGTATAGGGAAAGGGAGAAAGAGAAACAGAGGCAGTATGAGAAGGAGAGGGAGAAAGAGAGGGAACGCAAACGGAAGAAAGAGGTACTCTATGAAGAAGATGATGAGGATGAAGATTCCAGGAAAAAATGGAGGAGAAGTGCATTGGAGGAGAAGAGAAAGAGGAGACTACGGGAGAAGGAAGAGGACTTAGCTGACAGGCAGAAAGAAGAAGAAGAAATTGCCGAGGCCAGAAAGAGGGCTGAAGAGGAAAAGCAGCTGGAGCAAGAGAGATATGCATTAAGGGTTTCATCTGGCCATGTACCAAATGGAAGTGACACAGCTGCTTTGGCTGAAGAATTCGGTGTGGAACTGAAAGATAAGGCAATTGAACAGGACATTGAGGGTTATTCTGGTCATGAGAATCGTATAGGTAAAATTACTCATGAAGTTATTATTGCTTTTATTGTTCTTTTCTTTTGCCCTTCCTTCCCTTTTGTTTTCATTTTTATTCACGTCGTTCGACTTTGACGTGACAGGTGATGGGTCTTTACAGAATGGTAACAGTGGTGATAAGTCAACCATGGCATCAGTTTCTGCATCAGAACCGCAGCTGAGTGGCAGTGCCCCAGCAAAGAAGTTGGGTTTTGGCTTATTGGGTTCTGGAAAACGTACTGCTGTTCCTTCTGTTTTTAATGAGGAGGATGATGATGCGCACAAGGACAAAAAAATGAGGCCCCTGGTTCCAATTGATTATTCAACTGAAGAACTACAGGCTGTCCAACAAACTGTTTTTGGGACAGCTCCATCAAATTTGGCTGCAGCTGCAGAATTCGCAAAGCGAATATCAAATGCTAGTTCTAAAGAAGAGAAGCCAGATGCGGAGAAGGAAAGAAGTAGACGTTCTGATGATAGGTCAAGCCACCGGGATAGGGACCGGCATGGTGATGACTCTAATCGCACTAGAAATGAGCACAAGGAGAAGACTATTGACCGTGATACGGACCGAGAACATGGGATGAATAAACCAAGGGCAACGGATAACAAGAAGCTTTTGGATGCAAAACAACTGATTGATATGATTCCGAAGACAAAAGAGGAATTATTCTCATACGAAATAAATTGGGCTATTTATGAACAGGCAAGCACCCCTTAACCCATGATACTAAATTCTTTTGTTTAAACTTGCACAATTTGCTTGGTGATCATTCATTCACGTAGTCTACTAACTGCTCGTAACTATGTTTGATGTGTGCCTTCACAGCATGCACTACATGAACGCATGAGACCATGGATTTCGAAGAAGATTACGGAGTTTCTGGGAGAGGAAGAGACTACGCTGGTAGATTACATTGTATCTAGTACTCAGGAACATGTCGGAGCAGAACGCATGCTCCAGCTGCTTCAATCCATTTTAGACGAAGAAGCTGAAATGTTTGTGCTCAAGATGTGGAGGATGCTCATCTTTGAAATTAAGAAGGTCGAGACAGGTCTGGCTTCAAGAACAAGAACTTGATAGCTTTTAATGTCAGTTGTACTTTTGCTTGCTGTAGACCCAAATCTTGTTAGTATAATATGTCCTTGGCCTCCGCCCTCGTTAACTAGGATGGGTCGCATAGATGGCTAAAACCAAATTCTTTCTGTTTTTATCGCTTCCTGTTACATTTTGTTCCATAAGCAAATAATGCCCTTTTTTCGATCTTCTTGGTTGTTTGTAGCTTTGGAATCTGTTAGATGTCCTCTCGGTGATTCTTTCCAAAATTTTACTTGTATTTATGTCCGGCGTTTTCAGTCGGGCCATAGTATTTTGAATTGCATGACATGGAGATCCTTCCTACCATTACACTTGTGTTACTCCTTTAATTATTTGTATTTTCATTTTAAACTCTCGTTTTCTCGTTCTGTACTTCTCCCTTTGATTGTGTTCCTTGATCTTCTTTTGGTTTAATGAGTAAACAGACGTGCGAAAATCACATCTTTAGCAGTAGAACTTGGAAGCAAGTAAGCAAGAAAGCAAGAATTTGAGCTGGTATCGTTTCCCGTTCTTATTCAGATTTACAATTCATAATCCGTGTTTAAGAAACAAACAGAAATACTATTAACAGTAGAATGACCAAGCTAAACATGATTAAGATCCAATTGAGGCATCAGATGACCCAGAACCAAGATACAACTGATCCAGCGGCCAAACCCAGAACCAAGAACAACACGATCACAATCCCTGCCGTCTCGGCATGTTGGAATTGGACAACTTTGGGAGCCAAAATCATCAACACACTAGTCAAGTAGCCGTTGGTGAGCCCCAAAAGGCAAGTTAGTATCGTCACTGGAATCTCCGTCCGGAAGAATTTGGGGCCGTGCATGCACCCATAGAAGAGAGGAAAGAAGAGCAATCGCACAACTGTACTGCCGATTGCAACCTTGGAATTTTTGAGGAGACATACAGAAGTCAGAGACTTGCCAACGAGATCAAACACATTGTAGCCTGTGATAAGGGTGATTGGGTACCAATCCTTGAGAATCTGAGAGTGCACGTCTTCGGTGATGTATCCTGGAAATATCGACAGAGTCACGACATAGATGAGGAAGATGCTAACTCCGTACCACTTGACTCTGTCGACTACGTGCCACAGAGTCGATCTCAACACAGTCAGAGTCGGAGGGCCTCTCCCTTCTGTCGCATCGTTTACAGCCTGAACCTTTAAATCTGCATAATACTTCATAACTGGAATCCTCGGTGCCACATTGTAGAAGACAATGCATATGACAATAATGACTATCCCGACAGCGAAGTAAAGGTTCGCACTCTTCCTCAGGCCATCGGTATTTTGTGGATATACAGCCTTGGTTACGATCCTCAGAGCAGAAACAATGACTCCTGTAAAATCACTCAAATTTTGGGGAGACCTGTTAGGAAACTCTGATGAACTCATAACCAGTAACCTAGAGCAGAAAAACTAATATGCTTCGAAGTGTGTTTCGTTTGATCCTTCCGTAGAGACCTAAAAGTGCTTGTGACAATCGAAAGCGTTTCCAACTACATTTGGCAGAAAAAACATAGTAGTGTTCTATGGAGGTGGTGGTTCTTCAGACTTGCTAGTGCTTTTCCAGGTTGCAGTTAAAATTTTAATAACAACTTCAACGTGTTTCCTATTAAAGCACTTCTAGCAGAAGCACTTATGACCAGAAGACTTTCCCAAACGGCCATTCAGGTTACAAAGAGACGCAGAAAATCAAACGAAATCAACTGAGATAAACTAAAATCAGAATTTAATTCAGAAAATGAAACAATACCCAGAAACCAAAATCAAACAAAGAGCAAAACCCAAAAAACTGAAATTCCAAATTCGACCGGAAAATTCAAAGGGCAGGAGTTTTACCTGAACCAGCAGTCCCGGCTACAACGGCTTGCATATAAGTTCCGGGCAACTCACTAGCCGCTCCAATGAGCGAGCCTTGAACCAAAGCATCCGCCACGCTGGAAAGCGCAACCGCCGCAACCGTCACGTAAAACCCGTCGTACAACCCGACCCGACCCTTGATGTAAAAGACATCCATGAGGGGAACGACGAGCAGCGAAACGACGAAGAGGCCCAGGCCCACATTGATCCGGACATAGGCTTCGGACTTGTGGGAGTAGAAGATAATCAGGAGGAGGCAGAAGAGGCCCACCACCATGTAAACGACGGAGAATATACGGTCGACGCTGGCATCTGGGTAGAGGTAGGCGAAGTAATCGACGGCTGTGATGAAAGCGTTCCATGGGAGAAGGTAGCCGACACCCAGTGTGAAGTAGATGATGTAGGCGAAGTGGAACGAGTCCTTTGGGATTTTATTAGGTACGGCGGCGGCGGCGGCGGCGCTGCTTACGGTGGGGAGGAGGAGGCTGGTCTCGGAATTTTCGTCGGTGCTTTTGGCATTGAAACCCATCGGGAATCGGTGGATGTTTCTCAATGGGTTTCCGGGTTCGGTTTGAGGGAATGGATCAGCTGGGAAAGTTCAAAGCTTTTGGCTTTGATTCTGGATTTGAGCAAAGATACTTGGAGACGGAGTTTTGGTAGGACTGTGAGGTGAAGAACGATGGAATGAAACGTTGTCGTGTTGGCCTCACAATTATTGAAAAGTAATGTCATCAAGTGCTTTTCCTATGTGGGAGTTTGAAGGGATGGGATTGTTTTATTTTATTTTTATTTTTAATTCTATTATTTGTAGAACATAATAGCATAGTCATCAACATGTACATCAATATTTTTATACTAAGAAGAGAGAGAGTTCAGTAAATCCACGATATTTTAGGTTGTAATCACTAATCACACTTCTTTTTAAAGAAAGTGATGTAGGTGAAGAATGGATCATCTTCTAGTTAAGGAAGCAGATAAAAATTTTCTGTGCAGGACGTCTGTGTTTATTAAGAAACAGATGTAGGTAAAGAATTGCGACATTTACAAAGTAATTTTATACTATTAAATGATATTATTTGGGTGATAAATGTATGCTTATCAAAACCATAGAGACATACATGATCATACACCAGCTCAAAGTCTCAATTTTCAAAATCGACCATCTACAACTAAAGAATCTTAACCTTGAATTCTACATCCGTCTTTGAGGAGAAAAGCTTAGGTAGGGTCGTAGAGCTCCCTGATTAGGGAAATTCTTATATTAGGTGAGATCAGCGTGAGGTCGAGTGAGATCAAAATACATAAGGCCTAATTTTTTTCTTAAAACTGTCCTACGAATGACGTGATAAGGTATCACTTACACAAAATTTTCTCGATTTTAGGTTACGTTTCTTGTATTCATTCCCACCGGGCTCAATCCTTCATTTTCAAATGAAATATTAACCTCCAATGAGCTTAATTAGCAGGAGAATTGTACATTGCATTGTGGCCCATTTGTTTGCCGTACCGTTAAGTACTTAACAACCAACTTTAGAAATCTCTCTAAGATTTCTACATCCGGCATTACACAGTATTTAAATCAATAAAATGCTATATATGATATCTTAACTAATAGTTTAATTAACAAAATGCTAATCTTGGTTAGATTAGCCTGCATAAAGACATGCCACAACAGAGCTCTCTCACCTGCACCAGCTTTCTCACTTCTGCATTACCTCGCAGCCATTAGCCTTGTTTGCATTCTTCCAACTTCAAATCTCTCTCTCTCTCTCTCTCTCTCTCTCTCTCTCTCTCTCTCTCTCCACGGCCAAACTTGTGTTGAATTTCCATTGTCTTAATCGAATGAAGAACCACGAACTGCCCCTTATGATAGTATTCTTCCTATTCCTTAGCGTCTTAACCTTTTCCTTCTCAAAAACCCCAGATATTGAGTGTGTACTTGGATGTCCAAGACTCTTCAGCATGGCACGGCACGAGTTGTGAAGCTTTCGATGATTACTTATACACCTTGGGGGACAGGGCAGCTCTTCTTAAACTCGACAGAGCAGACAAACTGCTTAATTTCAATGAAGGGTGTAAAAGATGATGTTTTGTGTTGTGGCATTGACAAGCTAACAAGTGGAGCCGGCGGATGCTCTGACTACACGAAAGTAGATGTTTTCGGTAATCTCAGGAACGCATTGGAAATCTTAGATGAAGGTTGTAATCTTTTGGGACGGGTGAAAAGTTCAAGCAGGATCAGGCTCGTAGTACATGTCTGAGAAGGTGGGAAGGGAAGAGATTGTAGCATCGACGGAAAATGAGGAGTCATCAAAACTTGAAGCTGATATGTGTAGCTTTTCAGTTTTGGTAACTTTAACAAGCAGGAGGATTGATGATAAGCACTGGGTTTCAGCACTTCATGAAAACCTTGGTTATTAGATATAACAATCTGTGATAAAATTATACATGCTAATAAATAATAAATGCAAATAGAAAAATTAACAGAGTAAGAACAAAACAAAAATATAAAACAGACAACTTGAAGATTGAGGCTTGCGTACCGCAATGTCTTTGAAATAAAAATTTCGTCCCTACTCAGTACTTGTAGTTTTATGGACGTCTACTTCACCAGGATTCAACGATCAAGTCAGAATTCCAGCACTGGAAAACTTAACTTCCGGCAAATTTCTGTATGGTTCTCTCGGTAAGAAAGTTTAGGAATGTAGAAGAAGAATTTGATATTTCATGTGTTCTAAATGTCATGCAGATGGATGCATATACAGTGTGTGGATGCCTGTTTGCAACAGTTATGAGAATGGGATGTGACTGTTGGGAGACATCTCTTCATAGGGGTGCTGTGTTCTCTGTGTTTTTTTCATTCACTACAGACTTCATCTAAAAAGATGAATCTGTTCAAAAAATAATTTAATTAAATTTGAAATTAAAAAATAATTAATTTAATTATTTAATTATTAGAGCCATCCAAGGATTTAAATATTGGTAATATCGGAAATATCAGTAGTCCGAAAACACGGAAATATCGATATCGATAAAAATTACATGGAAACCACGGAAATTGTAAGAAAAACTTGGAAATTTTTATTGAAACTTTGCAGAATGTTTATTTAGTCAATTATCTATTAGTTTATCACAAAAAATTGGAAGGAAATGCATTGCATGATGGATTTAACATTATCAAGTTGATTATATAGCGAGTTGACAAACATTGTGAGTGTAGAAAATATGTAGTAATTAATGAAAGAAGTCTAAACACACCATAAATCATTTATATATAATGAATTAGTACAATATTTTACACTTTAGTACCACATAGAGTTCCTATGAGGTTCAAAATTTTCACTATCTTCATCATCTCTACGTGTAGAGTAAGTGTATTGTGAAGAGTAGTTATCAAATGATAAATCCCCAAAATAGTTTTGCATGTAATTGTTAACATGCCACCCATATGGATCCGAGATTGGTTGAGGTTGTCCATAAGCAAAATCATTTGAAGATTGAGTCTGGCATTGTTTCCATGACTCGCTCGATTCCATCCCAACATGAATGGGATATGAAGGGTAGGGAAATGGTTGGCTATGAGTATAACCATAGTTACTACTTCCCACACCAATAGAGTCCGAAGTTCTAGATAACGAGTCATCTTCTTGACTTGACAAAATCCCTTTGCCTCTTTCTCTACGAGTATAGTCCTTCCCTATGGCACCAACTCCTGGTCCTGCCCGCCTACTGCCATGGTCATCATCTTGTGTTGCATGCGTGAAGTTTGCCTCACCAGTGAAGGGGGTCATAAATCCGGGAGGTGGTCCATAATAGTTTCATATCCAGCTCCACTACCTCCAGCTCCACTGTATCCTTCATCATTCTCACCTCCAGTGGTAGGTGAGTCTCCTGATCTTGTACTAGAGCTACCATTAGTATCATCATGATGTTGTGGTTGTGTAGGATTGGAAGAAGGTTGAATTCCAGTGTTTCTTGGTCTTGGGCGCAAAAATTCTTCCAAAGAGTCAGCGCTGCTAGATCCCACCTCTTCTTCTAATACTCTTTCTACATTTATCCCTTCATTACGTGCTTCTTCAGCAACTCTGGGAGCTGGGTTGCCTTCATCATCATATAAATGAAGAGGTCTAATCCATTGATAAAGTTGGTTATCCTGTGTATCATCATCTGCACCAACAATATCAAACACATCTAGTGGGTCACCACGGTCGACATGATCTATTTCTGCTTCCTTATCTCGAAGTTGAAGCTTCATGTTGTAGTAGTAATAAACTAATTTTTCCAAGCTACTATGAGCCAACTTATTTCTTTGCTTTGTGTGTATGAGTGCAAATGTGCTCCAATTTCTTTCACAAGCAGATAAAGAAGCTGTTTGTGATAATACTTTGATTGCTAACTTTCTCACAGTTGGTGCATCTGTCCCATACATGATCCACCATTCAGCTACAATGAAAAACAATGTTGATAGACCTAATAACTCCAACAAATTCTATTATAAACTTATAGTGAAATATGTTTATACTCACTAGGAGACATATTTGTTCGAGCAGCAACTGATGTTGGTTCTCCAAAAGTTCTTCTTGCATCTTTAAACCATGTTAGCTGAATTCAATAAATCGTGTTAGTTTAATCCAACAAAGTAATTATTATAATTTAAGTAATTGTGTACCTCATTTCCAAATTGGCCAACTGCTGGTGATGCAGGGTCTAATTTAGAGAATACATTATGTACAGCACGTATAAGGGTACCATCATCTCCAACACCGGGTCTGTATTGGTATCGGGGATTCAAATAATATGCTGTTCAAAGAAACACATACTCCAATAAGAGAAATAATACTTATGCAACTAAAGAAATGAATTGCAAATTATGACATAATTTATACCTGCTGCATGCAAATCGTGGTATAATGTTTTATACCATCGGTCATCAATTATCTTTATGACCCACCTTGCACCATGTTTTCTTTGCAATTCATCCTTCACTACACGCATCAACTCATATACTGCCCCCATAGTAGGATATACTTCTGTGTCAACGATCCGTAAAACTTTGTACAGAGGTTCAAACACTTGGCACACATGTTCTGATTGAGTCCAAAAAGCATGATCAAGCACTATACTTTCCACCATACAACCTGTACTTGAGCAGCTGAAATTGTGGTTGGCCCAATCGTCACTAGTGAATAGTTGCTTCAACCCTGCTTTCTTCTTAACTAGGCTGTCTAATGCAATATAATTGGTGGCAAATCGAGTGGTAGCTCGACGAATAATTTCTCCCTTGCAAAATTCACGCATCTTTGCCAACAACCAACTGTGATTGTAAATATAATTTGTGATCGTTCTAGCTCTTTTGACCACAGTAGCAACATTCTCTCTCTTCCTCATTGCCTCAAACATGAGATCAATACAATGTGCTGCACATGATGTCCAAAACACATTATGATGCTTCATTAACTTTTTTCCAGCTTTGACAAATGCAGAACCGTTGTCGGTCACGACTTGGACAACATTATGCTCTCCCACCTCCATGATTACATCCCTCAATAATTTGTAAATATACTTGTAGTTCTTTATATGGTTTGAAGCATCAACAGACTTCAAAAAAACTGTTTTTCCCTTGGAGTATACCATGAAGTTTATGATAGACAATCTGGTCAGCCCAGTCCATCCGTCACATATGATTGTGCAACCATGTGTTTCCCACTTTGACCTCAACTTGTTAACATACTCGCCAATGTTGTTATACTCCCAATCCAAATATTTGTTTCTTATCTCATAGGGAGTGGGAGGTTGTACTCCAACACCGGCTTGTTGACATCCCACTACCATATTTTTGAAATGATGTGATGATGCCTTTGCAGGAGGGACATTTTCATAGATAAAGAACTTGCTAATTAGACGCCCCATTCCCTCTTTCACATTACCTCCCTTGAAATAACTCCAAACACTCTTTTGACGTGCGTTGGATGACTTATATAAACTTGGGGCTATTGGTGGTGTTGGTTGTGATTCTCTAAGACTGCCTCCCCGTCTCATTTGTGCACCACCACTTGTCCCGGAACCTTGTGCTCTATTAGGAATTTTATGAAGGTGTTCTCTTTCCCATGCTGACTGTTTGGAGGCACGTAATGCTTGTTTCAAACTGCGTCGTTCTTCAGGTCCCATGTCATCATCACATTCGTCCTCATCGTCATCATCATCACTGTCAACCGCTTGGCCAATGACTTCTCCTCGTAGCCCAGCTCGAATATTTTCCATTCCTTGTGTTCTCTTTTCCTTCTGCTGTTTTTTATTTTTTAATAATGTGCTGATGAATGCCTTCACTTCTGGGGGGACATTATCGCATCGTTGGACATTTTTTGCTGGATCTAATCCACTAAGATGGTAACTCCACCACTCTTCATTACCCGACCACAATATTTGCAAATTGTGCCATGTTTGTTTCCGTCTATTGGGTCTCCATGTTCCCAAGCTGGATCACGTTTAGTAGCTCCACTAGACATCTTAAACGTACCTACATTTATTTTTCATGAAAATTAGACAAATATATTTTGGCCAAAAAATATAGTAGTGATGACGGTTATATAAAAGAACCTAAATAATAAAGTTATTGTACAGAAGAATTAAATACGAAGTAAAGAAAATGATTGTAAACATTTAAGTAATTAAAAAAATAATATGGATTAATAAAACCTAATATTAATGAATAATAATCCAATTTGATAAAAAAATAATCCTAATATAAAACATAGTGATGAATAATAATCCAATTTGATAATAATCCAATTTAATGAATAATCCAATTTGATAATAAAAAAAACCTAATATTAATGAATAATAATCCAATTTGATAAAAAAAAATCCTAATATAAAACATAGTGATGAATAATAATCCAATTTAATGAATAATCCAATTTGATAATAATCCAATTTAATGAATAATAATTCAATTTGATAATAATCTAATTTAATAATAATCCAATTTAATGAATAATCCAATTTGATAATAATCCAATTTAATGAATAATAATCCAATTTGATAAAAAAAAATCCTAATATTAAACATAGTGATCAATAATAATCCAAACATAGTGATGAATAATAATCCAATTTGATAATAATCTAATTTAATAATAATCCAATTTAATGAATAATCCAATTTGATAATAAAAAAAACCTAATATTAATGAATAATAATCCAATTTGATAATAAAACCTAATATTAATAAAATAATAAATAACATTAAACATATTAAAATTGTTGTAGGGAATAATTAATTATACAACATTACTTAATTGGCTCAAAAAATGAACATGCAAGTATTTTTTGGTTCTTAGATCAAATGCATAGGTTCACACAAATTATTTGTTGTTGTATAAATTACAAATTACAATAATATAAAGAAAATGATTGTAAGAATTTAAGTAATTATAAAAATAATATAGAATAATAAAACCTAATATTAATGAATAATAATCCAATTTGATAATAAAATAATAAATAACATTAAACATATTAAAATTATTCTAGGGAATAAATAATTATACAACATTACTTAATTACTTCAAAAATTAAACATGCAAGTATTTTTTGGTTCTTAGATCACATGCCTATTCAAAAATTAAACATGCAAGTATAAATTACAATAATATAAATATAAGTTTGTAAACTTACCTTAAATATGGAACCCTTTGTGTAATTTGTAAAGGCCAAATAGAATCTGAGAGGAGAATGGCTCTGGAAGAAGAAGAAACGATGAAAGACTTCAGGGAAGAATGGCTCTGGATTGCCTCTGAAAGACTTAATGTTTTACTTTTTGTCTTGTAAAAATTATTAAACAGACACTTTTGAATTATTTAAATTATTTATATGTTATTTTATTTTATTTTACATTATTTTGATTGGATCATTTGCATTGGATCCTCTCTTTTTTTTCACACCACCACACAACCTCTGCCCTCACAGTCCTCACAGTCTGACAGCCATCTTGGCTGAAATGAAAGGCGCCCCCCCCCCCCCAAAAACCGCTACGCCCACAGACAAATCAAAATATCCCAACCCCCCCCCCCCGGTGCCCGCCTCTGTGACGAATCCCCGCAGAAAAATCAAAATATCCCAAGGGTCCCAAGGCCCCCATTCTGACGAAAACCAAAAAGGACCCCCCCTTCTGAAAAACAACCCTCCCCCCTCGAAACCCTCTCTGACTCCCCAAAAAAACAAAAACTACCCACTCTTCTCTCCCTTCCGTCTCTCTCTTCTCTCCCTCCCTTCTCCTCTTCTCTCCCACACTCCACTTCTCTGTCTCTCTCTTCTCTCCCTCCCTTCTCCAGTTCTCTCCCACACTCCAGTTCTCTCCCACACCACACCACACGCCACTCTCCCACACTCCACTTCTCTGTCTCTCTCTTCTCTCCCTCCCTTCTCCAGTTCTCTCCCACACCACACCACACGCCACTCTCCCTTCCGTCTTCTCCTCCGGTCCTCCCCTACCATCGCAGTCTCCTCTCCTCTCCGCCGCCTACCATCCCCGTCGATTTTTCAAGAAAAAATCGATAATATCGCAAATATCGCGATATTATCGATTTTTTCGATATTTCGTCGAGAATTTGCCGAAAACCTTATGGATATGTGTTTAAATATCGATGTCTCTAAAAACCGATAATATCGGCGATCGGCATTTTAATCCATGGAGCCATCTTTTGATATTAATTATAATTAATTATATATTAATTAGCACACCCCAAAGTTTAACACTAAGGGTGAGACCAATTTTAGTCTCCAAGGTTCATCACTCCAATTACTTTCTATAAGGGATAAAGCCTTATAAAGTGAAGAAACTGTTTAGGAATGATCAATGTGGAACAATAAAATTTCTACTCAAAGCACAAAATTTTCAACAATACCCCCACATTTGAGTTGAAATTTCATTCAAACTCAACATTGGTGACCAGTGACCTTCAGAAGGTAGGCAGTCAAGAAAGGCAATTCATTCGATTTATTATCTTCGTATTTTACTTCTGCTCATAAGCGCTTTGCTAGAAGTGCCTGAAGCCGGTGCTTTTCCATAAAACGCTTCTAGGACCTAGAAGCAGTTGCACACAAACCCTTAAACTCCAGCTTAAGTGATCTCCTTTCCTTCCATTGCAGATGAACAGCGAAGCTCGGGAAGTAGTGGTATAAACTTGAGCACAGGTACTCTAAATACATAATGTCACACACAGTTTGAGTCCTAAATTCTAGGAAGTTGCAGTCAGTTGTCATTTAGTTTGCGGTCATGGTGAAGTTCTGTTTCTTGGTAGTTTTGAATCTTTTGATTAATTCATGAGAATGTCAGGTCTGTGGATTCTATGTGGTGGTCCAGCAGGAATTGCACCAATATTACTCATTGCAACATGGACCTTTTGTGAGAGTTTTCAGCACGAAAAGATGGTTGCTACACTTGTGAGAGTTTTCAATCAAAGCTGATTTGCAGGTAAAGATAAAAGTCTGCCGTGGATAACTAGACTAGAACTTATCCGAGAGGCTGCATTGTTCACCGTGATATCAAGGTAGCTCTAAACTTTATGCATTTCTGTTTGCACTGCCATTGTTGCTTCATTTGCCACTCTTTTCATCAAACTTCTTTTCTTGCCACATTCCCAACTCGCAGCCAACAAACATTCTCATTGACAAAAACTTTCAAGCGAAACTGTCAGACTTCGAGTTATCTAAAGTCATGGACTTGGGACAGTCCTATGTGAGCTCAGAAGTGAGAGGGACATTTGGTTATGCTGATCCTGGGTACCGAAAGAACCGCCATGTAAATGCTTCAGGAGACGTCTACAGTTTCGGAATAGTTCTTCCGCAACGTATCTCGGGCTGCAGGGGTTATCAATCTAAAAGCTTAAACAAACCAATGCCTCTGAGTAAAATGGTAATGAAGTCAAATTTTATCTCCACATCTCTGAAAAAACTGTTTCAATTTGCTGATTCGATTTCTTATGTTCCATGTCTTAGTAGGCAAGCGCCCTCAAGAAAGGCGGTGATGCAACCGAACTTGCAGATCCCAAACTTAACGGGGAGTACTCGGTGGAAGCTTTAGACCTTGCGTTCAACCTAGCTTTGTCATGCACAGGACTAAAGCTGCAAAGGCCTAGCATGGACCAAGTGGTATCAAAACCTGAAAAGCCACTCGATACCTCAACCCAAAAACAGTCAGCTTTTTTTTACCCTACCAATCAAGGCTTGAAATCGAAGTAACTCGGGTACATAGTTTTGTACATTGAAACAATAGTGAATGATTTATTACTGATTTTGTATGGAAAAAGAATTTTGCAATAGGGAGCAATACAACAATGATTTTGTACAAAGCTTAATTGGAGAAGCTGATCATATATACTGATATACAGTCATTAGCTCCTAAAAAAACCGAGCCAATAACGAAACCAAACCAGACGAAAAATCAAACTACAACAACACCGTGTCTACACAGGACCCTGAATTTACAGGAGGGCCTCAAAAGAATTAAGCAATGTAAGTATCCCCACAAATATTCGGGGTTTACCTAACGTGAACGAATCGCCCTTGTGGAGGAACCGGAGAGATTGAGCCGGATGACCTTCTTTCATGGAACTCATGCAGGACCCTGATGAGAGCACTGGCCTTTTTGCTTGCTCGAGACGTGCCTTCGCTGAGTTGAGAATACAAAGGTCCCATAAGCGAAGGGCTCTTCGCTAGAAGAACAACCACATCTCCGCTGCCATTTACGCAAAGAGCAAGCAACAAAGACACGCATAACTCCTTCCCTGCCCTAGGAATGGAGGAATTCAGGATCCCTACGATCGTATCTAAAGCTTTGCAAAGCAAAATTGCAACGGATCCCTCAGGTTTCTCTGCGAGAGTTGAAAGAATTGCCAGAGCATCTGTGACGAGAGCTTCACTATCAAATGATGCTAAGACATTAACAAGCAGAGGAACTACCCCTGCTACTATCACCCTCCTATGATTTGCAGGGTGAGTAATGAGCCCGAAAATCGCAACCAATGCGTTTTTCTTGGCCCTATCAGTTCCATTCTTGATCAACTCCGTCAATGCCGGTATGGCATCTGCATTTTCTCCAATCAATCTCCTGTACTCCTCGACCGAAGAGAGGTAAAACAATGTGCCAGCAGCATGCTGACGAGCCTCTATTCTGAGACCTTTCTTCAAAACACCTATAATCAAATCCAGACCACGATATTCGACAATCACAGCCTTGCTTTTCAAATACTTGGAAAGATTCAACAAGGAGGCGATGGCATTTTCTTGAATCCCTGAATCTGCTGAACACAACAGCTTCAACAAAAGTGGAACCACACCGGCTTCAACCAAACAAGACCTGTTAAAAATGCTTGATTTCGAAAGAAGCCGGATTTCATAAGCAGCCTTGTTCTGCTCTTCTACTGTCCCAACCTCAAGCCTTCCATTAAGAAACTCGGCCACCATTTTCATGGCTCCCTCAGCTGCCAAACTCCCAGCAACTGCAAGCCTAGTCCTCTCACTGTCGCGATTTCGGTGACCCGAATCAGCAAATGCAACACCATTTTCGAAACAATGCTGCTGGATCAATCGCTTTAGCGCCAAATTCGGCACCACCTCCGTGTTCTTGAGCTTCTCCCCCGTCTTGGGACAAATGGGATTGCCAGCTCTGAACCATTTCTCAATCGAAGACCGATCGTAGCTCTGCCCTGTTGCTATCGTGACCGGGTCAGCCATGATTTCCAGCGATATCGGGCACCGGAAATCTTCGGAATTGAGGCAATCCACCGCCACGCCGGCGCCGCTGCATTTGGTCTCGGATCTTCGACCCGGTTCATCATCCACAACATCGAAAAACACACATCGACAGTAGCACATCAAACCCTTCAGGCTGCTCAACAATCCCACCTCTCTCTTCTCGTGGCTCAAATTCTCGAACCCAATTTCCGAATCCAAGAACTTGACTTGCTTCTCACACCTGCTCCATTTCCTAATCCCGAGGAACTCGAGAACCCATTTCAAATCGCCCTCGCCCGGAGCAACTCCTTTCTCTAACCCGGCCAAAACGGACCTCACCGCCTCCACGACACGAATATCATCCGGGTCGACTTCATACCCCGTCTTTCGCGCTTGCCTGGCCACCAATTCTACGTGCTCCTTGACCTCGACGGGGGCGTCGACCGACGCGAGAGGCAGAACATCCAGAGCTGTGCCCATGGCCCGACTCAAGACCCGAAACTGACTCGCCACGCGACCCGACTTCATCAGCATCCATACCCTGGCGTCGTTCCGGGCCAAGTCTTCCAGCAAGAACTGAACCTTCTGGAAGGCCAAGTGGAGCTCCGACAAGCTCAGAACTGCGGAGGTCGGAAGACCCGACGATTCATCTCGAACCGCTTCGAGAAAAACCCGGACGACACCGATTTGTCGGACGATTTCTCGGGCGTTTCGGGCGTTGCTGGTGATGACTTTGGACTTGAAAGAGCAAATGTTGCAGGCGAGAGTGATGAGTGACCTCAGGAGTGTCTGCGGAGATATGGCTTCGCATGGATGAACCGCCGGGCACGTCAGAATCCGGCGACCTGACCCGTTTGATCTCTGAATCATTGAAGAGAATGGATAAAAAGGTCTGATCCTCAGATTTGGTGTTTTGCTTGTTTGTTTGTTTGGGTTCAATGGCTGGACGTTCGTGCGTATATATAAGGGCATAGCGGGAGACACGTGTTGGAAGCTTATTCGATGCTGACGAATTCAAAAGATCCAAGGGCGCCAGGGCTTTGACTTGGACGCTCAGCGTTGGACACGTGTCCCGTGAAACACGTGGGTGTGGGAAATGGCGGCTTCGCAGAGTGTTTCGGGGAAGGCTAATGGGAGCTGGACGCGTGTAGCGTCGATTATTGGAAGGGAAGGTGTACGTGGAGAGAGGTCGCCGACACTCGAGAGAGTCCGACAGTGTTCTGGGGAATTTAATAACGTGGAAGTATTTGGGGGCGGTTGCGAATTAACGCGGGAAGAAAATGAGTTACGTTCATTATCATGGGAGCAATAATATAATTCTGAATTGATTAATTTCTATTTTGGCATTTTTTTACTTCTAAAAAATAATAGTGTTTATGGGTTAAATTATTAATTATTAACTAATGACAAGAAAACTCCCACCTCACCCAAGTTCGATTTCTCCCATCCACGAATTTAAGAGTAAATTACAAAAAACTACCTCAACTATTGGTATCAAGACACTTTCATACTTGATCTTTTAAAAGTGACAATGTCATACCTCATCTTACAAATTTGTGACAATGTCATACATTCCGTTAGTTTGGCGTCAATTTTTCAGTTAAACGCTGACGTAGCTTGATTTGTGGCCCATTTTCTATTAAAAAATTATTAAAAACAAAAAAAAATCATTTAATATTTTTTTAAAATATTAAAAAGTAATAAAATAAAATTTTTAAAAAAAGGGCGTTCGTCCATCCCCTGCCCCCCCTTGCGCCCCCCGCGCAGCAACCCAATTCTCTGTCTTTTTTTTTTTTCTTTTCGTTTCTTCATCTTCTTCATCCTCCTTCTTCTTCTTCTTCTTCTTCTTCTTCTTCTTCTTCTTCTTCTTCTCTATCCGCGCAGAGCAACCCAGATATGGGTTTTTTTTTCTTTTCCCTTTCTCCTTCTTCCTCTTCTTCCTCCTCCTCCTTCTTCCTCCTTCCTCTTCCTCTTCTTCTCTGTCCGCACAGAGCAACCCATATTTGGGTTTTTTTTCCCTTCCTCTTCTTCCCCCTCCTCCTTCTTCCTCCTTCTTCCTCCTCATCTTCTTCTCTGTCCGCGCGGAGCAACCCAGATTTGGGTTCTTTTTTTTTTTTTTTTCCTTTCTTCTTCTTCTTCTTCTTCTTCTTCCTCCTCCTCCTCCTTCTTCCTCTTCTTCCTTTTTCTTCTTCTTTCTGCAGGAAGATGGGAAGAGAGAGAGAGAGGAGAGGGGTTGGGGTTGACTGACATAGTTTTTTTTTTTAATTTTACTTTTTTTATTATTTTAATTTTTTTAATAATAATTTTTTAATTTTTTTTAATAAAAAGTGGGTCCCGAATCAAGCCACGTCAGCATTTAACTGAAAAAATTCACGGCCAAGTAACGGAAGGTATGACATTGTCACAAATTCGTAAGATGAGGTATGACATTGTCATTTTTAAAAGATCGGGTATAAAAGTGTCGTGACACCAATAGTTGAGGTAGTTTTTTGTCATTTACTCCGAATTTAACTAATGACAAAAAAAAATTTAATTATTAAAGATCAAATTCGCACGAAGTTACTGCAGTAAAACGTTATTTATAATGTATTATTTGATAGAGAAAACAAATTTGTAAACAAAATATAGTAACCTAAATGAAATAAAATTAATAATTGAATTATTATTGATTAACTTGCTTACTTTATACTTTTTAATTTGTTTTTTAATTGACTCATGCGGAGTCAAAGGTAGTATGACTTGCGAAGAGAGGAAGGGCAGAAGAGACTTCCTATTTGAATAATTTTCTAGCAATTCTGGAGAATTCAAAGTGTATTATTTATTAGTATTTTTTCTATGACGTGGGAGAATAATTACAGCGTTGTTGAAGTCGTTGACTATTGCAATCAAAGTTTGGATGAGTGATAATTTGTAATCATATCCGCTTGTTAGAGTTAATCCACTCTTTAGTGTAGCGTCAAAGGAATATAACTAAGTTTCACATCAACTGACATAAGTGAAATTTTGACGGGTACTATTTCTTGGCCGATATGTAAATTAAGTAGCGTGTGTGGATGTTAAAGTTATAAAATAAAGACATGCATTGTCAAACTTAACTTATAGGTTTAATATTTGATAATATTAAGGGTAATGTTTTTCGTCGGACATGTAAAGTGACATGTGTGCACGTCAAAGTTACAGAACACACATACTTCTCTATGAGATTTGCAGCAGTAGCCTACTAGGTAGAAGCACTGGCGAAGCTACATAAAGGCGAAGGGTGGCCGTCGCCCTTCCGCTCGCCGAAAAACAAGCTCGAGAGCGCCCCTTTGGTTTGGTCGGAAATTGGAAAGTATGGCGGCTTTTTGGCGTTTGCTGCTGTGCAACGCCCCTGTGCGCTACAAGATTTGTTTTTATATAAAAAAATATTTATTAACTAAAACAACACAGTTTTACAACTTCATTAAAAATAATAATAATATATTGTGTGGACCACTAGTCCTCATTAGGGGTGGGCGTGGTTCAGTTTGGTACAGTTTTGAGTGAAACCAAAACCGCAAGTTTTTGCGGTTTGGTTCGGTGCGGTTTTGAAGCCAAAACCAAAATGAAACCAAACCATTTGGTTCAATTCAGTGCGGTTTCAAACGATTTCGGTTTGGTTTTTAAGAAAAAATATACAATTTTCAATTTAACATATTAATAAGCATTTCCCAATAATAATAGGAAAAAGACATTTGTTATGTAAACAATTAGCATGTTGCATGCAGTTGTGATGTTAAAACATGTTTGTGCAACAAAAGGGTGTCCCTTACAATGTTTTTCATAAAACAAGTTGAATAAATTTGAATTCATTAAACGTGAGCAAAACTTTCATACTAGAATATGTGATATTATGCTTCAAATGAGTGGACTTCATTAGATCATTGTTCAACTCTTGATAACAAGATTAGTCCACCCCTGTATATATATTTGTGTGTGATGGTATAAAATAATAAAGGTCCTTCAAGTTAATAAACGTGTTGATGCACAAAATCAGTGAGGACTTTGGTATAATAAAAAGTGTTAGGTGTGTGACCTTCGCTAGATTGCTTCGGTCACTAGTGCAGATAAGTATGTAAAGATATAGAGGCAGGGAAGCAAACACCATATGTACGTGGTTCACCCAGATTGGCTACATCCACGGAGTAGAGGAGTTCTCATTAATTGTGAAGGGTTCACACAAGTACATAGGTTCAAGCTCTCGTTTTGTGAGTTCTAGTGAATGATTTAGTACAAATGACATTAGGGATTCATTGTGGGAGAATGATCCCTATTTATAGAAGAGAGTTTCTAACTTTGTTCTGACATTGACATGTGTCATGTTATGATTGGCCTCTGATGTTGACACGTGTCGTGCTGTGATTGGCCTCTGACGTTGACATGTGTCGCATTGTGATTGGCCTCCTGATTAGAGGGAAACTCTTGTGGGTCCTTGACGGTATAATGTTGACCGGTGCTTAATAGTTCAAGGGTTGGTTAAGTATGGTACAAACAGTGCTCCCCTAAGTTCCCGAGTGAAGGAAGCTTCTCGGTTGGGGACTTGCAAGATCCAAGCTACTGAGTAATCACGAAACTTCTAAGTGCCGAAGTGTGGTATCATCTTCAGTTGCCTCTGTCCCATAGGTAGGAGTGGTATCTTGAACATATGTTGACGCACAAGGTAATGTATCATTTTCACTTGAAGCTTACTTGTAGTTTCAAGCTTCAGACTATATAGTGGGAGTTCCCTAAGAGTAAGCAATCAGAGTCTCAAGCAAGCAGTCACAGATCGGAGGTTTGACTTCAGACTTCGGCTGCTCGTTCTCTTTCTCATTGTCTTGCAGGTTACATGAAGGATGAGGAGAAGCAAAGAGAGAAGATATGATATGAGATACTTTTGCTTTTGAAGAGGTACCGGATGAATCGGTACGTGCTTTGTTGTACTTGTTGACTTTCCACAGGCTTATTCTTGAATTGGGCTAGAGGGTTTTTTGGTTTCCTCCAAATGAGCGAGCCGACTCGAGAATTTGAGGGTCAAAACAACTCCATCAAATCTAGAGTACATTCGATCCTGATGATATAGGATACTGTTGCTCTTCCGCGATGGTGCCAGGGAAAAGTTGTTGAGGCTTCTTGTGTTCTTCGGATGGGGCGATGATGCTGAGCTTGGTTTTGACTTAGACTCATCCGTCTGGATTATGCGGCTCTGTAGGAAGGGCGTCATGCCGTAGTGACCTGTTCCAGCTCATCGTTAACCCTTCTTCTTCAATCTTTTGCATAACCGAAGTGGTGTGTACCCTTTGCATTTGAATGGTCATTCAGAACACTACTTCTTAGTGACTCATCCATGCTTGGCAGTTTCAGTGTAAAAAGCCAATATCTGATCAACTGTCATGAGGTATTTGCCAGAGGAATTCGTGACCTTGAAAACAGTTAAGGATAAGTACTCGAGATTAATGCTAGGGAAGCAATCAGGCAAGGGTTCTAGGCAATCAGTTCCAGATCGAAATTCTGACTTCAGGTTCCGACTGATTGCTCTCTTTCTCCTTGTCATGTAGGTGAGAACAAGGACAAAGACAAGGACATGGAGAAAGCATGATATGGGATATTCTTGTTTTCGACCCTGATGATATGAGGTACTCTTGCACTAGTGTGGCTTGTTCGCAGAGATATTATCGGGGGAAAGAAAACTGAGTATTTTGAGAGGCTTCGTTAGGAGTGCCCTCTCGGATGTGAGGAAAGGTTGAGCATTTCTTGCAGGTTTGCCTGGCTGTGGAAGATGAAGGTCGATATATATAGGAATTTCCCCAACAATAAGTTGTAATACTGTTCCTTTACCCTTCTCAGTCATAGAAATGTAGTGGGAGTTGCAAGGTTCGCGTGTTGTCGGATATCTTTGGCAAAGTGGTTCGTGGTATCCGGAAAGCTGATTTTGCATGTGAAGAGTGTCGAGACATTTTATCCAGGAAAACCTGGCTCTCGAAATCTGGAGAGTGGTGTCTCTTCGATTTTTTAACAAGCAGATCTGTTGAAGGTCTGACTCTTCAAAATCTGTGAGAGTGGTATCTCTTCGATTTTTGAACACGTAGATATTTGTTGAAGATGCATTATCGGGGAGGATGAAAAAGTAGGCCTTTTCCCAAGCTTGCTTTGCCATGGAGGACGAAAATTGACATATACAGGGGTTTCCCACTTAGCAAGTAGTGGTGTCATTCCTTTGCCCTTGTGGGTAATAGTAGGGTAGCTGACACTTCAAAATTTGTGTGCCTTAGCTTTGTTAGAGATCTTTGCCCAAGTTATCCGTGATATCCGATGAGCTGATTTTGCGTGTAAGGATTGCCAAATTTTTTTATCCAGGGTGACCTGGCTCTCGGAATTTGGAGTATGATGCTTCTTCGATTTTTGAACACATAACCATGTTGCCCTTCCCTTTATAGGGGTCCCAATTGTGTTCCAAGAGTATATTCAGAGAGCTACTGCTTGTAGAAGTTCCCCCTCATTTTCGTACTTTTGAGATTTATTGTGCCTCATTTTTCCTTCGTCATTTCTGCAAATGGCTTGCCCATCCGACCATCGTTTTGATTTCAATGTTGTGGAAGAGGCATCCATGTCTTCTCAAGACAACATATGGCATCCATCCTTCTTATCCCCTACTGGTCCTCTTACCATTGGGGACTCTGTGATGAAGAATGATATGACCGCTACTGTGGTGACCAAGAATCTTCTCACCCCCAAAGATAATAGGATACTCTCCAAACAGTCTGATGAGTTGGCTGTTCAGGATTCTCTGGCTTTCAGTGTTCAGTGTGCGGCTTCTGTGTCTAATATGGGCCAACGTCTGCTTGCTCGAACCCGTCAAGTTGAGTCATTGATGGCGGAAGTGGCAAGTCTCAAACAAGAGATCAGGAGGCTCAAGCATGAAAATAGACAGTTGTAAATGCTTGCACATAACTACTCCACGAGCATGAAGAGAAAGCTTGACCAGCTGCAGGAATCCGAGAGTCGGATTCTGAGTGATCATCAGAGGTTTGTAGATTTGTTCCAAAGGCATCTACTGCCTTCGTCTTCTGGAGCTTTACCGCGTACCGAAGCTCCAAATGATCAACCTCTAGTGCCTCATCTTTCTGGTGCTATGCCGAGTACTGAGGCTTCTCACAAGTAACCTTGTGAAGGCTCCCTCCTCTTTGTTTGTTTTGATTTTTGTGTATGTCCATGTATGTAATTTATCAGAAATTCCAATAAACAAGCTTTACTTAGCATATTGTGTTAAATACCCTAAGGCATCATTTGCTAAGTTATTTGAATCTTTTCTTTTGTTGAAGTTTTCATGTCGAAACTTCGTGGGTGGATCATGTAGGTTGCAATAGTGCTCCCCCAATTTCCCGAGTGAGGAAAGCTTCTCGCTTGGGGACTTGAAAGCTCCAAGGTATTGAGTAATCGTGAAACTTTTGATTACTGAAGTGTAGTAGCATATGGTAGGAGTCCCCCAAGTCTTCGGGCGAGGAGTTGACGAAGGAGGTGTCTTGCTAGTAACCAAGTTTCAGCCACTTTTTGCTGCTGCTCATTTTTTGGTGGAATTCTTTTTCGTTTCCACTAATTAGCATGAGTCACTGCAATATAACATCATCTTATGTAGCTCAAATTGAAAAGACATCTTCATGAAAGTTGTTCCTTAACTTGTTAACTACAACATATCCAAATTTGAGACCCATCGGAGTAGTACAAATCCAGAAATTCAAGTATGATTAGTGATTGTTCATTATTTTCCTATCAACTCAGACCTGTTGTGAGCTTCGAAACTCTATCTTCTCTTGCTCATATCAATATACTTTCTTCATTAAAGTTGTTCCTTATCCTCTCTTCCATAACATATCAAAAATTCAGAACAAACTAACTGTTAAATATTTCCAGATCGTTGAAACACTGTAGCACCGTTAAAATCTGCAGAAATCCAACCGTCTTGTTTGGAGCTTCAATACTCTAATTTCCGTTTCTTAAACAGAAAAAGTTCCTTCTTTAAAGTTGTTCGTCTGCTCAAGGACTATAAGATATCCAAAATTCAGCTCCATTAAAGAAGAGGAGGAGTTGCAGAAATTTGTTGAAGATCGGAGTGTGTGTAGTTCAATAGGTAAGGTTTGTTGAATGTAGGTTTTTGTTGTGGGTTTTTATTTGGGTGTATAGCTTGAATGGTTGAAGCTATTTTTAGGACATAAAACTTGGTTTAGCTTCATACTATCTTGATCAAGAGTGTGTGAAGCTCTTGCATGTTTTAGTGTTGAAATTTTGTAATGAAGCTTTGTAGGTGAAGCTTTGAAGGTGAAGCTTTGTAGGTGAAGCTTTGTAGGGTGAAGCTTTGAAGCTTTGAAGGTAAAGCTTTGAAGTGAAGCTTTGAACCTTTGAAGGTGAAGCTTTGTAGGTGAAGCTTTGAAAGTGAAGCTTTGTAGGGTGAAGCTTTGAAGCTTTAAATGTGAAGCTTTGTGGGTGAAGCTTTGAAAGTGAAGCTTTGAAGGTGAAGCTTTGTAGGTGAAGCTTTGAAAGTGAAGCTTTGTAGGTGAAGCTTTGAATGTGAAGCTTTGTAGGTGAAGCTTTGAAGCTTTGAAGGTGAAGTTTTGTAGGTGAAACTTTGTAGGGTGAAGCTTTGTAAGTGAAGCTTTGTAGGGTGAAGCTTTGAAGCTTTGAATGTGAAGCTTTGTAGGTGAAGCTTTGAAGCTTTTAAGGTGAAGCTTTATAGGTGAAGCTTTGAAAGTGAAGATTTGTAGGTGAAGCTTTGTAGCTTTGAAGGTGAAGCTTTGAAAGTGAAGCTTTGTAGGTGAAGCTTTGAAAGTGAAGCTTTTTTGGGTGAAGCTTTTTGGGTGGAGCTTTGAAGGTGAAGTTTTGTATGGTGAAGCTTTATAGGTGAAGCTTTGTAGGGGAGGGAGGTAACATAATTTGGAAGGGGAGGGTCAGAGAAGGAGATAACAACAGAGCGTGTAAGCCAAAATTAAAGGCGCACAGAGAGAGAGCAGGGAAGGTTGGGAAAAAGACGTGTGGAGGGAAAGAGAGTGGCGGGTGACTAGTCTACCACCTGTCACCATTTATACAGTAACACGCGGTATACTATCTCGTGTTACGATTACATTAAAAAATCTGTCACATCCTGGCTCCGGCTCGACTCAGCCGTAGCATAATATTGTCCGCTTTGAGCCTCTACCACACCTTCACGGTTTTGTTTCTGGAAACTCACACGAGAACTTTCCACTGGATCACCCATCCTGCGATTGCTCTTACCCGAACTCGCTTAACTTCGGAGTTCCGACAAACTCCGAAGCTAGTGAGCTCCCAAAAGGCCTTGTGCTAATTGGAGGTGGGCATGTACATATAAGGCTTACAGGATCCTCACTCCTGGGCGATGTGGGATCTAACAAAATCTCTCGCCAACAACGACTTCCCTTCTCTTTTAGCCAAAAATTGTCGAGATTGACATAACTCTTTACTCTCATTTTTGAGATTCGAAATAGTTAAAAATGTTCTTTGAATTTGTCCAACATCAATCATTTTCATAAAAAAAATTACTTAAACAAGAATTAAAATGACAAAATATTCTCAATTTAATAAACAATGGCGAGGCCCCAAAAATATTTGTAGATGCCGAAATGCAGAATGGTTTCTTATAATCCATTTCAAAAAATTTGAAAACAAGATACAAATCTAAATTTAAATAAAATAACGTATTTAAGTTTTCAAACCATTTTCATTAGTTTTTTTTTTTGAAGAAAAATAGAGAAAAGAATATAAAAATTAGAAAAATATACGATCGGTACTTAGATAGCGATTCTACTAGTGTGGAGTTGCTATTAAAATAGCGACTACTACTACACTAAGTCGCTATATTTCTAGCGACTATATTATAATTCATATTCATGTTAAATTTTCATTTATTTTTTTAATATTTTAATATTTATTAATTTTTCTTTTATTTCTCTTACCATAACAACAAACTATCATATTCACGTTCTTCAAAATATGTTTTTTTATAGAAAATATATTTTAATTCATATTTAAACACTTGAAATCAACGATTTAAAATCTAAATTTAAAGATTTTTTTTTATTTTTCAAGTTTAAAAAATTATTCCGATACCTAATAAATGGTAGGATCACATCCAAAGGTTTTGCAAGATCTTAACTCTGACGCAAAATATTTACTAAAGCTAAAAACACACAAAAATTGTGAGTTACCCACAATATTCTAATCGATTTTGAGAACTTTTACAACATTCGTTATAAGTTAAAATTGGAGTCATTCTACTCGCATCACATGTTTTCTAAAGTTAATTTAAGATATTTCCAAGATTTCGTACACCTACACATCTCTTTGGGGGCTCCACTATTAGCATTCATTATTTTTTTCTATTTTCAACTTTAAAAATTAATGAAAAATAGCTTCGGGACCTAATAAAGGAAAAATCACATCCAAATGTCTTGCAACATTTTTTTTAATTCCCACGTAAGATATTTCCTAAAACTAAAAATTTTAATTTTTTCACAAAAACTGTGAGTTATAACTCACGTTTTCCAATCGATTTTAAGAACTTTTACAAGATTCATTAAAAGCCAAAATTTGAGTCGTTTTAGTCGCACCACATGTTTTCTAAAATTAATTTAGGACATCCCAAATATTTTTCAACACCTACAAATTTCTTTGGTGGCTTCACTATTAGTTTATACTATTTTTCTAACTCATAGTAACAACGACAAAATTTCCCAGTATGACCAAAATGATTGATGGTGCATAAACTCAGAGACTACTTCTATCGATTTCAAATTTGAAGGACTAAAGTAAGGAGTTATGCCAGAAAGTGGCCCTCTACCACAGTGGTGGAGAGGAGTATTGCCTTTACACTACGACAGGGGTTCGAACCATGTCGGCTCCCTTGACACGCCCCGACCCGGAAAGGTCGGCGCATGCTGGCCGTCACCGTGAAGTGACGTAACCATAGGGGTAATGTGATGTAAAAAGTGTATAAATTTAAATCGAACATAGAATTAATTAAAATTTGAAATAGTGACAGAGTGCACAAACGTGGGTGTGGCCCACTATAGTTATTCAGAGCTTAAAGATAGGACGACTACTGAAGAGTAGTCAAGCATCTAAAGTATACTTATTACACACGGTGATAAGTTCATACATCAGAAGCTGAAGCTTAATGTCAGAAACGGTCAAGGTTCCTTGAATGCCACGAAGAACAGCTATCTAGGTCCTGGAGGGGCGAAAAACAAGTTGAGTGGGTCAGCAAAACAAACTTATGTGAAAACGTTTGGTTTTGAACATACTAACCCCTCGCCGTAAAACAATTATAATTTCCTTTAATAATATGTACATTATGAGTAAGTACGTACGTATATATATATATCCACAATACTAAAGGCAAGTATAACGACAATATAAGTCAATTCATGATAAGATCGATGCTGCAGTTATATAATCATGTGGCAATGTTATAATGCAATATAACTAAAATATGCCAAGTACTATGTATCAACGCTACAGTAGTATAATCATGTGATAAACAATATTCCTACGTATAATCAATACGCTCAAGTACTATGATCAAGTACTACAATACAACCTACTACTCATCATCTAATGGCTAGCACACAAGTCGGATTGCCTAATGCAATCTACCCGACAGGCTGGGTGTAATCAATACGCTCTGTACTACGGTCACGTGAAGCTGGTGCAAAAGCACATCACATACAAGTCGGATTGCCTAATGCAATCTACCCGACAGGCTGGCACCTAACCTGGATCCAGACGAGCGAACGGTGCAATGTGAACATACACGTGAAGGCTGGCCCTGGCCCTGGGGCAAGTACTAACACCAGTGCAGCAGATGAGTATGTATATGACATGTATGAATATCATGACAAGTATATCTCAACCATACAGCAGCATTTATCACCATTTTATCATACGTAACATCTATTTGATAATATATACGTAGAGTGAATCATTCATGCATTTTTGGAAATTGTGAATACGTATAATGTCATGGCAAGTATATCTCAACCGTATATCATCATTTATCACAATTATATCTCAATTATCCAATACTTAGCAACATATACGTAAAGTGAATCATTCATGCATTTTTGGAAACTGTGAATACGTATAGGTATAAAAACAAACTGCCCACTCACCTGGGGTCTACACCAACTCCCTAGCATAATCATCGAGCCGTCAAAATGATCGACGCCTAGAACAATTATTAAATCAAAACTTAGAATTCGATTCGATAAAATATATAACTTTGTATAACGTTTTCTTCATAATCTGATCCGGAAGATCCGTATATCAGATTTCTGATCCGTCACTTTTAACGATCCACATTATATCTCTAGGACATTATCTCAAGGTTTCATCACGATCTAACGGTTGGATCTCGGCCAGTTGACAAAAACCTAATGGCGGTTAACATTTTATTTTCTAACTTACAAACCTATTTCAGGAAGATCCGTACGTCGGATTTCCAATCTGTAAGTTCCTACATTCTTCAAATATTACGTTTTACCACGTATCAAAGTTTGGTGACGATCCAACGGTCGGATCGTCGATTTATATCATTGCCTATACGAGAAGTAATTAATTGACTTAGTTTAATACACATAAACGGGAACGTAAATAAAATCTTCGTAGATTGTCCAAATATAGAGTTTAAATATATGAAATCGATCTACTCGACGTCACGAACACATACGTATTTTTAGAATCCGATTTTGACCATGCACGCGCCCCCACGCGCCGCCACAAGGTGGCTGCGCTGGTGGCCACGCGCCTGCGAGTACACAGTACTCGTCTTCTTCGCGGTTCTGCCATTTTTTTACAGATTTTCGTCTAACTTCCAGAGCTTCAAACGAGCTCGTTTCTTAACCAAATTTAGTAATTCAAAAGCCAAATTAAAGTTAGGAATGTAGAGAATATATCTAGATTCACAGAATGTTCATATGGGGTCTTTGTTGTTCAGAAATTGGGTCTGAAAGTAGCCAAACGACCACGGTTACATTTTTTTCCAGAAACTTATATTTTTCTTCCAACTTCCAGAGTCGATATCTAACTCGTTTTTAATCCATTTTTCATGAAATGTTATATCAAAATGAAGCCCTCGACATGTAGAATCACGTTATATAAGTTTTAAAGCTTGAAATTCACTATATTTTTTCCAAGAACGTTCGATAGTTCGGCTTACCTAAAAACTCGTCGATCTCGGCCCTCCGACGTCCAAATCCTTCCAACGAATTACTCCGGGGTTCCTGGGAGCATTTTAAGACTAGTGGTGATCTTGGTTTTCATTAAAACTCAACCAATAAAAACTTGATGAATAGTGCCAAAAACGAAAATCGATAGTTCGACGTAAAAACGATCGAGTTCTTACCTAGGATTGATACCAATGGACTCGTGAGGTTCCAAGCAATCCAAAGGTAGTCTTGGATCTTCGAAACTTCAAGGTTTTGATTGATTTCGAAATTCGTCCGTGTATGGATGGTAGAGAGAGAATGAGAGTGTTTCGTCGAGAGAGGAGAGAGAGAGAGACTGGGATTGTGGGATGAAAGAGACGAGGAATGTTTGATTTGAATAATGCAATGATGCATTCGGTGGATGGATTGTATAATCAAACAAATGGATTGTAAGTTGTAAGGGACGGTGGGAATAGAATATGTCCGAATGGGTTTGCATGATAAGTTTTCGAATAATAGAATCCCGAGTGGATTTGCATGAAGGGATTAGTGGAGTAGTTCGGTAAGGGTAGGGATATGGAACTATAAGGAAGGGATACGGGTCCCCTTAATAATTATTCTAATACTATTTCCTACTAATATAAATTTTAATGTACTATAGTATAATCTAAATAAATTGTATATAACGCGTTCACAATACTCGACGATAGGGTTATAATCGTCAATATGCACATACGGGGATTATTTAAATAGCAAAATAGGGACGGGTCGCCACATCCCTAATCTAACATCTAATTAAAAAAATCTATTGTTTTACGAAGAAAAAAAAAGTAAGGAGTTATGTCAATCTCAAAATCCGTTTTGGCCCCTTTGTAACATGGATGGAGGGTTTCAAATTCCTTGTTACTACCTTTTAGGGGTTTTATTAAATTTTATGAATTTTTTTTGTTGGTATATTTGAACGTGTCTTTAAAATGATTAAAATTGTTTTAATATAATAAAATAAAAAGTGTTTATGACAACATTTTGACAAAAAAAAGGGACTTTATGGAGAGGTCTATGAGCAAAATGCAACTCTTAATACCTATTTGTACTATAATTTGTACCACTAATAAAGATGAGACCCAAATGCGTTGGCGAGCTCTACCTCTATTAGAGATATAGTACAAATATATGGTAAATGTAGCATTACTCGTCTATGAGTGTTTTCAACGGAGTACAATTCTCTGTTATCCTATTCCGAGTGTGGTTTAGTCCATACTAAGTGTATGGATTCTAACAAACAACCAATTAAAACATGAAATCTAATATGGACATTTAATTAAATGTTTATTAATATTTACGGTGTGGTTCGGTTTCGGTGCGGTTTTCAAAAGCCAAAATCGAAACCAAACCGCTTTCTATGTTGCGGTTTGGTTTCAAAACCGAAAAACCAAACTATTCGGTGCGGTTCGATTTGGTTCGTGTTTTGGTTTCGGTTTTCGGTTCTAAGTGCCCACCCTTAGTCCCTATTAGCCTTCACCCCTTTCAATTTCCCATCTCTCACACTTTACCAAATACAACAAATCCCCCAATTCTTAGCTTCCATTTCAATCACCACCCGTCGCACCATCCTTCCCAATTTTAGGTAAATTTTTTATTTTCTAAATTTATATATTATTTCAAACCCTAATTAATTATTCAATACAATTTTTTCTTTAATTAGTATAGAATCATATGATAATACATTAATATGGCTATTGATTATTGATATGAATTCTATAATTATTGATGGTACTGAAATTACTGTTTAAGGTAAAAAGAATTCTTGTTATTGATTAATTAATTGAATTATTGAATAATGCATACGATTATTCATACTGATTAGTTGAACTGAATTTTTGTTTATTGAATAATTTGTATGATTATTAGTATTGATTAATTGAATTGTTGGATTGATTAGTTATTAGTCATATCACTACAGTCTAAGAGTCTACGAGTTTTTTTTTTCTTTCCATGATACAATTAAGTAATGCAACGATACTATGAAAAAACAGTGCTTAAAACCCTCCTTCAAATATTTCGTGTAGTTCACAACAAAGTGAGGCTATTGAGTTGGATGAATTATTGGCTAATCTTCCTGCAGACCTTGGACAAAGACGTTGAATGCTTGCTTATCCACCTAATTATCGCGAAACAATTCGTAGACTACGGTCGGGATCAATGGTAAAATGATAGCATAATTGCTTACATTAAGATACATGTATTTGCTTTTATTGACAATAATCTATTATGCATGTTTTCATGACATGAAATCTCACTAGCAACAATTGTAATTTTGTTGTTGAATTTTTTTTAAGGGTAAATTACACAGTAACCCCTCAGTTTTGAGGTCTATTACAACCCCATACAACATCTTTAAAACATTTCACTTTCATACCTCACGTACTATTTTATTTCAAAATAACACCTCCGTTAGATTTTCCATCCAATGCTCTGTTAAATGCTGACGTTGCTACCACATTTGTGCTGATGTGGCTGCCACGTGGCAAAAAAAAATAAATTTTTATACATTAACAATATTATAATATTAACCCTATTAAAAAAAACTTGAACCCAACCCAAATCCCCTTCCTTTCCCCACCTATCTGCAACTCCTATTTACAAAATCCCTTTCCCAAGAAGAATAAGAAGAAGCCCAACCTGTCCCTTCCCCCAACACCCACTTGCCTTCTCGCGCACCCCTCCACGGCGACGACCCACCTGCCTTCTTGTCGACGATAAGCTCCCGCGCCCTCCCCCCTTCCACCTGGTCAATCATCGTCTTCATCTCTCACCCGAAGTCGATTTTCATCTTCCCCTCATGGCAGGCTTCTGAGGTTAGAGTGAGAGAATGAGGTCGCCGGAATTAGGGGGTACTGCAGCAATGGTGTGTAAGGGATGAGCAATAGGTTCCATCTTTGCCTTTTTTTCTTCTGGGTAATCTATCTCAGTTTGTGTGGGACGGCGACAATGGTGTGTAGGGGACGTGGCTGCCACATTTTCCATCTCTAGTTGCTAGTTGTTTTGGGGTGCGGTGGGGTGGTTTGGGTGGTTCAAGGGTTGGGTTGCAAGTGAAGGGAAGGATGAGGTTGAAGGGAAGGGAAGGGGGTTGCAGGGAAGGGGATTTGGGTTCAGGTTGTTTTGGTTTTCTTTTTTTTAAAATTATTTTTTTTAATAGGGTTAATATTATAATATTGTTAATGTATAAATAAATAAAAAAATTGCCACGTGGCAGCCGCATCAGCACAAATGTGGCAGCCACGTTAGCAATTAACAGAGTATTGAATGGAAAATCTAACAGATGTGTTATTTTGAAATAAAATAGTACGTGATGTATGAAAGTGAAATGTTTTAAAGATGTTGTATGGGGTTGTAATAGACCTCAAACCTGAGGGGTTACTGTGTAATTTACCCTTTTTTTAATTGAAACTTTGCACTTTTTTAAGTTCACCCTTCCCTCAGCAATTCCTGACTTCACTACTAGGTAGAAGGATTGCATGCTCAAACAAACTCCCAACTTTTTTTTTCTTCGGATATGAAAAGATAAGATCTCTATTTTTTACTATATTTCTTGTTTTTTTGCTTTGTCTACCTTTGGACTTTGGTGATGGAGAGAAGTAAAAACCAACTATTTTTTTCTTGTAGCCTGAAGTCAACAAAACTGAACTACTCTGTATTCTATGGTTTTGGTTTGGTTGGATTTGGTGTTGGAGAATAGAGATTGAGATCCTCTTTAGATCTCACATTCTCAAGCCTATAGATTGAGCAATTTGGACCATTTAAGAGAGAGATATATGTGCATTGGAGTGAGAGATTCTGTGTGAGGTGGGGCATTGAGATGAGCTAACATAAAACACATGATTTAAATTAAACGGTACAGATTGCTTGGTCAGCGAGCTCCAAAGTATGAGATCCGGAGAGAATCTCAATCCGAAGAATATATAGTTAAGTTAGAATGATATCGACAATATATGTAGTAAACCATGCCGAAAAAATCTATCATTTAATTTAGTCTGGTGTGGAGCAAATTAAAACAAAGAATAGAAGTTTTAACTTATGGTGTGCAACTAGGAAATCAGACTATTTGGCATCTTCTTCTTCTAGCAGCAGGCAGCAGGCAGCAGGCAGCAGCCCCCAGCCGGAATTAGGGGGTACTGCAGCAATGGTGTGTAAGGGATGGGCAATAGGTTCCATCTTTGCCTTTTTTTCTTCTGGGTAATCTATCTCAATTTGTGTGGGACGGCGGCAATGGTGTGTAGGGGACGTGGCTGCCACATTTTCTATCTCTAGTTGCTAGTTGTTTTGGGGTGCGGTGGGGTGGTTTGGGGGTTCAAGGGTTGGGTTGCAAGTGAAGGGAAGGATGAGGTTGAAGGGAAGGGAAGAGGGTTGCGGGGAAGGGGATTTGGGTTCGGGTTGTTTTGGTTTTCTTTTTTTTAAAATTATTTTTTAATAGGGTTAATATTATAATATTGTTAATGTATAAATAAATAAAAAAATTGCCACGTGGCAGCCGCATCAGCACAAATGTGGCAGCCACGTTAGCATTTAACAGAGTATTGAATGGAAAATCTAACAGAGGTGTTATTTTGAAATAAAATAGTACGTGATGTATGAAAGTGAAATGTTTTAAAGATGTTGTATGGGGTTGTAATAGACCTCAAACCTGAGGGGTTACTGTGTAATTTACCATTTTTTTAATTGAAACTTTGCACTTTTTTAAGTTCACCCTTCCCTCAGCAATTCCTGACTTCACTACTAGGTAGAAGGATTGCATGCTCAAACAAACTCCCAACTTTTTTTTTCTTCGGATATGAAAAGATAAGATCTCTATTTTTTACTATATTTCTTGTTTTTTTGCTTTGTCTACCTTTGGACTTTGGTGATGGAGAGAAGTAAAAACCAACTATTTTTTTCTTGTAGCCTGAAGTCAACAAAACTGAACTACTCTGTATTCTATGGTTTTGGTTTGGTTGGATTTGGTGTTGGAGAATAGAGATTGAGATCCTCTTTAGATCTCACATTCTCAAGCCTATAGATTGAGCAATTTGGACCATTTAAGAGAGAGATATATGTGCATTGGAGTGAGAGATTATGTGTGAGGTGGGGCATTGAGATGAGCTAACATAAAACACATGATTTAAATTAAACGGTACAGATTGCTTGGTCAGCGAGCTCCAAAGTATGAGATCCGGAGAGAATCTCAATCCGAAGAATATATAGTTAAGTTAGAATAATATCGACAATATATGTAGTAGACCATGCCGAAAAAATCTATCATTTAATTTAGTCCGGTGTGGAGCAAATTAAAACAAAGAATAGAAGTTTTAACTTGTGGTGTGCAACTAGGAAATCAGACTATTTGGCATCTTCTTCTTCTAGCAGCAGGCAGCAGGCAGCAGGCAGCAGGCAGCAGGCAGCAGCCCCCAGCCTTGAACAGTATGTGGCACATATTCTGATATCCTGTCCTTGCTCGTCATCTTATGCAACAGCCTGGCTTAGATTTTGATTCATTTGAAGGATTTTTTGCTGTCTCAACATCCTACAATTTTATCTTCTCACAGATCACATCAATCCAATTATTCAGAATTTGAGAGACAAAAAATTGTTTAATTCAGAATTTTAAGAGATGAATAGTGACTCCCTATAAAAGTTTGAAGCGCAACTTGCAAGTCCTTTTTATTGCATTATAGTATTATCTGTCACATCTCAAAGCACCTCTCCGAGCCAGCTATAGACTTCTGGCAAATCTGACCATTTTGTGAACGACCCTCAGACAATTTTAGGTCACCCTGTACTTTTTCTATCATTTTGCATTCATCCCTCCTTTATTTTATTTTTTTATCTTTTTAGTTTCTCCTAATTTTTCTTTATTTTTAACTATTGAATTAAATAAATCAAACAGAACTAACAATCAAGATTAAACAGGAGTGTTGAAAACGAGAAATTTTAGTAGATCAAGTTTTAGCTCATTAACATTAGTGCCGTTTGGGGTTTTGATTATTTGG
The DNA here is from genome assembly GCA_963580275.1 of Crataegus laevigata. NCBI lineage: Eukaryota > Viridiplantae > Streptophyta > Magnoliopsida > Rosales > Rosaceae > Crataegus > Crataegus laevigata. The sequence goes on along the minus strand of OY756948.1, from coordinate 6,627,205 downwards.
AACAACTTTTCAAAAATTTTTACTAAGCTGTCTGGTAAAATTGTGTGGCGTGTAAAAGTTAATTTAAAGCTAAATTTCAAAACAGCTATAATAAGTATTGAATTAATTCGTCCGGCAATGAAACAAACGTACGAAGAACGTATCAGCATCTACGTTAACGATGCATTCTTAAGAATATCGATGTACGTCCGTCTCCCTACTAATATTTAGTTTCCATTAGCCAAGGACCTTGGTGAAGGCCAGCAAATTTTAGATTGGCCTACTACATTTGCCTTCCAGAACACCTGGACCACATCAAGAAATTAAAATGGGGCATTGATTATAGGACGTTGCTGCCAAAAAACCCATCAAAACATTTAAGTGAATGTCCAAATCATGCAATGCCCTGACTTTAGGGCAGCCCCACAAAAGCTGTGACAAATTGCCAAACCTCTCAAAATCTCACCCCACATGAGCTCCCTGATTCTGTCTAAAAGGTGCTAAATTTAAAAAACCTAATAAAATTGATTTCATCATACTAGGAAAGATATAGCCATCCAGCTAATATACAACTAAGCAAAGATTATGAACCTCCCTAAAACATCCCAATAAATACCATGAACTTGGAAGCATTTTTGTTCATCTACTACATCTAATAAACAATGGCATTTTTCCAAGGAAAAATTCACTTCTGGTGTGTTTTGATCTTGTGTTGTATGTCTATCTTGGTTTCCTCCAACAGGCGCTACACGAGTCCAAGCGTTCCTCGTTTAACCGATGTTTTTCCTCGTGTCTCGATTGATAGAGGGTTTTCCAAAGTTTATGGAGGCTCAAATATTCAGGTCATCAATGGATCCATGGCCACTCTTTCTCTTGACAAAAACTCAGGTGAAGTCCTTCAAAATGATTGATACTTATAAATTTTGAACTCTGATAAATGCTCCAAAAACTTTATTAATTGTCTCGGGTTCTCTTTTGTTTTTGATTCAACACGCAGGATCTGGATTGGCATCGGTAAACAAATTTCACTATGGATTCTTCAGTGCTGCAATCAAGCTGCCTGCTGGTCTCACTTCTGGGGTTGTAGTGGCTTTCTATGTAAGTTCATTGGTCATATATCATAAATACACACACGCAGTATAACTCAAGCGCTAACAGTTGGTAAATAAATACGACGTTAAAATTTTGAATATTTACATATATGTTGTCACGACCATGCTTGACATCTAGTTTTGCTTAATTTAGCGAGATAACAAATTGAAAGCATGGAATTTTTGCAGCTGTCTAATGCAGATGTGTTCCCTCACAATCATGATGAGATAGACATAGAACTCTTGGGCCACGATAAAAGAAATGATTGGGTCATCCAAACAAATATATATGCAAATGGAAGCGTAAACACAGGAAGAGAGGAGAAATTCTATCTCTGGTTTGACCCAACACTACAGCACCATCAGTACAGCATCATCTGGAACAACCATCATACAGTGTAAGATTGTGACTTACGAGACAGAAGTTACCTACACTTGGGGTGTCATGGTGGTAGTATCCCAAAGTGAATCGCGTGTTGTCATGTCTTTTAACTTAACCGCATGACAGACTGGTTCACGTAGGATACATACCACCACCACATCTCAAGGTGCATGAAAGTTCTTCTCTACCGGACGTTTGAAATTGCCCAATATTCTAAATTTCCCATGAAAACATTGGCAGGTTTCTAGTGGACAACGTCCCAATGAGGGAGTTTCAGCACAGCAGTTCATTTTTCCCATCAAAACCCATGTCAGTTTATGCAACAATATGGGATGCATCAGAGTGGGCAACTCATGGAGGAAAATATCCAGTGAACTATAAGTATGCACCATTTAGGGTTTCGTTTACGGAGATGGAGATGAGTGGCTGCATATCCAATCCCACCGGAACAGTGACGTCGTGTGCTCGGAGCAGTCCTTCGAGCTTGGACCCGGTCGAGGGGCCGGAGTTTGTTAAGTTGTCTAACCAACAAAGTAGCGCAATGGATTGGGCAAGAAGTAAACTCTTGTTTTACTCTTACTGTAAAGATACAAAAAGGTTTAAAGTTATGCCACCGGAGTGCAAATAATTATTTTTGAAACATTATTAATTTATCGTTAACTGATTACACTGTAAACAATTGCAATATTATACAATTCCATATTCAAATTGTTCACCTCTCTATCCAATTCATTAATTGTTTTTCATGCGTTTTGCTAGCATCACGCACAACTGACTAACGCTAGCATTACTCAATTTTTTTATTTTAGTGCACGGCACTAGCACAACTCTATTTTCAATTCCTCAATGGCTCTATGTATATATAGTCGCTATCTTTCCTTTATCTCTGTTTCTGAGAGATCCATTCCCTATTACTTAGAATATGTTTACTATCGATGATATGAACAAAAAAAATACAAATTGACAACTACAATTGAAGCTTTTTCAGGACCAATCAGCCAACACAGATGTTTTGGGAAAACCTTGGCCTATTTTAATATTGTGAATGGACGATGTTACTTGTTTTCTCTTACAATGCGATGTTCTAAGGTTGGGAAGGGAGACTCGAACTTTTGTAAAAGTGTGGGAATACTGGCATAACCCATGTCTACCGATTCGATGGGGGATTCATCTTTGTGATATAGCAGTGGGTCATGGCGGGCAAAGACACAAGGTGACCACTTCATGTCATGTTCAGATCCAGAAAAATGGAAATATATTCCATGCCATCTACTTAGTAAACAAGCCACGAGCCAAATCTGGCATTATATGGACAATATCTAACAAATAAACAGTGAATTGGTCTCTAGTATTTCTGTAACTTGTTGACTTTGTGGTACAACAAAACGATAAAATGTTTGGTGTTTAATTGGCATCCAGTTGGATCAGCGAATCATAATTATCAGAACCTAACTAACCTACTATTAATGATAGATAGTGTAAGACACAATAATCATGCTCCTTGAGTAGTAAAATGTGATTGGAAAAGGAGAAAGTGATGCCTTAACAAACCATAGAAAGTTGATTGTCATATCAGACCAACCACTAAACTACTGATTAACTTAACCAACAGTTAATTCAACAGAAACATTTCTATAGTGCCTCACAGAGAAACAAAGATTTTATCATCACCACCCTAATGCCATCATGAGATCACAGCCACATATTCTGATGCAGTACTCTCAATTTATTTTTGGCAGTGACAAAAAAAGCTTGTGAAGTTCATAGCCATGCAGGATTCGTCAGGGGGTGACAACAGCCTTGACTTGCAAGTAATTAGAAAGACTGTAAATGCCCTTTTCTCTTCGGATTCCACTCATCTTGTACCGTCCGAAAGGAATAGAGGCATCAACGACATCGAAGCAGTTTATAAATACAGTGCCAACGCACTGCGCGCGAGTCAATATGTTTCAGTGTCTATGTTTTGTGTAAAGACCCCTGCAGCAAGTCCATAGCGAGAGTTATTTTCCTTTCGTATCACCTCATTAAGGTGCCTGCAATCAGCCGTAATGTTAGTTCTAAGGGAAGCACAGGACGCTGTAATCACAGCAGGTATAGAGAAGATAATTTTATTGCTCGCTTGTTCTTCAAGATGGTATGCACCGAGCCAAATATCTACTCACGAGCTATTGGCATGTCATCCAACCCCACGAGACAATAATGTATAGATCAATCACAATCATGTTTCGGCTTCTTGGTAAATACTATGGTTTTTATGTTGATTATTACCTGAACATCTGATAATACGGTGGGCTTAATATAGATACCCTTTGTGCCACGCCTCTCTCCGCCGGTTCCAGTTTAGCTCCACCTCTAACACTGTAATCTATGTACTTCGGAATCTTCTCGAATTGGTCTGAATCGGTATGATTAGAACACAAAACCGGAAATGCATGTGAGGCTATGGAACAACTTTGGACAGCAACGTGTTTAATGGTCTGAGACTAATAGAGCTGTCACTAGTTTACCTGAGGACCTTGCTCAACGCCCCCCCTGGACGGGTCTCCAACAACGCGTCTCTCAGCATGAGCCTTTGCTTTCTCTATGAACTCGTCATATACTTTTTCATGTACAAAAGTACGAGAACCAGCGCAGCAGCATTGACCCTACAAACAGAGGTGTCATGTAATCAGCAAATGTATTGCGTTGCCTCTTAGAATCAAACTTTTTCTTCGAAGCATCAGCATCCTCACATACAATAATCTGGGATCTCCCGCCAAGCTCCAGTTACTGTCTTAAGATTGCTTTTGGCAGCCAATTCAAGTATTTTTTTTACCAATGCCAGTTGATCCAGTAAACGCAACTTGTGGAGGGATCAACGATACTTTTTAGCAGAAAAAATGCGTTCATATGAAAAAGTGGTGCAAACTGGAACACTAGCAGCCCAATCACTGTTACTCGAATTCATTGCAGCCTCGAGCAACATTTGTTCCTCATGAGTTCAGAGAAGTTATGCTTGAGCCTAAATAAGGGATATGTAAAGAATAGATTAAAATCGTCTTAAATTTTGAAATTGACCAAATAAGACCACAATGAAGAAAGTACACAGGAAAATTAGCGAATACGAAAGGCGAAACAAAATTTTGATTCATGGAGTACCTCTTGCTTGCTGCATATAGAGCAGACAACGGTTTCTGCTCTGCGGTCTTCAGAACAATGGTGTTGCCGCATACTAAAGCATAAGGTGTAGTTGTGTCGTAAAAAACGTCCATACCAGCATAGTAACGAAAAACACGAGCAAGCATTTTTGCTTCAATTTTAGCAGCCTGTTCAAATGGCTTCCCATTATCCCAAGTCCAAGGGATGCAATTTCATCACCGTGCTTTCCATTCAAATCAGCAAAGCGGAAAAGGACGCATGATCTTTTGATTATTAGAAAATTTGAATAAAAGTCTCGTAACCATATACTGTCATAGAACAATAAAATGAGTAGTTACATAAGCTGTCATCTTTGCCCACGGTACTTCATCAAAGGCCTTGCGTGCAGCAGAAACTGCGCGGTTTACATCTTCAGCATCGCCTGCAGCAGCGTGAGCAATCACGTCCCCAGTCTGGGTGTCCAATGTGGGAATAGTTTTCCCTGAGACCAAATCAAAGCGTCACGCGAAGGAACCGGAAAATGATACGAATGCTTGAAAACATGCTGATTACTCCAATGTTGATGCAGAATCTACAAATTGTCCATTAATTAGAAGCTGAGTATGGTCTACTTTGACGGATGGAGTGATGGGTGCCTCCATGGAAGCATCGGTGCTACATTTACCAATTCCTCTAACCTCAGAAGACCTCCCTGGTATAAGTAAAATCAAGTAAACGAGTGAAAACTATACCAGGGTAAAGTTACATGTCAAAAATCCAGTCAGAAGAAAATAACATTAGCACAAAATTAAAGAAAAGTACAAGAAGCTAGTCATTTATGATCATTAGCATCTCCTTAATAGCAGGTGATATTCTGAATTACTATACATAATATAAAAATTTCAACTTAAGTGCAAAGGAACGGACTAATTAGCCAAACTCGCATATGCCTATGTAACAAATTTTAATCACCAAATAATGTGACAAATTACATGATAGTTTTGTAGTTAACATACTGGAGTATGATTTTCTCCCTTTTAAGTTCTCCTTCATTTTCTCTCTTCTTATTTGAACGGTTATGATTAAGTTAGTATGATTTTCTCTCTTCTAAGTTCTCCTTCCTGAACTCAGATCCTCTATAGATCTAATGATCCTGAGCCTAAGGATCAAATGATCCGAGCTGTTGAAATTTAATACAACGCTACAAATAGGTAGCTTCCCTAAAAGTTATAATAATTGTAGCCGTTGGATCAAATTTTAATGGTCCAGATCATTTGATCCTTAAGCTCAGGATCATTAGATACAGAGAGGATCTGAGTTCCTCCTTCTCTTCCTCTATTCTTATTTGAACGGTCATAATTAAGTCAAGTCAACGTCTTGTACTAATTTTATTATAAAGATAAAAATACAAAGAAAAAAGTAAGAGAAAAATGAAAGGAAAAGGAAGGCAGAGAGTCATATTACAACAGACTCTCCTTTTCAAAAAAGCAAGTTAGGATAGGACCAAACACCGATACAGTGGATGACTGAGAAAAAGCCAAAAGCCACTGTTGAACTACTATTTAGAAGAGCCATATGCCAGAAATTGGGATACCAGAAAAGAAGAACCAAGTGGTGTGATCGGTTTCGGAAACTTTTACCCAAAAAGAAAAGAGATCCAAAAACACATTATCTAACTCTCTTAAAATTTCAACTTAATCCATCTTATGCCAAAACCCACTGAGCTATTTCATCCAAATTTTGTTTGCTCATCTTACACTACTAGAAAATGGCTCTAAAAGAGACCATTTAATTAGAGATAGATATAAACGACTCATTTAAAAGTATTTTAAAAATATTTTTGATGAAATTGATTTTTAAAATATTAAATATATTTTTCTTGTAAAAAGTATTTTCTGTCATATTAAATATACTTTCAATCGACCCAAAAACAGTCTTTTCAAAATTCATGCCCAAAAGTGTAAGTGACGACATCAGTACCTTATCTTTATTAGCATGAAAAATGGAAAAGGTATGGATGAAAAGAAAAGAGAAGAGAAGAGAATCTTAGTCCAACTCCAAAGTGCTTGACATTTTGTTGTATAGGTGTCAGATACAAACTGCAAACTGGGCACAGATCAATGTGAAACAGTGCCTATACGCACATGTTGGTGCTTGGTTTTTTAGAAATTTTAACGAAAAACTCTTGGTACTGTTTAGTTTAACGAAAAATTACATTTTTACATTAAAAAGTCAATCCTAGAACTATTCACTTTATCGTTTATTTTGTCTTTATCGTTAAAACTCAAAGTTTTCAAACCTTTTTCATTAGTTTTTTTTTTTTTTTTTTTTTTGGGAGATGGATCGTCTGTCCTCTCATTTCCATACCCTCTTTATGCACTTCTATTTTATGCAGTCACAGTTAAATCACGTTAGTATTTTATAACAGAAGAACATGAAGATGGTATGGAAAGAGGAGGATAGACAACCCATCTCTTTTTTAGGGGGGAGGGGGAGACAAAGTGCATGTCACTGCCTGCCTACTAAGACAAAATAAAACATTGACCAAAATAAAAAGACATAATAAAATAGTGAAATTTCTCTATATCAGTCCCTTGGGTACAAAACTTCTCAGTTCACAATACTTCATGAAAAATAAAGAGAAAATTAGATTTTTTTTTACAATTTTCATATCTTTTCGACTAAACTTTGTGCATTTTCAGGATCTAATTTAACTGCTGTGACCAATAGCCAACGCAGTATTTTTGTATTTACTTACATATATCACTGTTGTTTTTTTTTTTTTGTAAATTAAATTGCTAATCATTAATTTCTGAATTTATCCTTTTAATTGTTTGATGTGTTTTTTTAGAGAAATTTAATGAAAAACTCTCAGTACTGTACACTTTAACGAAAAACTATACTTTTATAATAAAAAATCAAGCATGATACTATTCACTTTACTCGTTATTTTGTCATTATCGTTAAAACTCAAAGTTTTCATGTCATTTTCAATAGTTTTTTTTAGTAAATGACAAAAAACTACCTCAAGTATTGGTGTCATGACACTTTCATACCTCATCTTTTAAAGTTGACAATGTCATACCTCATCTTACGAATTTGTGCCAATGTTATACCTTCCGTTAATTGACCGTGAATTTTTCAGTTAAATGCTGACGTGGCTTGTTCGGAGCCCTTTTTTTATTAAAAAATTAAAAAATTATTATTAATATTTTATTTAATATTTTTTAAATATTAAAATAATAAAAAAGTAATTTTAAAAATAAATAAAAAACCCTCAGATCAGTTTGGTCCTCCTCCCCCCCTCTCCCCATCATCCTGCAACCCAGAAAGAAGAAGAAAAAGGAAGAAGAAGGAGGAAGAGAGGAAGAAGAAGAAGAAGAAGAAGAAGAAGGAAGAAAAAAAAAAAAAGAGGAAACACCCAGTTCGTCCGCCCCACTCCACCCCACCCCCCACCCCCACCCACCCAACCAACCTGCAGCAGAAGAAGAAGAGAGTGAAGAAAAAAAAAACACCCAGTTCGTCCCCCCTCTTCTCCCCCATTTCATCTTCTCCCCCATTTCATCTTCTCCCCCTTTCACCCCCTCTTCTTCCCCTTTCTGCAACCGAGAAAAAAGAACAAAAAAAAAACACTCAAATCCCCGATTCCGAGAGTGGAGAACTGGGCGCGGAGAAAGGGGGGAATGGGTGTGGAGGGAAGAGTGTGGGTGCGGGGAGAAGAGGGGGTGGAGGAGGTGGGGAGGGGGGAAGACAAAATGCATTTGTTTTTTTTTTTTTTTTTTTTTGTTCTTCTGTTTTCTGGGTTTCCAGAAATGGGGGAGAAGAGAGAGAAGAAAGAAGGGGGTGGGGAACGGGACGAATTAGTTTTTTTTTTTTTTTTTTTTACTTTTCTTTATTATTTTAATATTTAAAAAATATTATATAATTTTTTTTAGTTTTTAATAATTTTCTAATAAAAAGTGGGTCCCGGATCAAGCCACGTCAGCTATTTAACTAAAAAAATCACGCCAAGCTAATGGAAGGTATAACATTGGCACAAATTCGTAAGATGAGGTATGACATTGTCAACTTTAAAAAATGAGGTATCAAAGTGTCGTGACACCAATAGTTGAGGTAATTTTTTGTAATTTATCCTTTTTTGTGTGGGGATATTAGTTATTAATTCTATTAATCTATTATCTTTTTTTCCAAAAAAAAAATTTACGATCATTATAAACTTTTTGTTCTAAAAATATTAAATATTTTTGTTTTCAAACAGTTTGTTTTTTCTTCCAAATGTTGGATTTGCTTTTATAAAAATCGTACGTTTAATTTGAAACATATCACTATTGTTGTCAATCCTATTTTCTCTTAATATATTAAAATAAATTTTATATTGGTACGTTGGTTTTAAAAATGCTTATAACCGTTTTGAGAACAAAAATATTTTAATTGTAAGTATGCATTACTAAATTGTAGGAATTATCTAAAATTAAATTGTATCTAACTACGTTTTCTTTTACAGTTATCTCTAAAGGGTGAGAGAGATTTAAAAACTTAGGATTCCACCAGAATAAGAAAAATTAACCAAAAGAAGAAAAAATTGTTAACAAATGATTATCCCATTTTGTTCATACCAGGTGAGTATTTATCAAATATAGCCAAATATTAGCCCATAATTTCAAAAATGTCAGTTTTTATAAAAACTTTCAAATATATCCAAAATATCACTTAAATAGACACAAATACCCTTAAGTTTTAAACCTAATAAATTAAAAAACCATAGTTCTCACAGCTAAACCTTAAAATTGGAGGCGTAGGCATCAACTGTTGGTGAATAATTGTGCACCTCTAAACGAAGATAAGTGTAGATGGTTAATTTTTTGCACTTTTCCTCATCTACGTTTTCTTTTTGCTTTTGTAGTTGCTTCCTTTGATTGAATATATATGGAAGAATGAATTGTCAATTTTTGTATCATTATTTATCTCAATTTTCCTTTGGATTATATGTGATTCGTATTTAATTTTCCACACCTTTGCATTATTAAGGGTGTTGTCCGTGTCTGGATTCTATTTTGAAGGTTATCATTGACTATGATAGTGAATCAAGAGATTTGTTGTTCTTAGAAAGTGCCAAAAGCATATTTTAAGGTTTTACGGAATAGAAATTCTTCGGGTGCATATTAGAAAAATTAGTGAAAGTATCACTTGATTATCGCACAAGCATCTTTTAATCAACAACTAGATATTTGTATTAATTAAGGGTATTTGTGTCCATTTAAGTGATATTTTGGATATATTTGAAAGTTTTTATAAAAACTAACATTTTTGAAATTAAAGGCTAATATTTGACTATATTTGATAAATACTCATACCAGTACCACGTCCCAAAAGCAATTAGAAATCTAATTCAACCAAAAATTAGAATCCCTTGGATTTGTACATCAAACAAGAGAAAGAAATTGTCACATCCCGCCCCGGATGTGACAATTTGGTATCAGAGCCACTTCTTGGCTGTAAGATCCCACATCTCCTAGAGGTGAGAATCATGTAAGCCTTATATGTACAGAAACAAAACCGTGAGGGTGTGGTGGGGGCTCAAAGCGGGCAATATCGTGCTATGGCAGAGTCAAGTCCAGACTAGGATGTGACAGAAACTCCTTGGTAGCAGATGTGACCCTCGATGGCAGATCCGTCGTGATCACTGCAAGAAAAATAGGCTAAGAACACAATTCATTTGTGCCCTTTTCATTATCATTGAGCACAAATACATATATGTGATTTTTAAATATCAATGAGCACCAAAACCATCTCAAATGTGCCCTCTAAACAATGGGCACATTGGTTGGTGTCCTTCATTTGTGCCCATTAAAATGTTTGCACCAAAATTTGTGCCACTGTTTATAAATATCAGTAATCATAATTTTTTATTAATTTACGTACACACGTAAATAATTTTTGTGCCCTTTGATTTAGTATATTTAAATTATTTAATTTTATACACATAAGTATCTTGTCTTACTTCAACAATTTGAAGACAAAATCTTATTTTAATATATTTTTATTTGTGCCCTTTCTTTCTCTTTACTCTCTCGTCTATCTCTCCGTCTCTCTCATTTCTCTTTTACTGTCTCTTATCTTTCCTTCTCGTTTACTTTCCTTAACTCTCTTTTTCATCTCTGCTTCCCCCGATTCAGTCCAACCACCCTTTCTATCTCTACCTTCTCGATCTTCTCTCATCTCTGCCTCCCTCTCTTTGCAACTTGACTCTTTTGAGAGTGCAGTCGCCGAACCCAGTTGAGATTCGCTCGAAGAAGTCGTCGGAGAAGCTTCGGCTTCCGCAGCTGACGAATCTGGATCTCGAGACCTTCGGCTCCAAGGAGGAGGCCGAGGCGGCGGTTGCTTGATGCATGTCTTTGATTCTTTATGTAGGTTTCCGATCTAAGATGATGGTGATGAAATGATGGGACCGGATCTGAGATCGATGGACAACAGGAAGGAAAATGTCTACAATCTCTTGGATCCACAAAGAAAAAGGTAACCATGCTCCCAATAAGTGTTTTAGTTCTCAATTTCAAACAGTGAATAAGAAAAAGAAAAACTTTTTGATGCATGTGTTTGATTCTTTATGTAGGTTTCCGATTTCAGATGATGGTGATGAAATGATGGGATCGGGTCTCTGATCAATGAACAACAGGAAGGAAAAGGTCTACTATCTACTAGATTCACAAAGAAAAAGGTAAAACACCCCTCCTATTGCTGATTCTCCGCGGGAAAAAAAAATAATATGCGAAAGTTTTCATTTTGATTCAGATTGACTTATTTTTTTTACTTCGTGCCCATAAATTCATATGTTTGAGCTCTATTGTGGAAGTACAAGCTTGATGGAGCTCTGCTTGTGGGAATGATGACTTGTTGTGTCTGCATTGGTGGATGTAAGTGTTAGTGTTGTTTTATGTGAAATGAGCAGGAAAAATTAAGGACTTTGTTGTTTGTCAGAGTATTTCTTAGGATTAACTAGAAAATTGCCCGCGCGCTGCTGCGGGGGTTTGAAATCGTAATGTAGGATAGTCATGAATCATTGTTATAGAAAAAGAAACAAATTATTGATGATAGCATGTTTCACCAGATTATATTGAAATGTTAGTAACCTTAGAATAAGATTTGATGGTGCATAAATCACCATTATCTAAATACTCACAAAATCTACATCAAACCATGAAGGCAGAAGCAATATTAGTCTAGAAAATATAGAACCCAACTTAGCCAAATTACATAACCAAAAATATAATCACAACAAAATATTGTTTTAACATAAGGAACCGAAGCAACGTGGACTCCAAACGTATTTTGTCTGTGCATACAACTGGACAAAATACATGTTCTGCAAGCTTTGTTATCATCTTAACGATTGCCAAAAAATAACATAAAAACATAATCTTCCGGTGCCTGCAGTGCGTAAGTTTTGAAGTAAAATGCCCAAAAAATGTACATAGGTATAATCACATGCACCAGGCCATCATTAAATTGTTGAGAAATCATTTTTTCGGAAAATCAACATCTCCAACACTGAAACGAAAATAAGAGAGCAAATCTCAATAACGGGTTGATGCAAAGTTAGTATTTGCATAACATTAAAATAATGCACTATAATTATACCTTTCTTTGAGTTTTTTGGTTTGGGACTTGCTTCTTAGTGCGCTTATAGGAACTTTGTCTGAAGGCTCTATTTTGGGAATGACAGGGTTGGAGAATTCCTTTGATATTATAGCTGAAATTGCAGATTGTGGGTGGCTTTCTTCACATGTTTTGCTGTCAATTGATGTCAAAGTTAAAAGGTTAGAATGAAAGGTTTCAAATGTACACAGAATTGGTTAATATACTGTGGAGTTGTGTGATATAAGGAAAAATAAACCTTTGTTTTTTGGCAGGTTCTGATTCTACGAATAATGCTCTTCTGACAGTCTTGCTTGATGCAGGTAGTTGGATTTCTTGAGGACGTTGTTCTAAATGTGCAAAGGAGGTAGGGGTCGTAGCATCGACAATTTGTTTCTCAACATTTGCAGCAGGTGTGCACAGTTCAACCGAGCTAGTTGTTGGGGCAGATGGTGGTTGGTCCTCAAATAATCCACACACAACAAAATCTGTCTTGGCAAATTCCTTGTTTTGATTTCCAAATCGAAGGTGGAATTTTTTTGTGGTGCCAATAAATTTCTTAAGATTTGGTGGCAGCATAAAAGAATCATTGTACCCTTCTTCTATGACGAGGGAGTGGCAAGATACACCCAAAAGTTTTTCAGCGTGCCTTCCGATCATCATAAGGTTGAACTGATTTGTGTTGTCTTCCACAATAAAATTTATCTTGAACCTAAATAAAAGATGATGATACATTGCGTTAAATAGTTTGAAAGATAATGTTTGTTGCTAAAAGTATTTTTACAGTGTGAAGAAATGTAAACAATGTTAAAAAAATTAGGTGCGATTGTTACCATGGTTCAGGCAATGTTTTCAGCAACCCATGTTCATAGCACTCAAAATCTGCAGACATTTTTTTTTGCAGACTTGTGGCAAGAGGGGCACGATTTGTACCACCATCCTTTGCTTAGATCATAACCCACAATCGTCGCTTGACACATGAAATTTGTATCCTGTTATGATATAAATGCATTACTTTCATTAAAACATTGAGCAAAAAAGATGATGAACCCAAAAAGTAGAACACAATTGGTGACAACTTGTTTCTGCAACCGAAATGCAAGAATGGAAAACAAATTAAACACATTTGGACCAAAACTAAATTAAAAACAGGAGAAACATTTTGTAAGATAGAATAAAAATTGGGACGCCTTTTTATATTATGTCAGAGAATCAAGTAAGAAGTCGTTGCAACATATACAATTCACAAAAGAAGAAACATTTATTTAACAGTAGAAAGATGTTTAACTAACTTTGTTTAGTGTAGGATCGAGGAGAAGCAACTCTTCAATTGTTTTTAACTCAGAATTTGCAGTCATATGTGGCTTTGTGTACCTTTCAGCAGAGCTAGGTAGAATCTCAACAGGCAAGTTCAAGTATTGAAACCTATTTTGTACATTTTTAGTAAGAAGAAGATGGTTAGTAAAACAATAAATTTGTAAAAAGACAAAGAAGACTTGTTGATTTACTTTTGTTTATATTCTGTGAGTTGTGGGATGTCGGGGTTAAAAAAGTACACCGTTGCGCCTGTACTTCCTAAAACAGGTTTCCCTGTAAATACAAAGATTGCAATTAGTAAAAAAGAATTTGAAGTTGTTATAGGAAAGAATGGGGTGGTATTACCTTGGTATTGCTTGACTTTAAGAGCAGTCAAAGCAATGAACACAGGTGGAGCCAGCGATTTAAGTGTAGCTTCTTGAAAACTTGTTGCACTCTCTGACCACAGGGTGATCCTTACTTGATCTCCTCTATGAGTAGAAAATGCAGTTAGTGTTTTGTAGCTCATGTTTATAAAGTCATGTATGCCTTAATTTATAACAATAATTGAATAGAAATATCATTGACCTTATATTTTGTATCTGCAGGTTCCGTTTCTTCGCAACCCTAACATTTTGCACATTCACCTCCTCAGTTGGTTGTAAGGCCATCAAGCAACCAAAAACATCTATGTAGAATATAGTCAAAATAATAAGGGTGAAGTCAATTACATTAAAACTGTTAAAAATGAATTTAAAGATTTACCAGCAAAAAAAAATGTTATGGTTTACCTGTTAGCTGCACATCTCTGTCCACTTTGTTGTGAAGCTGATCAAATTCAACCAGATTGAACCACTGCATTGGGATGACTTGGTTAATTTTCTCAATAGGAACTATGGTTGTCCTCCTGTTCAGCTCAATCATTGCATTATGAGGCACAATTTTGCTCGAAGTTCTATTTCGGATGACACGAAACTTGTTTATCTCATAAGTACAACCGATATTAAGTTGGTCAGAAAAGAATTGGATATCCCAGGAGTTCATGGTTGCATGGATCGCGTCTCCCTTGTAGTGTAAAAAAAATAAACAACATGAGTAATGCAAGCAGGTTTATAGCATTTAATAAGTATAAAGTTTCAATTTTGTAACCTCTTTATCAACAAACACAGAGTCCAAGCTTGCAGCCTGGGGATCAGAGCCGATAGTCTTCGTGACCCAAATTCGACATACTCTAATTTCAAGTTTGCTTGCTGGTTCGTATGGCACCAAGGACCGAATCAGTTGAGGTTCCATCAATCTACAAATGATCAGATTTTATAAGTATATAACAACTGGGAAAACTACAATATCATGTTCATGGAACATAAGATAGATTAACATTTAGAAAAATAGATAGCGAGCAAAAGAGAAATTAAAATTATCAAAAACAAACACACAAACCTTCATACAAATGACTTAGAACATCTTTATAAACAATGTTTTTGGTGTATCCATGAGGAACATCAGCATCGTGAGCAATCACAATTTTAAGACCTTTTTTTGATGTAACTCTAGATAACGCAACGTATAGCTGCCCATGAGAAAAAACTGGTTGAGAGAGATATAAACCAACAATTTTCAAGGATTGTCCTTGACTTTTATTGATTGTCATTGCATAGCAAACCTTCAGAGGAAACTGTCGCCTTCGTAAAGTAAATGGATATTTATTTTGTGATGATTCTGTAATAATCCTTGGGATATAAATTGCCTCACCAATGTTGTTACCTGTAATGATCTTTGCTTGTATAACTCTATCGGTTAATTGCATCACAACCAAGCGTGTTCCGTTACATAGTCCACAACTTTGGTTTAAATTTCTAAGCAACATTACCGGCATTCCAACTTTCAAAGTTAGTTTGTGGTGCGGTAAACCAGCTAATTCAAGTTGGTTCAAAAATTCGATAGGATACAGAATATCAAGATTCTCAACATTTTCTGTTGAAGAAGACACAGAATCAAAACTGAGATAGGTATGACATTCGCCAGGTACCAAACCCAACATAAAATCATTTATCTCAGTTACGGTATTATTTCGCGGTGTCACAATGGCTCTCTCTTTCAAATACAATACGTTGAGAAAATTTTCTTTGAAACTTGTGTACACCGCTGAAACCATGCTTTGGATCGGGTTATCATCAAAATTAATGAGAAAGTCCTTTGGTATTTGAACCCATGAACTCTCATCATCACCTGAACTAATAGATTCAGCAATTTGACCATTTCCAATTTGCAGAATCCAATTTGCAAAATGAGTCAATTCAGATTTTTCCAATTCGTTCAAACCTGTTTTTGAAAGCCTCATATTTTCTTTAAGGAAAAAAATAGTTAAATATGGCCAGAGATAAGAACTCGTCAATGAAGCTTCAACAATTTCTGCTTTGCTACCATTTGGAACAACAGGCAGAATTTGCCTAAAGTCACCTCCAAATAAAATTGGCTTTCCTCCGAATGGCAAATCATCTAAACCTGGTTTTGACCCTTTAAGAACATCTCGAAGAGACCTATCTAGAGCTTCAAAACAACGTTTATGGTTCATTGGTGCTTCATCCCAAACAATAAGCGATGCATCAGTAATTAGTTTTGCAAGATGAGTTCCTTTTTTTATTTCGCAAACTGAACAATTAGTAACATTAATTGGAATTTTAAACCTAGAATGTGCAGTCCTCCCACCAGGAAGCAACAGAGAGGCAATCCCGGATGAAGCAACTGCTAAAACAATACCGTTTTGTGATCTAATTCTAGCCATGATGGTGGTCCACAAAAAAGTCTTGCCTGTTCCACCATGACCGTGCACAAAAAACAAAGCAGGTCGTTTGTTATCCACTGCTTGCATAACATTGTTGTAAACAAAATTTTGCTCTTTATTTAACTGTGTGAGCATGAGAGAATGATGTTCCTTAAGTGATTCGGTGTCGTAATTTAACTCTTCTCTTAAGCTTCTATTTCTAAGTCTGTCCATGGACTTTTTGTTTGGTTGAGGGAGATGATGCTTAGACAAAGAACTGTTTGAAGCTACAAACAATTTTTCTAGCTCATACAAAAGAGAGTTTTTAACTTCCTCTTCACACCTAGAGATGTTGCGTAACCCAAAAGCATTTAGTGTTCTACTTGCAATGTCATCTGACATGGTTTTCCAATGGGCTTCAAACAAAGCGGATGGGTCAGCGACTTCACAAAAAAGTACTAAGGTAACAAACAATTGTCTTAATTGGTATGATGAGGCAGTGAGAATAGCTTCTAGCATTGCATTGTTCCACTCCTTATCATCCCCTAACAAACCAAGCATGTTGCATGCAGCCTGGAATGTGGGTTGAAGAACACCTTTAATTGTTCTTAAATGATCAAAACTCAAGGCACCCTTTTGGTAATTGAGCAACATTCTTAAATAGTACAATTCACCGGCAGCAGGGTGAACGTACGCAACTCTACCTAGGCATCTACCCTTCTTCCTACGCCTCCACTCTTTATCATCGTTGTTCCAAACATATTTAGAAGGGAATTCAGCATAACACAATTCAGATGCTTCAATATCTTGAGCATTCATCTCAAACCATTTTGTTAACATTGTGCTTTCAAGATTAGGTTGGTTAACAACATGACTTAAATTTACATTTTGTTGAAAAACAACATTTTGGTTAGAAGGAAGGTGGACACACAATCTTTCAACAGAGGGTTCTCTAAAATGAATATGAAATTGTAACAGTCTCCAAACCGCTTCAAAAGGACACAAATATCTACAATTAAGATAAGCAACAATTTCATCAAACTCTTGATCCTCAAAAACAGCTCTAGCTCTGTCTGTACCTTTGGTTATGTATTTGAAAAGGTATTTAATGAGCATTGATTGACAGCATGACTCAACATTTATATGAGCTTGATACTTCAATAACAATTCACGATTGTAAGGGACAACAAACGCATTATCAAGCTTTATTCCATTTTTTAGAACAAAAACATTTTTTGTTTCCCTACGTCTATACTTAACAAAACCATCATTGTCAAAAGTTGTTTCAGTTGTAAAAGCTTTTGGAAATTTCTTTGTACATTTTTTATTTTTCATGCAAGGTGATTTTTCATTTGCAAGACCACATGGACCATGGATCATGAATTGTGAAACAACGTTATATCCAGATTGGTCAAATTCCTGATCAGGAATCTCAGCTGAAATGATTGAATCTACATCAAAAGGAGAATGGCACTTACACTCCTTATTGACCCAAACCAAAATGTGACAATGAGGTAGGCCTCTTTTCTGGAACTCCACAGTGTAAATGACTGTTGTAAAAAATAACAACATACTAATATCAAATGAGAATGTTTCAGCTTTATATGCTAAAAAGAAAAGAAACAACTTAGGCAAAGAATTGGACAAAGTTAGCACACTAACCAGATTCAACCTTGCCAAAAGGTTGTCCGGATTTTATATAGCTGATCATATGATCAAGCTTTGCTTTGAAAATTCTTGATATTATATCAGGTCTGTCCTCAACCTTGCATCCAGGTCGTTGACGCATATCTTCAATAATTTCAGGCCATTTGACATTGCAAGTGAAGGTGATGAAAAGATCTGGATTTCCAAAATATCGGCATACGGCCATAGCATCCTGATAATTGTTTATCATATATCTAACGCTACCCGTAAACGAAGTAGGCAAGATAATCCTTTTACCAATGTCCGATCCACTTGCATTTCCCTTTCTTAGTGCCTCACGAATTCCCATAAGACCCTCGGTTCTTAGGGAACTTTGATTTGCTCTAATGAAATCAAGTCTATCTTCTTCAAGCGTGGCATATGCATCGACTAAATACTGTTGAAATAATCTGCCACCTTTTAATAGGGTGCTATCATGACCCATCCTATCTTGAATTTGATAACCTAGAAATGCTCTCATAGATACCCCTCCAGTTTTTGGTTTTTTCCCTCTGAATTCTGGATTCCAGGGAAGGCCTTTCTTATAACCGTCTTCACCAAATGGAAAAAGAATAGGATACTGAAGAGCCATATATTTTGGATGTAACTTTGTTATCCTTTGCAACCCTGATGTCTTGTGCTCAATAACAATATCCCTCTCAGTGTGAAATTGGCCTATGTCCCCCACTATTAACCCTCCGATCCCGTCACATGTTGGCAGATTATACTGCACATCATGGTTGGCTTGGGTACCGTGCAAACGTAACCGCAAAGAACCTGTGGACCCTTCATTAACCTTATCCCTTGCTACCCTAAATAATTGAACCAGCTCATTGCATTCATCTAACATTTTAATGAGGCCTTCAACTATTTGCATGTCGGGTTTTTGAGAAGTTTCAGAATTAGAAAAACAACTCAAACGATTATTGGCCTCATTATGAGTGTCATAAATGTACAACTGAGCAAATTTAGGATTCTCGCCTTCAGGAGGCAACAAAGAACCCATCAAATGATGCACTTGACCATTGATCTTAAAAACATAAGGACCACGGCTCTTGTTGATCGATGCATCAACTTTAGCTCCCATTGAGGTTAACGCCATCATGGAATTGTACAACCTCACATTGGTTTTAAAATGCAAACTCTCTCGAGAATTTGTTGGATCTAGCAAATGATTTAAAAATGCAGGGCTGGGTTTAACAGGTGAAAACTTAACTTTTCCACTCATACAACACATAGTAAAATGTGGCTTAGCAACAGAATTAGTATTGCTTTTTGATCGCTCTGTAAACCAGAACAAAGCACCACAATATTGGCATTGGCAATTTCTAGATCCAAAATCAACATAGTCTGGGCACATAAACTTTCTTTTCTTCTGATAAACGGCTTGGCCAATCATAGTTGTGCTCCTAAGAGGGTACCTACTTTCCACATCTTTTCCCAAGATGTGACGCAAAGTTGTAGCATTGGCAAAAATAATAGGTACAGGAAATTCATGATAAGTACTGGGACCAGGTAAAGATGAGTTTAAGGCACCATCAACAAAGAGATTTTGTTTTAAAACCGGTGCAGAGGTTTGGACATGATTGCTCGCCCCTTTATCTAATGGTAAAGAGGCTGAAACACTGTTAAACTCATCATCATAAGAGATTGGTACATCTTGCAAAACAAAATCATCCAGACTAACACCACCAATAAATATTGGTAAATTGCCCTGCTCAGTGTTAGTAACCCTCTTAGATATCGTCACTTTTCTAGGCATCACACCACATGAAGGAACAAATCAAACGCCAATAACAACGGTTTACTAACTAATATAGCCAACTTTTTATGCAAGAAAAAACATAGACCAACAAACAACACGTTAATCACAATGACTTGCTAATTAATAAAACCAGCACACAAATAAACTAAACCATTTAAATATATATATATATATATATATATATATATATCAATCGAGAAACAAAACTTAAAGCAAAACTTCATTAAAGACAGAAATGAATATTTGGAAGATGAGAAATCCTACCAGGGTAAATTTGAGAAAACAATCACCCACAAAAGCAAGGAACTGTGATTAAGCGCAGGAAAACCACAAAGAGAACCTACACATAGAAGGAAAAAACTGTAAATATATATACAAATGTTAAAGACATAAGAAAAATATGTCAGAATGCAAAACACGTGTAAATTGCCCTATTCATTTTTAGTAACCCTCCTAGATAGTGTAAATTTTCTAGCCATGATACTACATGAAGGAACAAACCGGACGCCAATCACTACGGTTTACTTACTAATATAGGCAACTTTATATGCAAGAAACAACATAGGTGAACAAACAACACATCCATTAGAACGATTTGCTAATCAATCAAAGCAACACCCTTCGATAAATATATATCATTTGAGAAACAAAACTTAAAGCAAAATGTCATCAAAGACACAAATGAATATTTAGAAGATGAGAAATCTAACCAGGGTATTTTTGAGAGAGTAATCACCCACAAAAGCAAGGAACAAAAGATTAAGTGCCAGAAAACCACAAAGAGAACCTACGCATAGGAGGAAAAAATTGTAAGTATATATACAAATGTTGCATAAAAGACATAAGAAAAATATATCAAAATTCAAAACACGTTGTAAGTATATTCATTACACATTGAAGGCAAACAAAAGAGAAAACAGATTTTCAAAACACGTTGTAAGTATATTCATTACACATTGAAGGCAAACAAAAGAGAAAACAGATAAAGAGAAGTTCATGTGAGGTCCAGTTCGGTTCAATTTATATTTTGGGAGCGCTGATGCATACATATGGATTATGTGCATTGTTAATAGTTCGAAGGGAGGCCAAATGCATATATATTCCCGTGACCCAAAATGATATAACAATTTAATGAAAAAAAGGACACCTAATAATCCTATAAGCCATGCTCATATGGAAAACCAAACAAAACAACTGGGAAAAAGCTTTACTCAATTGTAAGGCACTTACGTCAAATAATTATAATGCATGGTCATATAGCGCGTTAACATCAAATAATTCTAATGATTGGATGCTATGGTAAATTAACACAGAATCCATTTCATACCGTGCATGAGTCAAGCAAGGCCATGTCAAAATTAATTTCATCTTGAGCAGTTGGTAATAATCAATAACTCGAATATCAGTTTTATTTTAAGTATTATAAAATTCGTTTAAGTTGGTTTACAATTTAGTTTGGTTTGGTTAAGTTCGATTTGTGAACTTGTAAAATCGAAACCAAACCGATACAGCTAAATTTGGTTTATCTTGGTATTCGTTCGGTTTTTTTTTCGATTTTTGTTTTTCTAAACCCACCTCTAAACTCAATGAGTTAACGTACCGTAACTGTAAGCCAACTTTACGTCTCACGTAAGTCTTTGGGTTTTTAAGTGTTTGAATATTTATAACGACTAAAGCCAACTATATATATGTGTATATATATAGAGTTATATTAGCAAAATCTGAAAATGCTAAACTCGTGGATTCATGATCCATGTACTATATATAAATATATATATATATATATATATATATATATATATATATTTATATTAGAAAAATATATAAATGCTAAATGGGTGGATTCATGATCCATGTGCTATAAAATAGCATGTTTTGCATGTATGAATTGCAGCATGTAGCAGATATATATATATATATACACACACACACACAGACACACACACACATAGATATACATAGATAAGAAAAAAATTGCATTAATGTAAAAGTTTATTAATGAGAGATAAAAAGTTGGCCAAATAAGTAGTAAAAACACTTTATTCTTAAAAAGGATAAGCGGTTCATTACATCATTGTGCTTATGACCCAACAAAAATGATATACATGGCCCTTTTTCAAAATTAAAATCCCACCCGTCCCTACATATTTAAAAGCCAGAAGATCACTACGGTGGCGATGAACCAAAGCAACAACATCCCAACCTTCTTCGAACGGTTAAACTTGCAAGTCCAATTGAACATCCCAAGAAAGTTTGATGGAACTTTTTTATCCGGCCCATTACTCCGGTTTGTAGGTGAATACATAGTGTGAACCACCAATTTGTTTCGATTTACGCCTTTACCAAAGACACGTAAACCCATTCTTGTTTTTTCTATTTTCATTGCCTTTGATGTGCTAGGCCCTGGAGCAGTTTCTGAATAAAACAATTTTGTCCCTCGAAGTTGTTCATCCATTCGAGCTTTAACCAAAGTCCTTAAGTTTTTGACCAAAACCCCTCCTAGTAGCTGTTGTTCTCTTCGATCAATCTCTTTCACCATTTTATTTGCTCTGAATCAGAAATTAAACACAACGTCAATAATTTTTGTTTTTTTGTATTTTTTTTTTTTTGAAAAAGGTGACTTTAGCTTGTAAGGCAAATATGTTAAAATTTTGCAAAAGCAATTTTAAGGAGTCTACACCCAAGCCTAAAAGAAAATTGAAGAAACTGAGTGGTAGCCATTTGACGTTGTTGAATTTATTTATTTTGGTGTTGCTTTCTTTACCTATGTCGAGGGAATGGTCTCTACACCTCATTGTGAGAAACTCCCAGCTCAAGTTTGGTATGGAAACAATTTTTGACATGTAAACTGCCTATTAAGATATGTGACATTTTTTTTAAGTCAAAGCATAGTGGAAGATGCAAAACATACACAGCAACGTGATACCGTTCTTAACAGTCACACATATGCATATTTAAAACCAATGGGTAAAAGATACACACACAGGAAATGAATCACAGATTAAACTTCAAAGACTCCTAATTAATCACAAAAATAAACACGAAATGCAAAATATTTTGTAGAACAATACAAAAGTATTCAATATAACAACACAACAAATGAACCTACAAATGGTAATTGTTGCACAATATTAAAAAGCCAGGGTTAGCAAATGAAACCTGCAACGCAAAATCTTGAGTCAACAGGATGTTTCCTGCAATCCAAAAAAATAAGAGAATAATCAGTGTTCACGTTTTGAAACATTTGAAATAAAAATAAAAATCGCGTTAAAATTAGGCAGCAGAGAAGTTAATGCACAACCTCATATGCATACACAAAGACACAGATGCATACATAAATACATACATATACATGTTCATACATACACACACAGAAAAGTTTCAAATTGGACGGAAGAAAAACCCAGTTTAGGACTATCTCAAATCAAAGGGGAAGTAAAACCCTAGATTAGCCAATTCAAAGTGACTGATGAAAAAAAGGGGAAACTGTTGATTGCTGAAATTGAAGTGAAAACACAATAATAAAATCCATGTTTTGGACACACGAACTAAACAGCAGCTTCTCAATTTCAACTTAAAAAGTAAAGCTTTGCAAGATAAAGGAAATTTGGAGCAAAGCAGATAACTTATGCAGCATTTAAAAGCAGCTGACCTAAAAACATGTAAAATATCTAACAACATTCCCTTAAATTTAAGGACATTGGGTTTGAAATGGAAGGGCAGACAGACTAATAGACAATTTATACTACAAAAAGAAAAATAATGGACCTTTGAAGAGTTAACAGAAACACAGAGGAACCAGAATGAGAAACAAATCTGAGAGCATATGAATAAATAGAGGGGCAGAAAATTCCAAATCGATTAAAAAAATAGAAAAGCATGCTACCTAAACTAAGCAAACAACGCAGTAAGAGTTGTAAATTAATTCTGGCCTCTCAATCACAGCATGCAAGCAGATATGAATGCAATAAATAATAAAATATTAAGATTTGAGTACAAACTCAAAATGATAAAGCAGACGTGCAAGCAGATATAAATGCAAGAAATAATAAAATATTAAAATTTGAGCACAAATTCAAAAGGACAGAGTGACTATGCAAGCAGATATAAATGTAAGAAATAATAAAATATTAAGATTTCAGTAAAATGAAAAGGACAAACCGACTCATCTGAACATGCAAGCTGATAAAAATGTAAGAAATAATAAAATATTAAGACTTGAGTCGAAAATCAAAAGAAGGAAGTGACTCGTCGGAAGGTGGAACAGAGCATAGACGATTGAGAGTGAATCCTGCACTGAGGAACAACAGCTGTTGACCATCCTCACCCTTCCCTCTCTGTTTCTCTCCCCGTATCCCGACGACCCACACACTCTCTCTCTTTCTCATTGTCACCCTCGAAGCTACCAACTCAAAGACCCTTGCGTCGACATCGTAAGGCATCCCCTTCTCCTCCAAACGCTCTCTGTCCATCTCTCTCTCGCTGACGACATGGTCTGATCGACCCCATTTCAGTTCACAAAGAAAGGAAATTAAAGTGTCCCTCTAACTCATTCAGTCGCTCTAACCCTAAAGAATAAAAATCTACCTCCTACGTAACAGAAGGGCATATATTTGAGCTTTGATGGGCAACATGGGCATTTTGGCTCGCAAAGTCTCTTCCACAATCTACAATTGCATCTCATTGCAGGACTCTAGAAGAATATTTTTAAAAAGGGTGAAGATACATGTGATAGTCTATTTAGTTCGTGGTTTTTGACAAAGAGAATTCATTAATTAAAAACCCTTAACGAAATATATAATCAGAAGAAATAAAAAAAAATCATAAGAAAAAATCAAAGAGAACTGCGAGGGTGAAGGCAAACATACCCAGTTGCAATCCAATGATTTAGCTTGGAAAAACATTTCACATCAACAAAAAAGTGAGATTAAAAACCCTATTGAATCAAATGAAGAATTTTCTAGAGTGCAAAAGTTTGTGCCTATAATGCAATCCGACAAAACATGTAACAGCAACCATCAGAGAACTGAAAATTTACTAATAAAATTAACCAAAGACTAATTTTGAATAGGCTGCCTTATTTCAGCTCTAATATGGGAAACAATCATCACCTTCATCTTCTCTTCAGGAAACAAAAACCCATTTTTGATGCCTAAATCACAAATTAACACGATACCATATCAAAAGCAAAGCAAATTAAACCAAATCGCCCTTAACTATGATCAATGTCCCAGAAAATGAAACTTAATCCAGTGAAGTATCAAACTTTAGACATCAAAGGAGGCCTAAAGTCTTTGTATTCAAGCTCCAGTCAAGATCCACATCAAAGGAGCCCTAGCACAGTTCCATTTATTCAAGCTTTCTGAGTATCATTTTTAACACAGGGAATGAACAAACTAAAGCTACTAAACACTGAGAAACAAAAGTTATTAAACCCTGAGAGAACCACTCACATTGAACCCAACAAAATACCACAAACAGAAACTCAAATCAAATTTGTTAAAACCCCTCCCTAAGACTCTGAACCATCACTTGGTCTACACATTTATCTGGCTATCCACTAACAAAAAGCCACGATGCAGACACCAATAACCAAAATCAAAGCAATGCGAAAAAAATAAACAAAATGACATTACAATAAGAAAGAACAAAATGATAAATTTGATCGCAGTCAGAAGGGGGTAAAAAGTGTTGGAAGTTGAACCTTGCACAAATCAATCTTGGAGAAAACCAGAAACACTGCTTTCGGAATTTGAATTGTTGGAAGCCAAAACTTCAGGCTTTAGCATCTTCCATCTTCATCATAGTTAATGTTGTCTATAATGAGACAACAAAAGGTCATTAAATTTATAAATAAATAAAAAACACTAATAAAAGACCTATACAAAATCCCCAAAAAACTACAGCCACGCTCAAAATCTGAACCCTAAAAACCAAAACCACAAAGAGAGAATCGTCAGAAACCCTAGAATATCCAAATCGAACCCAGGCACACCACCACTCTCTCTTATATAATAGAAATTAATCCAGCCGAAGCAAAAGGAAATATGAATTGCAAAGGCAGCAGAATAACAAAATTAAAACTTTTAAAAGGAAAAATCAGCAGCTTTGCATGCGAAAATTGAAAACAGAGCAAACTAAATGAAAACTTAAATTAAATTGTTACCTTGAAGGCTTGAAGGAAGGCTTGAAGGGGATCTGAGGGAGAGACTCGGAGAGGGAAGGCTTGAAGGGGGTATGAGGGAGAGAGAGAGAGAGAGAGAGAGAGAGAGAGAGAGAGAGGTGATCCTAAGATGTCACCGTCCCTGTGTAAATGGAACCTGCAAAATAAACCAACCAACCAAAAAAATGATAAATGATAAACTCATAAACCTTGACACACAAAATTGCAGAACCATGGCACAAATTAGCAAAAAACATATACTCTGTCACCAAGCCATTTCACACGATCAGAACCCAAACTCAAAATAACCGCAAATCAATTAAAAATAATTAGGGCAAAAGAGCCCAACCTGTCTCTTTCTCTCATCTCTCCCTTCCCTTCATACCCCCAACCCTAAATCTCTCTTCACCCCTCATCTACGGTTTTTCTCTCACCCTAATCTCCATTTCTGCAAATTACCTACCTCCCTCTCTCCCTGAATACTGCCTAGCTATCTCATCAAATCAAAACTCCCAAAGCAAATGTGGTTCCTGATGAGAACCCATAAAAATAGAGATAAATCCAAAACCCAGAAAAACTTGCACATGATCAACACAAAAGAACGCATCTTTGCATAAAATGGATAAAACCCACCAAAAATATCACCAAAACACAAAAATTAAAAAAATTAAAAGAAAAAAAAACCATGTTATGGGTTCGAATGATTTACTCTCTTTGGGGCCTTTGAAATCCACATAAAACTCTTGCATGCCGTGAGAGAGAGACAGAAACACACCCATTTGTGTTCATTTCCCCTTTCTCAAACCCTAGTAGCCACAACACCAAGTCTAGCCGATCTTCCAGAATCCCAAAGAAGTCCTCTTTGATGCGATAGAACAACAACATGCTAGGCAACACAGAAAACAAATGGAATAAAACCTTAAAATATTAGATACATTAAAATTCCCTATTAGATGCAAATGGAACAAAACTTTAACCAAACAAAAGGAATAAGCAATTATTAAAATATTAGATACATTAGATGAAACAATTTAATAAAACTCCAGGAATTATTTGTTACGACACATGAAATTCCCTATTTAAGATTCTAGATAGAATGGAAAAAACGTAATTGAACTAATGATTAAGAATTGAAGTTACTTTTGTTAACATAATAACATTTATTTGCAGGGGATTGATATCGTTTACATTTTTTTGCATCAATGTATATAGGGCTTGTCACTTTATAATGAGTTACACTACAGTCTCCTTCGATTTTACATGTATATATTTTGGTGAGAGATACAAATAAGGATAACTTGGTACGAAAACACAATATGACATCTTTTAACATCAAAAATTAAAAGCGAAAACAAAAATGGCAAAGATAAAAATCAAAATCCAACTAAATAATCGAAGAAAACAATAGAAATATCCATCAAGAATTTCAAAAAAAATAAATTAAAAAAGGGGAAATAACAAATCAATTTGGTTCAATCAAGTGAAATCACATTATTCTGGAAATGATAAGGTCATTCATGTAAGAGATATTCACATATTCCCTTCATACCCACAATGGACTTGTTTGCACAACGACAAATTATTTAAGCATTTTTAAGCAAATCCAGAATGACACATCTTTCTCTAACAATAAAACGCAATTGCATTCTCTCTTTCTAGAAAATATAAAAAGTTACACAGAGAGTACTTAAATTTTTTTTTATATAACATGAGACATGGATAATATTATTTATCCAAAAAAATATGTACAATTTTCTTTGTTAAGTTCTTCGATTTAAAAATCTCAATTTCACAAACATGGCAGAATTTTAATGATCTACAATATACAGAAAAACAGTATTATCCAGCATAGAATAGAGCAGAAGAAACTATAAAAAAATATCTAGCATTACATCTTAGGTATATTTATGAAACACAGATTTGATGTGTGTCTAAGTAAATCTTTTAGAGTTGTCAATTGGCTAAAAAATATATTGGAAAATAATCAAAAGAAAACACTTTTAGTTGGTTATAAATATTTACTAAGGTCTGTTCAGCAATAAAGCTCAGTTCATGTGGAATTGGGGGAAAGAAAAGGTTCAAAACTCTAATCATCCAAATAGAACCTATTATGTTAAAATGGTTCTTGAATAAGGTCAGCAGTGGTATTTGCAAAGAAACAACGATGTTAACTCTCATGTATACGTTCACCGATTAGATTCGATTGTATACCATTTTCTCGGGATGTAGAGCTTGGTGATGATTGACTCCTCGTTTTGCATCTTGTCGATTAAGATTATAACCTAGAAACCAAAATCAAACAAACATAGAAACATAGATGAGAAATTACACAAATCGGCAAGGATTTTAAAGATTCGGAATGTAATGAAGAGAGGAAAACATGAGGAAAACATGCTTATATGGCTAACATGATCAAAGAAATTGCCAAAAACAACAAATGGGGAAAATTACAGAACATGGGCATTTCCTAAAACTCCATCATGTTTTCCATTCCAAATTTTTTTGGGCATACAAAATGAAGCTTACAGAATGAAGAGTAAGATTATTACCTTTGCCAGACCCAAAGTGGTTGCAAAAGCTTGAAAAACCACATGCCAATCCTACCAAAGTCGAATCGACAAACGAAAGGAAACCCATTAAACCCACATTCCAATTCAACCAAAATTCAAACTTCACCTCAAATTAGATCAACAGAAAGAGAAATAGGGGAAAACCCAAATGCAATAGGATAGAAAAACAGGGGAGGGGGAGAGAGGGAGAGAGGGAGAGGGAGAGAGAGAGAGGGAGATTAGTGAACGACCATAAATTCAATTAAATATAATTCTAAGAATTTCGTAAAATATCCTGGAACGAATGCTCACAAAAGATGAATAACATACAAATTTAAACAATAAAAAAAATTAAAAATACCTCAACAGAACAGATGGGAAATAGTTATAAACTATTGGCCTGACAATAGTTATAAACTATTGGCCTGGCAATGGTTATAAACTATTGGCCTGGAAATAGTTGACAAACCACAACCCCATGTCCATGATGTCAACACTGTCGATGTCATCACCTGAAAAGGTATGTAATATATGTTTGTTAATTTCTACAACTAAAATAAAAAACCAGCATACTTACTCATGTGTTATGTTTTGTGAAAATCCAAATGAAAATGTATTAAAAAAAAAATTATACAGTAGCAACTCTTCATAGAATTCTTCTTCTATCTCCTCCACTTTTTGACCATGACGTCTGCTTCCATATATTAGGTAAACAACACATGAATACATTTAGGATAGAAAATAAATGTTTATTTTAACCCTGCACCAATCAGCTAAATTTCGCAGTAAGCACAACATTTTCATTCCCTGCTTAACAGTGAATTAACTATCTACCACTGCCAGATAAATAAGCATTGCTCTTAAAATGATACTTATTAAACTTCCTTCTTCTTAATTAACACGAAACCGCAGATAATCACCCAAACCCAACTGTTATTCAGTATATAAAGCAAATTACAAACACTTGGAACAAACATTTCAAATTATAAGATCTAATTATGCAATTTCAACTCGATTTTACACCGACACAATCAAATTTCACACAACTAAACACGAAACGCATCGAATTTGAGGGCTTAAGAGCAGCATTACATGCAAAAACTGAAATTTCAATCACCTCGGGCAATCAGAAGCAGAAGGAAGAAGGCCGAGCAATCTGGCACACCTAAAGGAGCTCAGAATCTTCTTGCCGACCTTTGACAAATCCATCGCACCACCTTAATAGGGGACCAAAAACGAAACCCCAGAGCTCTCAGTGCCCTCGCTCAAATCGCCATTCAACACAAACGGATTCGCCAAAACACTGCCGAAGGTAGACAGATTCAGCTGCATTTCAATTCGAACCATGGAAAATTACTAACCCAATTTTCAATCACTTAAAAGTAGATCGAGTGAGAGAGAAAGTATACTGTCGTAATAAGAAAAATCATGCAATCATGAATTTCTATCAGAGCAACCAGGAAGAGAATAAAATCCCCTAAAATCCCGAAGAGCAGAGAAAGAACTCACCGAAATTGAATCGAATGGAGAGAACGAACCATTGATGAGGAAAGTGGCAAACCAAGGAGAGGGGCGACGTATGAGTGAGTTTTGGGTTGTGGGTTTCAGATTTCTCGTTCAGGGGAAATGGGGAGGATTCTAGGGTTTGGGGAAGCAAAGAGCAGGGAGAAATAAGGAGGAGCCCTCCGGATACCCAAAAAAGGAAACGATTTCTAGGGTTTGATGGGGTGTTCAGGCTGTCGGACTTGCTGGGGAATGTTTTTTTTTCGAAGCTATGGCTGCAAAATGGAGGCGCGGCTAGGGTATTTTTTTTTTTCTTTCATTCATTTGCAGAAAGGTGAAAGAGAGCAGAGAGTTCTCGAGGGTAGGAGGCTCCCACAGCTGCAAGGGCTGGAGAAAATGAAACAATGGCACAAAATTACCCTCCTATCTTTTCATAATTACCCTCCAACCCAGCCCTAAAACAGATGGCTTTCTTGCAAATAAGGTGAAATCGAGGGGTTTTTTTTTACTGTAGCCATGAACAGGCCAATTCCCCTCCAACTTTAGAATAGATAAATTAGGAGGTTGGATCGTTTTGTTGAGCCATATAGGGATTAGCGATCACTGAAGGCAGAAAGAAGTCTCGATCCCGCATATAGACCATCCTAATGAATTTATTTGTGGAGCAGCAAAGCTTTCCAGGGAAGATGCAATTGACCAGAAATTTTCGTTTTTTAAGTGTTTTCAATTAGGGATAAAATATGTAAAATTATAGTAGTTTGAATATATGTTTGATGGATGGTTTGAATGTTGGTAACTTGTAATATTCTAGATGCTTGTGGTAGGTGTAGTTTTGATTTGCTTTTATGAAAAGAAAATTAAATTTTTGTTGGCCTCAATTTAGGTTTGAAGGGTGTTTCCATTTTTTATGTTTTTATAATTTTTTTTAATTGTTAATTGTTATGGCACAATTACAAAATTTGTGCTAACATGATGTGAAAATCATCTGACACGGGTGTCAGAACAGAGGCACAATAAAACCACTATTTGTGCTTCCTCATTGAGCACAAATAGCCCATTTGTGCGCTATAAGCAATGGTGACGCCCAGTGGCGGATTCAGGAAAAATATTTCGGGGGGTCACATGTAAAAGTTTACAAGCATTTCTTAGACACATAATGACCTTAAAATTAAACCATAGTTTCATCATTCATAGCTTATAGAACAAATGACAATACAAGTTACAATACTCTGTTATTTTTTTTTGGCCTCTTTTACAAATTTTTTATTTTGGCCTCTTTTACAAATTTTTTTTTGCTGCTAGTTTTTGGTTTTTTTTTTTGTTTGTGGCTTTATGTGTTTTTTTATAATTAGACTAAAGGGTCCAAAACTCTGTTATTTTGACAAAGTAATATTTATTAAAAAAAATTAAGAAGACCACTCTTCTTTCAGATGTTTTATCAAATTATTATTGGGGGGTATGTATGAAACCAACTCTAATCTTCAAAAGGGCAGCACCCTAGGTATTTATGAACATTCACCGAAGTTCGAAGGGTCAGTATTGAAGTTCGGAGGGTCAACACCTAAGATGTCTATGGACGTTCATCGCAGTTTGGGGGGGCAGCTGACCCCCCTTGTCCCTTAGTGCATCCGCCAGTGGTGACGCCCGTAGAGGGCACATATACAAATTTTGTAGCTGCACTGTTGCTATTGGTCTATGAGCACAATTGTTGGTACTTTTTGGCCTCAAAGGGCACAGATAATGTATTGTGTGCAGTGGCTATTTTTGTTGTAGTGGATGGACTGAGAGAGACAATAGGAGGGGAGGCGGGTGGCCACCGGGAGAAAGAAGGAGAGAGAGGGAGCGGAGGGCTGGGTTATTTCACAGAAAGAACGAAAAGAGATGGAGATCTGATCATCTGAGAGAGTTTGTTTAAAATATTCACCGTCAAGATTGATATGACGGCGCAAAATTGCAGCGCATTAGGCCTAGGGCACCTGAGATTTTGCGGAAATGATTTCAATTTTCAGAGGACTTCGCATGCATGGCTGCATGCATATTGCATACATATGACAGACCAGATAACAGCGAGAGCAATCCCCCGCATGTTATCAATACCCAACAATATGTTCACATCACACGCATCATTGCCATCTGAGGCTGATCGATCTCTCGATCCAGAAGCTATCATTATCTGCGTAATTTAGTTACACTACCATTTCGGGATTGTTTAGAATTATTTTTAAAATAATTGAAAATTCTTTTTGAGTAAATATTTTTAAATTTCAAAAGCAAGTTATTTCTAAAAGAAACCTCACTTATCTGCTTCTTGCGTGCTTGCGTGAAGCAATAAAGTATTTTTTCAAGACTCATTTGTTTTTTACTGAAAATTGGTTACCAAAAGTGTTTCTAGTCATTTTAAAAGCACTTTCAAATGAACCCTAAGTTTTCAACACGCGTGGTTTACACATAAAAAAAATTAATTGACTTTCTCAATAAATAAATAAATAAAGTTTTATTTTTAGTTATGACACATTACTTTATACAATATCTTACTTTAGTCTATGGACTTCGTTTTGTCTAAGTCTAGCACATTTACTCATTTTTCGTGTCTCACTTCATTCTGACTCGTTATATTTGTCATATAAGTTGTTAAGAGAAATGTTAAAGGAGATTTTCCATGGACTCGATCTCCTAGCTCATATTTTGTCACAATGTTTATAGTGAGAAATTGACGTTCAATTGTGAGATGATAGATGGTCCATGAAAAGTCCAACTTTTAACAAAGTCTCCTTAACATTTCTCTAACTGTTAATTTGATGATGTGGCCAAAAGATATGTAGGCTTTTCTACTTGTTTACTGAAACTGCACCACTCAAATTTCTACTCAAAACACAATGGCCAACCAAATTTCTCCAACTTAATTATCCTCATTTAGTCCGCAAATTTCATACTTTGCTAGTTTCCAAAATCATATAGAGACTAGTTATTGTATACATTGACACTCTAGATCATTGTGTTTTTTTTTTTTCAATTGAAAAAAAAAAGGAAAAAAAAACATGATAGTTATTTTTAGCGTCCATATAACAATTCATTTATGTTATATTTAGGGGTGGTTCGGTATAGAATACTGAATCAAAACCTTAGTTCTGATTCCCAAATTGAAATTTTCGGGATTCCCAATTTCAAGACCGATTCCAAATAACCAAATTTTCGGGAATTTTGAAATAATTTTGGTATTTCGAGACAATCTGGAATCCCCAAATTTTTTTGAGCTTTTGTGCTTTTAGGCTTTTGGGCTATAATAACTTGCCTATGGCTGTGCAGTGTGCATATTTTGCAAATCATGTATATATATTGGGTTGTGCAGTGATCAAAATTTGGTTGTGGCTGTGTAGTGGAAAATCATGTATATATTGCAAATCTACACTGCATATCTTGGCTGTGGAAAATCATGTATATTATATATATTGCAAGTCTACACTGCACATCAGGTTAGACAGCAACCTTGTTAATCTATGTTTCAAGCATCATTAAGAACATTGAATTTTGATAATTAAGGGGAAGAAGGCCCTTTCAATTTCATTATGCGATATCATTAAAATGTTAAATTCATTGGTTCAACC
Source organism: Crataegus laevigata (assembly GCA_963580275.1). Lineage (NCBI taxonomy): Eukaryota > Viridiplantae > Streptophyta > Magnoliopsida > Rosales > Rosaceae > Crataegus > Crataegus laevigata. The sequence continues at coordinate 6,593,670 of OY756948.1, read as the reverse complement.
CAATCAATTGTGCTTAAGCTACTAAAATGATGTTAAGTGGAAAAAGTTTAGAAATAGAGAAGATGAAAGTCTGCTCAACATACTCCTGCATTATCTAATGTTTTCATGTTCATCATAAATTGGCACGCATTCATCGCTTCTCAATGGAGCAAAGTTCCGAATCTAAAGGAATCAATAGAAATTATAGGTTTGATTTATATTCAACGGTTGAGATTAAATCTCAACATAATCCGACGGCTATTAAAATTCTAAATATATATTTAAAAATTAAATAATATATTATTTTTTCGGTTCGGTTTGGAATTACCGAAATCCTAAAAACTTGAGACCGATTCCCATACCAACATTTCATAATTGGTTCAATATTGGGTGCTGAAATTTTTGAGATTTGAGATTTTTTCGGTTCAGTTTCTGGAATTTTTCAGTTTGTTTTGGGAGTTTAGGTTTTTTTTTTCCAGCCCTAGTTATATTTATAACATGTGGATATGTTAGTTTTTTTTTTATCTTTGATCGATGACACATCAACTTTGTTGTTTGCTTGCATAATAATATATGCATAACTAACATCGTGTGATGGTGTGATCAGCACACATAAAAATTTCCTCCAAATAAGGCAACTATAGTTTTTTTCTTGTTTTACGTTTATGACTTTTGTTCAAAGTCCAACATTAATAACAATTATAATTTTTCATGTTTTAAAATTTTGACTTTTTAAGCCACTTAATGTTACTGTCTAATAGTAATTTTATCAATTAATAAGTAAGATCATAAATTCAATCACACATGTACTCTTAATGCAAGTAATATACCGTTGTATTAAAAATCACGTAAATTAGCAAAAACTCTGCCATCCTAATCCAAGGACTTTGCTGCCCCCACACATACCTAAAAACACACCCAAATCACAGCAGCCAGCCACACAAAGCCACCGCCCACATCAATTATTCGAATAATTTCTTCACTTTATATTACAGAAAACAAAAAAAACCCCAAAAAGAATAAACAAATCAGTGGCAAGATTGGTAAAATACCCACAAAGGAAGGACGTTTGTTGCGGAAAGAGCGAGCGCGTCAGAGATATCATATTCTGGGGAATATTTGTTTTTTCCAACAAAAACAAAAAGCCGAATTCAGCAAACCCTAATTGAGAACCTTATCATTTTATATTGTACATCCAGAAAATCAAAAGAATAAATAAATAAATATAAGCAGAGTCATAGAGAACGTCCGAAAGCAGGAAAGAAAAGCAAAAGCAAAGCACACAGCCAAACGCGTCACTACTAAGCACAACAATTCGATTCTTTTTGTGAAAACTTTTCTTCGCGGTCTTGATTTTAAAATGATTAAAAATATTTTGAGATAAAATAATTTAAGTTCTAAAAGTATTAAAAATGCTTATTGTTGAAATATCAGTTTTATATGTTTCTTATAAGAAGTATTAATTTTGTTTTAAGTATTTACTTGAGTTTTATTAAGAAATTATTTAAAAAATATTTTTTTTAAAAACGTTTTCAGCAATTTTAAAAATATATTAAACGAGCCTTACATAATATTTATTTTAAAACTGCTTTTAATTGTTTATATAAATGTTTTATATTTATAGTACGAGTAAAACGGTAATACTACGTACTAGTGGCAATCACATTGAAAGTCACACTCTTTTTGCGTTGCACCAGATTAATTTACCAAACAACATTTTAATTAAATTTAATAACCTCAATTAACATAATTAATTATTAAAGAATAAATTAATATTCGTGGCTTTATATAAAGCAACCAAAACCGAGACGCTGTGGTCTCTGTCTCAGAGTGTCCTTCAACTGCTTGCAAACTCGCTCGCCGACGGCTCGCTCATTCATATCGCCTCCTTAGGTTTCGTTGGTTCATTCCTTTGGTGCGTTTGGCTATGGCGGACGAGATTGTGGTGGGGTCCGCTGATTTTCCTGTGAAGAGGCCCAGGGAGGAAGAAGAGAACGGCGCCGAAGCTGCTGCTTCAGCCGTGTCCATGGAGGCTGACGGTGGCAAGGAGCCGGATTCTGTCTCCACTGTTATTCCCGGCTGGTTTTCTGAGATTAGCCCAATGTGGCCAGGTTGGTTCTCTCTTCCATTCCCGTTTATTTTGTCGCTATACCTTGTGTTTGGAAGCTCAGAAATTGTGGGAAAGTTTCCAAATAGTGTGTGTATTATAGCTATAAATTTTATGAAACCATTGGTGGGTTTTCTGAATCATTGTTTGTATGCCTGTTAGGGATTAATGCTTGCTAATGAAATCTTGGAAATGGGGTTTTGCACAGAATAACAGTTCAGGCTGAAACTAATAGATTGTGCCATTTTATATGGACCACATATTGGTTGGTCAGAGTAATATTGATTATTCAGTTTTTTGTTAGATATTCAAACACATTTATTAGTTCATATGCTCGGTTCGTGTTGATAATTATAGCGTTTCTTTCTCCAAAGTCACATTAGGTTTTCACGTTGATTTTTGGCATTGTTATAGTCTACGCTCCATGAAAATCTGTGTTCAATTGCCTTTTTCGTGAAGTTCTAGATTCGGGGTCTATGGTATTCCAAACCCAGGAATTATAGCCTATAGGATATAGAGCATATGATAAATTTCACTCCTCTGCTTTCTTATATGTCATCAAGTGAATAATTTCTCATCAATTGTTTGTTCAAGTTATAGTGCGTATTGCTTGATGTTTAAAACATAAGATTAACAATCGGATGCTTAGCAAATGAAAACAAGGATTAATCAGTGTTTTGTTGATTGTTTATTGTATCTTCCCATTGTTTTGTAGACTGATTATAGAACTAGACGGCATATTGTATGGAAATTGATTTATACATGATATTATGTAGGAGAGGCACACTCCTTGAAGATAGAGAAGATTTTGTTTCAAGGAAAGTCCGACTATCAGAATGTGATGGTCTTCCAGGTAATTGACGTTTCTCAGAAGATGTTAGTGTTACTTTTTCTACTCACATCTATTTCTAATTGTCTCAATTGATTCCATGATTTCTGTTTACAGTCAGCGACATATGGAAAGGTTCTTGTATTAGATGGGGTGATTCAGTTAACTGAAAGGGATGAATGTGCCTATCAAGAAATGATTTCTCATCTCCCACTCTGCTCAATTCCAAACCCAAAGAAGGTTAATATTGTATTCTGTTGAACTACCATTTACTAAAACTGTGCTTTGACTATTGTTTTTTAAACAATAAACTGCGAGTGGTATGAGCATTGTGAGTCATTTTTGAAGTCTAATACTTCGATGAACCCTGTTTCTGTTTACAATCGGTTCTGTCTATTAATCATCTTTCCAAATTGATTTTCTTTAGGTTTTGGTTATTGGTGGGGGAGATGGTGGGGTACTGCGGGAAGTGGCTCGCTATGCTTCGGTTGAGAAGATTGATATATGTGAGATCGATAAGATGGTGGTTGATGTAAGTAATAATGATGATATCTTTGGGCTTGTTCTGTTTGTTAATTTTAATGTATCAATATTCAAAGTAGCGAGTGGAATATTTTGTGTACACATAAATTCGTTACTCGAATGAATTTGCTTTGACTGGAACATGCATGTTACCATGTGGTTCTCATTTGACATAGCGTCTGTCAATATGCACAATAGGACTAGAGACTTCTGAATTTTATCGGATGAAATGTTAACAGATTTATTATTCTTCTGCTCCAGGTGTCTAAACAGTTTTTCCCTGATGTAGCTGTTGGATACGAGGACCCACGGGTCACACTTCATGTTGGTGATGGTAAGATCAGCTTGTTCTTCGTCTGTCTAAGTTTTCTTGCCTTTCATTTCGTTTCTTGCAAATGACTTGCTCATAAACTTTCTCTTAATACCGTAGGAGTTGCGTTTTTGAAGGCCGTTCCTGCAGGAACTTATGATGCAGTAATAGTGGACTCTTCTGACCCAATAGGTATTAATAAGAAACTACATGCATCTCACTCCCAATAGAAAGATGAGAGTTATGAGTTTACTGGTTTTAATGTTTGTTTTCAATCAGGTCCTGCGAAAGAACTTTTTGAGAAGCCCTTTTTCCAGACAGTAGCTAATGCTCTTCGTCCGGGAGGAGTTGTGTGTACACAGGCAGAAAGTATATGGCTTCACATGGACATCATTGAGGATATTGTGGAAAACTGTCGTGAGATATTCAAAGGCTCTGTCAACTACGCATGGACTACAGTCCCTACATATCCAAGGTATCTCTCTCTCTCTCTCTCATGTACACACACAAAGGTGTACAAGGATGTACCTGCATGACCACATTAGTGTTTATAACTTGTTTAATTGCGGTTTTTTTCTTTTTCATTTTGCAATATACTAGGTGGTATGTTATCACAGCTAACGGTTTCAAAAGTGTGCAACATGTCACTTAGAGACCACCATATTTTTTCCACAGTTAGCTTAATCTGTTTGTTTTTTCTGAAAGCGATAATTCTATCACTTACACGGCCATCAGTTATAAATTTTCTTCCATTATCACAACTTGTGTTGTGCTGTATGTAGTTGAATATTAATTATCTATGTTGGTTTGCTGGTCCGTCATTAAATCCGATTGGAAATGCTCTTATCTTACTTCTGTTTTTGCTTTTCATTTCTGTTTCAGTGGGGTGATTGGTTTTATGCTTTGTTCTACCGAGGGACCTGCTGTGGATTTTAAGCACCCTGTGAATTCAATTGATGCATCGAAACGACCCTTGAGATTTTACAACTCTGAGGTGTGATTTTGCTTTTTCTTGTTTTCGTTGAGCTCCGTCAACATGATCCCTATGTCTCTCAGATTGAACTTTTTTTTTTCTCTCTCTCATTTTCAGATTCATACAGCTGCTTTCTGTCTACCATCTTTTGCGAAGAAGGTGATTGACGCAAAAGCAAAGTGAGGAACCCTTTCAGTAGCATCCAACAAGCAGATTTGTTGTTGCCGAGCACCTGCTTATGCGTAGTTGAAACAGTTTAATCCAGAGCAATGGACCATGGAATAATTCGATATTTGAATTGCTGTTCCCAATTGGGATTATTTGAGCTGTAGTAGTGATATCAACAGTGTTTTCGAAGATCGTCTTTCCTAATGACTAGTTACAGAGATGGTTATATATATGAAATCTTGTTTTTTTGCCTCCATTTAATCTTAAAGTAGATCATATTTTCCTGCAAAGGCGTGATTTTTCAACAGGTCCTTCGTCTGGCGGAACACGAACCTCATACGCCGTTTAGGCATTCCTCAAACCGTTGTCTCCGAAAGCTTCATCGACTCCTTTCCTCCCCAAGCTCTGCCTTTTGCAGTTGTTGAAGTAAACCACGAAGGCAACCCACTTCATCACATTCACGATGCAGAAAACTCCCGCATGAGCAACAACTCCGTTCCTCCTCCCGCAGCATGCGAAAAACCAGCACGACCCTCTTAAACCGAGTCCGAAAACAGAGAAAACGAGTGAAATAATAAGTCCTTGAAGCCGTCGCCGCTCGCTGCCTCTGACTAGAAGAGCTGAGAGCATCAATGCATTAGCTCCGTGTTTATCCTCCAGTACTGAAATCACAATTGCCGTGTTCCATATAGAGCTCCATTCAAAATATTTTGCTAGCAATGCCATACAAGCTGCCCTATAAAACACTCCAAAATACATATTATATTTACCCCCTAAGTTCCTCAGTATTACATAGTAGATTGATGCTAACCATGTTGATCCAACTAGTGTACAAGTCGAGAAGAAAAGAACCCAGATGGACGTGACGACGGTGCCTCTCAAACCGGCTCTGATTGCCGATTTTCGCTCTGGACGATGGATCCTTGACGCCGAATCAACGGTCACATAAACGGAGCAAAGCTCTAGGAGATGAAAAGGCACAAGGTAGAGAATTCCCAGTTGAATCAAGTCGTTGGAAAATATAATGATCGTTCTTGTGGCTGTATGGAGCAGCGTTTGCCAATCGTACTGGAAGGAATCGGGGTGTTGATGGCGTACGAATTCCGAGATTCGGACCAGGGTTTTCTGGAGCAATAGTTCATAGTAGAGTAAGAAGCAGAAGAGAGGGAGAGAGGAGAGAAAGGTGAGCAGAATAAAGTGGGTATTCTTGTAGGTTAAGTTTAGAGGTTGTTTCAGCATGTCAAAGAACCCTATCTTTTGCTTCACCATGATATGGTTGCTTTCCATATCAACAACCTTCACTAGCTACAAATTAAGCAGGGGATGCTTCCTTATTTATATGAAGAGGAAGTGATTTCCGTCCAAGCGCATTTGTTTTCCATTCAAATGCTGGAAATAAACAAGTGTGCATGATCCAGAAGACTTGGTTTGGTTTAAACACAGTGGGCATCAAGTCATTGGCTTGGTTGGTATTTGACAATGATACTATACCCATTGGGGAATGAGGTTTCAGCTTCCACCCATTGACATCAGACTTAAATTGTCATAAAAACGAAGGAAAAATTCTTGGGTGACCGCGTGTTTTAGACTATATTTTATAAATTATATAAAGTGGCGGTTGATAATTAGATTCCATAAGTGAATAAGGAAGCTCTTGAAATTTAAGGGGTGTAGTCAAATGAGGATTTAAAAGGATTTCAAAAGATTTTTTCAATTAATAGATTTGATAGGATTGTAGAATCTTTACAACATTCAAATGGATTTTCAAGAATTCTTATGAATTTTGATTAAAATTTGAATGGATTTTGAGAGACTTTCTTGTCATTTAAAAATTATTTTTTAAATAGAAAATAAGATTAAAAAAAACTTGTGAAAAAATAATGAAGGAACTCTAAATTTGAATCTCGTCACTTCCTGATTCTAGTGGACTAGTGAGGGTCTTCGCCGGATCTTTTTTGTGAGGATTTCGAAAATCTTCAAATTACATCTGTTTATCGTATATCGTGCAGTCAGAAAACATTGTAAATTTTTTATTTTTTTTAAATTAAATATAAACAGTACTTGACGAAAACTGATTGCACGATGTACGATAAACGAATGTGATTGAAAGATCCTCGAAATCTTCACAAAGACAATCATTTCTCCTCGTAGACCTTACAAAGCTCTTTTGAAGCTGCATGACGATTGGTATATAAGAAATGAGCAGCAAAGGAATGAGGGTGATGTCACAAGACTTTTACTGATGCATCATCTCTTGAGGGGGTCCGAGGGAGGGCCAACCAAGGACGTTGGCAGCAGAGAATGATTGATATCCTCAATGAAGAAGACTCCCGTGTGATTCAGAAGATAGAGGGATTAAATGAAAGGAAATCTTGAAATCCAACGGATAGAGGTGGGATTCCTTATAGTTTATTTATTTATTTATGGATATCAATACTATGAAATCTTATAAAATCTCTTATTTAATGAAGTCCTTCAAAATATATGACTTTTTGAATATCTATAGATTTGTATGAACTCTTTAAAAGTCTTTTAGAATCCTAGTCGACTATACTTGGATTTCGATGCATTATTGTACCATGATTTCAAAGTCTTTTAAAATTCTCATTTATAATCCTAGTTGACTGCACGAGATATACGTATGAGAACATCTAATTTCATCTCTTTTGTGATGATTACGTGACTAAGTACCTTGACACATAGAATATACATATGAGAGTAGTTAATTTCATCTCTCCCATTACGCGACTAAATAACGTAATAAGTGTTATGTGACTATGTGACTAAGTACCTTGATGAGAGCGGTAGACACATGGAATATACATATGAGAATAGTTAATTTAATCTCTCTTGTTATGTGATTAAGTAACGTGATAAAGGTAACAAAAACAAAAAATATACAACCGGAGATAGCTAAGGACTTTTTTGGTATCCTATTTCAAAAATTTCATCATTTCTGAAAGCACTTTTTAAGAACATCTATTGAAACAACTTCAAAAACTTGTTTGGTATGAAATTTAAAATTATTTCAAATCTTAAAACTTAAACTGTAAAAAAAACCCAAAGATAAGGGGTTGGAGGAAAGGGAGAAAGAGGAGACATGAAAGAAAGAAAGAAATAGAGGATCAGATGAGAGAAAGAGGAGATAGAGAAGAGGAAAAGGAATGAAGAGAGGAGACAGGAGGGAAAGAGAAAGTGGAGACAATAAGAAGAATAAAAAGAGGAGTGAGAGGGAATGAGAGAAAAAAAAAAGTGAATTTTAAATTTAAAAACTCTAAAAACTTGTTTTTGGTGTTTTTAGAAAATAAGCTATTTTCTTAAGTTAGACTTAAGTTCAAATTTTAAAAATATTCCTAACCAATAAGATTTTAAGACCTAAAATTTGAAAAATGTTTTTGAATTAAAAAAAACTGAATTCAAGTAGAGTACCAAACATGCTTTAAAAATCTCATTTTGTTCTGGGACCATTTACTTTGAATCAAAGATACATGAACGGAAAATGAATGGTAGCCACAGGTTGGGTGTGTCAACAAATCACATTGAATTTAGAGGGGTAACCTTGTCACATTCATCTTGGTCATTTTCTTATCAATAATTTTTGTATAATACTTGGGCTAGTATCTTAAAAGTCTTTTAGAATCCTAATCGACTATATTTGGATTTCAATGCATTGACTGCACTATGATTTCAAAGTCTTTTAAAATTATTCTTTATAATCCTAGTTGACTGCACCATGATTCTAAAATCATTTAAAATCCTTCCAAATTGTAATTTGACTATGCCCAATAAGGGTTTCAATATGCTTCTTAAAAAAACACTTTTAGTGAACTTATGAGTAGAGTTTTTTTTCTACATAAAAACCCTCGAAAAGCCCTCAATCATTAAAAGTTCTCTTCGCGGAGTAATTGTTAGGTTTAACTAATAGAATGGTTCCACTTAGTACTAAGATATAGTGGTTTTCTTCTTCACTTGTAAGTGAGAGGTCTTAGGCTTGATTCTCGCCAAATGCGAATTTGAACTACATTATTATTGCTCACCTATTGTGAGACTCAGCCCATACCTAGTTTAAAAATATCATTTGTTAAAAAAAAAACAAGAATAGTGCATCACATTTTTTTTTAATATATTGATATTTTAACATTAAAACATCTCACTTACAAATGAAAAGAAATATTATTGAATCGTAATACTGAGTGGTTGGTACATCGCATTTTTAACATGGCCTTATTATTTGGTCATTTGTTGCCCGACTTCTGCATATTTGAGCCCAAAAGAAAACAGGTCTAATGATAAAGCCCAAAGTAAGAAATATGGTAGCCCAATTGTTTCCAAAGCGTTCTGGACTAAGGAGGCCCAATGAGCTAATGTGGAATCTGAAACTCATGATGAAAAAACAGATCTTGAAGCTCCACTTCCAAATGAACTAAAAAGTTGCAGCAAAAATGTTAATATAATATATGGGAGAATAAACTATTTCTGATCTCGTCATTTACGATATTTAAATTTAAGACTTTTTCTTTATAAATAAAAAAAATTATTATTAAAAATCTTTTTAGCCCTTTAAATCCACACATTTTGCAATTGCGTTACCAAATCACGTGGACAACCCACGTGATCAAGAGAAACACACAACCCTTAAAAAAAAAGTCCTTCCCTCGCTTTTGGGACCATTTTTTTTCTTTAAAATTGAGTCTTCTTTTTAAAATTGAAGTTTCAGTCCCTCACTCACTCTACACATGAGGAGAGATTTACAAAGTGAAAACATAAGCACTTGCCCCTCGTAATATGTTTGGATGAGATAAATAAACTTAAAATTTTGACAAAAGTCAGAATTTATAGCTTGATATAATTCATAAACATAGAAATTTAGAATTTTCGCTTGAAAAAAAAATGTGACAGCCCGTCCCTAAAAATTATGATTTTTATAATTTTAATAAGTGAATTTATGTTATTGTCCTTGAGACGTGGAGTTTGACTTTGTTGACCACCTTGTAATGACATGTGAGGTTCATCTTCTTGGCATGTCCTTGTAGTACTCGACGACACGGGTTCGCAGGCGCAAGCTGAAGAGGATTTAGAGTTACGGTTAAAGTTTTACAGAACTCTAAACCGAGAAGTACTTTTATTTTGATTTCTAGTTATATATTTTTATATGTCTATACTTTATAAACTTTATTATTCTATTAATTGCTATTAAAATGGGAAAAGAGAGAAGAGGGCTTCGGGGGAGGAAGCTCCCATCTGATGGGAGGCAGACGAACCAGAGAAGGAGGAGATGAGTGGACCAATGAGAGGAAGGGAAAGGAAGAAAGGAGAGATGAGTGAGAGGCACGGGATCATGGATCCCCTCCCATTTCCATTGAAACCCAACCCGCGGCTGGGTGATACCCGAAGGGTTTCGACGGTTCCTCCGATCAAATTCCGACGAATTAAGCCATGCCACCACCTGAGAAACCTCCCATCTTCCATTTCCAATCAAATTTCACAAGATTTAACCTTGAATTTGGGTAAAACCGCGACAAAGGGGGCGCACGGGTTGGATCATTTTCCGCCACGATTTGAAGCAATTTCTTCCAATTTCCACCACCACTAGACTCCATTAGAACCCAAGAACAAAGCCCAAGCAATGGATGGAGCATCATAGTTGATTTGGAGGTCGAATTGGAACACACCCATTTCTAGGGTTCTTGGCGGGTGTGACGAAATTGAAGGCTTTCTAGTCCAAATTGGACTTTCTCGAAGGTATGAAAGTTGTTCTACTCATTGAGATCTTTAATTCTGAAAATTTTGGTAATTTTTAGTGAAAGTTGAATTTTCCGGCGAGTCGGGGCGGCCAACCACCACCCGCGGCTGCACGTGCGGCGGCGCGTGGCCTGAGGTCTGCGAACGTTGTTTTTAGGTGATATTAAATTCCTTGAGTTTAGTTTTGATAATTGAATGACGTAGATTGAACGTTAGAGCCTAAACTAGTTATGATACGTTAATAGGCGATGATATGAATCGACGATCCAACCGTTGGATCGTCACCAAACTTTGATATGTTGTGATACGTAATATTTAAAGAATGTAGGAAATTACGGACGGATTGGTAATCCGACGTACGGATCTTCCTGAATTGGGTTTGTAATTTAGAAAAATAAAATGTTAACTGCCACTTGGTTTTTGGCAACTGGCGGAGATCCAGTTGTTGGATCGTGATGATACCTTGAGATAATGTCGTAAAGGCATAATGTGGATCTTTAGACGTGGCGGATCAGAAATCTGATATACAGATCTCACGGATCAAATTTCGTAGGAAAACGTTATACTTAAATTGTATATTTTATCGATTCAAATTCTAAGATTTGATTTAATAATTGTTCTAGGCGCCGATCATTTTGACGGCTCAATGGTTGTGCTAGGGAGTTGGCGTTGACTCAAGGTGAGTGGGCAGCTATTTTTCCGTATATAATATTACTATTTTTCCCAGAAAATGAAAATGAACGTTTATGTGATTTGAAATGCCATGCAAAGTATTCATTTATTTTAAATGTTGCATTAGTGATTGCATATTGTATGATGGTGCTGCGGACGCACAGGTAAGTGTCAGGTGATGCGTTGTAAAACAACACACAAATTTTACCCTCTTTTTGACAATTGTAATATAGATGTAAGTAGGGATCGTTCTAGGGCGGGGATTAGGAGGGATTGCTAATCTACTCTAAACTGACTTAAAAACACTAACAAGACTCAAAAACACAAAACTAAGCTAAAGACACTTAACTAAACTCTAATGACTCAAAACAAACTAGATTGACTCAAATCAACTCAAAATAGTCAAATTTACCCAAATTAGACACCAGGGACTGATTTGTACGAATTTAGAACTACAAAGACTCAAAATAATGAAAAGAAACGAAAATGGACAGATTGACACTAAAAGACACTCAATGTAAAAGGGGGATTGGTTTTGGACGAATTTAAACTAAAGTTAAACAACTTGCAGAATTAAACAAAACATAAAATTAAGGTGAATTAATGGATAGATGGCTAGCTAAAGGATTCTTCTCCACACATGATACATATGCAACACAAATCAATTTTTCAGTTGTTCTTTCGATAAACTATGAAACTCAACACCCCAGGTTAACTGTGACAGCACTTTTTTAACCTTCAAGTTTTCATAAAGTTATTGAATTGGACAGGAAAGCATTCTTTAAAAGTCCCCTACGTGAACAACACAATAGAGATACAATCAAAGATCATTAAGCTTTGTGAAAACTATAAGTATTAATGAGGCATTCGTAACTATGAAAAGCATGATACTCCTGCCAAGAATTCACTTAACGCGATTGTGACTAGCAACCTCTACTACTTGTGAATATAAGTTCATAACGATTAGGTGAAACTCCCTTATATTCTAGCATCAAATTCATGCATGCAAACTAAGTATGCATCCTTAATCAACATACAAGAATAAGTTATCAATCAAACAGTTAAGCAAATTGCATTCACAATTTATGAAATTACAACTGAAGGTAATAAATTCATATTGCAAACATATTCATGGTATTGAATCAACCTCTAGCCAAGGCGAATTTATTTCCTCATAGTCGCAATTAAACAAAGATAATCAAATTTAAACATTTAAAACAAAGATAGATTACACATTATTCTAAAATTAAAACAAAAGTAAAACATGAGTTTGAGAAGATAAAACCGAAATAGGAGAGTTGAAAGATTTTTTTTCTTCCCTGGCTTTGCCGTGTGTTTTTGCTACCTCTGTGCAGCTTCTGTGCACTTCTTAGTCCGTGTATTGCTGCCCTCGTAACCAAATGGGCGCTGCCCTCTATTTTGCGCTCTCTGAACTCTCTATATCTCTGCCTGCTTTCTTGACTTCCGTCTGCTGCCTTTTAAACAAAACCAAAGGGCAGCTCTTTTTTATTTTATTTTACTTTTTCTTCTCTCCCATCCACTGCCTTGCTGCCCTTCTCACTTTTCTTTCACACTTTCTGCCTTTCAATACCCCCGAAACTTGCTGTCCTTCACGTTCTCTTTCTTTTTATTCCTGTCCATGTGCTGCTCCTGCATGACTTTTCTTTTGATCCCCTGCCCTTTTGATTCATTTCCTCCCCCCCCCCCGTGCTTTTGAATTTGCTGCCCTCGTGCTCTAAAGGCTGCCCTCCTTTTTTTTTTCTTTTCTTCTTTTGCCTAGCTGCCCTGTCCGCATGTGTTTTATTTGCTCTCTCATTATTGCTGCCTCACTGCCTTGAAACAAACAAGAAGGGCAGCTGTCATCCTTTTCTCCCATGTGCTCTCTTGACCTTTCCATGCTAAAATGCTCATAATTTCTTCTAGAAAAATGATCTTACCGATTCGTAAAATGCTCCAGAAAATAGACATCCGTAGCTTTCCAAGCATATAAAGCTCATTCTCTAGTTCAGTTTGAGACGTTCGCAAATTGCTTCCAAAGTCAGTTGATCTGCACATGCAGTTTTGACGAATTTGACACTTAAAATTTCACTTATTCTATTTTTATTTTCTTAGCTTGAAAAATTCTATAAAACACAAAAACAAAGTAAATAGCTCAAAAATATAAGAAACTAACTAAGAAAAGACAAGTGAATTTGATGTAAAATATATATAAATATGAGCTTATCATCAGGTAAGTTTAGATAATGGTTATAATGAGAATGAGAACGAATGATGTGATGTGATGTGATTAGAGCTCATATACCTGCACATTGATATTAGTGCTCATACCCAGAGATAGCGGCACAGTCTTTCACGTGTTGTTCACGTCCTGCACCGCATGCTCGCCTTGGATCCAAGTCAGGTGCATAGTCCTGTCGTATAAACCACTATAAGTGGGTTCGACTCGTAGGTGACCCGCGAATCCTTCGCACAGTCTTCACGTGATTGTAGCACTAGAACATACTTATATATATTCAGTGATGATGAGTAGACCACTAATGGTGATATTGATATGTGTGCAGGATTGATATAAATGATACGATGAGTTGATTATGAGCTTATTATACAGCCGAGGGCTGAGTTGATATTGAGATTGATTATGAGTTATATATACGGTCGAGGGCCGAGATGATTACCTGACATTTAATCACATCCACAGAGTTTATGATTGAGATTTAAGTTATGATATTTTGGCATGGCATACATTCATACTTTTCAGCATGATTTCAAGATTTATAAATATACGAGCATATACTTTGATTCTGGGAAACTATACAGGTTTTACGGAGAGGGGTTATAACTTTTGAGAAAAGAATGATTTTGAAAAGATTTGTTTTGCTGACCCACTCAACTTTGTTTTTCACCCCTCCAGGTTTTAGTTGCCGAAGTTCTTATCGACGAGGATTCTTGGCAAAACTGAAGATTTGTGGCTATCTCTGAGGGTATAATTCTTACCCACTTTACTGTACTTTACTTATGCTCTGTCATCACGAGTGAGATAGGTCTGCTTCCGCTCACCAGTATACTCTGGTAATTAGGCACTTTTAGGTTTAAATTTACTCACATTTCCCACATCACCATACTTTATGGCTTCGTCACCTTTCAGGTGTCGGCCAGCATAGTTCGATTCGGCGTCCTAATAGACATTCCGGGTCGGGGTGTGTAAAAAAAAAAAACTTGAAATTTGAAACCTCTACTTTTCAAGTTTATTCTATATAAATAGTCGTTATTTTTAAACTTCTATGAATAAGAGTTTAAAAATAAAAAAATAAAAAATAAAAAATCAATTTCATTGTTTAAATTTTTTTTAAGAATAAAATGCAAAATATTAGGCAATATGGTATTAAACGCACTAGATGATCATTACATAGATATAAACAATTGGTTTACAAATGCCTCACTTAAGTTGTCACTTCTTATTACATCCTCTCATTCAAATGTACGATAACAGAAGATCATAAGGCATTCTCTTATGATTTTTAGTGTCTCCCAATTTTATTTATTTTTATTAAAAGTATCTAGTTGTCTCTTTCTCAACAAAAATAAAAAAATCGTAATCCAAAGTCTAGACAAGTTGATATGAAACGCCCAAGATGAATGTGACGCGAGTGCACCGAAATTCAAAATTAAATGGACTCTGGTGACACAGCAACTAATTGTATCCTTTACTGTTGTTTTCGCTTTCTATATCAGCAACCAATAATATCCTCTAATGTCGACCAAATAGATCCTCTAGGGGGCGTTTCTTTGCCCTCACTAAAGGGTACTGGACTGGACTGGACTAAGGGTTAGTCCAGTCTCATGTTTGTTCCTGACAGGGACTAGGTTTAATGAGACTAAGTCTCACTAGCCTAGACTAAATCAGGGACTAGCTGGTCTTAGTGAGACCCCTCAAAAACCATGGGACTAGCTAAGACTGTCCCCTTTCTCCTCCTCGCCTTGCTCCTCGACCACTCACATTCGAAAGCCATTGGACTAGATGCTTTTCACAACCAATTTTCATATAAAATACCAAATTGAAGAATAGATTGGAACAGACAAGGGAGAAAAAGATGGAGAAAAATAGGGAGAGAATGGGGGGTAAGGAAGGATTAGAGGGATAAAAAAAAGGATAAAAATAAAATATTAATAATTATGGATTAAATAATATAATATTAGAGTTTGTAAATTATCCTGCTTGTTAGTCCGACACTGCACCAAACGCTTCACTAAGCTAGTCCAGCTTAGTCTAGTCTAAGCCAGTACAGCTTAGTCCCTGAAGCTAGTCCAGTCCGAGACAGTCCGGTGCAACAAACGCACCCCTAATGTCGTTTTCACTTTTTACACTCCTTACAAATGTATTTTTTTTCTTCTTAATATACAAAGTTTGAAGTATAGAATGAAAATTTTGAAGTGCTAATAACAATTCTATTTAAATATAAAGATAATAAATAATTTAAGATTTTCCGTGTGGCAAAGATTGTAGTGCCATTCAAGAAGGCTTATTGACAAACAAAATCCTGCACAAGTTTTTCTTGGAATTTAGACCCATGGGTATATCACAACACATTATTCCCCAAGTAGAAGATTGATACTTAGATATTAGTCCAAGTATTATACAAAAATTGTTGATAAGAAAATGACCAAGATGAACGTGACAAGGGTGCCCCTCTACATTCAATGTGGTTTGTTGACACACGCAACCTGGCTACTATTCATTTTCCCTTCATGTATCTTTGATCCAAAGTAAATGGTCCCAAAATAGAATGAGATTTTAAAGCATGTTTGGTACTTTACTTGAATTTAGCTTTATAAATTTAAAAACATCTTTCAAGTTTTAGGCCTTCAAAACTTATTGGTTAGAAATATTTTTAAAAACTGAACTCAAGTTTAACTTAAGAAAATAGCATTTTTTTTAAACACCAAAAGCGAGCTTTTAGAATTTGGAAACTTAAAACTCACTCATTTCTTGTATTTCTTTCTCCTTTCCTCTCGATTTGGAGTCTGGATATCTATATCTCTCTTTTTTCTTCTTTCTCTCTCCACTTTGTCTCTCCCTCCTCTTTCTCTCCTCTCTTCATTTCTTTCCTCCCCTCTATCTCCTCTTTCTCTCCTCTGATCCTTTCTTTCTTTCTTTCCTGTCTCCTCTTTCTCCTCCGACCCCTTATCTTTGGATTTTTTTTATAGTTTAAGTTTTAAGATTTCAAATACTTTTAAATTTCATATCAAACAAATTTTTGACGTTGTTTCAATAGATGTTCTTAAAAAGTGCTTTTAGAAATGATGAAATTTTTGGAATATGATACTAAACAGGTCCTTAGCTATTTCCGGTTGTATATTTTTTATTTTTGTCACTCTTATCACGTTACTTAATCGCGTAACAAGAGAGATGAAATTAATTATCCCCATATGTATATTCCATGTGTCTACCGCTCTCGTCAAGGTACTTTGTCACATAGTCACATAATTCTCATCACATTATTTAGTCACATAATGAGAGAAATGAAATTAATTACTCTCATATTATATTCTATGTGTCTACCGCTTGTCAAGGTATTTAGTCATGTAGTCATCACAAAAAAAAGAAGATGAAATTAGCTGTTCTCATATGTTTATTGCTCTCATTGCGTTACTTAGTCACGTCTTAATTAAAAATAAACTCAACTATCTTTGACTGTACATTGCATGTGTTATTAGTCTCATCACGTACTTAATCACGTAGCAAAAAAAGATAAACACAAAATAATATACAACAGAATACAGTACATATTGTCATGTCAAGTACTCACGTAAGAAAGAAGAGAGACAAACGAAAATAATACACCATTAATTGGAATGTAGATTATCTCCAAAGCATGGCAAAGGATATGAAATTATGGTTTGAGGCTTAGAACCATCCATTTTGGGAAGTGGCACAGATATACCAGAAATGTGGTCCCTCTACTGTACTTGTGGCCAGAAATGCTTTGGTCCTCACACACCACGGAAATATCCCAAGCTCCTAACACCCTTTATGTATTCCGACCAACGGATCTACCGTTTCTCAGAACTGTTGGGTTTTGTTGTGAAGATCGAAGATACCAGATATGGATGCCTTCTCTTCCTCCTTTCTTTCTACACTTCCCACTCAAAAGATATCAATCTCTCCTGCCATAACATCCCCCAAGTTCAGCAGCATTTCCGCTGTCAGAATTGAAGAAAGACCCACCTCCCAACCACCAGCTTCAAGGCCGCCTCCGCCTCCGAAAAGCACTCCACAGCCGCCGCTAGAGGCGAAAACAGATCGTGCACTTCAAAACGGTGCTTCAACTTTCACTGCGGCAAAACAACAAAGTTCTGCGCTACCCGCAATTATCATCAACGCTCTGGACGACTTCATCAACAACTTCATAGACCCTCCAGTGAAACCATCAGTGGACCCCAGGCACGTGCTCTCCTACAACTTTGCTCCGGTTGAGGAACTTCCGCCCACGGAGTGCGAGATCATACAGGGATCCCTGCCGCCGTGCCTCGACGGAGCCTACATTCGCAATGGCCCGAACCCGCAGTACCTTCCGCGTGGGCCCTACCACCTGTTCGACGGGGACGGAATGCTTCACTCCGTTAGGATCTCTGGAGGCCGGGCGGTGCTCTGCAGCAGATATGTCAAGACCTACAAGTACACCGTTGAGCGCGAGGCCGGCCACCCTATTCTTCCCAACGTCTTCTCCGGCTTCAACGGCCTCACGGCTTCGGCTACACGTGGCGCTCTCTCCGCTGCCCGCATCTTTACAGGCAGGGTCCGCAATACCTTATAACAAAAAATTTAATTTATATTTTTTTTCTTTAACCAACATTACTTATATTTTTTTTTTATAATGTTAGGAAAATTAAATTTATAGATTAAATTTTGTAAATAAGGTTTTAGAATGACATATTAGTGACAGATCATTTGATTTACAAATTTAGAATTACTTTTTAAGAAGTAAGCACGTTAATCAACTCTTAAGTAATAATTCAATAATAAATTTTTATGTTATTTAGTTTATAAAATTTGATTACGAATTTAGTTTTCTAGCATTATCTAAAAAAAATATACATAAATAGAACTAAATATAATTTGGAGTGAAAATATTAAAAAGAGTTCACTAAATATACAATAAGTTGTGTAAAAAAATTAATATAGTGTTGTTCTAACAAAAAAAAAACATTTTAGGCCTGGCAAATTGTCCCTGCTCTGTTTTTTGAAATAAAACGACATTTTTTCTTTTCATCACAGATTCAAAACGACGTCATTTTAGTCTGATTTTTATTTTTATTTTTAAACACACCGCATAGCGCCTCAACAGCGCTGCAACAGTCAAACAAAGGGGCGAATCTCGCTCTTGGGCTGGAGGTATGGCCTAGTGATTGTAAAGCCTTTTCGTATTGAATTCATTCGATTTAAATGTCAAAAAAACAAGAAATTAGTGCACCAAGAGAAAAGGAAAGCAGGAAAATCACTTGCCATACTTTAATTACTCCATTACTAAATTACTTATTAACACAAACTAAATTATGAACCTAACTCCTACTATGTTCAAGTGAATAGATTGAAGCTGTTACTATCACACAAGTTTTTGGTCAATTCTTATTAGAGTAATGTTAGGGAAACTAAATTTGTAGACTAAATTTACGAACTATATGATGTGTCACCAATAAGAAATGAGCAAGTTTATCAATGTTTAAGTAATAATCCACTTATCAACTTCCATGTCATTTAGTTTACAAAATTTAATCTACAAATTTAGACCCCCTAACATTACTCTTCTTATTAACTTCGAACATTTTACACATAATTTCTCTTGATACAAATATTAAAACCTAACATTACTCTTCTTATTAACTTCTAACATTTTACACATTTTTCTCTTGATACAAATATTAAAACGTTACTTTGTCTACAGGCCAATACAATCCTGCAAATGGCATTGGTCTTGCAAACACAAGTTTGGCCTTCTTCGGCGACCGACTTTACGCTCTCGGCGAGTCCGATCTCCCTTACTCCCTCCGCCTGACGTCCAACGGAGACATCAAGACTCTGGGACGCCATGATTTCGACAGCAAGCTCTCCATGAGTATGACAGCTCATCCGAAGGTAGACCCAGAAACGGGGGAGGCATTCGCCTTCCGCTATGGCCCTATACCGCCGTTTCTAACCTACTTCCGCTTCGACTCGAATGGCGTGAAGCAGCCAGACGTGCCGATATTCTCCATGGTCACTCCATCGTTCCTCCATGACTTTGCAATCACCAAAAAATATGCCATATTTGCTGACATACAAATTGGGATGAACCCTATTGACATGATCACTAAAGGAGCCTCCCCTGTTGGTTTGGACCCTTCCAAAGTGCCGAGGATCGGAGTTATTCCGCGGTACGCGAAGGACGAGTCAGAGATGAGGTGGTTTGAGGTGCCGGGTTTCAACAACGTACATGCCATCAATGCATGGGATGAGGAGGATGCTATTGTGATGGTGGCACCAAACGTTTTGTCAGCAGAACACACAATGGAGAGAATGGAGCTTGTTCATTCATTGGTTGAGAAGGTTCGGATTGATCTCAAGACGGGGATTGTGACGAGGCAGCCGATTTCAACTAGAAATTTGGATTTTGCCGTGATCAATCCGGCTTACTTGGGGAAGAAGAATAAGTATGTGTATGCAGCTGTGGGTGATCCCATGCCTAAGATATCAGGAGTTGTGAAATTGGATGTGTCTAATTCGGAGCACAAGGAGTCTATTGTAGCCAGCAGGATGTTTGGCCCTGGGTGCTACGGGGGCGAGCCGTTTTTCGTGGCCAGAGAGCCCGAAAATCCTGATGCGGACGAGGACGACGGGTATGTGGTCTCGTATGTTCACGATGAGAAGGCCGGGGAATCGAATTTCTTGGTGATGGATGCCAAGTCTCCTCAGCTTGACATTGTGGCTGCTGTGAGGATGCCCCAGCGGGTGCCTTATGGCTTCCATGGACTCTTTGTGAAGGAAAGTGATCTCAACAAGTTGTAGTTTCATATGTCCCCATATTGCAACATAGTAAAATGCTACATAAAACAATTATAGATATGGAATATACATATTTATATTTTGAAATTAAGTTTCCAATGAAAGAATATAGTCTACAATCAACAATTAATCGGTGATTAATAACATCGATTTTGAAATAAAATTTTATATTTAGATGGGTCAATTTTCAAAATGAACTATGTTAGACTCGATGGTTAAGTTGAAGATAATATTTAAATTTCTATATCACAAAAATATATTTTGCAGATGATCCCACTTCACCACATCAATTCTTCAGAGCAAAAGAAGCTAATTGATCAAAGCAACAAGACCAATACACATAGATATATTAAAGAGGGTTGGAACCTAGTCAAAGCAATAAGACCAAAGCAACAAGACCACTTCACTACATCACCAGCATTTTTCTGTACAACAATATGATCATCACCAACATCTTGTAATTCTTCACCAATATCACTTTTTATCAAATTTTCAACCGAATCAAGGCTTCAATAATTTTTCTTGGATAGTTACCTACACGCCAGATAACAAAAACTTCCAGTTCAACATATGTTCCTGTACCAAATACAAACGGTTTGGTGCTAATCACATCGTTTACCAAATACAAACAGTTTAGTGCTAATAACACTGAAACCTTTTGGATAAAACCCTACACCTGAGCGGGACTATATTGCACAACAGTAGTACAAGGGTAACTTAATTGTATGAAATTTTTTCAATCAAAGTGATGCATAAAACGATACAAATTGAGCCAGAAGACCTAGTTTATCTGCATAATGCAAAAACTGATGGATTGCTGTTCCTAACTGAGCTTTGAATTTTCTGATCGTGAAATTCGTCCACAGTTTTCACTTGTCTTACTTACCCTTCATCGCCAACTACTTCTCGACAGCTCGGTTCTTGCAAAATATATCGTGCAGGCCACCCACTTCACCACATTCCCAGAGCAGAACAGGCTAATCTGCGCAGCGAGACCAACATAATTAGTCCTTCTTTAGTAGCAGCCAATGTATATGCAAGGCCACCTTAAAATTGCTTCCCAAGCAAAGAAAACAAGCATTAAAAGAATCCCTCTCCGCTCACTACCGCTGCTAAAATATATTGCTAGCGCAAACGCCTTGATTGTCTAGTTTGAGTCAATTTGGTTGTTTTGAGTTATTAGAGTTTAGTTAAGTGTCATTTGCCTAGTTTTGTGTTTTTTAGTCTTATTTAGTGTTTTTAAATCAGTTTAGAGTAGATTAGCAATCCCTCCTAATCCCCGACCTAGAACGATCCCTACTTACATCTATACTACAATTGTCAACAAGAGGGTTTAATTTGAGTGTTGTTTTACATCGCATCAAATTTTTGGCGCCGTTGCCAGGGATTAGCAAATTTGCTAATCCCTTTGTTTTTGTTTTTGTTTCTGTTTGTTTTTGTGTTTGTGTCTTTTACTTTTGATATTTGATTTTAGTTTTCTTTGATTTTAGGTACAACTGGAGCAAGACATGGCACTTGTGACCATTCAATCTCAATTGGCGAACCTCACTTCTCAATTGACTCATAATGCCGAAAGGATCACAATGCATACTGTCTCTACATTTGATGTGCCCTATGGGCAAGGATATCAACTTCATCAAAGTCATCGATTCATTGCGAACAAAGATGCTTGGGGTTATCAAGGCTATAATCAACCAAGCAACAACATGTTTTCCAACGCTTACAATTCGAATTGGAGAGACTATTCAGATTATATGTGGGGAGAACCTCAACAAGTTCAACAAGGTGGATACTGGCATCAAAATGAGAAGTTCTATTCAAGACCTATCCAGCCACCACAACTTCCCCCACAACAATTCCAATCGAATTCAAGTATGCCCATGAGTTATAATGAAATTCTTGAAGGACTAATCTCTTTGACGCATGGCTCACAAAAAGAACAATTGCAGCCGTCGGAGGAGTTCTATCAATGACTATATGCACCACCACAGCCTCCACCACAATCTTCCCAACCAATTTCAGGTTCGTCGGTGGATAATAATAATATTATTCAATTAATCACCTCTTTGACACAGGGATTAGAAAATCAAAACAAGGAGATGCAAGACCGAGTCAAAAGAGTGGACGAATTAGAGAAGCAAGTTGGACAGATTGTGGAATTCATGGCGCAGATTCAAGAGCAACGTGAACTCTCCAATTCCAACATGGCAAATTCAAAGGGAGAAGTTGAAATCGATGAAGCCATCACTTTGGAAAGTGATATGGAGGATGAAGCTGTCCCAGAACCATCCAAACATAGCCCGAACAGGGATGAATTGCTGCTGCAAGAAGAAGATGAGGGAGAAGTTTAGAAGAACTCTTGCCGCAAGCCCCTCAAGTCCCTATGATGTCCAACTCCAGTAATGTTGTTCCAAATTCAATTCATTCTAACATTATTCCACCAAATGTCCCTTTTTCTCGTAGGTTTTTTATTCCCAATGACGAAGATAGTGAAAAAGACATTGTAGAAGCTTTTCCAAAGGTGCAAGGTGATACCCCAATTCTTGGTGCACCAAATCAAGTTCCAGATTGTGTTGAATTGTTTAAAGAAACTTGTACACCAAGAAGAATGATTCAAGAAAAGGAAGTGGCTGGAGAATATGTTGAATGCATCAAAGAGGATGTATTTGAAGAAACAGAGGCCAAAGAAGTTGAGACTGATGACACGGGACAAGCCACAACCATCATAGTAAATCTGGCCAAGTTCAAAGTCCCTGAAACTTTTGAAGATGTAGTATTTGTCATTGAGTTTGTGTCGGAGAAAGAAAGTAAGCCATCTTCTCCAATTTTAATTTTGTTTTATACTAACATGCTGATTTTGATGATTCAGGCACCCACTCTTGAATTTAAACCATTGCCGGATCATTTCAAGTATCACCTCCCATTCGAAGATAAATTCCATGCCGTGGAACCTAGGGGAGTTTAATGGAAAGTCTCGTCCGGCTGCAAGACGTTAAAACAAGCGCTTCTTGGGAGGCAACCCAAGCATTCAACGAATAGAGACTTTGGAATTGCTCAACAAATCAGATTTGCACTCCTAAACCCTTCTCTTTACTGCATTTATCTTGCCTTGCTTAGTTCATTAATTGTTTGTTTGCTTAAGTGTGAACCTATGTTTAAAACATTGAGGGCAATGTTTAGTTTAAGTGCGGGGGAGGGTAAAAAAAGTCTTTTTACATTGATTTACATATTTTACATTGATTTGAAAAAAAAAATAAATAAAATGAGGGTAAACAAAGTCTTTTTACATTGATTTACATATTTTACACTGATTTTAAAAAAAATAAAAAACAAAACAAAAAAAAAAGCAAAAATATTTTACAATAATGTGTAAACTAATAGCATTCATTGGTCAGGTGGTGCCTCAGCAGTCGACGGAGCTCCAGAAAAACGAAGCGCCAGAGTTTGATCCTCCGGAGCCTCAACACTTGGTGTAACTCTAAATGACGAAGGCAGAAGATGCCTCTGCAGTAACGCCACAAACCTTTGATGATCACTCTGAATCCGCACTTCGGACTCCTGCAGCTGGTCAAGCTTCCTCTTCATACTTGTTGAGTAGCTAGTTGCGAGCATGTGCAACTCTTTACTCTTGTGCCTGAGTCCTCTGACCTCTTACCGAAGACTAGTCACCTCAGCCATCAAAGACTCAACCTGACGAGATCGTGCAAGAAGGCGTTGGCCCATGTTTGAGACTGAGCCTGCACACTGGACGCTAAGCGCCAGAGAATCCTGAACAGCGAGCTCGTCGGACCGCTTGGAAAGTAACCTATTGTCTCTTGGAATGAGAAGGTTTCTAGGAACCACCGTAGCAGTTGTATCGTTCTTCATCATAGAGTCCCCAACTGTAAGAGGACCATTAGGGGATAAGAAGGACGGATGCCAAATGTTGTTTGGAGAAGACAAGTCATCATATTCCCCAACATTCAAGTTAAGGCGACGGTTAGAGAGGCAAGACATTTTTCGAAGGTGTTGAGAAAGAAGAGATCAGACAGATTAAGATTTCAGAAGTGCAAGAAGGGAGTTTTTACAGGAGGTAATTCAAGTGTGCTGTGGAACAAAATTAGTGCCTCTATAAAAAGAAGAAATCGAAGAGGCACTACTCAGAAATCGAAGAGGCGTCTGCTCGCAAATCAAAGAGGCGTCTGCTCGCAAATCGAAGAGACGCTCCTCTCTCAAAAGTCGGGCCTGCTCAAAAACCACGAGCCGACCCCCGAATTTCAAAAGATCAACTTTTCCAGACTTGTTGTCACCTGTCACATACACCCTCAGCTTTGCGGGAATTACAGATAACTTTGTCAGAAAGCGCGTAAACCTTACTGTTTAATCATCCACCGGCTGCCGATAAGAGTAAGAGAATAGTACCGGTTGTG
Organism: Crataegus laevigata; assembly: GCA_963580275.1. Lineage (NCBI taxonomy): Eukaryota > Viridiplantae > Streptophyta > Magnoliopsida > Rosales > Rosaceae > Crataegus > Crataegus laevigata. The sequence goes on along the minus strand of OY756948.1, from coordinate 6,568,919 downwards.
AAGAAATTCCTATAAGTGTCTACCTTCGCCCTCTATAGCAAAGGCGGACTTACTCAACACTTCTTCATCTCCGAGAATGTATTCCCAAAGAAACCTCTCGAGTTACTCAGTGTTCCTCATTCACTGGTGTACTGATCGGATCATATTTATATATTTTTTTATATCAATTTCACTCGTCTTTTCTTAGTTAGTTCGTTATATTTTGAGCTATTTACGTTGATTTTGTGTTTTATAATAATTTATCTAGCTAAGAAAATAAAAATAGAATAAATGAAATTTTAAGGGCTAAATTCATCTAAACTTTCTTGCCTGTTAAATAGAACTTATCATATGGAAAAAATATATATATATATATATATATTTATATATTTAAATAATATGTTGTGTGTGATTTCAAGCTGGCATGCAGCTTGATGAAGTGGGGATTAAAGAAAACAGAAAAAGGAGGGCGGCGTGCAAATCATAGAGATTAAAGAAAACATGCTGCCTTGCAGCTGGAAAAGAATGAGAATGGAACAGAAAAACAAAGGAAGGCGCCTCGGGGGATAAAAAGAAGAAAAGGAAGTCAGGAGGGGGCGTCCATTAGGCGCGGACGCGCACGGAGCCAATTGGAGAAGAGTAAAAGCAAGGCTGACTTGGGGCTGAGCAACGTGCAAGAGGTGCAGTCTCGTGAGGTCAGAGGAGCGTGGGAATTGAGAGGCAGTGCTGCCTTGGCACACGGGATAGAATCAGCGAGAAGGCATCCAAACACACGGCACAAGCACAGAAACCTTTGCATCCCCAATTCGGTTTAATCCTCCAAATTTCATTTTTAATTTCTGTTTTTAATTTATAAATAATGTGTAATTAATTTATTTTGGCTAGAGGTTAATTCAAAACCATGATTATATTTGTAATTTGAATTGGAAACTTCAGTTGTGATTTCTGAGTTGTGAATTTAATTTGCTTAACTGCTTGATTAATAACTTATTTGTGTTTGTCGATTAAGAATGCATACTTAATTTACATGCATGAATTTGATGCTAGAATATAAGTTAATTTCACCTAATCTTTATGAACTTATATTCATGAGTAGTGAAGGTTGCTAGTCACAATCGCGTTAAGTGAATTCTTGGCATAAGTTTCATGCAATTCATAGTAATAAGTGCCTCGTCAATGCTTATGGTTTTCATAGAACTTAATGATTCTCGCTTGTATCTCTATTATGCAATTCATGTAGGGAACTTGTGGGGAATGTTTTGGGTTGTCGTATGCAATCATCCAATCTAATGACTTTAGGAAAATCTGAAAGTTAACTAGTGCAATTCACGGTTAATTTGGGGCGTTGAGAATTCATAATTTATTGAAAGAACAACTGAAAATCAATTTAGGTTGCATATGTGTCATGTGTGGAGAAGAACCCTCTAGCCAATCCGTTGCCTATCCATTCACCGTAATTTTATGTTTTTGTCAATTCTATAATTTAGTTAAGTTTAATTTACGTTTTCGTCCAAACCAAACCCCCCCATTATTAAATTATATTATTTAATTAGTTTTTATTGTTTTTAATCTTTTATTTCAATTTCCGTCCATTTTAAATTCCTAGTGTTTAATTTGATTGTTTTTATTATTTTGAGTCATTTTAAGTGTGTTTCGAGTTTTGAGTCTAGTTTAGTGTTTTGAACTTTGTTTTTACGTTTTTAAATTAATTTAGAGTAGATTAGCAATCCCTCCTAATCCCCGGCCTAGAACGATACCCTACTTACATCTATACTACATCTGTCAAAAAGAGGGTTAAATTTGTGCGGTTTAAAATCCCGTCAAATTTTTGGCGCCGTTGCCGGGGATTAGTAACTTTGCTAATCCCTTTATTTTTGTTTGTGTTTATGTTTATGTTTGTGTTTGTGTATTTTACTTTTGGTATTTGATTTATTTTTCTTTCTTTGATTTTAGGTATAATTGGAGCTAGACATGGATAGTATTCAAGCTCAATTGGCGCAGCTCACTGCTCAATTGACTAATAATGCCGAACGGACCTCAATGCCAAGTGTCCCTACACTTGATGTGCCTTATGGGCAAGGATATCAAACTCATCAATATCCTCAATTTTCTGCAAATAAAGATGTTTGGGGATATCAAGGTCATAGCCAATCATTTATTTTATGTTTTTGTCAATTCTGTAATTTATTTAAGTTTAATTTACGTTTCGTCAAAACCAAACCCCCCATTATTATAATATATTATTTAGTTAGTTTTCATTGTTTTTAATCTTTTAATTTGATTTCCGTCCAAATTCTGTCCCTAGTGTCTAGATTCAGTTAATTTGATTGTTTTCATTATTTTGAGTCATTCTAAGTGTGTTTCTAGTTATTAGAGTTTTTAGCCGGGGCAATATGTATTCCAACGCTTGCAATTCGAATTGGAGGGATTATTCAAATCAAATGTGGGATGAACCTCAACATTTTCAACAAGGTGGATATTGGCAGCAAGACGAGTTCTATTCAAGACCTATGCAGCCACCACAGCATCCCCCACAACAATTCCAATCGAATCAAAGTATGGCCGTAAATTATAATGAAATTCTTGAAGGACTAATCTCTTTGACGCATGGTTCACAAAAAGAAGAACAATTGCAGTCGTCGGAGGAGGTCTATCAATGGCCATATGAACCATCACAGCCACCACAACAATCTGCCCAATTCGATTCAGGTACATCTCTGGATAATGATACATTTAATAAGTTACTCACCTCTTTGAATCAGGGAGTGGAAAATCGAATCCAGGAGATGCAAGACCGGACCGACAAGGTGGATAAATTGGAGAGGCAAGTTGGGCAGATTATGGAGATCATGGCACAGATTCAAGATCAAAGTGAACTCTCCAACTCCACATTTGTAAATTCAATAGGAGATGTTGAATTCGATGAAGCCATCACTTTGGGAAGTGATATGGAAGATGAGGCTGTTTCAGAACCGTTCAAACACAGCCCGAACTTGGATGAATTGCCGCTGCAAGAAGATGAGGAGGAGGACGACCTGGGCAGTTTAGAAGAATTCTTGTCTCAAACCCCTCAAGTCCCTATATTGTCCAACTCAGGTGAGGTTGATCCAAGTTCAATTCGTTCTAACATTATTCCACCGAATGTCCTTTTTCCTTGCAGGTTTTTGATTCCAAATATCGAAGAGAGTGAAAAAGACATTGTGGAAGCTCTTCCAATTTTCCAAAGTGAGATCCAAATTCTTGGTGCACCAAAACAAGTTCCCGAACCTTGTACACCAAGAAAAGAGATTCAAGATATCGAAGTGGCTGGAGAATGCGTAGCATATCAAGAATACATCCAAGAGGCTGTGCATGAGACAACAATGGCCCAAGAAATTGAGTGTGATGACACGGGACAGGCCACAACCATCATAGTAAACCTGGCCAAGTTCAAAGTCCCGGAGATGTCCATAAATGTAGTGTTTGTCATTGAATTTGTGTCGGAGAAAGACAGTAAGCCATATTCTCCAATTTTAAATTTTATTTTATTTTATACTAACATGTCGCTAATTTTAATGATTCAGGCACCCACCCGAGAATTTAAACCATTGCCGAATCATTTCAAATATCACCTCCCATTGAAAGATAAATTCCATGCTTTGGAGCCGAGGGGAGGTTAATGGAAAGAATCGTCCGGCTAAAGACGTTAAATCAAGCGCTTCTTGGGAGGCAACCCAAGCAACCAGATTTGCATTTCTTAACCCTCTTCTTTATTGCTTTTACTTTACAATTTTTGTTTTGTTTTGTTAGTTGTTTTATTTGGTTGATTTTTGTTTAGTTTGTGTTTAAATAAATTAAGGGCAATGTTTATTTTAAGTGCGGGTAAACAAAGTCTTTTTGCATTAATTTACATATTTTACTTTGCTTAAAATAAACTTAAAAAAAAAATAATAATAATAATAATAATTATATTAATATTAGTAATATATATATATATATATATATTTAAATAAACATAAAGCGAAATTTTTTTTTTTTTTTTTTTTTACAATAATGCGAAAAACTGATAGAAATCATTGGTCATTGGTTAGGTGGCGCCTCAAAGGTCGACGGAGCTCCGGGAAGACGAAGAGCCAGAGTTGGAATCTCCGGAGCCGGAACGCTTGGTGCTGCTCTAGAGGACGAAGGCAACATAAACCTCGGGAGTAACGCCATGAACCTTTCATGATCACTCTGGATTCGACCGTCCGACTCCTGCAGCTGGTCCAGCTTCCTCTTCATGCTGGTCGAGTAGCTAGTTGCGAGCATGTGCAACTCCTTGTTCTCGTGCCTGAGTCCTCTGACCTCTTGCCGAAGACTAGCCACCTCCGCCATCAGCGACTCCACCTGACGAGTTCGGGCAAGCAGGCGCTGGCCCATGTTTGAAACTGAGCCTGCACTTTGGACGCTGAGAGCTAGAGATTCCTGAACAGCCAGCTCGTCCGACCGCCTGGATAGCATCCTATTGTCCCTTGGAGTGAGCAGGTTTCTGGCTATCACCGTAGCGGTTATTTCATTCCTCATCATTGTGTCCCCGACTGTAAGAGGACCATTGGGGGATATGAAGGACGGATTCCAAATGTTGTTCGGAGAAGACGAGTCATCGTCTTCCCCAACATTCAAGTTTAGGCGACGGTCGGAAGGGCAAGACATTTTTAGAGGGGGTTGAGGACGAAAAGAGTTCGGAAAGATTAAGATTGCTGAAGCGGAAGAAAAGATCGGAAAGATTAAAATTGCAGAAGTGCAAGAAATGAGCGGAAGGAGTAAGAGTGCAGAAGTGCAGAAGGGAGTGTTTGAGGAAGGGAGTTCAAGTGTGAGGTGAAACAAAATTCATGCCTCTATAAAAAGAAGAAAATAAAGAGCACCCGCTCCTCCGAGGTTGAAGACGCGTCCTCGCGCAATTCGAAAGAGCCAGACACCTTTCTCAAAAGCCGGAATCCTTTATCAAAAGCTGGGCGTGACTCAGGAATCACGAGGCGATCAAATTGTCCGGACGTGTCGTCACTCGTCACATGCGGCTTGGAGCTTTGCGAAAACCACGAGCCGAACCCGGATTTGAACCCCGGTTTTCAAAAGATCATCATTCCAGACGTGTCGTCACTCGTCGCATGCGCAGTCAGCTTCGCGGAAATTACGGACGCTTTGTCAGAAAGCGCGTAACGGGTACTGTTTATCCATCCACCGGCTGCCGACAAATAGTGAGGGAATAGTTCCAGTTGAGGAAGAAAAATTTCTATAAGTCTCGACCTTCGCCTTCCACATCAAAGGCACACCCTCTCAACCTCTCAACCTCTCTTCTTCTCCGAGAATGTCTTCCCAAAGAAAGCTTTCGAGTCACTCAGTGTTCTTCATCCCTTGGATCACCCCAGAAAACAAATCATCCAGAGCAAAAGTATTTCATATCAAAAAGGTTAAAAGCAAAAGTATCTCATATCATGCTTTCTCCTCACCTTCATCTGAGGAACGTGGAGAAAGTGAGATCCTGATTGTTTACCTAGTCTTGCTCTCGAGTACTCATCTCAGACCCCTCCCAGCCCACTTCAAAAATAAACTTGTGTAGAGGTGCTTCTTCAAAAGCAAAAGTACCTCACAGACGAAGTAGGAGGAGTCTGAGTTGCTTCGAAGAGCAGATGAGTCTGGGTTGATCCAAGAGTTCAAGAAGATGCCACACCTGCGTGGAGACCGGACTACTTGAAGCATGTGGAGACAACGTGCTGATTCATCCTCAACTAAGCTGAGGAGCACTTGCATGAAGAAGGCCCATCCTGTTCAAGATGAAAGCTGTGGAAAATCAATAAACGCGACCAATGATCACCTATTAGTTCTTTTCATTATCTTTTATTTTCATTTTCAATTTTTCGTTTGCATTTTCTATATTTTCTTGCGTACTTAACTGATTTATTTCTTTTCTTTGCAGGAATTTTTGAATATTTCCACCCTTGAAGTTGAGTGCAGAATTTCAGCTTGGAGGTCATCGCTTGAGTTTTCTGCAAATTAGAGAAGTTTTCAGTCCATTGCTTTATTTTGTTTCTTTTCATTTAGTAATTTTATTTTTATTTTTATTTTTATATTTTATTTGCCTATTAATGTTTTATGACATTGAGGACAATGTCTAATTTAAGTGTGGGGGTATAAAGAGTTTAAAAAATGACCAAATTGAAAATTTTTGTACCTTCGACTACGAACTGGTTTCATTTGTTTCCATGTTATTGCTTTTTGTTTTCTTAATTAGTTTTGTTTTATTTAATTTTTTTCGAAAAATTTAAAAAAAAAATCCAAAAATATTGTCTTGTTTTCCTTATTGTTTTGATTTAGATTTTTATTAGTTTCCCGACCCAATGATATAACTGGATGAAATTTGAACCATGATGATCAAGAACTTAGTTAACATGTGTTGTATGAAATTCCTTATTCTCTTGTTAGTTTTGTACATGTTTGATTATTCTTGAAAAAAAACCAAATGCACATAGCCTTGTTGATGTGAAACTAAAGCATGAATTAAAGCTTCATATGTGAATTTAGTGACCGTATACATCCTATGTGAGGTTTTGAGCCTATTGAAAGTGTGTGCATTTTTCATACACTCCTATTCTTTCATGTGTGATGAACTTATGTGAGATGCATCTCTAGAACTTGCGTAACGATCTTTCGAAATATTTGTCATTGATTGCATGAACTTGAAAATGATAGAGGCATTAGGTTCACCACCATGGCCCAAATAAACATGTTTCCCAAAGAAAAATGATATCATTAGATTGCCAATTTGAGCCGTATTTGTTGAGCCTTTTATTTCTTATCACCAGATATGTCTACCCTTATACCTCAAACATGTTTCTTACCCTTTCCAAGCGAGCAATTTGAGACTGTCTTATGAGAAATGTTTGTGAAGTACTTGGAAGGAGTTTGGCAAAAGAATAAGTGTGGGGGTATTACATGTTTATATTTATTATAAATAAAATAAATAAAATAAAATAAAAAAGTTTTTAAAGTTTCAGTTTAAGGATGTGGTTGGAAGTGTTAAAAGAATCGCTGGAAAGTTTGAGTTCTTATAAATCTCAACTAAAGAATTGCTTGTAGTATAACTTGGAACTTGTGCTTTCCTATTCTTTCGTTTCAATAGCCCTATCCCTAAGCCTCATTACACCCAATAAAAGTCCTCTTGATTTAAGTTTTGCAATTATGATTGTGGAGAAGTGATCTTTATGCAAGCTTATGGTAGAACTTTCACATTTGTTTCTTTGAGCGAAACACATTAAAACTAAACACATTGTGATTGAGTGCATATCCCGTGAGAAGGTTGCTGGTTTGCATATAGTGATTTTAAAAATAAAAACTTGAAATTGCATTAGCATGGCTATCTCACACACTACACTTCAAGGATGATTTAAAGATTACTGCTAATATTTGAATAAGGAGGATGAACTTGGATTAGCGTGTTTGGTGCTAGCTATGGTTCTTGATGATTTATGTTCTCAAATAAAATTCTATGAGGGTCACATAGGGGGAAGCTAATGTTTTCCATGTTATTAATTTTTCTGTTTTCTTTGTTTTGCTCGAGGACTAGCAAAAGCTAAGTGTGGGGGTATTTGATCGGATCATATTTATATATATTTTTATATCAATTTCACTCGTCTTTTCTTAGTTAGTTCGTTATATTTTGAGCTATTTACGTTGATTTTGTGTTTTATAATAATTTATCTAGCTAAGAAAATAAAAATAGAATAAATGAAATTTTAAGGGCTAAATTCATCTAAACTTTCTTGCCTGTTAAATAGAACTTATCATATGGAAAATAAATATATATATATATATATTTATTTATATATATTTATATATTTAAATAATATGTTGTGTGTGATTTCAAGCTGGCATGCAGCTTGATGAAGTGGGGATTAAAGAAAACAGAAAAAGGAGGGCGGCGTGCAAATCATAGAGATTAAAGAAAACATGTTGCCTTGCAGCTGGAAAAGAATGAGAATGGAACAGAAAAACAAAGGAAGGCGCCTCGGGGGATAAAAAGAAGAAAAGGAAGTCAGGAGGGGGCGTCCATTAGGCGCGGACGCGCACGGAGCCAATTGGAGAAGAGTAAAAGCAAGGCTGACTTGGGGCTGAGCAACGTGCAAGAGGTGCAGTCTCGTGAGGTCAGAGGAGCGTGGGAATTGAGAGGCAGTGCTGCCTTGGCACACGGGATAGAATCAGCGAGAAGGCATCCAAACACACGGCACAAGCACAGAAACCTTTGCATCCCCAATTCGGTTTAATCCTCCAAATTTCATTTTTAATTTCTGTTTTTAATTTATAAATAATGTGTAATTAATTTATTTTGGCTAGAGGTTAATTCAAAACCATGATTATATTTGTAATTTGAATTGGTAACTTCAGTTGTGATTTCTGAGTTGTGAATTTAATTTGCTTAACTGCTTGATTAATAACTTATTTGTGTTTGTCGATTAAGAATGCATACTTAATTTACATGCATGAATTTGATGCTAGAATATAAGTTAATTTCACCTAATCGTTATGAACTTATATTCATGAGTAGTGAAGGTTGCTAGTCACAATCGCGTTAAGTGAATTCTTGGCATAAGTTTCATGCAATTCATAGTAATAAGTGCCTCATCAATGCTTATGGTTTTCATAGAACTTAATGATTCTCGCTTGTATCTCTATTATGCAATTCATGTAGGGAACTTGTGGGGAATGTTTTGGGTTGTCGTATGCAATCATCCAATCTAATGACTTTAGGAAAATCTGAAAGTTAACTAGTGCAATTCACGGTTAATTTGGGGCGTTGAGAATTCATAATTTATTGAAAGAACAACTGAAAATCAATTTAGGTTGCATATGTGTCATGTGTGGAGAAGAACCCTCTAGCCAATCCGTTGCCTATCCATTCACCGTAATTTTATGTTTTTGTCAATTCTATAATTTAGTTAAGTTTAATTTACGTTTTCGTCCAAACCAAACCCCCCCCCATTATTAAATTATATTATTTAATTAGTTTTTATTGTTTTTAATCTTTTATTTCAATTTCCGTCCATTTTAAATTCCTAGTGTTTAATTTGATTGTTTTTATTATTTTGAGTCATTTTAAGTGTGTTTCGAGTTTTGAGTCTAGTTTAGTGTTTTGAACTTTGTTTTTACGTTTTTAAATTAATTTAGAGTAGATTAGCAATCCCTCCTAATCCCCGGCCTAGAACAATACCCTACTTACATCTATACTACATCTGTCATAAAGAGGGTTAAATTTGTGCGGTTTAAAATCCCGTCATGTACCTCTGCAAACAAGTCATCAAGAGCAAAAGTATTTCATATCATGAAGGTTAAAAGCAAAAGTATCTCATATCATGCTTTCTCCTCACCTTCATCTGAAGAACAGAGAGAAAGAGAGATCCTAATTGCTTACCTAGTCTTGCTCTCGAGTACTCATCTTCGAGCCCCTCCAGCCTAATTCAAAAATAAACCTGTGGAGAGATACTTCTTCAAAAGTAAAAGTATCTCATAGAAGATGCAGGAGGAGTCTGAGTTGATCCAAGAACTCGAGAAGATGCCACACCTGCATGGAGACTTGATTACTTGAAGCATGTGGAGACAACATGCTGATTCATCCTCAACTAAGCTGAGGATCACTTGCAACTAAAAAACTCCCAAACCCAATTCAAGAATCAACCTGTGGAAAGATACTTCTTCGAAAGCTGTGGAAAGTCCCATCCAGTTCAAGATCAAAGCTATGGAAAATCAACAAACACGACCAAAGATCATCTACCACATGAAGCTAAGTTGTTTCTCACTATTTCTAAGTGTTTTTAAGCTATTTTGGTGTGTTTTATTGTGTTTTGAAGTAATCATACGAAAATGACATTAAATTTTGAAAAATACCAAAAAGAGTTGTTTTAGAGTCATTTTGGTGTATTTGTGTCTTAGGTACCTTCCAACACAATGATGAGGATTCGGTTTTTAATTGTATAACTGTTAAAGAAAGTTACAAGCATGGATTGAAGTTTGATATGCTCTTGTCCTATGCTTAGTTGTAGTTGTTGTTTATGAACTCACATTTGATTACAAAGTGGATAAAATAAGTTTTCATAACATGCTTGAAGGAAGGAACTCATATAACGCTACATCCTTGTGAAACTCGAGCCTTTACTTTCTTTGGAGAGTTATAATCTGTGAGTTCTTGTTTTCTAAAGTCGTTGCATGATCTCATTATTCTTTGATTGGTTGCTATTTAGAATGCATTTTGATATAACTAAATGCTAGAACTTGTATCCGTTTCATTCAAAGCATGACATTGTAATGCATAACACATATCAAGATGAAGTGGTGTAGTCTCCACCATAGCCAAATAGCCGTGCCCTCCATTATTATTTGTTTTGTAGATTAAACCCTGTTTGAGCCTTGTTTAGCCTATGTGCTTTATTAACCCACAATAACCTTACCTAGCCTAGTTTAGGACTTTCCATACCCTTGTTCTTAAAGGCTAGTAAGCATAACATAAAATGAATTCCTTTTGATCTACATTATGCAAGAAAACAAGTGTGGGGGAGGGAATGGTTGTTTTTGAGATCATTTGTACGTTTTGGGTTACAAAAAAAAATATGTGAAAAACATATGACAAGAAAAACAGAAAAGAAAAGAAGAAAGAATGAGTTTGAAAGTATTGATTGTTGAAGGAAGGGTCCAAATCATCAAATCTGATCCTAAAATGTGTGACTTCTCTCCTTTTTGTTCAAAATTTGAGTTTGCATTCAAAAGTGAATTCTAAATTGATTTCATTGCTTTGCTCACTATGTCTTTAAGAACCTTTGTTTTCCATATCCATTCTTTGTTAACAAAACACCTTTAGCCCTGTTACAACCCTTACACTTCTATCTTGAGTGTTATGTGTTCAATATGTGGAGTTTGGGATTGGTATGAGCATATGGTGTCACTAGTTCTTGCATCTAAGTAGTAGCATTTCTTTCATGAGATCATATTCATATATTCACTGATAACTCCAGAAAAGTGATTTCTTTGTTAAACATATGTGAGTTTTAGTTTTCATGTGTACATCAATCTTCTCACACATACCTAGTGTAGGGAGTGTATTTTAAAAATCTAAGTGAAAAATGAGTGCATATCTAGTAAGGAATTGAGGGAATTCTCTAAGGCATGTTATTACATTCAAAATGATGTTTTAATCGATTAAAAGAGAACTAGTAAATGGTGATTGTGGTTAAGTGTATGCTTAAGGATATTGATGACCAAAATCTGTGCAAGTAATGATTTTTAACATGTGCATTGAAAATCCCTGAGGTAACGTTGGAAGGTTTAGATTGTGTTTTGTTTCTTTTTGTTTCTTTGTTTTGCTAGAGGACTAACAAAAGCTAAGTGTGGGGGAGTTTGATAGGAACATATTTATGTGACTTTATTAGTTTGTTTCCTTGCATTTACTTAATTAGTTTCATCTTATTAGAATGTTTTAAGCTATTTTCGTGTGTTTGTAGGTTCTAAATAACAAAATTAGTAAAGAAGTGCATTTTGGTGCAATTTGGAGCTATTTTGGGGTGAAATGGATTGCATGCATGGGGAGTATAAAAAATGGATGGTTGTGATTCATTCTCACCAACAAAATGGATGGTAGTGATTCATTCTCACCAAGAAAAATGGATGGTAGTGATTCATTCTCAAAGCCTATAAATGGGCTTCTCCATCAAGGCCAAAAACCAATTCACATCTACAACACATACCATAAACAACACAATTTCTGCCGCAAGTTTCCTTCTTCCTCCATCCATTTCCGTCCACCTCTTTTCCTATCCATCTCCTACCACCCTTCCATACTCTCTCAACCTATCCAATCTCTGCCACATCCCCTAGACCATCCAAACACCACACCCACCTTGGTGCCGCATGTTTGCAAGAAAGGAGGAGGACTTGGAGCTGTGCTAACCATTCAAGACGTTGGATTGCTCGAGCGTTCTAGGTGTCTTTTACTTTTATTTATCATGTTTAAATTCAATTATAGTTGTTTAATTGCAAATATGTGGAACTAAATTTGTTTTGGCTAGAGTTTGATTCAAAGCCATTAACATATTTGTAATATGAATTGATTACCTTCAGTTGTGATTTCATGAGTTGTGAATTCAATTTGCTTAACTGCTTGATTTATAACTTATTCTTATATGTCGATTAAGGATGCATACTTAGTTTGCATGCATGAATTTGATGCTAGAATATAAGGGAGTTTCACCTAATCGTTATGAACTTATATTCACAAGTAGTGGAGGTTGCTAGTCACAATCGCATTAAGTGAATTCTTGGCAAGAGTATCATGCTGTTCATAGTTACGAATGCCTCGTCAATGCTTATAGTTTTCACAAAGCTTAATGATCTTTGATTGTATCTCTATTGTGCTATTGACGTAGGGGACTTTTGAAGAATGTTTTGAATTGTTGTATGCGCTTTTCCGTCCAATTCAATAACTTAAGAAAAACTTGAAGGTTAAAAAAGTGTTGTTCACGGTTAATCTGGGATGTTGAGATTCATGGTTTATTGAAAGAACAACTGAAAATTGGTTTGTATGCAAGTGTGTCATGTGTGGAGAAGAACCCTCTAGCTAGTCCATCACTCATCCATTCACCTTAATTTTATGTCTTTGTTTAATTCTACAAGTTTGTTTAGTTTTAGTTTCAATTTTCGTGCAAACCAAACCCCCCATCATTAAGTAGTGTCAATTTAGTTAGAATCTGTCCTAATTTGTGTTTAGTTAGTTCCTTGAGTCTATTTTCATCCAAATCAGTCCCTATTGTCTAGTTTGAGTCAATTTGGTTGTTTTGAGTTGTTTTGAGTCATTCTAGTGTGTTTTGAGTTATTATAGTTTAGTTAAGTGTCTTTTGCCTAGTTTTGTGTTTTTTAGTCTTATTTAGTGTTTTTAAATCAGTTTAGAGTAGATTAGCAATCTCTCCTAATCCCCGGCCTAGAACGATCCCTATTTTCATCTATACTACAATTGTCAACAACAGAGTTTAATTTGAGTGTTGTTTTACATCGCATCAAGATCGCAAGAGCTTTTCGGAGAATTCCGAAGGCTTCTAGCTTCGGATTCTTCACTGTAAGGTTGCTTTCCATCTCCATACTTTCACTTCCAGGCTCAATCCAGAGAGTTTCAAGTACAACTGTGAGTTTCTAAATGAACATGAAGTCTTTCTGTAAGCAATTAGCAATGGGGACATGTTCAAGTCAAGACTCAAAAGTCCACACAAACCAACAACCATCCACAGAAAGTCTTTCCTGACTGTTTCAGCCTATTGAATATTTGAAGGAGAGCCAATGGTGGACTTGACTTATAGACTTTAAAGTTTCGTTTGTGACTGCTTTTGTAAAAAGCAGTTTTGCTCATAAGTGCTTTTCTAGAAATGCTTTTGATAGAAACATGTTGATGTTGTAATTTTTATTAAAATTCAAGCACTTGGAAGTACTTCTACAGAAGGCTCCTCTGCTAGCCAAAAGCACTTTTATTTCAAGTTTTTTTGCCAAACTTCGAAATGCTTTTGATTACCAGAATACGCTTTTAGCTCTTTTTGAAACACCCCCATTTGTTTCATGATTAAAAAAAATAATAATATCATGGCCCCAGAGCTGTTAATTTTCACATGTAGAGGAAGTCATTGGTTGATGACCTACTTTGTGGAAGAGCCACATTTCACCAGTTCTCACCCCTTTGCACTTCTGTGGAGATCTTATGCTGCAATTCATAATTCAGTCAGTGTAACAGTTTTGCAGTTACTAGTGCTGTAGTGATTGCTGGATGCTTTGAAAATCTGATTAGACAATATATTCGCCTTAGCAACGAGGCTGCGAATGGCCAAATTCTTGCCTTTTTTCACTCAACACATTACTATCTGGCTTAGTTTGGCATCTCCTATCAGAAAGGAGCATTTTGTACTACTTGCTAGAGAGTTTAAACAATACATCATTTGATGGAAGAATGCATCCAGTTGAAATAGTATTTTTGAAAGATTGCAACGTCTTCACAATTCCAAGAAACACATATTAACTATTACAAACAAAAAGAAGTTACAAATTTAACTACAAGACTTTGGATAATCAGGATATTCATCCAATGCTTTCACCTCTCTTCTTGGCCTGCATCTTCAATTTCTTCTCCAACGCCCGGTTCTTGCAATCGTAGAAATATACGATGCAGACAATCCACTTCAGCACATTCCCAAAGCAGAACAAGCAAACCTGTGCAAGAATACCACCAAAATGATGCCTGCTTTCGTAGCAGCAGAAATAGATGCAAGGCAACCTCAAACTTACTTCCCAGGCAAAGAAAATGAGCATCAAAATAAACCCCCTCCACTCGCTTCCGCTGCTCAAATATATCGCCTGCCCAAACACCTTGATTCCGCTCCCTCCCTCCAGTATCGAAATCACAATGCTCATGTTCCACACTGCACTCCACGCCAAATACATTGCCAGAAGCCCTACAAATGCTGGCCAACACAGTACAGCATAGAACAAAGCATCGAAATGCTCGAAGTTTCGACAGACAGCATAGTAGGTTATTCCCAGCCATGTCAGCCCTAGCAGAGTACAACTTGACAACACAAGAACATAAAAATATGTAACAAAAGTTCCCTTCAGTCTTGTTTTGTCAAAGGGTTTTTTCACCATATCTTTGAGAGTCATCACTGGACTCTCTTCTGTGTGTATCTTGGATCCCAAGTAAACAATCGGAATCGCGGCTACGAGGTAGAGGATATGGAGAGGCACCAGATAGAGAAATTCCAGATAAAATAACTCACCGGGAAAATCTTGGTTCAATTTTCTTGATATGTCAATTGGTATTGACCAACTCAAGCCGAAGTCAGTCAAGTAGCCGAAGTCAGTCAAGTAGCCGAAGCCAGTCACGTAGCCGTTGAGGTAGGCTTTTCGCAGCGGATTTAGGATTTTCGAGGTCTCAACCATGATTTTTTGGAGATGGGGTTCGTAGTAAATTAAGAAACAGAAGAGAGGAAGGGAGGTGAGGATTGCGAAAATAAAGAATTTGATGTTTCTGGCCGGGATTATGAGAGCCTGCCTGAGAATGTCCGATGCTCCCAGCTTCTGATTCTTCATAACAAGGTTGCTTTCCATCTCCATGGCTTCGCTTCTATGCTCAATCCCCTCACAATTTAAAGTTTCTGATTGAGCTGGGTGACGCGGATGATGACTAATCAAAGGGTGGACTTGACTCCGACGACTTTTCGCTATCCCTTTTTCTCCCACCGCTATTAAAATTCTAGGGATGTATCAGTCACCACTGACTAGTGATACAAATAGTGGTTGGTGGCTTTACAAGTTTACCGGAACGTAGTTTCGACTCGTTTCATAGATTCATTTATGTTGTCGGGTCTAAATTCTAAGAAATTCATAAAGAAGTTTACACAAATTCACATAAATCTATAATAAAAACTTATATAAATATGTTAAAATCCATATATATTTTCGAGTCCATTAAAATACTTTGAAATCTTCCACTTAAAAAAAAAATCTATTAAAAATCTCTGAAATTCAAATCGACTACACTAAGAAAAATATACAAGTACATCCTTTTGATATGAGTGATATTTATAAATGAGATAATCAAAATCGACACCTCATATCCAATAGTGAATGCAATTAACGAATAAGCGACAATTCCGTCAACATCTTTGCGAAATTAAGAAATTATAAAATCAAATTTTCTTATCCATGTGCACCCAAGTTGCTAATTTTTCGGATCTTAGCCATTGTTTAGTCGACCATGATTTTGTTTCCATTTTTTTTCACAAAATAACCTTGATTTTGTATCTTAAACTTAATTATTGTACTATTTTCTGGTCTTGACACTAACCAGGTCCGAATCTGCTGTCCCCGTTTTTGCTGTCCCCCCATGTCCTTGGCCTAGTTCCTCAAGACAGCAAAGAAGGTTGTTGGGAGCCATATCAATCCAAGTAATGTAGAAGTTGACAAGAAGAGAACATAGACGGATGTAATGAAAGTGCCTTCGAGTCTTAGGTTGGCAAAGGGTTTATTTACCATCTTTGTGAGAGTCATCCTCGGTCTTTCCTCCGTGTATATCTTCGATGCCAAGAAAATGATCGCAATCACGCTTCCCAGCTCTAGGAGATGGTGAGGCACCAGATAGAGAAGACAGACTTGAATCAACTCACCAGCAAGCTTTTTGTTCAGTCTATTGGTTATACCAACATTTATCCGGCCTCTTCGATGCCAAGGACTGGGTGTTGTTTTGCAATTTCCGCAATTTCGACCGGGAATTTTTGGAGAAGTTTTCATAGTAGACCATCAAACAGAACAAAGGGAAGGAAGTTATGATTGTGTAGAGAAGCTGATGTTTCTGGCAGAGATGGCAAGAGATTTTAAGAGAATATCGAAGGCTTCCAGCTTCTGATTCTTCTTCACTAGAAGGCTGGTTTCCACCTCCATGCTTTCGATTCGAAGGTCGATCCAAACACAATGGTGAGACTTTGTCAGTGAATTCACATGAAATGGGAATACATTGTTAAGACTTTTACTCTTTGTTTAAGCATTATTAAGATATGACAAGATAATACATATAAAATCATGATCCCAGATAGCATGGAGATATAGGGTGATTAATGTTAATAAATTTATACGAGATCCCTTTAGACTAATACAAGTTATGCGACTTTGGGTAAGAATAAATATTAAGATTGATGGTTGATTTTCTGGAAAGTCCTCGTGTTCTTTTTTTACATAACACAAAAAGGTTAATCTTGAAATTTTCAACAAGGAAATGAAACACTGTACTTTTGCGAAGGCCTATAATACATACATACAAAAATGTACAAGAAATATTTTGAAATAGCTCAGAGAAATGGATCCACGCCCCGCTACTAGTCAGACCAATATTGTTTCTCAACTTGCATCATACCATCTACACAGCACGACAGATCGAGGTTTTCACCACAGAAGGACTCGGTGTAATAAAGAAAGAAACCATTTTTTGTACATTGTAATTTATTTTGTCAATTCAGCAATGGGAGATTTTCAACACTTGAAGTGGAGATACTATTGCTTGATCTTACGAATTTAGTAGGACGATCTTTTTGCAATCGTAGTAATAAACTGTGAGAAGCACCCAAGTAACCACCTTCCCCAAGCACCACAAGCTTGTTTCAAGGAAATAATATGCAATTATATTTCGATGATACTGATAAGTCCATCTGCCAAGGAAGCTTGGTAAATTGAACCTTCCAACAGAAAACAGAAGCATAAAAAACAACCACCCTCTTAGCATCTTTCCCTTGCTTAACTCTGATGAGGCTGTAATGGCTTCAAACAATCCTCTCTTTTCCTCTAAGACGGAAACAACAACGCTTAAGTTCCACCGCACGCTGTACTCTAACCATTTCGCAATGGCCACACCGTAAAGTATCCAATGCATGGCCAGGCCGAAAAGCTGGGAGTGCCTAGTTGGGCAACCCGATTGAACTAGCTGGAAATGCCTAGGTGGGCAACACAATGGAACTAACGGCATTGCGTAATGCCAATACTGAATAGCACTTAAAGAAAGAGAGCACAAGAGGGAGAAATTGAACAATGTAAGCATACACCAGTGCCACCTTTTTTTTGTTACTGAATTTCGAAGAAGATTTCGCAGACCGGTCACTGACCTCACGTTGCTAGTACAGATTGATGAGGCAGCGTGGATGGTTGTGAGAACAATGAGGAAGTCAACAAGGTTAAAAAGGTAGATTTCCATAATTTTAATGGTTAAATTTAGAGTCATTGCATGGTCAGAAAGACTTCTTAGCAGATCTATTGCCTCATAGATCAAAGTAGGCTGTAGTCAACAGGCAATTTTTGTAACAATGTCAGGCTGAATAGTGGAAAGGAAGTGATCAATGTTAAGATTATGAAATTGGGATTTCGAAATGGGATTTTCATGGCGGATTCGATGATACCAAAGGTGCCGAGAAAGCATCGCTTCATCTCAGAAAATCTTGGGTTCTCCATTCCCTCAGCTGCACCAGTACAAAGTTTTAGGCTTGTGGATCTTGTATTACTTCCTCTTCAATATATATGAGTATTAATTAAAATAAAAACAGTAAATTTCCAGTTTTGTTTCGATAATAACGGTAGAAGTCTAGATGGTGCATCTCCAAAACACATCATATAGTAAATTAAACTTAAGCGTTCTTGAGTTTTGAAATGTCCGAAGAGTCGAGGACAAAGAAATGACACCATTTTTTAAGCACCTTTAACTTTTCTAAACGCTTGAAATTCTAATTCTGTTTTAAGGTTAGGCTAGGGCGAAGTATGCTCGTCCCTGCACCCAAGTTCGAAGCCCCTTCCCTAAGGTTAGAATATAGTTGATTTACGATAACATGTATCATGAGATGAGAAATATTACTGGAAGTAATACATAGTTTTCACATAAATAAATGCAGAAAAAGGTGCATCTATAAAGTCTTGATTGTAGTTTCTAGTTCTTGCATGTAGTGCTCATTCCTCAACAGTTTCCACCTCTCTTCCTACTTCATCGCCAACAGATTTGACATGCTCATCATTTTGCTCGCGAGTTTTCACTTCGCTTCCTACTTCACCAACTGATATGATACATGCATTGTTCTTATCGAATGCTCGATTCTTGCAATTGTAGAAATATACCATGCTGACAACCCCCTTCAACACATTCCCTAAGCAGAACAAGCTAATCTGTGCAATGATCCCATTCTCCTTTTCATACATGCTAAAGTACAAACATGGCAAACTTAAACTTAATCCCCAAGCAAAGAAAACAAGCATCAAAGGCAGCCCCTGCCACTTGTTACCTCTGCTGTGAAAAATAGCCAGAGCTAATGCTTTAGTTTCATGAACCCCAGCCAATATCAAAACCACAAGACACATTCCACACCGCGCTCAACGCCAGAGATAGCGCTAGAAGTGCAACAGATGCTAGAAAACATAGCACAGCAAACAATACATCGCACGCAAAGTTCCCCAAAATAACAGTGTAGGTGTTAGATGTCCTGCTGCTTAATGGTAGACCATGTCCGAGACCATGTCCTGCTGCTTAATGGTAGACCATGTCCGGCTGCTTAATGGAAGAATAGCTGGAACAATGATTTCGGCCTTAATGGAAGAATAGCTGGAACAAAGCTTTCGGCTAAATGGAGGAATAGAATAATGGACGAATAGCTGGAATAGCAATATGCAAGGAATGCAATAGCTGGAACAATGCTTTTGATGTAATGGAAGCATAGAATAATACAAAGTATTGATAATGGTAAGTTAGGTAGAGTGGAGGTCTTTCCATTCTTTTAAAATCGTTTCTGTTGTATTTTATGTAATCTGTAAAGTAATATAAATACATGCAGCCTTGATTGATAAGGTAAGCAATTGAAGTAAACCTTGAGTATCCCTAACTCTCTAAATCTTTCATGGTATTAAAGCCCTAGCTGTCTAATGACACAGATTCTCTATTTTTTTTCTTCATATGGCTGATTCTAGCAACAGTGATGCATTCATAACCCCAACCAACTCCATTCCCACCATGAATCCTTACTCATCCATGACCACAGTCGTCAACATTAAGCTAGATCGAACCAACTACCCCATGTGGTTGGCTCAGATTCTCCCCATTCTTAAGAGTCATGATCTCATGGGTTATGTTGATGGATTTATTGTCTGTCCTCCCAAACAACTTCCTGGAAGTACAAACACCAATCTGGCGTACAGTGTCTGGATGCAGCATGATCAAATGATTTTAGGTTGGATAAATGGCTCTCTCACACCATCCGTCCTCTCGGTCGTGGCTAGCAAGAGGTCGTCACATGCTACATGGGAGGCTCTCGAGCAACGGTATGCCTCTACATCTCAAAATCGGATCCTGTTTCTGCGTAATGAGTTTTTGCAAACCAAGAAAGGTGATTTGTCCATTGCTGATTATTTAGACCGTATGAATGCTATTTTTGATAACCTTGCCCTAGCTGGCAAACCTGTTGATGATGATGAACTTGTCCAGATTATATTGAACAATCTGGGTCCTGCCTATGAGATGACAGTAAACGTTGCTCAAGCACGTGATACTCTAATCACGTACCCTACTCTTGAGGCGCTCTTACTGACAACAGAACGCAGAATGACGGAGCAAGCTGCTCCTCTCATAGAGGCTGCCCCGGTGACTGCGTTTATGACTACTAGAGGTCGTGGTGGTCGATTTCGTGGAAATGGACGAGGAATGATTCCGTCCGCACGTGGAGGTGTTTCTGGATACCAACGAGGGTTTAATCCTCGCAACAACAACTACAACAACAATTTCAACAACAATGCTAGGCCTAACTTTGCTTGTAATGGTGAAAAATTTACTGCTTCTGGTGAAAGGCTTACGTGCCAAATTTGTGGTAAACAATGACATCCTGCCCTAGATTGCTACCAACGGATGAACTCTGCATATGAAGGAAGAATTCCAGCCAAGAGGCTCACTGCCATGGCCACAACTCCAATCACACTGAATCGTCAGAACAATAGGCAGTGGCTCTTGGATACTGGTGCAAATGCACATGTCACTCCTGACATTCAAAACCTGACTAATCCCACGCAGTATCAGGGTAATGAAAATGTTAGGGGTGTAGGTAAGGATTCTAGAATTTCTATATCTCATCATGGTTCAAATACAATAAGAACTAAATCTTTCTTATTTGATTTACATCATATCTTAAGATGCCCCACTGCTTCCACAAACATAATTTATGCGCACAGATTCACATTAGACAACCACTGTTATATACTTATCTTTCCCTATTTCTTTCTTGTCAATGACCTCAAGACACAGAAGACGTTTTTCCAAGGGAGATGTGAGAATGGTTTATATCCATTTCCTGGTGGCGGTGGACAGTTCAAATACCCTATTTCAGTGTGTTTAGGCACTCGAGTTTCAGCACTTAAATGGCATTCACGCCTTGGTCATCCATCTTCTTCAATTGTCAAATTTTTAATTTCAAATAAGAAAGTACCGATCATTGGTGCTTCACATGCAACGTTTTGTCAGTCATGTCCACTGGGAAAAAGTACAAAATTACCATTTAGTAACTCGAAATCAGTTTCTCAATTTTCTTTGCAACTTTTGCATTTAGATGTTTGGTGTTCTCCAGTTAATTCAATTGAAGGCTTTCGCTATTACGTTTTGTTTGTGGATGATTATTCAAAATACTCTTGGATTTTTCCAATGAAAAACAAGTCTGAAGTATTTGAAATATTTGTCAAATTCAAGGCACAAGTTGAAAATATGTTTAAAACTTCGATCAAAATTCTTCAATGTGATGAAGGAGGTGAGTATAAGAGTCATGTTTTCCAAAACTACCTTCAAACTCATGGTATTTCTCAACGATTTTCGTGTCCCAAACACCCTGAACAAAATGGTACTGCAGAAAGAAAACATCGTCACATTGTTGAGACTAGCATTGTCATGCTTTCTCATGCTAATATTCCAAATAGATACTAGGTTGATGCATGCTTAACTGCAACCTACTTAATTAATAGGATGCCCAGTCGTGTTTTGTTTTATAAGTCCCCATATGAAAAGTTGTTTGATAAGGTTCCGAAATATGAGACACTAAGAGTATTTGGATGCAAATGTTTTCCGTGGTTAGTGCCTTATGCAAAACATAAACTTCAACCAAAATCTACACCCTGTGTGTTTTTAGGTTACTCACTGAATCATCAAGGGTATAAATGTTTGACTTTGTCCACGAGACGAGTCTACTTGTCTCGCCATGTTCTATTCGACGAGGACACTTTTCCATTTAAGGAACTCGCATCTTCAGTGGAAAACGTCGATACAATAGGTAGTACTACTTCTCTTGCTTTATTATTCACCGTTCCATTTTCCCCTCCAACTAATCATGCTAACCGCTAACTCTCAGCCAATCCCAAGAGTCTCTCACCTAACCAACTTCAAACTCAACCACTCATTCTCCTTCCGATCACACTCATCACACAACTGACACCAACGAACCTGTTTCGCACAGTTTGCCCGCAATTATGCCCTTAGAAAACCCTAGGCCTCCTTCTACTTCGAATGAGCAAGAGGCAGTTTTGTTTGTTGAAAATACCAGTGGTCATTCCTCACACCAACCGTCTGATCAACAACACAGAATGACTACTCGTTCTCAGTCTGGCATTCAAAAACGTAACCCTAAATATGCACTGCTTGTTAAAACTAATATTTCTCAAGTTGAACCCACATGTTTCAGTCAAGCAATAGGAGTGGAGACATGCCATGGTTCAAGAATTCAATGCATTGCAGCACTGTGGTACATGGAAACTGGTTCCGTATCATCCACGCATGAATTTGTTGCCAAATAAATGGGTATTCAAGATTTAAAAACGAGCATATGGCTCGGTTGAAAGGAATAAGACGAGGCTCGTTGCAAATGGCTTTCATCAGAAGCCTGGAATTGATTATACTGATACCTTCAGCCCCGTGGTGAAGCACAGCACCATTTGAGTGGTTCTTAGCGTTGCTGTTTCAAAAAATTGGCACATTAGACAACTGGATGTACAAAATGCATTTCTGCATGGTTTCTTGAACGAAGAAGTTTATATGCGCCAACCTACTGGCTTTGTCAATAAGCAGTACCCCAATCATGTTTGCAAATTGCAACGAAGCATATACGGGTTAAAACAAGCCCCTCGGGCTTGGTTCATCGGTTCTCAGAATTCTTAATTCACTTAGGGTTTGAAGCCTCTACTTGTGATTATAGCCTATTTGTATATAATCACAACAGTATATACTTGATTCTTTTGATATATGTGGATGATATCTTGTTGACAGGAAATAGTACAACACAAATGGCTCGCTTAATCAAGCAGTTGGGAACATTGTTTTCAATGAAGGACTTAGGTTCTCTTCATTATTTCTTGGGGATTGAAGTCAAATATGTTGGTGAGTAGATGCAATCAGGCAAAGTATGCCTTGGACTTATTGCATCGCACGAAGTTCTTGGATGCCAAACCTATTTCCACTCCAGTTTTGTGTGGTCAGAAGTTGAGTGTTTTTGATGGTGAACCGCATGACAATCTAGAAATGTACAGAAGTGTTGCAAGCGCCCTTCAATACCTCACGATTACGAGACCTGATTTGTCTTACTCAGTGAACCAGGTGTGTCAATTCATGCATTCTCCGAAAAATACCCATTTGATGGCAGTCAAAAGGATTCTTCGGTATGTGAAGGCCACTTACAACCATGGCCTTTTGTATAAATCTGGTCCTGCAACTTTCACGGCATATGCTGATACCGATTATGCTGGGGATTCGGATGCAAGACATTCTACTGGTGATTTTTGCATTTATTTGGGTTCGAATTTAGTTTCCTGGAGCTTTAAGAAGCAGAAAACGATTTCTCGATCCAGTTCGGAAGCTGAATATAGGCAGCTGGCATACACAGCTGCTGAACTTTCCTGGCTTAGGTCTTTTTTCCGTGATCTTCATTTGTATCTTGATAGTCCGACAATTTGGTGTGATAATATTTCATCCATTGCCTTGCTTTGAATCATGTGTTTCATTCCAGAACAAAACATTTGGAGGTCGACTATCACTACATACGTGAGAAGGTGGTTTGTGGGGAGTTACTAGTGAATTATATTTGCTCTCAAGATCAAACAGCTGATTTATTTACCAAAGGTTTGTCTTCTTCTCGGTTCAAACTTCTTGTTTCCAAGCTTCGTGTTGTCCCTCCGTCTGTCAACTTGGGGGGGGGGGATGTTAGACCATGTCTTGCTGCTTAATGGTAGACCATGTCCGGCTGCTTAATGGAAGAATAGCTGGAACAATGATTTCGGCCTTAATGGAAGAATAGTTGGAACAAAGCTTTCGGCTAAATGGAGGAATAGAATAATGGACGAATAGCTGGAATAGCAATATGCAAGGAATGCAATAGCTGGAACAATGCTTTTGATGTAATGGAAGCATAGAATAATAAAAAGTATTGATAATGGTAAGTTAGGTAGAGTGGAGGTCTTTCCATTCTTTTAAATCGTTTCTGTTGTATTTTATATAATCTGTAAAGTACTATAAATACATGCAGCCTTGATTGATAAGGTAAGCAATTGAAGTAAACCTTGTGTATCCCTAACTCTCTAAATCTTTCAGTAGGTTGTTGGTAGTATACATGTTAGTCCAAGTAAAGTAGAAGTTGACAAGAAGAGAACAAAGAGATACGAAGTGCTTTAGAGCGTTATGTTAGAAAAGGGTTTATTTACCATGTCCTTGAGAGTCATCGTTGGTGTCTCTTCCGTGTATATCTTCAATGCCAAGTCAAAGATCGCAATAACGCTTCCAAGCACTAGCCTCTAGGAAATGGAGAGGCACCAGATAAAGAAGACAGCTGAATCAACTGATGAACAAGCTCTTTGTTCAGTCTACTGGTTATATTAGTATCTGCTGGGCCTGCTGGAAAAATACTGTAGCGGGAAACTAGGGGTTGCTTTGCAATTTCCAAGATTTTGACAGGAATTTAACAAATTTCATAGTAGACCATGAAACATAACAAAGGGGGGAGGTTGGAATCGTGAAAGATGAAGAAGTTGATGTTTCTGGCAGAGACTTCTGTTTCTTCGCCATAAGGCTGGGCTCTGTATCCATGCTTTCGATTCATAGCTCGATCCAAACACAATGGAGAGACTCTGTCAATGAATTCACATGAAGTCTTTCTTTGATGGCGTTTAATTGAATTATTAAAATATAAATTTAACAATAATTACAAGGAATGGTTCCTAAGAGCATGGAGGTTAACCTTGATATCCCCAAATTAACTTGGACACAATAGCCAACAAGGATCTACAAAAACATACATTCAAGAACAAGAAATTTTTTGACATAGAAACTACTACATGTGTAGTTTTACGCATCACGGTCTTCTGCACGAGAGATTCTTATTGCTTTTTAAAATATTTATAGCGACCTTATTGTTGTGACGATTCTTGCAATCGCAGTAATAAACTGTGAGTCACCCAAGTAATAACCTTCCCCAAGCACAAGAAGCTCGTGTCAAGGAGATCGTATGAAGGTATATTTGGATAGTACTGATATGTCCATCCGGCGAGGAGGCTTGACAAATTGAAGCTCCAAGGAGAAAACAGGAACATCAAAAGTAACCCTTTTAGCCTGTTTCCTTTGCTTAACTCGGATGAGGCTGAAATGGCTTCAAACAATCCTCTCTTCTCCTCTAAAATGGAAACAACAATGCTTAAGTTACACCGCGCGATGTACTCCAACCACTTCGCAATAGCCAAGCTGTAAACTATCCAATATATAGCCAGGGAAAGCTGGGAGAGTCCAGTTGGGCGGCCTGATGGAACTAACGGCCTTGTGTAACCCTCCACAGCACTTAGAGAAAGATAGCACAAGAGTGAAATAGACATCAATGTAAGCATACGCTCGTGCCACCTTTTTTTTTTTGGTTACTGAATTTCGAAGAGGATTTCGCAGACCAAACATTGACCTCTCATTACTAGTATAAATTGTTGAGGCAGCATCGATGGTTGTGAGCACAATGAGGAAGTTAACAAGGGTAGAAAGGAAGACTTTCAGAATTTGAAAGGATAAATTTAGAGCCATGACAATTGATGGCATAGACATAGAGTGTGTGGTGCCGGAAATATGTATGTACAAAAAAGATGTGGTAAGACTAGCATTTCTCTTAAGAAATTGCTAGAAGAAAAAGCAGCAATTACAAACTTCGGAATCAGTAATCTTATTTCTTGATCTAAAAAACTAACGGCGAGCGGAGTTCAAATTCCCCCCAACAATTTAGCTTAGCTTAGTTTAACGAAGAGTATTGCCTGTATCAAAAGAAGTTACGGCCGCCGCCTTTTGGTGATGGTTCTTACAATCGTAGTAATACACTGTGAGAACCACCCAAATGATAACATTCCCCAAGCACATGAAGATTGTGTCAAGGAAATAAAAAGCAAAGACAGTTGTAAATTCCCGAGCAACGAGGGTTGGCAAATTGAATTTTGCAACAGAATACAGAAGCATAAGAAAGAGGCCTCTTAGTCTGTTTCCTTTGGTTAACTGTGACGAGGCTGAAATGGCTTCAAATACTCCTACCTTCTCCTCTAAAATGGAAACAACAACGCTCAAGTTCCACCGTGCGCTGTAATCTAACCATATCGCAAAGGCCAGGCCGTAAACTATCCAATGTATATTCTGGAAGAGCCAGAAGAACCTAGTAGGGCAGCCTATCGGATATAACAGCCTCGTGTAATGCCAATACTGAACAGGAGCCAAAGAAAGATTGCACAGAAGGGAAATAGAGAACAATGTAAGCATACGCTCGTGCCACCTTTTTTTTGTCACTGAACTTCGAAGAAGATTTCGCAGACCGATCTTTGACCTCTCATTGCTAGCATAGATTGTTGAGGCAGCATGGATGGTTGTGAGTGCAATAAGGAAGTTACCAAGGGTAAAAAAATACACTTGCAGAATTTGAATGGCTACATCTAGAGCCCATGAAATATCAGAAATCAGAGGGTTGGAGTGGTAAGAAAGACTCGTTCGCAGATTTATTGCGTGCACAATCAAACTAGGCTGGAAGTCATAAGGCAATTGGTGTATTAAGGTCAGAAAAAATAGTGGAAGGGAAGTAATCAATGTCAAGATTATGAAATTGGGATTTCGAAATGGGATTGTTCCGGCAGATTCTATGATACCAAACGTGCCGAGAATCCATTGCATCACCTCAGAAAATCTCGGGATCTTCATCCCCAGTTTCACAACTACAAAAGTTTGAAGATTGTGGATCTTGTATTGCTTAATCCTCTATATATACTAGTTTTTCGACAAAATCGAACGAGTCTAGCTGGTGCATCTCATCTTCTTTTTCGGGGTGATAATCCAAAGCACGTCATATAGTAAATTAAACTTAAGCATTCTTGAGTATTGAAATGTCCACAGAGTAGAGGACAAAGAAATGACACCATTTTCTTAGCCCCTTGTAAACGCCTGCAAATTTTAGTTCCATTCCAAGGTTAGAACAGGACAGTGTTGCCGTCCCTGTGCACAGTGGCAAGGAGGGTTGGCAACCGAAGCTCCAAACAGAACGCGCCAGGCTAGTTTGGTATTGCTGTGCTTTGAAAAAAAGCTGTTGTGAGAATAAGCGGCTGTGCTGTGAGAATAAGCGGCTGTGAAATAAATCAGCTGAGTGTTTGGTAAACATTTTTGTAAAAGTGCTTTTGGAAAAAAAAAGCAGTTTGATAGTGGTCTTTTCATCAAAGGAGCACTGTAGCTCCGTGTGCTTTGAAAAAAAACTAGTTTTCCAAAGCTACAAATAGGTGCTTCAGCTTTTTCCTTTGATTTCAGCTTATTCTCACAGCAGCTTCCAAAATAAGCCATTTTTTTTTAGTTTACCAAACACCTAAAACTCTTACAGCTTTTTTTCATGGGTGCTTTTTTTTTAAGCACCTCACTCCCAAACTAGGGCTAAGTTTTACTTGGATTACACTGTTTAAGTCTAGCCGGCTGGCGCCTCCCATTTTCTTATTTGGGATGAAGAACCAAAGCATATTGGAGTCTCCACAAAGTACAGGACAAGTTGAAATACATAAGACCAGTAAATTATGCAATTTAAGGTCAGCTACTTTGAGAAATACATAATTTACATCAGTCTTCTTCTGTCGACATCTTCGTATCCTCTATTCATCTAGCTAGGGCAACCTTTATGATCTCTGCTGCAATTCTCGCAATTATGGTACTCCTTCCTCTTCAAGTTATAGGGCAGCCCGGTAGAGGTTTTAGTAATGTTGTGGTTGACAATGGTACACGTTCACTAATTAATTGATTTAAGCAGTTATCATCTTCCCTACACAGTGATTTTACTCTGCGAGATCTTAGTGCTGAATCCTAGGAGTTTATGGCAACCCCTTGTGACGGTTCTGACAATCGGAGTAATAAACCGTGAGAAGCACCCAATTCATAACCTTCCCCAAGCACAGGAAGTTTGTGTCAAGAACATCAGGTGCAATTACACTTAGGAAAAGTGCATTTTGCAATGAGGGTCGGAAAACGGAAGCTCCAAACAGAATACAAAAGCATCAAAACGAACCCTCTTCTTGCATTTCCTTCGCTCTACCCATTTAGCAAAGGCCACAACAGGAACTACCATGTTTATAGCCTGCAATAACCTGTTTGAGCAGCTTGACGAAAGTAATGGCTTCGCGTGATGATGCCAATAGTAAACACAACTTAAAACAAATGTGTGACGAGAGGGACACAGTCAAGAATGTAAACATGGGCTCGCGCCACCTTGTTTTGGTTATAGAGTTTCGAAGAAGATCTCGGAGACTCACTTTCCACCTATCACTACTAATGTAGACTGTTGAAGCAGCATATATAGTTGTGAGTGCAGTGAAGAAATTAACAAGTTGAAAAAGGTACACTCTCAGAAGTTGAATCATGTGACCTTTGGGGTGGTGAGTAACAACTCTTAGCTGAATTGCTGCCTTCTCCATGATCAAACAAGGCTGGCTACAAGGCAATCTTGGAACTAAAGTCGCACAAAATAGCGGAAAGGAGGTAATCAGTACCAAGGTTATGAAACTGGGATTTCGAAATGGGATTTTCCCGGCTGATCCGATTACGCCTATTGTGTCACGAAACCACAGCTTCATCTCGGAAAATCTAGCGTGACAGTAACACTACTACTTGGTGTTACTTATTCACGTGTTTTAGTCGTTACGACAGAATTTACGATGACCTCTTTCTAAGGCATATTTGGATCCATTGCTTTACATCCATCCCAAGTTTGAACAACGAGATCAATAAACAGTTGTTGCTGCAACGGGATATTCCATGAAAATAATAAAATATAATTCGTAATTATTTGCAACATCCACTAATATCTCAATGTTTTCTTACACTAATTCCCATCTAAACAGTTTATGATTCCAAAATCATCAATTTACAAGAGTCATCCAACATAAAATAAAAAAGGAAAATTTTAAAAAATAAATAAAGTTAAAAATAAAATTAAAATAAAATTGGAAAACAATGACTTGATGCAGGACACAGATTTATCATGCCAACTCTGACAAAGTAGGCAAGCAGCTTTACCTGATCAGACATTATGGTAAAATACTTGGTATCCTACATAGCCTAGCCGTGCGTGGTCGGT
The DNA here is from genome assembly GCA_963580275.1 of Crataegus laevigata. Classification (NCBI taxonomy): domain Eukaryota; kingdom Viridiplantae; phylum Streptophyta; class Magnoliopsida; order Rosales; family Rosaceae; genus Crataegus; species Crataegus laevigata. The sequence continues at coordinate 6,539,751 of OY756948.1, read as the reverse complement.
CGAAGCACAACCAGACGATTTCAGTGACGAGTCTAAGATGGTGATGAATGATGGGTGTGACGGACTCCACAATTCACTGCAACTCAGTAGATTAACCAACCACACTAACTGCACTCTAAAATTACTACCAATGATGCTCTCAACTTTCAATTACCGACCGATAATCGGACTCGAGAGAAGGGAACACCAATAGGGCAACAGTTTCACCTTCTTCAATCAGCAATCAGCAAGTGGAGAACTAACAAGATAAGGCCTTACTATGATAGAAGCACTGCAGATGATGATGATGATGATGACACTCTAATATGGTCAGCTGCAGCCAAATTTTTCAACGAAAAAGAAGGAGAATAACGTGCAGGTAGATGTTGTGCAGAGGTGCTGAGATGGGGAAGGCGATAAACAACTTCATCTTCTTGAACTGGCTAACAAAAAAGTGTGTTCATGAAAGTGTCGTGTGCAACCAAAGTAACAAAGGTTATGGACATTCCACTTCCACTGAACACTAGGCAGGGGCAACGACAAGAAGAAGACTTTGGTGGATGCAGAGCAGAGATAGGAACCGTTAGCGCTAAGATGCAGTAAGCGGCGAAACGAAGCAGTTTTAGCCGAAAATACACCTCAAATCAAAACAAACAAACTTTAGGAACATCTATTGCATGCAATGAAAATCCAACCACAAAGAAAGAGTTCACACAAAACCATATATAAACATATATAATATGGCAACATCAAAGTAGGAAGGCAACCTCTAATTTTTAGTACGCTGAAGCAAGAAAGTCGACGCAAACTGGTGTCCAAGTCATCCAATCCAAATTCCGAATAAAACCCATTGTGTCACAACATCAACATAACTATCATGATTCTTGTCGATCCTACTATAACTACAATATAGCACCGATATCATCCTTTCAAGTCATCCAGCAGTTGCTCCAATTCCAGCTTACTCCCTGCAGAGACAAATAAGCAGATGCACTCAGCTGTATCAACAAGAAAAGAAGTCACACAAAGCCCTAACACTTTCAAGTTTCAACCCAAATACGCTCTACTTGTTCAAGCTTACATCTTTCACCATTTTGTAAAAACATCTTACAGCCATGACTTACCCATTGACATAAGGTGAAGCACGGCGAGCATGGCGATATGGAGGAGACCTGCTGTAGCTTCGTCCACGTCGTGGAGGTGTGACACTACGGCGTCGTGGAGGTGATCTTCTCCTACGCGGACTATAACTCCTGCCAAAAAAAAATCATTTGTGTAACAATTTCAATCCTTCGTATCAAAACAAAACATTTTCAATTCCCAGGTCGACAAACAGTAGGAATCTTTTGTTCCAGATCAAAAAACTTGGCAAGCACAAGGCAGTCAATGTATCAAACTCCCAGGTCGACAAACACTCAGGAATAATTTATCAAATTTTCATAACTCAATTCTAAGTCAGCTGAGGCACGCATACCAAGAATGATGCGGTGAATCAGGGTACAAGAAATCCTCATAACCATTGAAAGCAACAAAAGCATAAAGTGGAAGGGCAACGGGTCATCAGAATACAGAAGCACAATTTTAACACAGCTGAGTTAAAAAAGAAAGATGATCACACCTGCGCCCATAGCCATCATAACTAGGACTTCTGTGGCGTCGAGGGGATGGACTTCGGCGCCTTCCACCACTCCCTCCTCGTGAACCAACACGCATGCGACATTCTCGAGCAAAATGGCCAGGTTCACCGCACTCGTAACACTTTAAGTCATCTCCTCCACCGCGCCCACGTCCACCACCACGGCCTCCACTACCCTTAGAATTGTGGGAAAGCTCCACACGCCACCCATTCTTACCTGCAGACAAAAAAATGGGAGATAGGAACCCTTGCACTTTTACCAGAATAAATGAAGAATTACGATGACGCAAATGATAATGTGGATCATAAATACGACACACAAACTAATAACTTAAAGTTGCAAAAGTTAAAATAAAAACAAATTAACACACACAAATACAGTTGGAGAGGGATAATTGGGCAAACCATCCAAAGCTTGAACCGCGTCTAGAGCATCCCTGCGATCGTCGAATTCAATAAATGCATATCCCGGCGGTCTTCGTGCAACCCATACACTGTCATCAATTTCATAAAAATAAACCTTCGCAACCCAAATCTTTTCAAACCTTAGAAAATTGATCGCGAGTCGTTAAGACAACGAAAAACAAGAGTAATGCAGCAGAAAATACTTTCGAAGAACACCGAACAGCCGAAATTCATCTTCTAGATCCCTCTCGTTCACTCGAGGATCCAAATTCCCAACATAAACCCGAGTCATCGTCGCAATACCACCTTCAAGTCTTCAACCTAACAAAATATACATATATATATATATATATATATATATTACACAAATTTAAGCCAATAAAAACGAATTCTCATATAAATTCCAGAAAGAATCGAACTTTCCAGGAAAAAAAAATCGAACATATGGAAAGTTTAATGATATAGGCAAAACGAAAAGCGGGAGAGATATAGTTGAATATTACCTTGAGAAAAAAAAACCCTAGAATTTGTGAAATTTGAACGATCGGAGCGACAGGGATACGAATTGGGTGCTCTGCGCGTGGAATCGCAGAGCTCGAATAAACCCTAGAAACCAGAGCCTATTTCCCCGCGTGTTCTTCGTCGGCTTGGACATTCCTCTTTTAACCTTCTTGGTGAATTTCCTCTTTTAACCTTGCTGGGACATGAACATGTTGCCCGTATCACTTTCGTAGGAAAATATTTTGAAGAGACATTATATTCACACACTCCAAATTACTTCTTTTGCACTTTTTAAATTTTTTAATATTTTCTACACACCACTAACACTTGATAGAAAAATATTAAAAAATTAAAAAGGTGTGGGAGAAGTAATTTGGAGTGTGTGAATATAATCTCCCTATTTTGAATTCTTCTAGGTTCACATTAATTTTTTTTTTTCTTTTTGAAATGATGATAACTAGTGGCAAGTCACGGTTATTCACTTTTTTTTAGGTCGGAAAGACTTACAGAGACATTTCAGTCTCTCTCTAGCCACAAGTGTGACTTCCGAACTAATAACGGGTTTCAAACCTCCAATTTTTAATTTTAAAGAAGTCTCGTAATTTTCCGTTCATCATTGGACCACTAGCTCGTAACTCTAAGTTCACATTAATTCATTCATATATTTCCAACATTTTGCTTACGTTTGAAAGTTTTTAATTATCGTCTAGAAATACTTATATGGGTTTGGAAGATTTTTAAGTTTTTTTATGTGAAACATAGTTTAAACCCTTTTTTTGTTCAAAAAACATAGGGAACGTCAACCCTCAAATCGGCTGCTTCCATCTCCATTTCTCTCCTTCAGACAAAAAAAAAAAACTTGACCTTCTCGTTCAGAATCAGAAGCTCTTCGTTTATCCCCTCTCTCACAGTAGCTCTCTGTTCCTTTCCTCCCCCAAACCTAATGGCTTAGGATTTGATCTGATCAAACCCACCTCCAAAACCCTTCCTTGATCGCCATTTTCAGCAACCCAATTCGGAGCCTGCTCGAATCGGGAACTCTTTTCGATCTGTTCGAGTCGCCGTAGACAGCCCGACTTCACTCTTCTCTCCGTCGTCTTTCACTCTCGATCCACCGCTGCATTAATTTTTCGACCGTTTTGCAGGTACGATTTAGAATCAGAAGCATGCACAGAATCTCCATCGCCATGGTCAGATCCGCCACTCCATCTTCGCTGCTCTTTATAAATCGAGCTCAGTCGTGCAAGTCAGATGCCAAACCTCCTGATCTTGGTGCCGACACACTCACAGGTAACATTTTCTCACATTCTGCCTTTAACTTCATCTCCGATCATAGTAGGTTAGGGAAAAATAGAAGATGACTGTCTCATGTATGTATTCTCTATGTAGAAGCCTCAAGATCGAAGACGACGGTGTTTAGGCGCGAAAGAAAGCACCACAGAGTTCAGATCTGATGTTTAAAAATAAGGCGGAGGACACGAAGTTCTCAAATCCAAGATGAAAAGGTATAATCCACGCCTTTGTAACTATTGGTGTCCTTGATATAGTTTTGCCGCTAGTTTTTTTTTATTTATTCTCTCTAATTTTTTGCTGTTTAGTTTGGACCCCCATCTCAGCATCATCTTCTGCTCTTGCAGCTGCTTTTGATGCAAAGGTTCTCAACCATGACATCTGAATCAAAATTCCGGTATGCCACTTGACCTTTGATGCAATGCTTCCCCATACTTTCCATTTGAGTGATTGTTATTTTTGTTCTCTGTAGGTTTTAGGTTTATGGATAAAATATCTGAGGCCTCTTTGTTCTTTGATTTGATTCCAATTTGGCACTGTATGATTTCGTTAAACAAATGACTCTATTTGTTTGCTGAGGTGTGTGTTGTAAAATTCTCCTCTTTTTATGGCTTCCTACGTTAGGGCTTATTAACTTTAGAATTTGTACCACAACGATTAATTGTTTTTACTTCTCTGAAAAATACAAGTCTTCTTGGTCTGTCATTTTGCACATGAATTCTTCTTAATGAGTCATTTTTATCTAGATCGCTGTGGAACCGCCCTTAGTTTTTATTTTGGATGTTGTTCGTTTCGATGAAACCCTAATGATTTTGTTTTGTTGACGGTTGTGGTGCTCTCTTGGGGTTTCTGTATGCGTTGGTGATCTGGAAAATCCCAAAAATAGCTCTCCTAAGACTGGAACTGGAAGTATGAGGTACCCTTTTGTTTTTTCGGTATTTTTTTGTTTAATTTCTTTATTTCATGCATGGTGGATTTCTCTTATGTGATTATTGAATTGCTTATATATTTGCTTGGTATTTAGGGTGATCTAATTTTCTTGGCTTTTCAAGAGCAGCGGTATGAGGTATACTTCTTTTTTCTGGTTTTTTTTTTTTTTTGCCCTCATTTTTATGTAATGGATGGAGGTGGATACTCTGAGTATACCTAGGATTGTAAGAAATTGGAACTCCTTTGGGGCCAGATCCATTTGGATTTTGGGGTCTGATTGGAGTAAAAGAAAGATAAAACTGCCTGAAACCATCTCGAGGGAGGCAGATTGTCTGTCCTCCTGTTACCGTGCCCTTCCAATCCCCTCCTATTTGTGCCATCACGGTTAAGCCACGTCAACATTTTATATTCCTATTGATTTTTTTCTTATTATCTCTATAAAAAAAATCAATATAAAATGTAGACGTGGCTTAACCGTGACTGCACAGATAGTAGGGGATGAGAAGGGCACGATAAAAGGAGGACAGACAACCTCCCATCTCGAGTTGTACTGAGTGAACTTGAAAATAGCAACTAGGGTTTGTTCTAAAGTATAGATGTCTTACACAAGGATTTAACAAATTAAAGTTAAAATTAGATTGCAAATTGAATAATTAAGAGATTATTTTCATTCTAATTTCAACTAATAAAGTTGGAATCCAAGTCATTGCTCAACCCCACTTGCTTAATTGGTTGTCTTCATTCCTTTTCGCCACTTTGCCTTTACTAGACTAAAGTGGGGTGATTGTGTTTTCCAGTTTGTCATCAATCAATCAATAATTTCTTAAGCCACTAGACTAAAGTAGAATGATTGTGTCTTCCAATTTACCAGAGCACTAGCAAACAATCAACTTTCTGAATCCCGATTTGTTTGCAGCATGTCAGCGATGAATTAAAACATTTTATGTTGGATAATCAATTGGAAACAGCTTCAAATAGGAAGTTTTTGCAAGGGAAGCATGTAAGTTGGGTTATGCTTGATGCTGATGGAGATTGCTTTCTGGAATTCCATTAAGGGCATTTTTGGGTTTTAACGAAGAAATTTTAAACCCAGAGGTTTAGTTTTTGGGTTCTCTTTTCGTTGTTTAAATTTTTGTGATTTTATTTTTTTAAATTTGGGTTAAAGAATTTTTTATGAGCTAATTCATGATATTGGATAAAGTATGGTTTATTCTGTTCTCTTTTGATTGAGGTATGAATTTACTTGGATTTAGCATTTGATTTTCAAAGTTGATGACCTGGACCAACTATACCTTATACTATCAATGACACTTACAATACTTCTAATGCATTTGATATTTCCGCAGCAACGCTCGGGTAAAAATTGCTAGTAAGCTCTAAATTTATAGTGAGGAGTTGAAACCAATATTAAAATAAAATAAGGAAAATATTTTCCAAACATCATATTTCCCATACTCTAAAGAGACGTGAAGAATTAAAAACCAGAAGAATCAATTTATTAAGGGAAAGGATATACTAAAAGAATCCAGAGGAGAATCCTCTCCGGTTCTCCTTGTGAGGATTTAGGGATCCTTCTTGTGAGATCCAATTAACTTTGTTCATTGTACATTGTGCAAGCAGTTTTTCGTTAGGTACTGTTTATATTTAATTTTAAATTCTCATTCCAATCAAATTCGTTCATTGTATATCGTGTAGTCAGTTTTTCAGTAGGTATTTTGAATTCTCATTCCAATCAAATTCATTCATTGTACAATGTGCATCAGTTTTTCATTAGGTATTGTTTATATTTAATTTTAAATAAAAAGATTTACAATGATTTCTGATCGTATGATATACAATAAACATGATTGAAGGATTTTCGAGATCCTCACAAAGAAGATCTTGAAAGAATCTTCATCCAAAGAATCCTATCAAGGAAAGGGATCCTCTCCGAATCCCTTCCTCCAATTCTTTCAAGTCCACTAATTTGAATTTTTGAAATTTTATCAAACGGTTAAATTTATTATAACTTTTTTTTTAACTATTAGCTTAAATTTTAAAAGTCCGAATTAATGAATTTGACGGATTTAGTGGAAGGAATCTAGAGAAGATTCAATTCATCCTATCAAAAGAAGCAAAGATAGTACCTATAAAATAAGAAAAATGCGAGTGAACCTATGATTATGGCCCAATAGAGATTATCCAGAATCCATCTACACATTCGGCTGAAATGCCGAACCAAGATAAAGGGATGGTTTGTTGTCTTCATGTCACTAATGTACGTTTCGGTACTCAGACCCGCTGTCGACGTAAAGATATTTAACAAAAAGTTTATGATACTATTTATTTTAATCAAAAAACACTTTTTTACACTAAAAAATCAATTATGCAACTAAATCTATTTTACTTCCCCACTCATCCGCCAGGCACAAACCTCGGCAGGCACGACGCATAACCCACAACAAATCAATCAATTTCCTGACCCAATTACTGAAGCTAGAGTATAAAGATTGGATTTTTGCATGTGGGTTCTGAAGGACTTGTGCAAAAATGGCAGAAGAAGATGGGATTGTGGAGAGGAGTGAGAGATTGGCGGGAGGAAGTGGGAGTGGGGTCGGGAGTGACTCGAGGTGGGTGGATGGGAGCGAGGTGAACTCGGAGTCGCCGGCCTGGTCGTTGCTTTCTGAGAATGGAGGAGGCGAAGGCGGAGAAGGTTATGGAGGATCTCTCAGGAGGAGGCTTGTGAAGAAGCCCAATAGTGTTGATTCTCTTGATGTGGAAGCCATGGAGATTGCTGGTGCTGGTGGCCAGGTAATACCACAATTACTATCGTTTTTCTTCCTTTTTTTGTAAAATTAGAGAAATTTATGTGCTTTTAGTGTTTTTCTTTATGTGTTAATTACTTTTATATTCATCAAAGGGTGTAAGATTGGTAATTTGGTATATTTGGAATGAAGTATGTTACTTTGCAGACGTGGGTGTAACCGCATCGACTAGAGCGGAGGTGCTTCCCTATGCACCCGAGTTTGAATCCTCGTCCTTGCAATTTAGATTAGTTTGGAGTTGAGTATCGTTTGTATCAAAAACATAATCTTTATAATATGGCATTTATGTTACAACGTGTGAACCCTTTTTTTAAAGTTGTATGTCAGCAGAATCATGATTTGCTACTCCATATTTGCTGACAAAATTACCTTGTCTCAATTCTAAAGAGTTAGAAAATGCTACTATAATACTATCCATGTATTACTAACTTAAATTAATAAATCAGGATCATTCTGTTTGGAGCACTCTTCTGTTAGGATTCCAGACTCTTGGTGTGGTCTACGGCAACGTGGGAACGAGCCCTTTATATGTCTTTGCTGATGTGTTCGGCAGGGTGCCCATCGAATCAGATGTTGATGTCTTGGGAGCTTTGTCACTAGTGATGTACACAATTGCGCTTATACCCTTAGCAAAATATGTTTGCGTAGTTCTCAAAGCCAACGATAATGGAGAAGGTAGGCACTTTTTCGTTTCACAATTATTTTGTCCTTCGTTGGTTGGTAGTAATATGGTCACATGAGTACTTGTTAACCTGTACACTATTCATGTTTCCAATTGTAGGAGGAACATTTGCATTGTACTCACTGATATGCAGGTATGCAAATGTTAATATGCTGCCAAATCGTCAGCCAGCTGATGAACACATCTCAAATTATAGGCTCAAATTGCCCACTCCAGAGTTGAAAAGGGCTTTGCAGATAAAAGAATCTTTAGAAAAGAGATCACTCTTGAAAACTATCCTCTTGTTGTTCGTTTTGATGGGAACGTCGATGGTTATAGGAGATGGTATTCTAACCCCAGCAATATCAGGTACATTACTTGACTGGGCTTGAGGTGGAAATTCATGATATACTTAGCCAACGAAAATATGTCTAAGCTGTAGTTACTGACATGAAATTACATTCCTTTTAACAGCCATGGATTTTTCTGGCATCGTTTTCAAGTACCTCTTCCTTAGACAGGAAACCATAATGAGGAAGTAGGACTTTTCGTTAAACCTGGCTGAAACTGCAATATTGTGCACAATCATTTTCATACATTACATATGAGTGTTTTCCGTTGTATCTGTGTAGGAGAGTATACTGATGTACTTTCTTCTTTTTGGTTGTCATAGTGATGTCTGCTGTGAGTGGCCTGCAAGGTGAAGTGCCGGGTTTTGGTACAAGTGAGTATCTTTTTCTTTGTCTGATTAAGAATCTGTGGTTCATTTGTTTACTGAACTTTTTTTTTACCTGGGATGGAATCGAAAGGGTAGAACAAAAATAATAACTTATGAGTTGTGGACAATATGACCCATTATCTGATTGATCTTTATTGCAGATGCTGTGGTTATTCTTTCGATTGTAATTCTCCTACTATTGTTCAGCATACAGCAGTTTGGGACTGGTAAAGTGGGTGTCATGTTTTCTCCAATACTTGCTTTGTGGTTTTTCAGCCTGGCATCAATTGGAATCTACAATTTAGTGAAGTATGACATTACCGTCCTGAGGGCATTCAATCCTGCTTATATTTATTTTTTCTTCAAGAAGAACGATAAGGAAGCGTGGTACGCTCTAGGTGGTTGTGTTCTGTGCATAACAGGTATATCTCACCTTTAAAGCCTGTTAGGTTTTCTAATGAGAGCCATTTGTTTTTCCTTTTTTCAACTTCTCCTATGGATTATAGTAAAGAAAACTTCCCAAATGTCAGGAGCCGAAGCTATGTTTGCTGATCTAGGACATTTCTCTGTGCGAGCCATTCAGGTTGGCCAATGCATACCTTCATCTCTCCCTTGAAGAATAGCTTCATAAATTTTATTTTATCGAAAGCATCATATAATCTATACATCTTGTGCAGGTTGCCTTCAGTTTTGTGGTGTTCCCCTGCCTTCTCTTAGCTTACATGGGCCAAGCTGCCTATCTGATGAAACACACAGATTCCTCGGCTAGAATATTCTATGATTCTGTGCCAGGTGACACTTTCCAACATCTTGGCTACCATTCTTCTCAACTCTACTCTTATTGTTCCGGAAAGGGGCATCTCTCTTTATTTGGTTCCACTGTTTGAAACTTACAGTTCCTCAATCTTGTGAACAAACAGATAGTCTTTTCTGGCCAGTCTTCGTGGTAGCTACCCTTGCTGCGATGATTGCCAGCCAAGCGATGATATCTGCTACATTTTCATGTGTTAAGCAATCAATGGCTCTCGGATGCTTCCCAAGGCTAAAGATAGTTCACACCTCAAAGAGGCGAATGGGCCAAATTTACATCCCTATTATCAATTGGTTTTTAATGATCATGTGCATAGTTGTAGTTTCCATCTTTCAAAGCACCACAGAGATTGCCAATGCATATGGTATTGGTGAACTATCCTTTTCCTCTCCTTCCTATAATATTTTCGATGTGCAAAGATATTCTTATATTTGAAATGAAGTTGGTTTAACATTCATATTCTGATTTTATAACATGAAATGCTATATGCCGCTAGGCAGGAATCTTGCTCTTATATTCTTCATAACAATATATATGAGTTTTATTAGTCCGACAGGAGTTGAGCTAACAATATATTAACTATAAATGTGTAATGATAATTTTGCTAATACAATTATATTTATTCACGCAGGAATAGCTGAAGTTGGTGTCATGATGGTGAGCACAACCTTGGTGACACTTGTAATGCTTCTCATTTGGCAGACCAACTTGTTTCTGGCTTTGTGTTTCCCGCTTGTATTTGGATCAGTAGAGTTTATCTACTTGTGTGCGGTTTTATCAAAAATCAAAGAGGGTGGCTGGCTGCCTCTTGCCTTCGCCTCTTGCTTCCTCTGTGTGATGTACACTTGGAACTATGGGAGTGTGTTGAAGTACCGAAGCGAGGTCAGGGAGAAGTTATCCATGGACTCCGTGACCGATCTTGGCTCGACACTAGGGACTGTGAGAGTCCCGGGAATTGGATTGCTGTATAGTGAGCTTGTCCAAGGCATCCCATCCATTTTTGTGCAATTCCTTCTTAGCCTTCCAGCTATCCACTCCACTATAGTTTTCGTCTGCATTAAGTATGTCCCTGTCCCAGTGGTTCCTCAGGAACAAAGGTTTCTGTTTCGAAGAGTTTGCCCGAAAGACTACCATATGTTCCGCTGTGTAGCCCGATACGGTTACAAAGATATCCGGAAGGAAGATCACCATTCATTTGAACAACTTCTTGTTGAAAGCCTGGAGACGTTTCTGAGGATGGAAGCTCAAGAGATTGCCTTGGAGAGCAATTTAAATGACTCAGACTTTGACAACGATTCTTCCAGCTCAAGGGACTCGGGAGTCCCAGGAGGCGATGAGATCGAGGAACTCAGGATTCCATTGATGCGCAATGGAAGATCACAAGGGGTAGGAGGAAGTTCAACCTCAGAAGAAACTGCTGCCGCTGCAACATTGCCGTCCAGTGTGATGTCATCGGATGAAGACCCGAGTCTGGAGTATGAGCTCTCTGCACTTCGAGAAGCAATGGACTCAGGATTTACGTATTTGCTAGCGCACGGAGATGTGAGGGCAAAGAAGAAATCGTTTTTTTTCAAGAAGCTAGTCATAAACTACTTCTATGCATTCTTGAGGAGGAACTGCAGAGCAAGTCCTGCAAATATGAGTGTGCCTCACATGAACATCATGCGAGTGGGAATGTCTTACATGGTCTGATTTATTTATTTTTACTTGCAGAATTTATCTCATTTTATTCAGATTAATCTGCTGCATATTGCAACCTCTATGCGAGACACTGTAACAGAATTATTACATCATAAACATGCAACTACGACACTCAGGTTACGTTATCTCAAATTGACTCACCACGCCATATGTGGTTTTACGTGATTTGTTTACGATATCGCCACCTTAATGTGCCAGTTGAAAGTGAATATATTTTTCTTCCATCGGTCTGTGTTTCCTTGTCTTGGTTTTAGTTCATCTTTCAAGGAATTGGATCCTCGTCGGATCTAATTCATGGGGATCTTAGAGATCAACCCACGTGGACCGTTTGATCAAAAATTGTGCGGTCACAATTAAATGTTTTAAAAGTAAAGTAGTCTTGTTTCGCGTAAAAATATAAAAGAAGAAAAAAATTATGGCTGTACGATTTTTTATCAATGGTTCACATGAGTTGATTTCTAGAATCCCCATAAATTAGATCCGGCGAGTATCCAATTCCATTTTTCGACACCAACCAAAGTAGTTCTTGCCGTAAAGAAGGCCCCTGTCGGGTCCGTTTTCCTTGTCGGGCTTTAGGCAAAAGTGGCAACTTCACTTTCTTGGTAAAAAAGTATCGACCTTTAGTATAAATAATAAAGAATATATTTGTGGATAAGGAATATATTAGACCCACATTTCTCAGAGAGTAGGGATTTAATAAGAAGGCCGACCTCAAAAAAGGATTTTAATAAGGCCAACTCAATGCAAGGGCTTGCTTGAGGTTTCTTATCCAAAACATACGTTTATGTTCGTAAGAACTTTTGTTAAAAACGCTTTATAGAAAAGCTACTTCTCAAAGAAGCACTCGGCATAAGACTATTTGTTTGGGATTGCTTCAAGGTTTTTAAAGTTCTTCATAAAGTAGCATCCATGTGCTTAAATACTTTTAAATTTTTCTGCCAAACGTAATTAGAAGCGTTTTTGAATATCAAAAAACACTTTTGGTTCTTCTAAAAGCAATCTCATTTCTAACTGTAAAAAGTATCTTTAAAATCACAATCATATCAATTTGCTCTATCAAATGTTGTTTTTAATGCTTTCAGCCATTTTAAATGTATCTTAAACGAACCATCTCTTAGTGGAGTTTACGTGTGCTTTAAAAAGAAAGTGAAGAGCAGGTCGTACATGGACAATAGACGAAGTGGGTAGGGTTTGCACTTTACCTCGTCAATTAGATTGGGCGCATTGGGGACCAGTATTGGACTCGTTCCCAGTCAATTAGATTGGTGAGCATGTCCTAAAACGTGACGAAAGCACACTTGAGAGAGTTTAGATACTCAAAAACTGGTTTCTTGTTGGTTTAATTTTCATCAAAAATTCTTGAAAACTATTTTTCCGAACTGAAATCATTGAAAATGATAAAGAATTATCGACTACACAAACTAATGTGACGCTGGTTACATATCAAACTCGTGAGTTTAATAAAATTTTCAAATGAGATACATACAAGCAAAGCATTGCAAATAAGATAGTTACACATACAAATTTTTCGGACAAGCTTCTAGAAGGTAGACTTTAACAATGACTTCTTCGTGAAACGGTTGGCAAAGTTTTGCTTGACTTCAATCTCCTAAGGCTCCAATGATGTTATGTCGAGGAAATATGCTTGGTGTTGACTTCGTTAATGTACCATGTCTTGGTCTGGTTGATACATACGAATAGTCTTCATGGATCGTTGTTATGACTCAACCATGGATGAAAAACTACAAGTACTTTGAATATTCTCAACAAGAGCTCTCAACCATGTCTCTCGCGTATAGTGTAGGGAGGTGGGATGAGTCTTTGAATGATTCAAAGATTTTGCAACTAAAGTCTATATCGTAAACCTCCAAGATATTACAGTATCTCTAACCGTGAAGACATAACTATTTGGGAACGTACCTGGTGTGGGTTTGATAAGTGTGTTAGCGTATCAAAGGCGAGCATCATTCTAAAGATCCAGGGGGTTGGATTGGTTCAGGATGCTTAGGGATAATATAATTAAATGATATTAGATAATGACTAATATATCCGTTTAGTTTATTTGAGAACCAACAGGATACCGGATTCATCGCTATCCATGGACCACAAACATCTACAAACCATAAGATTTATTAGAGCTCGAACTAGTTAATTAAACAACTACTAATTTATTAATTAGTGAGATCCGGTGCTTCCTAACCTAACATGGTTGAGATTAGACAGAATTAGGTTACTTAATTTATTATACGCATGTTATGGTGAAGGTTAAATCAAGCTACCTAATCACCCCGGCTGAATTGTACTAATTTAATTAATTTGATTCATGCATATTTGCTGCACATATAGCTTGAATTCTGGTTCTGATACCGACTCTTATTTTTTGTTAATCTCTCTCTCCCACTTAATACCTTGGGTTCCTCCCGTGCAAATTAAAAATCCTAACTTCAAAATTCCTTGATATATAATAGTACTGTTATTGATTGTCACCTAATAAAGTAATTTGGACAACCACTTAGGTATGATGATAAATAAAATACTGTAACTTGCATATAAAATTCCTTGATATATAATAGTACTGTTAAAGAATTTGTAGCTCAAGAAGTTACGTGTATTTATCAATAGTTGAATTAAGATTTTCAAATAATAGGGTTATAATATCAATAAAAAAAAGGCTTCAAAAGTCGATTTCATCGAGCGCCTAGTATTTACCTACTCATTCCTGCCAGCATATGTCAAAAACTTGTGTCAACATATGTCGACAAATACTATTATTTGTAGAGGCTTGTAGAGAGTGGAAGTAAAATATTGTGGAGTAAAGAATGTCAAGGCTTGTCAACTAAGATATTTCATCAAGCACAAAGTATGCACAATAAAGTCGCACACAAGAAAAGAAAAGAAAAACAAAGATGATAAATAGAAGAAGTAGACAGGAGAAATTGTAATTTAATTTGTCTTAACTTTTTATAAAGTCCAATTGTTTGGGCCCAAAATAGCACTTTGGGCCGAGGGAAGGCTTTCTCGGCCTAAAAGAGGGTTTACGTGGAACCCTAAGAACTAGATAAGCCTAGGACGACAACTTTTCCTTAATTTGGGGTAAAAAACATGCCCTAAAACAAGGAAAAGAGAAAGCAAGAAAAGAGAAAGGAAATGGCTTCTTCACGTGACCCAACAAGAGAGGATTCAGATCCTATAAATACAGAAGCAATGGCAACATGCAGGAGATATAAAACACAACACACAAATCTGCCCTGCGCAAACCCTCTCAACACCTTTGAGAATTTTTACTTTCTTTTTCGCCTTCACATCTTCAGTTTGGATAAACAGCACTGTGAAGGCAACCGGTAAACACCTTCAGTTTGGATAAACAGCACTGTTGCCGTAGAACCAGCCGTCCGTGAAGCACCTTCAGTTTGGATAAACAGCACTGCGACAAGGTCGATTGGTTATTTATCCTAGTCTCGGCCGACGAAGGAGTCTCGAATCCCCGTCGACAGAGGTCATCTCACCAGCCGGCCCGGCGAAGTGAGGTGTTACTAATACCAAAGCTCGGTGCCTCGACGCCGAGTCGCTTTACGATTACGTACTCATAAGAGGATCTCATAACTCAACACCGAGACGGCCGAACCACGTCTGTGGCCGAGGCCTTCGTCAGTTTTGAGTACCTCTGCACTTATACTCTAGTGTCGATTCGGCGTGGTCTCACCTTCATCAATACGGTGACCGTGGCCGAATTGGACGACCACAATTTGTGAATTTTGTAATTGGCAGCCTTGTCTTCAGGCTCTAGAACCTAAAGGCCGAGACACGTTCCTTTCTCGGCCACAATCGCAAGATACAGAAGTTGGCCGCGCGCATCCATACCACATCAAGACAATTTACTTCTCGGCCGAAGCTCGGCCGACGAGTTGGCACGCCCCGCACACATTTGAAGGACAACAGTTAGACTACTATTCACTCGGCCTGCGCGCCACGTAGGCTAAGTAATATTTGTAGCCAACATTTTGGCACGCCCAGTGGGACCCAGTGCTAAAACTACAAAGTTCATGCCCGTCGAGACTCGATCGCTCAAGAAAAGAGTAGGGATGGGAAAATCTAACACCACTCCAGTAGTCCGCAATACAGGATCCGAAAGCTCGTCACAAGCGGAAGTCCACGACGCCGCAACACCTCACTCACACCGAGAAAGAGAAGTCACTCTCGGTGAACCACCTCATCACACTGGAGTTCTCACAAAGGTTACAAAAGACAATCTGGTCGAGGGGATTGTGGAAGATTGTGATGAGGATGGGGGCGATGCTACGGACCCACCGTCCCGGTCGTTTTTCAAGAGACGATTGGACGAGCAGGCTCGGAAGTTCGAACAAACCGTCGGCCGAGACGTACAGTCGGTACTAGACGAAGTACGACAACAAAGTGCCATGCAGACCAAGTTGTACGAATACTTGGTACACATCACACCAAACTTGGGGCCGACCGAACGACCGAGACCACCTTGGCCTAAAGATAATATAGCAACTACATCAGTGGCCGAGGTCGGCCCTACTCGGTCTAGAACACTGGATCTAGAAAAGAAGAGCGGATCGACCAGTTCAACAACTGACTGCGGCCCCAGCATGCCCGCCGTGAATGCTGCAGAAATCCAGCGAATGATCGATTCGGCTTTGAAAAAAGGGCCGAAGTTCCCCAAATTCATCCATCCATACCCGGAGTTTGTGGAGCGTTTCGAGTACCCAAAGGGTTTTAGGATTCCAGACTTCAGTCTATTCGCAGGGGAGTCATCCTTGTCCTCTCTGGAACACGTGGCGCGCTTCACCGCGCAATGTGGAGATGCCAACATTGATTATTATAAATTACGGTTGTTCAACTTCTCATTGACCGGTCCAGCGTTTGCGTGGTACATCAACCTTCCCTCGAATTCGATCCAAAATTGGGAGGAGTTGGTCGAAAAATTTCATGAGCAGTTCTATCGACCAGGGATGGAGATGTCGGTGTCTTCGCTGGCTAGGATGGCTCAAGCATCCGACGAGTCACCAATGGAGTACCTAACAAGGTTTAAGTCGGCTCGAAATTGGTGCCGAGTACCTCTTCCAGAAGTAGAGTTCGTCAGAATTGCTCTTAATGGCCTCGACTTGGAATATAAGAAGAAGTTCCTAGGGGCGAACTTCCGTGATATGTACGAATTGGCCCAACACGTCGAGCAATACGAGTACTTACTCCGAGAAGAAAAGGTATCAGCATCTTCAGCTAGAGGGACCATATACAAGAATCCTTCGGTCAATTACGCCGAGACCGAAGGAGACGGCACTCAATATGCTAGTATAGATGCGGCTGAAGTTATCATCGATAAGCCGTACATCTGTAAAGCTCTGGCTCATACTAAAGATGCCAAACCTCGCTTAGCCCCGGAAGACACAACGGCCAAAGCATCCAAAGTCTACACTTTTGACATCACCAAAGCCGATGCTATTTTCGATCAGTTGTTATCGGCTAAAATCATTAAGCTTCGGCCGGGGCATAACATCCCAAAGGCCGAAGAGCTGAAAGACAAGGTCTATTGCAAGTATCACAATTCAAGTAAGCATACGACCAATAATTGTGTGGTGTTTCGAGATACTATTCAGGGATGGATCGACAAAGGCAAGTTGAAATTTCCAGAAAAACAGATGGCTGTCGATGCTAATCCGTTCCCTGCGGCAACGGTTGGCATGGTAAACGCCCATTTACCAGGGGGCAAGGGCAAAGGAAAGGCCGAGTTCGTACGGCATATTCCGAAGCAAAACCCCCAGCCACGGCTTAAGATCAACCCAGCTTGTAAGAACTCCTCAACGGAAGAGACAGGGCCCACAATTGTCCAAGCCAAAGCAGAGGAGCCTGAGAACCCAAAGATATTGTGTAATCGCTGCAAAGTGCAAGTGGCCGTAACCAAGCCACAGGCCCAGCAATCTCAGGTAACGACGCCACAACAACTACGGCCGAATAGGGCAGAACCTCGGTCAACGCCCGCAAGTGTCTCAACTCCGCCAAAAGCACCCGGTTTGGGTCAGCAACATAAAGTGTTCAATAGACTTGGACCCCAAATACAGGCCGGAGGGTCATCTTCGGTCAGGCGACGACTTAGCTTCGATACCCCGTTCCACAATAAGGATTACTACGCGCAAGGTTCCAGCGGTTCCGGTTCGGTAGCTAGGCCAAAAACATTCAAACCACCGGAGACACATGACCAGCGCTGGTACACGTACCACTCACCGACAGGCGTTTGCACCGCCCTGTCCAAATCTCAGAAGCGTCGTCGCCAAAGGATAGATTGCATGGCTCGCCGACAGGCAATTCAAGGTTCATCGATTCCCAAATGGCAACCTAAGGGTACAAACTTTGGAGACGAGCGTCCACTCCCGGCCATCATGACCGAGTTATTCGAAGGAAAGCAGGCTACGGCCCCTGACATCGAGACGGCCTTCGAAGAGTCCGGCAAGCGGATCAAGATCCTGCTCCGATCAGGAGAAATGAAGGCTCGTTTCGAGAAACTTCAACAAGAGTCGGGTATAAACCCTCATCCAACACCGACATCCGAACCACTGATCCAGATACGGCGGAATCTCCATCCTCCCTTTGTTGGCGAAGCCCTGCAGTATATGTTGGAATTCCATAAGACGCACTCCGCCAATGATTTATACGGCCTACCGAAAGAATGTCAGCAAGTCCTCGACTTAGCCTTGACTTCCCCAGATGCCGAGCAGATCATTCAAAAGACTACGGACCCGGCCATCAAGGCAAGATTCCAACATATACGGGAGGCTCAGGTGCTTGGTTTTGAGGTGGACCCATACACAGACCTACCACTCGCCGAGCTCCCCTTTTCCTTCGACGATCTGGGGATTTTAAGGTTTCATTTCGAAGTCTTCTCAGCAGTGGCGCTCTTCGGCCTCACGGCCGATGAACATGAACGGGTAAGACGCCTCGACGCGTATCTGGACACAAGGAATACTTTAATTGCGTATCATGAGCAAGGCCGTCAATCCGCAAATGCCTTTATCCCCAGTATGCTCACGGGTGACACCCAAGTCAAGGCGGCCCCGAACAACGAAGCACCAGTCACCGATGAGACAACGGACGCCTTCACCGAGACTACTCCAGAACGGGTGATTTCGGCTGACGCTCATTGCGCGATGGAACGCGACTTACTAGGCCCTTCTATCCTGGACAACATGGAAATCAGCATGGTCCACGTCTTACCCACCGAGTTTCAAACAACGGCTCCCCAACTATCATTCCTGGACGGCGATGTCGTGGCCGAAGAAGCAACACAGGTCGAATTTGTCCACACCGAGGAAGGAACGGACAGCCAAATCGACACACTAGCGGCAGCTTTCGCTGAGTTGTTTCCCCGATCCCCCACTACCAATCTACAGCATCTGAAGCCGTTGTATGTCACGGCTCAGATTGAGGGCTACCCAGTTTCTAAGGTGTTCATCGATTGTGGGGCAACGGTCAATATCATGCCCGTTTCCGTCATGCGCGCTCTGGGACGGTCACACGATGAACTTATTCCATCAGGAATCACTATGAGCAGTTTCGTGGGTGACCGGTCCCAAACCAAGGGAGTTTTGCCTCTGGACGTAACCATAGCCAGTCGCAATCACATGACTGCATTCTTCATTGTGGATTCGAAGACTGAGTATAACGCTCTCCTTGGTCGTGATTGGATCCATCAGACTGGTTGTATTCCATCTTCCCTCTACCAAGTCCTCGTCTTCTGGGATGGCAAGTCGGTCATCGTCCACCCGGCCGATACACAGCCGTTTGAGACCAATATGATTCAAGCTCGTTACTACGATGATCACGTCGGCTACATCACCCTTCACGGTTTCAATGAGGAGGGCCGGCCGACGAAGATTTCTGTACAAAAGGCTATCGAGATAGCCGCCGAGACTGTTCACCAGGACTCGGCGAGACTCGACCTAGCCACTTTCTTCCCTACTATTGATGACTGACGACGACCATAACCGACGCCAGGCCGCAATCTCTTCAACCATGGAACGACTGCTGGCCCACTGGTATACAGTTTCCAGCCAACCATACTCCGGCGTTAATTTGGTCGAGTTTCTCGCCGAGGGAGACGATGGCCCGGTAGTATCTTTAGATAAGATTCAGCCTGCACCGGCCGAACTCGAAGACCATCGGCCTCAGGTTAAGGACCCTTTGGAAGAGATCAATGTTGGGACGGCCGAGGAACCGCGGCCTTTATTTATCAGCGCTTTGTTGCCCCAACCCATGAGAACCGAGCTGTGTGATTTATTGAATGAATTCAAAGATTGTTTTGCTTGGAGTTATCACGAGATGCCTGGTTTAGACCGAACGCTCGTTGAGCACGAGTTACGCATTAAGCCCGGCTGTAAACCGTTTCGTCAGCCCCCTCGACGGTTCTCGACCGAAGTACAGCTTGGCATAAAGGATGAAATTGTTCGCCTTTTGAATGCCGGGTTCATTCGGACAGCCAGATATGTCGAATGGTTAGCAAACATAGTTCCTGTCCTCAAGAAGAACGGCGCTCTCCGCATTTGCATCGATTTCCGCAATTTAAATTTGGCAACCCCCAAGGATGAATACACTATGCCAATGTCAGACCTCTTAATTGATGCGGCCGCCAGCCATGCCATTTTTTCATTTATGGATGGACATGCCGGCTATAATCAGATTTTCATCGCCGAGGCTGATGTCCACAAAACTGCTTTTCGATGCCCAGGGGCACTCGGCACGTATGAGTGGGTTGTTATGCCATTTGGCCTCAAGAATGCCGGCGCCACATACCAACGAGCCATGAATACCATCTTTCATGACCTCATCGGTACATCAGTCGAAGTATACATTGATGATGTTGTGGTCAAGTCCAAGCGTCGGGAGTCACACTTAGAGGACCTTCGCCAAACTTTCTTACGCATGCGCCAGCACAACCTCAAAATGAACCCAGCCAAGTGTGCTTTCGGCGTCTCGGCAGGAAATTTCTTGGGATTCTTAGTCCATCACCGCGGCATTGAGATTGACGAAAACAAGGCCCGCGCAATTATCAATGCGCCGGCCCCCAGGACTAAGAAACAATTACAGTCTCTGCTCGGTCAGGTCAATTTTCTCCGAAGGTTCATTGCCAATTCGGCAGGGAAAATGCGAGCTTTCTCCACTTTGCTAAAACTCAAGGACCACGACAAGTTTGCATGGGGTTCCGAGCACGACGACGCCTTCACCCAAATCAAGGTAGCCCTAACTGCCCCGCCTGTTCTTGGACCGCC
Source organism: Crataegus laevigata (assembly GCA_963580275.1). Taxonomy (NCBI): domain Eukaryota; kingdom Viridiplantae; phylum Streptophyta; class Magnoliopsida; order Rosales; family Rosaceae; genus Crataegus; species Crataegus laevigata. The sequence goes on along the minus strand of OY756948.1, from coordinate 6,519,031 downwards.
CCGCCGTGGCAAACCTCTTAAGTTGTACATATCTGCGGCCGAAGAATCCATCGGCTGCCTTCTAGCCCAAGACAACGATGCCGGCCGCGAGCAAGCCATTTTTTATCTCAGCCGCCACCTCAATACCCCCGAGATCAATTACACGGCTGTTGAGAAACTCTGTTTAGCATTGTTCTTTGCCGCCTCCAAGCTTCGGCATTACATGCTTCCATCCGTCACTCAAGTCATTGCCCAGACCGATGTCATCCGTTACATGCTCACTCGGCCAATCGTCAAAGGGCGAATCGGGAAATGGACCATGGCACTATCCGAGTTCAATTTACAGTATGTTCCTCAGAAGGCCGTCAAAGGCCAAGCTTTAGCTGACTTCCTGGCCCAACACCCGTCTCCATACGACTTTGGGGATAATGATCTCGAAATCGGCATGGTGGAAGCACGGGACAATTTCTGGATAATGTATTTCGATGGCTCCAGCACTTCCTTTTCGGCTGGCGTAGGCATTGTCATTCAGTCTCCCAAGCACCATCGATGGTATTTTTCTTTCAAACTGGACTTTGACTGCACCAATAATCAAGCCGAATACGAAGCTCTTGTCATTGGCCTCGGCATCCTTCATGACTTGCGAGCACCCCGCGTCCTGGTTTTCGGCGACTCTGAACTTGTCATTAACCAGCTCAATGGCATTTTTCGTTGCATGAGTTGCACTCTAGCTCCTTATCACATGGTCGCTAGCTATTTGGCCGAGTCTTTTGACTGTATCACATTCGAGCACGTCTCTCGGGTCCATAATGTCGACGTCGATGAATTGGCCCAAATCGCCTCCGGCGCGCAACTCATGGGGGGCAAACGAGGACGAGCGGTACCAGTCGTACGACGCTCATACCCGGCCTTGGTTAACCAACAAGTTATTACCCAGGATCACGTGATCCGAACACGAGTAATGTCATTACCATCGCTACTGGATCGAGGAGACCCCGTCGAGATCTGCGCAGTAGAAGCATCACCAGGTCCAGATGATTGGAGAGGCGCAATCATGCGATACCTTGATAATTCTGATGGAAAACACGAACGTAAGACGAAGGTTCATGCCACGAACTATATGTCATACCAAAACGCTCTATATAGGAAGAGCGAGGACGGCTTACTGTTGTTGTGTCTCGGCCCTAAAGAGGCCGCACTAGCAATGACCGAAGTCCATGAAGGAATATGCGGAGCCCATCAATCCGGCCGGAAGATGCGTTGGTTGCTTCGCCGACACGGGTATTTCTGGCCGAATATCTTAAAAGACTGCATTGAGTACGCACGGGGATGTGTACAGTGTCAGATTCACGGCCCTATACAAAGGGCCCCGGCCGAATTATTGCATTCGGTCACCAAACCATGGCCGTTTAGGGGATGGGCCATGGATGTCATCGGCAAAATTACACCATCATCTGGCTCGGCAAAGCATGCCTGGATACTCGTAGCAACGGATTACTTTACCAAATGGGTTGAAGCAAAATCATACGCCGTATTGACATCCAAAGAATTGTGTGATTTTGTCGAGGAACATATCGTAACTCGATTCGGTGTGCCAGAAACAATCATAACAGATAACGGCACGATCTTCACATCTGGCCGATTCAAGGAATACACAATGAATCTCAAAATTCGTCTCGAGCAATCTTCACCGTATTACCCACAAGCCAATGGGCAGGCAGAAGCAAGTAACAAAGTTTTGATAGGGATTCTTGAAAAAATGGTGAGGGAACGACCGGGTATGTGGCATTTAAAGTTACATGAAGCGCTGTGGGCCTACCGAACGTCACCAAGAACAGCCACAGGAACGACGCCGTACGCACTGACCTATGGGCATGATGCCATGTTACCAGTCGAATTAAGTGTCAATTCACTACGAATGATAGAAAACAGCAGTCTGTTCGGTGATGAGTATGGTCAAGCCATGAGACAGGAGTTGGAAGACCTGGAAGGTGTCCGTCTTGACGCTTACAATTTATTAGTAGCGCAGAAGAAAATCGCCGAACGAGCGTACAATCAGCGTGTCAAACAAAAAACGTTCGGCGAAGGAGATTTGGTTTGGCAGACGGTTTTACCAGTTGGACTAAAAGACCCAAGGTTCGGTAAGTGGTCGCCGAATTGGGAAGGACCGTTTGTTGTTCATAAGGTTCTCGGCAAGGGGGCATATCATCTCAAAGATCGAGGTGGCTTAATGCATAAGTTGCCGATTAACGGAAAATTTTTGAAAAAATATTATCCGACCAACTGGGAAATGCGGGAGTAAACAAGTTTTTTTATATATATAGAAAAAGGGGTTACAAAAAAGGTGAATTCACAATCATAAAAAACTAAGGAAGATAAGCCGTGAGGGCTGCCTTCAGCTCATACCACCTTCCCTCCCCCAAAGTAATCTCGGCTTCCCGCATCCTCATCTCTGACTTCATCCGCGCAACCCGCCGGGCGCCGGCCGCAAGCTCCGTCAGCCTAGCCTTGTTAGCCTCAAATGTCGCTTCAAGAGATGAAGCGACATCCGACCGTTTACGTTGAAGCTCCGCAATCTGGTTATCAAGGGCCACCAGCTCAAGTTTTTTGGCCTTGATAACTTCAAGCTCCGGCCGGGCAGCCTCTTGGGCAGCCTCGTCAGCCTTCAGAACGTCGCCAGAACGGAGGGCGTTTTCAAAAATTGGGAAGAAGTCTCGAGTCTTCTCCAAAACCGAAGACAACTGAGCAACGGTGGCGTTGTCCAGATGACCTTCGGAGGCAAGAGCATTCAAGCACTCCCCAATAGTTTCAAGGCCGTTGCTCTGAAGGACCTCCAAGGCTGACAACGACAGAACATCGTGCAGCCGAGAGAAAGCCGGATGAACAGCAGCCTCGGCGGCAGATCTGGTTGGCGAGACAGAAGAGCCGGCTCCACCAGAGGCCGTATAAAACAGAACGTCAAGTTCGGCCTGCCAGGTAGGCTGAAAACAAAAACGTCAGAATTATTCGAGGTAAATGTCAAGGAATTCTAAAGAGTAGAGAACTCACAGTGGTTGGAGGGACCTCATGGGAAGGGATGGTGAAATTTGCGACCGAAGGGGAAACCACCGGTGCTGTCGGCGTTTTAGGCTCAACCGCGGCCTTCTTTCCTTTGTCAACCACAGGAGGATCGGCTAAGGGATTCTCGGCCGTTGGAGTAGGACTTGGAAGAAGTTCATCCTCATCCTAAAAAGATACTCGGTTAGGACCAAGTGTGAAAGATTAATCAGAGGAAGAAAAAGTATATACAAACCTCGTCACTTTCCAAGACGACCGTTGATGCCTTTGGATACTTCGGGGGAGATTTGGCGGCCAAAGGGACTGCTTCCAAAACAGGGGAGTCCCAAGTCCCTTGAGATATGGGGGACGTGATCCGCTGAGCGGGCTTCGGTACAGCCTTGGGGGAAGGATTAGCCGCGGATGACGACCGGGCTTGACCAATCCTGATTCCCGGCGAAGCTTGAGATGGTCGCCTCACTACCTGGCCAGAAGCAACGGAAGCCTCCCGTTCTCGTTGAGTGACCATTTTCTTTTGACGTTTTGGAGAACGGGAGGATTTGTCAGCTTCCTCGGCCTCTTTGTGCGGCCGTTTCGTCGCGGGTTTTGTGGCGACAGTCGTGATTGTTTTGGGGAAAAGGACGGTCTTTTTCTTCTTCGCCACAGTTGTCGTGGCCACCACTTCGGACAATTGGGAGGCACGACCGCCTAGAATAGACAACCAACCCAGAATCAGACAACCATAGACAAAGCTGTGTGGTGAAGGGAGGGTTTGAAACATACCTTGAGACACGTTTTTGATGGCAGGGGCAGTTTTTTTGGATCTATCCCCGAAAAGCGTCTTGACTATATCTTCGACCGGTTTGCCGAAGAAGTCTCTGGTGTAGGCCTCCCACCAATCACCAAAGGTGTCAGTACAGATGGCCTCAGGTTCGACCGGCTTGAGACGGAATTTGGTACACCGCTCTTGGAAGTCTGTCTCGGCGGATTTGAAATCCTTCTCAAGAAAACCGGAAAGACGTCCTCGATCGAGAAAAGAGCGGGAGGAAAGAAGGGGCACCGGAGCGCCTTGAACATACCCAAGTTGCCGAGCTGTAAAGTTGGGATGATAAACTTCCCAGCTTGCTCGACGGGCCTCGCAGCCGAGAGGAAGATCTCGCGACAACACGAGCGAACCCCATTGTTGACGAAGGACGAAATCTGCTTCTGCGTCCCATGCCGTAGATGGGAGGCAGATCGACTGTGGGTAGGTTCGACGACGACAAATCAAAAATTCGTCGTCTGACAGAGTACTCAGACCGAAGAAGAAGGTGAAAATTTCCTCGGCCCGGTGTGGAGGTAATGGCAGAGAGACCAGCTGAGAGCCGAGCGTCTCGGTGGGAAGAAATGATGTCAGATCAGGCCGAAACACAGCAAAGTAGACTTGCAACCAAAGCTGGAAGAGCCAGAGAGGCCCACTTTGTTGGGGATCGATCTCGGCTGCAGTTGTCTCGGCCAAGCAACGGAAAAGGTTGGCAAGTATGGCCGGACTAAGGGCCAGGACACGACCACTCGCCAGGGCCTCGGCTACCGGCATGTTCTCGATCAAACACTTGTTCGACCTGGTACAACAAATAAATTTGTTGTACCAGTAGAAGAGGAAAGCCTCATGTTCTCCTTTCCCAGGCACGTCTTGCCCATGACCGGCAAAGTGGACGTAAAGGGTGTTGTAATTGAAGAAGTTCTTGAATCGCTTCTGAACTTCCTCCTTGGAGACTTCCTTATCCTCCGCTCTCAGAGATTCGGCGGCTCGAATTTCAAACAAGGCTTTCAGGTCTAGCCTTCTCGGATGTGCAGAAAGTGTGGCGTCGATAGGGGCACCAGAGGAGGGAGTCCCCAAAATGGCCGAGACGTCGAGGACGGTAGGGCCGGCCGGGCCGAAAGGAAGAACCATGGTGTTGGTGGCCGAACACCAGAAGTTGAGAGCTGCCATCAACAGCTCCTTGTCCATGGTGATTTCCAGAGTAGAAAGCCAGATTGCATCGTAAATGCCCAGAGCCTTCCATTCGGCACCAAAAAAGTCTGACATCCGTTGTACCCAGCTGGTCCAGGTCGCTGGGGTCGAGGGCCAGGAAACCTGGGGTTTGGCCGAGTCCCATTTGGACCAGGCAATTCCAGAGAACAAGGGGGCAAGGCAGTGATCCTTGCACAAGCCGATGACAGATGCAGGGACGGGATCCCGGAAAAGCGGCCCAAGGATGAGATGAGGCACGTCCATTTCAGTGGCAAAGCGCACAGGCTTGACATCAGATTTGTCGATTTTGCTTTTTCTGCATTCGGCACTCAGTTTGGAGATGAAGGAGGCCATTGGAGAGGGTTTCGGGTTTCCTAAGAAAATTTTCTGGGTTGTGCAGATGAAGAAAGTTGGGAATTTTAGAATTCTGCTGGGTGTGGGAGAGAAAAATCAAGGAGAGCAAGAGAATTTTGGAAGCGTAAAGAGGTCTGTGGAAAGAAATCTGGGTATTTATAGGTGTTTTGGTAGGAAGATGGGACGTTTGATTTTCAAAATTCAGACGGAATCAATTGGGAAAAGCGCCAAGATTTTCCGAACAGTTGAAGGAATCCAGGTGAAAAGACCGAACATCCCACGCGTACATTATGATGCACGATTGCGTGTGGCGGCGAGTAATAGTGGAAAACGGTTCAGTAGCTGCGCGTGCTGTCGATAGGGTTGCTGAGAGCATTAGGGTGTCACACGTGTCAAGGAACGTCAAGAGGCAGGGAAGGCAAGGGGCACCGATCGTTCTCAAGATCAACGGCTTCAGAGATAGAGGCGTTCCCGCTCCTTCAAGGCCGGGCTCGGTCATGACCAGCGACCTCAGGAGCGAGGGGGCAAATGTTTGGGCCCAAAATAGCACTTTGGGCCGAGGGAAGGCTTTCTCGGCCTAAAAGAGGGTTTACGTGGAACCCTAAGAACTAGATAAGCCTAGGACGACAACTTTTCCTTAATTTGGGGTAAAAAACATGCCCTAAAACAAGGAAAAGAGAAAGCAAGAAAAGAGAAAGGAAATGGCTTCTTCACGTGACCCAACAAGAGAGGATTCAGATCCTATAAATACAGAAGCAATGGCAACATGCAGGAGATATAAAACACAACACACAAATCTGCCCTGCGCAAACCCTCTCAACACCTTTGAGAATTTTTACTTTCTTTTTCGCCTTCACATCTTCAGTTTGGATAAACAGCACTGTGAAGGCAACCGGTAAACACCTTCAGTTTGGATAAACAGCACTGTTGCCGTAGAACCAGCCGTCCGTGAAGCACCTTCAGTTTGGATAAACAGCACTGCGACAAGGTCGATTGGTTATTTATCCTAGTCTCGGCCGACGAAGGAGTCTCGAATCCCCGTCGACAGAGGTCATCTCACCAGCCGGCCCGGCGAAGTGAGGTGTTACTAATACCAAAGCTCGGTGCCTCGACGCCGAGTCGCTTTACGATTACGTACTCACAAGAGGATCTCATAACTCAACACCGAGACGGCCGAACCACGTCTGTGGCCGAGGCCTTCGTCAGTTTTGAGTACCTCTGCACTTATACTCTAGTGTCGATTCGGCGTGGTCTCACCTTCATCAATACGGTGACCGTGGCCGAATTGGACGACCACAATTTGTGAATTTTGTAATTGGCAGCCTTGTCTTCAGGCTCTAGAACCTAAAGGCCGAGACACGTTCCTTTCTCGGCCACAATCGCAAGATACAGAAGTTGGCCGCGCGCATCCATACCACATCAAGACAATTTACTTCTCGGCCGAAGCTCGGCCGACGAGTTGGCACGCCCCGCACACATTTGAAGGACAACAGTTAGACTACTATTCACTCGGCCTGCGCGCCACGTAGGCTAAGTAATATTTGTAGCCAACACCAATACAATACATAAACAAATATACATAATTTCTTTTTAGTTGTTAGAATTGAAGGCAGTCAATGAACGCATGCTAGCTCTGTTATTGTCAACAGTTACTTTGTCTATGGCATACGGATGTGCAAATTGCAACACCATTCATTCAAGTCGGTCATTTTGGCAACAATTCTTAATTATAGTCAACGAGGAAAAATCACAAATAATGTCGTGCTTGAACAATATTATTGTACGAAATTCAGTACATGAAATGATTTTACACGTTCAAGTTTCAAACAAAACTTTCCAACTTTGTGGCTTGCCTCATCATATTTTGTAGAAACAGTAGAAAAATATTCGAAGAAGATCCATATGACATGATTCGTATTTACTCAACTGAAAACAAACGACCTGTTAACGCTTCCAAATGTTCGTACTTCCATCCCTCACAAGTGATAAAATAAAAAATAAAAAATATAAAAAATTAATGAAAAGCTTCCGGTGTTGTTCACTTTAACGAAAAACTACATTTTTATACTAAAAAGTCAATTCTGATATTCAATTCACCTTTTATTTTGTCTTTATCGTTAAAATTCAAAGTTTTTCAAGTTATTTTTATTAATTTTCCTTTAAAAAAAGGTGAGCCATGCATGCATTCTCAAATTCCAACCATGCATGAAGGGCAAGTGGTTGTTGAGGTGGTAGAAGACGACGCCTGTCTAATTCATGCATCCGACTGCCCTTTGAAAATTCAAAAATATTATTCTTATCATCTATTTGTACAAATGATGGTATAACTTGGTGGTAAATGTAGCATTACTCTTGAAAATTTCTCTCTTTTCTTTACAGAGTGTTGCTCTTTACACACTCTTTTTTAGTTCTTACACACTTATATTACTTTTGATTGTTTGATTTTTTTCAACTCATTCAATCCGATAATCAAAATTGAGAATAGTGTATAAAAAGTAAAAAGAGGCGTGTGATAACATCAACCTTTAAAAAAAAACAACAACAAATTAGGTAAACCAAGTTGCAGTGTTGGATGCTCTGAAAAATGAGTGTGATTTTGCACTCTTCATTTTAGCTTTTGCATTTCTTTCTTTTTCAACGATTGAATATAACTTTACCAAAAAGAAACCATTGAATTTAACACATTTTTATTATGAACTTGAATTTAACACATTTTTTATTATGAACTTGAATTTAACACATTAAATAAAAACTAAAGGCACACAAGTCTGCAAAAATAAAACAAAATAAAATAAAAAGAAGAGTGTCGAAATTACCAACTTCACTACAAGAAAGCAACTCATATACCAACCATCCTTCAAAAAAGTCAAAAAGGGTGATAAAGCAAATGAAGAACCCTATTTGTTGACATTTTAGGAAAAAGAAAACAAAAAAAAAAAAGAAAAAAACCTCTTTTTAAGAGAGTGCTATTGACAATTCGCCGGTGAGGTGCCCCTGTAAAGTTGTAAACCACCATGTGTCGTGTAAAATGCAAATACATTTTTGTTTATCAACAATTTATAGTTGTGTTCATATGCACGAAGAACGGTAATTGACTAGCAAACCTCTTGCTTTGTTAAGGATTAAATTTTGTATCAAACTAAATAAGTTTTAACGGGTGCCTATTAATAACTCCACGGGTTAATTTGTGACCTCTAAACATATCAAAGAAACACTCTGGATTATTGTAGTTTATAGTTAATTACACTATTAATCTCTCGTTGTAGATCAGTAGATGTAGTCCTACTTCGACAAAGTGTATCATTATTTCCTATCCTGGGCTAATTTGGTTTCGAGACGCTTCCATCGTGTGTGCCTGATTAAAAGCTTGCCAACTGACACAATAAACATTGATTCTTGTCAACAGCCATAGAATTGTCTGGAAAAAGAGTAGAGACAAAGGAAACCACGCTCCATAAGCTAACTAATGTTTAATTAATTATGTTACTTGCATGGACAACTCCACTCTCTAAATCCCCCCTCATCCTACTTAATTTGAAGTTATCTCTCTTGTTTACATGGTACTTTCTCTTATTCTCGGATTGAAAGTTCCGACAAGATTTTAACGCGGCATTTGCTTGTGCACCTTATTCATATGTATACAATTTAAGATGATGAACAAATATCGTATCACCTTAAAAAAAGAGTTGACCTTAAGCTGCCTTCTGGATATATAAGTTCATTGCTTACAAATTAAGATGATGAAAAACTAAGATTACCATGAATAGGTAAAATTGATGTAATATAGAACGCAGTGACATTGACATTGGTTCTAAAGCAACGTGTTTCTAGTGAGTAATTATTATTTTGTTCTAATACTTGACAAGAAATTAGTGAACAGCCATTGTTCATGTCATGTCACCAAACTATCTAAATTTCTTTCCACGTTAAAAGCTTAGAGTTACAGTTACCCTTAAAAACCACTTGGGCAAATAAGCCAATCAAGTTCCAACAAAGTTGTTGCAGTGATAGCAACCCCTTTTAATTTGGCAGTTATCAACAAGTTAGTCAATCGAGCTAGTAGCATAACTGTTTCTCTCAATCGTCAATTTCAACTTATTTTTTGTGGTGGGAAAGGAAAGACGTCTAAAACACCTTCCCAAATGGAGACAGAATTATTCCGTGTAAGATTCCGAGTGGTAGGAAATTAAGAATGTTCCTTAACGCACACTTTGCCTTTGCTTATTAGTGATAGCCTATCAAACACTACACGCACGTCATGAGTTTTAGTCAAAATCCAACTTCTAATTTGTTGGCTTTTTAAATAATCACACACCACAGGCTCAAAAGCTGCCTGCTTTTTCCAGTATTTATCAATTTATTATGGAGCGGCGTTCTTTCTCTTTCTGACAGATCAATATGTCCTAAACAGTGAACAGTATACATCATATGTTATTATATAAATAAAGAGATTTTTTTTTAAAATGTTCGTATGTGTTGTGTTCTGAATACTCTGAAACATCTCTCATCTCCTCTCCTCCAAATCCTATCTCCCTCCCTTTCTCCTTTACTTTTCTTTTTATCTATCTTTATAAAAAAAATTAAAAACAAAATATTACGTGACTTAATCGTTATTGTTCGTTTCCAGAAAAGGGACCCAAAAAAAATGAAAAAGAAGAGTTTAGAGGAAAGAGGCCCTACTCCATTTATTATTGAGCTTCAACTTTCTGAACCCACCACAAAAGCTGCGTACGAGATTTGAAATAGTGAGAGAAATTAGAGAGATGATAAAATCCCAAAATTATGAGCCAATTAAAAAACTTTTCAACTAAAAATATCAAGATAGTCAAAATTCATATTCGGTGGCTGCCAAAAGAAGTAGACAAATTATATTCCGTAAAGTAACTAATGTACTTGGCATTCAAACAAAGATCACAACACATTAACAATCAACAAATGCTGAAACATTTGGTTCATCCCACAAATGGAAAATAATAGTATGTTCTTCTTTTCTTTTCTTTTTTAATCAAAAAGCTTCCAAAAGATTTGGTTCTTTTTTTTTACAAAGCAAATTTCTTATCCACTCTCATCCATCATTATGAGAAAGAAAATTCAAATTTGATTGCAAAGAAGTGAGCATATTATCTTGATTATTTACCTTAACCAATATCCCTCATTGCTAAGCCTAATTTATGAAACAGGGATGTTCTCACACAAATTTTCTCGTTTTATTTTTTCAGTTCTTTTTTGTCATGCAATTTGTTTGGTGATTAGCATCGTTTAAAAACTATGTCACCTTAAAAGATCAACTATGCAAAACAACAATTATATTATAAATTTTAACTGTTCAATTAATGTTCTCATTATATCAGTCTTTACGTGAAAAACATAATTAATCTATATAACGAATCACTGTTAAATAATTAAATATTTTCATATTTAAGTATTTTTGCATAAGTAATATTTAAAATTTGATCCAAAAAATCTTCATGCAACAAAGTAAAAAAGAGAGCTGGAAAAGTAAAATAAGAAAATATCCATATGTGACAGTTGCTATGATTGCTGTTTATAGAAGATCAGATTGGAACACTTAATTGCAAGATCTGATTTTTATGGCGTAAACAATTACATTACGAAATTAATTTTAATGCGTTATTGAGCTGACTATGACTGAGAAGTGTCAGAAGAACCACCTGAAATTTAGATAAAAAAAAACATTGGATTTGGAAAATATAAAAAAACCCATCACAACTCCTAACTTTCATGCTGGAAATCGGAAGAAACTGCCACTTCGACACTCTCTCCGTCTCAACAGCCACCAAGGGGTCTTTAAATTACTTCCCCACTTTATCCTAACTACCACCACGTCGCCCCCGGAAGAAAACGCAGAAATCCACCAACTTCACCAACAAATAATACAAAAACAAGTCAGTCTCCCTCTCTCTCTCTCTCTCTCTCTCTCTCTCTCCTCTCAGAGATAAGCTTAGAGCCAAATATTCTAATTTTTTAACAGAACTGACTGGTTAGTAGAAGGAAGGCACCACCGTCTTTGTTCTCCATTTTCTGGTTGTTCACCTGCTGTCTACATTTCCCTCTTTACTTTTTATTATCCTTCAACTCTTATTAAATCTAAAGTGACAATCTTTCTCTCTCGCCCTCGTTAATTACAAACCAATTTTCGTGTTCCTCTAACGCTCCTCTTTTTTTGTTTTACTCAGTGTTTTCCAAACCCCTTTCTGGGGAGGCGTTTTCTGCAGAAACAGCTTGTTTTTGCTGAGTTTTTCTTCTGTTTCTGTGGGTTTCTTTTTCCGAGATTCGGAATCAAATTAAACAATCCATTTCATCTTTTAGCAATATAATGAAAACCAAAAGAATGTGACTTTTCTCTGCATATAAACCCGGCGAGGCTGTTTTTGCTAAATGGGTTTCGTTTTCTCTTTCCAATCTGAAGCAATACTAGTTCTACTCGATCACTGAGTCGACCCGCCATGGATCTGGAAACTGGGGTTTATCAGAACCATATAAAGGTACAGTCTTTTTCTGTATTTCACATTGAGTAAACCGGTAAAACCCAATTGAATTTTGTGATCAAATTGTTGTCTTTCTTTACATTGAAGGAAACCCAACTGAGTTTTGTGATCAAATTGCTTTATTTTTGGTGTTGCAGAAAGCGTCATGGAGGACAATTCTGACTCTGGCTTACCAGAGCCTCGGCGTCGTCTATGGCGATTTAAGCACTTCGCCTCTGTACGTTTACAAAAGCACATTTGCTGAAGATATCGAGCACTCAGAGACCAACGAAGAAATCTTCGGCGTCTTGTCCTTCGTCTTCTGGACTCTCACTCTCGTCCCCCTTCTCAAATACGTGTTTATTGTGCTCAAAGCCGACGACAATGGCGAGGGAGGAACATTCGCCTTGTACTCGCTGCTGTGTCGACACGCCCGAGTCAGCTCGCTGCCCAACTGCCAGTCCGCCGACGAGGAGCTCTCCGATTACAAGAAGGAACGCGCCGGCACGGCGCTGCAGTCGAGCTTCGGCGCGAGGTTGAAGTCGACGTTGGAGAGGCACAAGGTGCTGCAAAGATTTTTGCTTGTTCTTGCTTTGATTGGAACTTGCATGGTGATTGGTGATGGTGTTCTCACACCAGCTCTTTCTGGTAATTTTGGATTTTAATTTGGAAAATTGGCCAAAATGATCGTTTTTTCAAATCCAAATTGCTAAAAAGATCAGCTTTACAGTGTGTCATCGGTATCTGATCGCTATATCGGTAATCGTGGATATTTAATTTTGATCAATTCTACAGTTAGAATTTGATTTCTGACCATTTTAGCCACTTTCCCTTTTAATTTTGTGCTTTTAGCTGTTTTTTTTTTTCTTATGGAAAGTTGGAATTTTTTGTGTTTTCAGAGACTAACTGGAATTTTGCTTCAAATTGGTGCAGTATTTTCTGCGGTTTCAGGGCTGGAGTTTTCCATGTCCGAAAAGCATCATAAATGTAAGATGCTTAACCTTTTTCCCCAATCAGTTTTCGAGCTTTAGCAGTTGTTAAGAGCTTGGATATAAGTAGAGATATGTTATTAGTATACTTTTTCCTTTGAATTTCTGGAATTGAAGGTATATAAATCGGTTCAGTTTGATCCAACTCGGATTTCCTAAGAGTTAAATTGAATAACCGAGTTTTGCACCACCAACTATTTTCCTCTTTCCGGACCTCCACAGTGTATTTCATCTTTACCAATCATAATTTCCTTGTATTTTAAGCTAATCGTGATCATATCCGTACTTCAGTTGTATGGAATTTTCTAGTTGTCATCCCTCGATTGCCTATAATGCTATTCTCCTTAAGTCAGTGCAGATGCTTCTCAGGTCTGAAGTGGCACCTTTAGACTTGGATGTTGTGTTATTGGCACTTCCAGTATAGTAAATTTTCAAAGATCCAAGTAGTACTCGTATAGGTTAACAAACCATCATCGTTCTTGCCTTCTTGGTCAACTAAAATATCTGCGAAATTTTTGGATTACAGGTGTTGGAATATTATTTTTCAGAAGAAATGCATTGTCCTATTGTTGGTCTTTAACTTGATAAGGTTTTTTTCTTAAATTGTCCGCCCTCCATAGAACTCGTCGTGTAATTGAGTGGACAATTTGATTTTACTCTATCAATGCTTTGCCTTTATACTTCCTCCTGAAATTGTGATAATCTTTTTGCAGATGTAGAAGTTCCAATTGCATGCCTCATTTTGATAGGCCTGTTTGCACTTCAACATTATGGAACTCACAGGGTCGGGTTCTTGTTTGCTCCTATAGTTCTGACATGGCTTCTATGCATCAGTGCAATCGGTGTTTATAATATATTTCACTTCAATCCGAGTGTGTACAAAGCTCTTTCTCCATACTATATGTACAAATTTTTAAGGAAAACTCAGAAAGGGGGCTGGATGTCCCTCGGTGGAATTTTGTTGTGTATAACAGGTAAGTATGCATGTATAGGATTGACTTACGTCACAAGCAAAATGGTTTTGATTGTTTCTCTAATACACAACTCAAATTTTCAGGTTCAGAAGCCATGTTTGCTGATCTTGGACACTTTTCACAATTGTCAATTCAGGTATATATTTAGAAATCACAAACTGCAATTCAGTTTGATTATATTATTTTTGCATGGCTTGTTATAGTATCCGGAAAGCGTTCATATGGCAGTATTGATAATGATTGTATAAATTTGATTCGGCACTTCAGTAGTAAAACTTTAGCACACATTCTGCCCTTAATCAGTCGTCGGGTACAATTCCCAAAACAATCGCTTTGCCTGATAAATATACACGTTTTTGCAGATTGCTTTCACCTCTTTGGTTTATCCAGCTTTGGTTCTAGCATATATGGGACAGGCTGCCTATATATCTTCACACCACAATGTTGGGAAAAATTCTCAGATTGGATTTTATCCATCTGTACCAGGTAGACTGCTTGATTTGTTTAGCAAGAAGTTTCTAGGTTTCAAAGATATGCAACTTCTTGGCTAATCTAGCGACTCCGCCCTCCTCAGAAAAATTGAGATGGCCCGTCCTGGTAATAGCTGTACTCGCTGCCGTAGTAGGAAGCCAGGCCATCATCACTGGAACTTTCTCAATCATCAAGCAATGTTCTGCACTGGATTGCTTCCCAAAAGTCAAAATAGTCCACACATCATCCAAAATTCATGGTCAAATTTATATCCCGGAAATCAATTGGATCTTGATGGTGTTGTGTTTGGCTGTTACTATTGGTTTCAGAGACACAAAGCGCATGGGTAATGCTTCAGGTATGACATTGTTCACAAATTTGTAAACCCATTAATTGTTCGATATTTCATTGTAGAAATTAGTAAACCCTAAAACCCTAATGCTTCTGCATGCATCGGCTGGATTTTAACATTTAGTTATCCCTCATGTGTTGACGCTTTCGTGTGAAAGTTAATTAAACCAAAGATTTATTTCGAACAGGTTTTGCAGTTATCTCGGTGATGCTGGTCACCACGTGCTTAATGTCCCTAGTTATCGTCCTGTGCTGGCAGCAGAGTGTCTTTGTTGCAATTGGCTTTGTGGCCTTTTTCGGCACAATTGAAGCTCTCTACTTCTCGGCTTCTCTTGTAAAGTTTCCTCAAGGAGCCTGGGTTCCGGTTGCTCTTGCTTTCTGTTTTTTCTTGGTCATGTATGTTTGGCATTACGGCACGATCAAAAAGTACGATTTTGAAGTCCAAAACAAGGTCTCCATTAACTGGCTGCTTAGCCTTGGTCCCAGCCTTGGCTTTGTACGCGTCCGTGGGATTGGCCTCATACACACTGATCTTGTATCTGGAATTCCGGCAATCTTCTCCCACTTTGTCACCAACCTTCCGGCCTTCCACCAGGTCCTAGTTTTCCTCTGTATCAAATCCGTCCCAGTCCCCCATGTTAGACCTGAGGAACGGTTTCTGGTGGGCCAAATTGGCCCTAAAGAGTACCGGCTCTATAGGTGCATTGTGAGATATGGATATCGCGACATCCACAAAGATGACATGGAATTTGAGAACGATCTTATGTGTAGCATAGCAGAGTTCATACGCTCAGGAAGCACCGAATCCAATCTTTCAATTGAAGATGCGGGGAAGGAAGATGATAAAATGACGGTAGTTGGCACACGTTCCACTCATGCAGATGGAATTCAGATGAGCGAGGACAGCCCAAACGTAGAAATGAGCCCATCAGTGCAGAGAGAAGTAAGATCACCGCCAGTTGCCCAACAAAGGAAGAAGGTAAGATTCATTGTCCCGGAGAGTCCAAAGATCAACACGGGCGTAAGGGAGGAACTGCGCGAGCTAATGGAAGCTAGGGAAGATGGAATAGCTTACATACTTGGAAACACATACATGAACGCAAAGAAAGGATCTAGTTTGATGAGAAGGTTTGCGATCGACTATGGATATGAATTCTTGAGAAGGAATAGCAGGACATCCAGCTACGCGTTCAGCGTACCGCACGCATCTACGCTGGAGGTAGGGATGATCTACCATGTATGATTAGGATCATACGATGAATTTATAGTGTAAATTCGACATCGTGTAACGTTGTGCAGTAGCTGCAGCTGACAGTAGATGCAAAAGATATCCAGAAATTGAGTCATTTTCTTGGTGCAGGGTCTTGTTCGTCATCCTCCATTTTGGTTTTGTGATGTGAGAGGATGAACTGGTAACCTTTTTTGGTCTCAGGTAAAATAGATACCCAAATTTCTTACACTATAATCTCTCTTGTTTGTCTTTGTTCGAGCGACATTCTAATATAATTTGAACCAGTAAAATAGGTTCAAACTTGAGTGCAAAAGGATTAGCATACTATGGTCAATTTTGCTACAACCCCAGATGTGCGGGACGCACTGTTCTAAGCCGCACTAGGCGGCTGATCACTGTCCCGATTAATGCCTAGGCGTTTGAAAATTAAGAAAGGGCGCCTAAACTTACTGAGGCGCCAGCCTAGACTGCCTAGGCACCCACCTAGCCCCGGTTCAAGAACCTTAGGTAAGAACCGGGGCTAAACAGCCTAAACTGGCCCCTAGGAGAGCCATGGGCTATTTATGTCCTATTAGAAATCGAATTTTGTCATTAAGGTTAAATAACACTTTTGCTTGCACTGATTTGCAGACATTAGGTATGCTATATGATTACGCCAAAAATCATTAGAAAATAAGTAAGGTCTCTTTTTTATCCGATGTTGATTTCATAATCTCGAAAAACTATACTAGCAGCTAGTTCATATCGATACTTGTGAATATAGCAAAAAGTTTATTTACATATACTTATCCAACGGACTGTGCCCCAACTTTTTAACTCGCTTGTTCATAACGTCATTCAACATTGTGGATCCCCTTAACTTCCATCACAGGCTTTGACAAGGTTTTTACCGAGGCCTGCATCACCAGTGTTTTCTTTTGAGAAAATAAAATTTCTTAAGTTTGCTGTTTTTTTCTGGAAGTTTATGTATTTTGTTTTTAGTTGGGCTAGTTTTTGTATGCTTTGTTTTATGTCCCGTAATGTTTTATCAACAACGTGTCTTTAAATAAAACACAGCTTTAGTTCTTAATATTCACGTTTAAAGTTGCGATAGATGAATTGCTTGTGGCTAGACGAGCTGCAGAGCTTCTGATGGAGTTACAAAATGCTAATTCAAATTTTGTTTTGGAGGGAGACATGAGTGTTGTGATTGCAGCAGTGAGTTGTTCAGAGAATGATTGTTCGTTCTTGGGACCTATAATTAACGACATCAAAGAAGCTATACAAAGCATGGATGGAACATCGTTGAACTTCGTGCGTCGGGAAGCAAACATTGTAGCTTATATGCTAGCTCATGCTGGCTTGGGTGTTTCAAGTGAAAATAGGTGGGTTGAATTTCTCCCAGATTTGATTTTAGATGCTTTGTTAAAAGATAATCAAATGTAATCTTTACGTTATGGTGAGAATAGCTATTAGTGCGGGACACTCTTTTTCCTTTAGACTGGCTAAAATCTCTAACAAGGTTTTTATCGAGGCTCGTATAAGTATTAACACCACTACAAAGACTTAGCAATTAAGCAATGAAGAACAAAGATTTCTAGACAGAGAAAGAATGAGACCTGATTTCATTTCAATAAAAAAAAAAGTTATCACAAATGTTGACCTTCTAGCTATTTATAGTAGTTGTATAAACTTAATGACTAAGCAAGCTTCTAACTAACTCAAGCTACAAGATTGTGACACATGTACACTTAAGATCATTACACCTATCCATTTAGAGATTTAGAAGATTTAGAGAGATACATCTAATACCCCCCCTCTCTATCTCTACTGGGGTATCCCAGTTTGAGATTGGAACAACAATGCTGCAGAAACAAAGGACCGTGAAGACCTTTAGTCATTACATCTGCCACTTGATCATTTGTAGAAATATACTCAACCACCAAATCGCCTTTTTGAACTCGTTAACGGACGAAATGAAAATTTGTAGCAAGATGTTTTATCCAAGTGTGAAAGACCGGATTAGAACGCAAAGCAAGTGTTGAAACATTATCACAATGAATAAGTGGATGAGGTGGCAAGAAGACATGTAAATCCTTAAGAATCAAACGTATCCAAGCTACATCAGCAACAACATTAGCCAAAGCCTTATATTATGCTTCAGTTGAACTTCTAGAAACACTCCCTTGCTTCTTTGACTGCCAAGAAATGGGATTTGGACCTAAGAATACCACAAAGCTAGTTATGGACCTTCGAGTATTAACATCTGATGACCAATCAACATCACTAAAAGTAGTTAACTCCATAAAATTAGTAGTAGAAAATGTGAGACCATAGTTCATAATGCCTTGTAAATAACACATAATCATTTTCACCAAAGCAAAATGCAAATCTTTTGGTGTAGACATGAACTGACAAGCATAATTAACTGCAAATGCTATGTCAAGCCGTGTAAAGGTAAGGTATTGTAAGGCACCAACCAAACTACGAAACAGAGTAGGATCAGGTAGGAGTGTGCCTTCATCTTTAAACAACTGAGTATGTGGCTTGCAATGAGTGGAACATGGTTTACAAGAGTTCATAGATGCCTTATGAAGTAGATCTTTTAGATACTTAGACTGAGATATAAATAAATCCCGAATGTCCTTGTAAGTAATCTGAAAACCTAAGAAATATGTCAATAACCCCATATCATTCATATCAAACACCTCTCTGAGCTTATCAATCACTTATTGTACGAACACAAGTTGTGAACCTGTGATAATAATGTCGTCCATATATAAGAGAAGAATCACAACTTAATTTTCAAAAACTTTAACAATCAAACGAGGATCTGATTCGGAAACTACAAATCCCATATTAGGAAGATAGGTAGTAAATTTCGAGTTCTAGGCTCTAGGAGCCTGTTTAAGTCCATATAGAGACTTAACAAGCTTACAAACATACTGAGGATGATTAGGATCCTAAAACCCTTATGGTTGTTTCATGAACACCTCTTTTTAGGATCACCATGCATAAATGCATTCTTGACATCTAATTGGCGTACTTTCCACCTGTGTGAAGCAGCAAGAGCAAGAACAAGTCTGACAGTGGTGTGTCTTACAACAGGGCTAAAAGTATCATCATAATCTAACCTATGTTGTTGACTATAGTCTTGGGCCACTAAGCGAGCCTTGTATTTGGAAATCTTGCCATATTGATCCTTCTTAATCTTATAAACCCACTTACTTCCTATCACATTTCTATCAACCGGTGGTGGAACAAGCTCCCATGTTCCCTGTTTTTGTAAACCTATGTACTCTTCTAACATAGCATTCATCCAGTGTTCGTGGACAACTACTGTTCTAAACATAATAGGCTCAACAGAATCATGAATAGATAAAACGGCAGTATAACCCTTGAACCCAACATCAACAGAGTCACTAGCCTTTATCTCAGAAAAAAAAATCAGTATTAGAAGTAAGATAAGAACTATAATCTTGCCTAGAGATGACACCAGACTTCAATCTAGTTGTCATATGATGACTTGAAGATATATAAGATAAATCAGATTTGGTAGCAACATTTGAATCAATATTAGAATCAAGGGGAAAATTTACCTCTAAATGTGCAGGACTCTGGACAGGCAACAAATCATTTGATGTTGGAGAATGAGAAGGGTGTTGGGGGAGGCTTATACAAAAGAATCACCATTTTGAACATGATGAAGACTATGCCCAGATGATGAAGTGCTTTGAGAACCAATATGTTGCTCATTACTTTTAGAACTACCACTGTGATGAACACTGACTGTTGATGTATTCTGTCCATTGATCAAAGAATCCATACTCTAGCCACTAGATTGAACAGAACTAGTGACTGAAGGTATGAGAATTAGAACGAGTATAAGATGCTTGTTGAAAGGAGTATATGACTTCTGTAAAGAAGACTGTACAAAATTATCCATAAATGGAAACACAGTTTCATCATGCACTACATGTCTTGAAATAAACAACTTATTCTTCACTCTACGATAACACACAACCTTTGTATCCCAAAGCATAACCCAAGAATATACATTGATCAGTTCTAGCGTCCAACTTACTAGAATTGTAAGGTCTTAGAAAGGGATAAACTATTGTGCCAAAAATTCTGAGACCCTTCAATTCTGGATGTACTCCAAACAACTTAAAAAATGGAGATTGTATTTATTAATTGTGACATGGCATTCGATAAATCAAAAAAGTTCTATGAGAACAAGCATAGAACCAAAAATTGTGAGGCAAATGAGCAGTGGATAACAAAGTAACTGTAGTTTCTATAATATGCCTATGTTTGCGCTCTGCCACTCCATTTTGTTGAGGAGTGTATGGGCAAGAAACCAAATGTTAAATCTCATTTGCAGCCAAGAATTTCTTAAAACTCAAGCTCATGTACTTACCTTTACCATCAGATTGAAAATATTTGACATTAGCTTGAAAATGATTCTTGATAAAGGCATAAGATTGCTCAAACACAGACTGAACTTGAGACTTGTAAAACAATGAAAAAATCCATGTAAATCGTGTAAAATCATTAATGAAACTAATATAGTATTTATATCCTTCCACTAATATAACCGGCGATGGTCCCCAAACTTCACTACTTATTCTTTCAAAGGGTTTTACAGAAACATGAGAACAAGTAGAAAACATCTGTCTTGACATTTTTCCTTGTAAACATAAACTACACATGTGCTTATCAACATCAAACTTATAAGGAATCTTAGAATGAGAAAGCCTATTATGTAGAATCTTTTTGCTAGGATGTCCTAGTCTATGATGCCACATTGAAGTCTTGACCAGTTGTCCCAGAAAAGTTGTTGGTGATGAATGCAGCAATTTATTGTAGTTATAGAACAATGGCTTAGGTATGTAGTACAAGTCCCCATTACTCATTCCTCTCATTAATATTGTCTTTGTTGCCTTGTCCTGCACCCAAAAGCCAAACTCATCAAGAATGACATAACAATGATTATCTTTACATAATGTGTAAACATATAGCAAACTGATAGCTAACTGAGGAACATGAAGAACAGTTAAAAGATGCAAAGTTTTAGAAGTAGTGGTAATAAAGTTTGAACCAATATTTTTCATTGGAAAACACTCTCCATTTCCCACAGTAATCTTTTGATCTACATAAAAAAGTGTGACCATGTTTAGATCAGCCATATCTCCTGTCATGTGATGGGTTACACCAGTATCCATAATCTATTCTTGATTAACATTGAAGTCAGATGATGCACTTGCATTCATAGCAGTAAGGGACTGAGGTAGAGAGGCACCTTGAAATGCATAATTGCCTCTGTGGTAGCAATTGAGAGCAGTATGGCCTCGTTTTCCACATATTTGACATTATGAAAACTGACCACCAAAAGAAGGTTGATGCTCATTTTTGTAGAAACAATTTGGTGCAGTATGTCCACGTTTACTACAAATTTGACATTCTAGAATGACAGTTGACTTATGTCCTGAACTTCCATTCCAATTGGACCAACTACCACCTAAAGATCCCTACTTAGACTGATAACTTCCTTATGATCCAGAAAAACCACCACTATTTTGATTCTTAGAATATTCGCCATTAAACTATGGCCTGAAAGTATTTATGTTCCTATTGAAGTTGAATTGTTGACCACTATTATAACCTCCATTATTTCCAGATGATCTTTGATTTTGCCCCATAGAACCAAAATTACCATTGTAGTTGCCAGATGACCTTTGAAACTGACCAACAAAACCAATGCTTCCATTATAATGTTTTCCATTTTGAGTTTAGGATTCTCCAAGATACATATATCTATTTTCACCACTCCTTGAAGACTCTCCTTCATAGATTGGCCTTGTAACTCTAGCAGTGGAAGATTCTCCTTCACAGTACATGCCTGTCATAGGAAATGAAACAGAACTAGGTGAGTCTTTAGCAGTTCTTTCAGCACTTAACAGTTGTGCACGAAATTCCTTAAGAGTAATGGGAGTTTCTCTTGTCACAATTACAGTCCGGATCATATTGTACTCAGATGGTAACCCTGCTAAAGCTGCCACAATCCAATCATTGTCAGAAACTACCTCCCCTATAGCTAGCAATTGATCTTTGAGATGTTTAAGTCTCAAGAGGTATTTCTCAATTGTATATGTGCCCTTTTTAATTGTGTGAAGCTCCGTCTTCAAATGATTGACCCTAGCTCGAGACACCGTAGCAAATCCATCATGAAGATGTGTCCAAGCTTCATAGGCAATTTTACTTCCCATAACATATTCAATTGCCTCATCTCCCATAGTCGCAATCAAGAAACTGAGTAAAGCCTTATCAATTCTAATCCATTGTTTATATGCCTTAGTAATTTCCTTAGTAACGCCAGTATCAAGCGAAATCACATACTTAGGTGGACAAACATTTGTTCCATCAAAGTACTCAAATAGATCATAACCTTCCAGAATATATCGAAATTGATACGACCACTTTGCAAAGTTATCATCATGTAATCGGATAGTCAACATTCCTAGCAAACCATCAATCTTCACAGATGTAGAATCCATAGCAACAATTGTATTAATCCAACTAGAATATCACAAGCAAGAACTACGTGTCACAGGAAATTCACAAACCAACAGCTTCGTGCTTAATTTAATCGGTAAGTCACCAGTTAGACAGAATCAAATTACAACAGGCTTTGTGCCCAAACAGGAAGGAGCTTCGTGCTGAAAACAATCAGCAATTCAGCAATTAGAAACAATCAAGACTTCGTGCTCAAAATTCCATGATTCTCGACAATCTCTAGAGAGATAAACTCTTCACAAAATCGTTGCTCACAGATGATCTCTGATGATCGCCAGAAGATTGCGATCGTTGCAGAACCTCGACAGCCAAATCTTGATCAAGCTTCTCCTTCAAGCTCAGGATTCATAGAGAACCTGTGCTCTAATACCATATTAACACCACTACAAAGACTTAGAAATTAAGCAATGAAGAACAAAGATTTCTAGAGAAAGAAAGAATGAGATCTGATTTCATTTCAATAAAAAAAAGTTATCACAACTGTTGACCTTCTAGCTATTTATAGTAGCTGTATAAACTTAATGACTAAGCAAGCTTCTAACTAACTCAAGCTACAAGATTGTGACACCTGTACACTCAAGATCATTACACTTGTCCATTTAGAGATTTAGAAGATTTAGAGAGATACATCTAATAATAAGCATTTTATTATCTCTTTGTATGTATTTTTCGTATTAATGAATATTGTATTTTCTTAAAAAATTGGGATAGATTTTTCTTACCTTTTTACTATTTATGTTGTCCAGTAATGTATTTATTCAATAAACTTCCATCATGGGGTTAATCGCTCAGTCGGGAGAAGTCTTGTTACTACCACGCTTCGAATACGCATATACTTTTGCACATTAAATAATAATAAAAAATAGAAAAATGTTGTGGATAAACCAATCACACAACTCATAGCTCACTCTTAAAGAATAAAGAGAGAGGGTCCTGGAGATCCTCCAATCACATATGTTCGTTGTATATCATACAGTTAGTTTTCGTCAGGTATTGTTTATATTCAATTTTAGATAAAAAAAATTATAATAATTTCAGATCGTACGATATACAATCAACGGATATAATTAGAGAATTCCCAAGATCCGCACAAAAAAGATCAGGAGATGATCCTCTCTCACTCTTAACTACCTCAATTTATTAATTTCATTAAATAAAAATGTTGCACTATCAGACACCATATTTAAAACCTCACATATAGGTGATTTTAACATATATTTAATATTAAATAAATAAATAACAAAATGTTCTTCTCACCCCACCCTCTTAAAAATGTTCATACACACAATGTGTAGGCAAATACCAGTATAAAAAAATATTCAAGAAAGCGAAAAATTTAGCTATTGGTTTAGTGTGATGCTATTCACAAATTCATTTACAAGCATCTATCAATTTTCAACTGTTGAATTGAATGAATTAAATAACAAAAATTAACAGAGTGTGTGAATAGCACTACTTTTGTTTAATGTTTTTGGAGTTCGATAGCACGAAAGAAACATCTGAAACATTATAGCAGATTGGGGTGCTCTGGACTCCACAAGAACTGAAACTCACGCCCGTTACCATATTTATCACTGCTAAATAAATTTATTTTTATAATTTGTGTAATAAACAGACACAAATGCAATGGTCTAACGTTATCTTAAAAAAACTGTACCCTCTTTTAAAATCTCACTGTGTTTAGATGAACCCGGGCCCACAGCGAGCTCCACTTGTTTGACTTAGATCTCACGTGACGGACGCGTGTCTCAGCGTGCTCCCTGTCGGTTTCGGGGATTGGCAGACGTGGACGACTGACACGGGGTGGTGGTGGTGGGATGATGGCGGTGGGTCCCGTCCGTGTTAGGTCGTCGTGGTGGCCCCTCGCTGGGGACAGTTTTGAGTGCTCCACGTGTCGATGGGGTCCGTACTGGGACGAGGAAAATTGTAAGTGGGGGAAATGTTGGAGAACATCCCTGTCTGCTTGATTTTTATCTACTTTGAGTCTTTGAGGCTAAGCCATTAAAAACAACACCTCGTCTCGAGTATAATTACGTGCATGCCATTGTTCCTTTTTGGGGGTGAAATTTGGCCTAGGCTATAATTAGGATTATCTTTTCCAAAATTACCTTGAAAGGGAAGTATTTGGTAATCTTTTAAGACTCCTAGAATATGATGATGTGATCCAATTAAGATTGGGTGTCCTTATCGGGAAAGGATCCTCTCTGGACCCAATTTCACCGGATCATCCAAATCCATCTTTTTTAAGGGCCAAGTTGACGTCGTAGCTTCCTCAGAGGAGTTGTGCTTCTTCTGAGTCGGCTTCGCGGCCTTCTTAGAGCTAAGTGTCGACAACGCCGTAATAGTCGTCGACTACTCGCCGTTCTAAAATTTTCCATAAACAAACAAAAAGAGCGAAGAAGAAGACTCAGAATTGAAGAAGAAAGGATTATTGAAGAAGAAGAATTGAAGGAGATGAGGAAGTAGAAGAAAAACTGCAGAGAAAAATGAAGTAGGAGGATCCAGTGGGATTGGGTCCGAAGAGAATCCTCTTCCGTCATTATTTATGTTTTTATACTAATCATTACATTTACGTGTTTTTCAAGTAAAATTTTTCGCATTTTGAAGGCGACTACAATATAAACTATTTTAACTGATGAGAAAAGAGACTTGAATTTGAGTACAAAAAGACAAAAATGTTACTAAAATCAAAGTAATCTAACACCACAAAAATCATTTTAAACAAGTTTCTACAATTGTGCTCATATTATTCAACTGTACCATATGTTTGCTTGTACAAAAATATATGCGTGTGAAACTCCTTTTCTATGTTCTAAAAGGAACATTAAAATATAATTATTGGAGTTTATAGCACATAAACCTTACATTAGAAAGATAATAATTCATAGGCAGCGCGTGATTTATATCTTACACGATAATACATAATTGACTTATTATATGGTCATTTACCAGTATTTTTTTTTCCTAAATTTTTTTATTGTTATTAAAGGAGGTGAGAGAGTTCGAGATTATTAGATAATTTAGAAGAGAATGAGTTTCAAACTCGAGACGTATGAATAAAAATTCAACACCTTATCTATTAAGATATTGAACTATATGCAAAACTAAAAATAATTCGCCTTCTATTGGAATCGAACCGACTCATTTAAGGTATCTCATTGCATGCAAATTCTCCAGTATCAGGATGCTTACCTAAAATGAAAAAAAATCATTAATAAAAATAAGGCCTAATCAGATAAATAGTCATCGATATAAGATAGATAACTTCCGTGATAAAAAATTAGGATTAGTGTAGTCTGTTAACAAATTTAGTCAAAAAGTAATTTTTCTGTTAAATGTCCGTTAAATGCAAGGATAAACATATACTTTTAACATGTGTACACCTTCTTCTTCCTCGTCTCTCTGCTATGTTTGTAATCTGCATTTTCAGTCTTCCATTTCGAGATGCTGTACTTTGCATTATCAACACCTTCTTCCCCAAAACAAAAAATCCTGCAAACCCACAACTCTCAACACAAAACCCACTTTAGAATTTCAATCAAAGCGCATAATGTAAACAAAAATCAACTAAAGTTTTCACCTTTTTGTAAGTGGGTCTGAAGAGCCTCTCAATAAAAAAGCAACCACAAACAAGTCAAAGAGCCATGGAGCCACGTCGAGGGTGGCCCAGAAATACGACAGGGCACCCAGAATCAGAAGAGCACCGGGGGCCGTGAGCGTCAAGTCATCGGATTTGGGGAATAGTGCTTCTATATATGATGTCGCCGCACTCCATCACCGTGCATAGCAGCCCCAATCCCACACCCAGAAATATGTCGTGGACGGCGTGGATCAACTCGCTGCCGCCGGACGCCAACACCAGCAGCGTTTTGGAGTTTGAAATTGTGATTCTTGATGAACTAGGTAGCTGGGATTCGAATGAGGGTTTGATTTTGAGTTTTCTGCTGAGAAATGGAGAGGTGGGGTTTGATTGGTGAGGACGGAGCTTGGCCACTCCGATGCAGAAGAAATCCATGTGCTTGCCTGATGTGCAAGATGCAAAATACAGCATCTCGAAATGGAAGAAAGTGAAATTACAGAGAGGGAAGAGGAAGCTGTACGGTCAAAGACTCAAATTACATTTTTATCCTCTATTTAATGTACATTTAACGGTAAATTACTTTTGGATCATATTTGCTAACAGAGTAACACCAATAAGGCTTATATCCTTTTTTGTTTTTATTTTTTTATTACAGAGCTTATGTTCCGATTACTTTAGCACCACGACGATCGTTTATCCAATTAGGGTGCGTTTGTTGCACCGGACTGTCTCGTGCTGGACTAGCTTCAGGAACTAAGCTGTACTGGCTTAGACTAGACTAAGCTGGACTAGCTTAGTTAAGCGTTTGGTGCAGTGTCGGACTAACAAGCAGGATAATTAACAAACAATAATATTATATTATTTAATCCATAATTATTAATATTTTATTTTTATCGTATTTTTTTTATCCCTCTAATCCTTTCTTACCCCCATTCTCTCCCTCTTTTTCTCCATCTTTTTCTCCCTTGCCTATTCCAATCTATTCTTCAATTTGGTATTTTATATGAAAAATTGGTTGTGAAAAGCATCTAGTCCAATGACTTTCGAATGTGAGTGGTCGAGGAGCAAGGCGAGGAGGAGAAAGGGGACAGTCTTAGCTAGTCCCATGGTTTTTGAAGGGTCTCACTAAGACCAGCTAGTCCCTTATTTAGTCTAGGCTAGTGAGACTTAGTCTCATTAAACCTAGTCCATGTCAGAAACAAACATAGGACTGGACTAATACCCTTTAGTGAGGACAAACAAACGCCCCCTTAGGCCTCAAAATAGTACCTAATCCCGTTAAAAAGTGAAAGGGGGTAATGATAATTTGGTAAAAGCATGGGTCATGTGTCCCATTTTAACGAAAGATGATCATTTCTGGATTTATTTGTGGGAATCTTAGTGATTCTTACATTCTAGTCATTCATTGTATATTGCGCGGTCAATTTTCATCAGATGCTATTTGTGTTTAATTTTAAAAAATCAAATAATTTCTTATCGATACACGATGAATGATTAAAATAGATTCTCACAAAATGAATCGGAATGGGATCCAATTCCCATTTTAACCTTATTCTCAAGCGAAATGCCAGCTATGAAAGTGGTGTAGTGTACAGCAGGTCAAGCTCGCCGAGTCAAGCTCGATTGTCGAGGCACACTCGATGTGTCGTAAAAAGCATAAAGTTAATAAAAAATAAAAATAACAATACGACGTTTCAGAGTTTTTCGAGTTCTTATGGGGAACCGCAACGCGAAGTCGCGAACCTTAGCAGACCCAGCTGTCATTTATTAACGCACAGCTCATTTCGGTCCACTTTTTAACATATATTTTCTATAAAAATATTTATAAAAAAAAAATATTCTTTTGGTGTCTCTCTTGAATTCAACATTTATAGTGAAGAATAAATAAACGTGTTTTTAGTGTTCTAGTCTTTTGCCAGCTGATTAATATCAAGTTCAAAATAGTGAGTAACCATATTTTGATCATTAAATGAACAAAAGAAGGAGGCTTTGAGTTTATAATCTTAATTAGTTTAATTTGTTGCAATTTTAATTTTTTTTTCCTTTTGCATGATCTGGTCATTTGAGACCTCATTTTTCACTCAATTTTTAGGTTTATATTTGCAGAAAATTTACGGTGAACGTGTAATTGTTAATAATTTAACATCTTAATTGCAAATAATCTTATTTTATTTTGAAC
Organism: Crataegus laevigata; assembly: GCA_963580275.1. Classification (NCBI taxonomy): domain Eukaryota; kingdom Viridiplantae; phylum Streptophyta; class Magnoliopsida; order Rosales; family Rosaceae; genus Crataegus; species Crataegus laevigata. Next base: position 6,490,851 of record OY756948.1, on the reverse strand, counting down.
ATGTTAGTCAATTTTTTTAATTTAGAGATATTTTTCAACGTGCTCTAAAACACAAGCAAATACATTATATGTCGGTATACAAATAAAATAACATTTAAAAAATTCCTCAACTTAAATAATGACTTATGGCGTACCACAACGGCATACGACAAAATCACTTGTTGATTTGAAATGAGATTTATTTCTTGTTGTCAGGGTAAGTACGTGAACCTCTCAAGGTTAACTGAACATTGCAAAAAGCCTTTGCATGTGTAGATTATCACAACCCAGTCACTACCGGTGTCCACACACACAAAAAAGAAAAAAGAAAAAAAAAAGTCGTGGGTTATTAACTTATTGTGTTAATTAGTTACTAATTCAATATCTTAATAATTAATTACTTGTTCAATTTAACAAACAAGTTATAACATCTCTAAAGAAAATGTCAAATCTTAAGTGAAAAGTCATGTAATCAAATTTGAAGGCATGAACAAGCTCAAACCAATATGTCAATCCTATGTGGAAAGTGTGATGTTAAATAATTTTTAATTATTTTTTTGTTTGGATTCCATTAATGCACAATTATAGATCTTAAAAATTTATTTTAATTGATTTCTTTTTAAAATAGGTCAACAAATATTATTTATAACAAAAAAACTTATCGGTTAAAAAAATAAAAAATATGACATTGCTACATCAACCATCAAATTAATATATCACATTTATATTGGAAATGATCTAAAGACATTTGACCTACACTTTGTACACGATTAAATCTAAACAAGTAGCATAAAAAAATTAGTACGTGATTAGGGAAAATATTAAATTACAGTATTGGAGGATAATATTAATTAATAAAATTTGTGGAAATGCTTTTCACTTTAAAAATGCTTAACCAAAAGGTGTTTAGGTATAGGTTAATCAAAGCTAACCCTTTTGGTTTTGGTGACGGAATTGCCTCACCTACGCGGTTACACTCACCAAATATTGTATCTTTGGTTAAATTTTGGTTGCCTTGAATTTGAAAAAGGGAACCAACAAATCAAAAAGTGACAAGATTTACAACTCGTTTGGATGTGTTTTTAAAATGACTAAAATCGTTTTTAGATAAAATATTTTTGGGTTCCAAAAGCACTTTAAGTGATTTTCCATGATTTACTTGCATTTTTACTAAGAATTGGTTCTAAAAACATTTTCACAAAAAACACTTTCAGTCATTTTAAAAACACATTCAAACGAGCTCTTAATCTTTATAATTATGAATTAAATGTGAAAAGTTTACTAGCGGCGCGCGGCTTCAAGTGACCGCGATAGTGTTTATTATATTAGGCAGGTGTGTGTTTTCTTAGGGTTTGGTTCATTTGAGTTTATGGGCTTGGCTTGTGTTAGTGCGTAATTTTGGTGACATAGACTTTCAATTTTTTTACGAATTTTGTATATTTTGGTAAGCTTTTTTTATTAGCACTCCACATAATGTTAAATACACTTCACATTAAAATTTAATGTTAAATGACTTGTATGCCTTAATATGCAATGACTATTTCGACCTCATAAACTAATAAAAAATTAAAATAAATCTAAATACATCCCAAATAACACATTCCAATATTATTTATCTTCTTCAATTCTCAAAATTATTCACTCTCCATTGTACATAGAACAAAATCCTAATTAATAAAACTACAAAGACGTTGACTGAAAAAAAAATTAATCATAAGAGAATCTTAACCCAAAACCAAATACACTTCATATTGATAATTGATATTCAATCAATTAATCCCAACTTTTGTCCCCGTTTTCATATTCCTCCTACTTGGGCAGTCTCCATCTTTTTTAACCTTATTCCTTCAATCAAATCAATCTTCCATACTAAAACAAGTAACCCCTTATTTAATCTTATTAGTTGGCTGTTCGGCTCGTAGAATAATACAAAGGCCCTCATTTGCAAGTCTTGTTTTAAGGATATATAGTTTCCACATATTTTCGAGGAGAGCTCAGAAAGGTTGTCCCTTTCTTTTGCGTACACATCTTTTAGGTTTCGTAACATTGTTCTGCTTATCCTGAGTTGAAGTCCGAGCAAAAAGAAATGGAGGAACTGAAGCACTGGCCTTTCCTTTAAATGTTGTGACCTCAAGTTTTTAATCAAAACAATGTTACTCTTTAATCAACAATTGGCATGATGTGGAAGAAGAAGAAGAATAATTGTGGCTGGTTCTTGCTGAGAAGGGGGAAGGCTAATTTTTTTTTTCTTTTTTAAGATATGAAAAATGTGGGGGTATATGTAGAAAATGTGAGGTGTGAGGGTATTATGGAAAAGTAAATGGGGTGTATTAAGATAAATTTTAATTAAAAAAGCAAATGTGAGGTGTATTAAGTTTGTATGGCGCATTCAACAATTGTGGGGTGTTAATAAAATAAACACTTTAATTACTTTTTCATGATTTACTTGCATTTTTATTAAAAATTGATTCCAAAAATACTTTCAGTTATTTTAAAAGCACATCAAAACGAACTATTAATTTTTATAGTTATGAATTAAATGCGATAAGTTTACTAGCGGCGCGGCTTGAAGTGGCCGCGATAGTGTTTATTATATTAGGCATGAATTAAATGCGATAGTGTTTTCTTAGGGTTTGGTTCGTTTGAGTTTATGGGCTTGTCTTGTGCTAGTGCTTGGTTTTGGTGACATAGACTTTCAATGTTTTTACGAATTTTGTATATTTCGGTATATTAGTCTTATTATTGGACTTTTTCCTAATGAATTCACTATTTTGATAAAATTTAAAACTTTTGATCAATTCATTTCCTTGATTTGTTTCACATTTTAATTTTTTCTTTTGTTTTTACTAAAGTCGTTGCTTTAGTAGTTATTTATTCTTCGTCGCATAACGGCTTGAACAAATAAGACATTTTTTATATGTATATAATCGAACTTAAGATCTCACGTACATCGATAATGCTCTTAAACACTCGAGTTACAAGTACTTTGTAGCAAAATATGACTTGTTAAATTGAGTTTGGAGTTAAGTTGAATAATTGTTTATGAGATGTAGTTAGGCATAAAATATTTAATAGTTGGTCGTAAAATGTGCAAAATGATCTTCTGCACCTAAGACTCTCAGTGACTTATCTCATTTATTGATACCTAACCAATCAATTAAACTCTAGTTAATAGTGTTAGGTATTAAACTTATCTTCTCAATAAACAGATTTAAAACTAATGATAAGTTTTCACACACATTTTGTGTGCGCCACATTCTCTATCAGTCTCTTCCTCTCTCCTACTTCAAAAACAAATATTTTTTTCTTTTTCACACACATACTTTGTGTGCGCCCATATGCTAGTATGTAAAATATAAGAAGGCTTCGTAGTGATAGGGTAGTTGGATGATAATCCCTGTGGTAAAAAAAAAATAGAATTTAGGTTCATGTGGTGAAGTTTGTTATGATTTAAGCCCAAAATTGAAAATTTCGTCAACTGTTCGTTAATTGAAGGCTCACATGTGAGATTAGCCTCACGTGTAGCCCCGTATGCTAACCAGCCTAATATATGTGGCTCTCGTGCTAATAATTAACGGAGAGTTGACGGAAATTTCAATTTTTTGACATAAATTCTAATAGACTTTACCACAGTGACTTAAATCCCAATTTTTTTTTATCACATGGATTATCTTCCAATTACTCGATCACCACGGGACTAATAATCCAATTATGACAAGATAAGAAATTAATTATTGTGAATGATATTAGGATTATCTTGTGATTATATATTTTCCTTATTTAGTTCAACAGGATAGGGTTGAGTTGAGTGGCTCCACTCTCATATTCAACAAGACAGGGATCCCGTAACGAAAGCATAACAAAGGTACGGAGGATGTTGATGTTTTAAATGTTTGGTGATTTATAGAAATGAAATAAAAGATTGAAAATAGTGTTATCCTTATCCACAACATCAAAGCATGTGACCTTACCATACAAAAGAAAACGTCCCAGAAAAAAATATAAAGACCGATTAGCACCGCATTAGGAAAATAAAGCGAATTTTTTTTTGCCCATCCAACCGACTTCATGTATTTTCTATTTAATATAAGAGTTACTTTATTTATAAGAAATTCTTTTGGCAGGATATTAGGAAAGTAAATTAAAAGGCTCGTTTGAGAATTATTTTGTTTATTTTTTATATATTTAAACTAAAATATTGTTCTGTAACTATTTTATTTTAATTAAAAAAATTGAAAATAAAAAAGTAAAAACTAAATGCCAAACTTAAAAAATAAAAAAAAAGTTTTTTTCCTTTTCTAAAACAATTAATAAAATTTAAATGAAAATAATTATTAAAAAAATAATTTAAAATTTTGATTTTTAAAGAATAAAAACAAACTAATTATTAAACAGCTCCAGAACTGAAAAAAAAATGATTTAATTTTCAATTTTGAAAACAAACAAAATAATTATTAAAAGCTCCAAAGAAAATCAAAACTGAAAAAAACTGTAACAGTACGTTCCAAGGGCATTATAGTAATTTTATGAGTTGGAACTCTGAACCCTATCCAAAGTAAAACCGAACCCAAAGCCAATGGTTAAAATAATCTAACCGCGGTAAAAAGGAACCCTTATCCTCGCTCTCTATCCTCTCTCTTTCTCTCTCTAAAACTTTCTTACTTTGGTTATATTTTAACATTCCGATCCTTCTCTCATTCTTTATTGCTAGTTTGTAACACCCAACGCAGCTTCCCACCCCCCCCCCGCCCCCCGCTCTCTCTCTCTCAACTCCCAACTCCCTACGCTTATAACCATTTCGCCGTTCTCCGATATCCAACTGACTCCGATCGCCGGACCTCACCGGAGAGGTAAGGTTTCGTCTTCGCTCTCTGATCCGCTGCTCTCTCGTTGCGAGTCGGCTCCTTGTATTTTCCTTCCGGTCTGTTTGGTTCCCGAGAATTTGTGTGAGAAAACCATGACAATTACGAGTCTTGATCTCAGTTTCCTGAATTCACGCTCTTCACTCGTCTTCACAACACTGCTCGCGGCCTCGTCCCGTTGCTCGCGAGCTTTTTATTTTCCCGAACTGTTTTATTTTCTGGGGGAACCAAACAGACGGTACGAAGGTTTAAACCGAAATGGTTTTTCTTCCGGCCTTATAGTTTATTGAAATTTTGTATATTTTTGAATGATTTTTACAGGTTTTGGAAGGAAGTTGTTGATTGAAGCTTCGTACGGGACTCTTAATTTCACATATAAATTTAATTTGATTCAGGTATTGCTCACGCCTTTTTTTTAATAATTTTTTTTATCACTGCGATCTCCGTTTACTTGTAATTGTAGCGTATAGCTTTCAGAACGTACTGTTTGTGCTGTTTTTGGTTTATAAATTATTATTATTTTTCGTTTCGAAAACAAAAAAAATTAGAATTCGAAACATTGCTGCTTTTTTTTTGTCTGAAAACTAATTTTAGGAATTTAGAATAAAGGTAATTTACTGTGCCGGAGACAATGTCGCCGAATTCGACGGCTGGGATTTTATCTGTTGAATTTGTAGTGATTTGTGAAGTATGATTGATCATTGATCTTCTTTTGGGCTACTTTTGTAATATGGAATATTTTGACTTGGTTGGATGTTGCTGCCATCCGGAAAAGGAACAGAGAAAGAAATTAGTTCTTGTATGCTAGTGTGCGTTGTTTAACTTTGGTCAAATTTCGGCATCGGATTCAAATAGTACTTGGAGAATGAATTCGGGATAGGACAGTTGTCAATGTCCAATGGTACAACAGCATTCTAGATACGTATAATTATACTTTTCGTATGCACGTATAACTGTCGTTGGTTGATTAGAAGAAAATTATCTTTCCGGCGTATTATCTTCTTTACTCTACCCAGATGCTAATGTGCCAGATGTTGCAATTTTCTTTCGCTTATTTATCTACTACAGGCGTTTGTGCAATGGATGCATGGTTACTAGTTAAGTTCTTCCTTTTGTGTCCGTACTTTTTGATTTTAAGATATAGAATCGAAAATGGTGTATGCAAACATGGGATTCAATTTTCATTGGATGAGAAAGGTATTCTAACGTGGAAGTAAGTTGACCATGCTTGTTAAATTATTCTGCTTTCATGTTCAGTATGTTTTCTAGTGAATAGATTTTTTGTCTTGCTTCTGTCGAACATAAAATGTGAGAATTAGTGAGCCAAAGCATGCTCAGTGGATCATCATTACTTTGATTCTGTTGACCAGCAATGAAAACTGGAATGGGTATTTTTAATGCTTTATTTGTCGTGGGCGTGGAAATGGATTTATTCGGTGGCAGCTATTCAATGATATGATCACTCTTTCATTTTTTTTTTTGTTGTGTGTAGGTTTGTAGACTATTCTGACAGTTGAAAATCTCATCTTGTACTGTGTTAATCTGTATGATTCAAGTAAGAAGGAATTGTAGCAGCCATGGCATCAAGATCTTGCACAAACCTTTTTGATTTGGCATCTGGAGGCCTTTTGGATATTCCTTGTACTCCAAGGGCTCTTCCAAGGGTGATGACTGTTCCTGGTATTATATCTGACGTGGATAGTAATAGCAATGGTGACGATTCAGATGCTAGTTCATCTGCCTGTCGTGAGAGGAAAATTGTTGTGGCAAATATGTTACCATTACATGCTAAAAGGGATCCGCAAACGAAGAAATGGTGTTTCAGTTTGGATGAGGATTCAATTTTGTTACATTTGAAGGATGGGTTTTCATCTGAAAATGAGGTTGTTTATGTGGGGTCTCTCAAGGCTGAAATTGATACCGGTGAACAAGAAGAAGTCGCACAGAAACTGCTGGAGGAGTTCAATTGTGTACCAACGTTTTTGCCCAGTGATCTCCAGAAGAAGTTTTATTTGGGGTTCTGCAAGCAGCAATTATGGCCTCTTTTTCATTACATGCTGCCCATGTGTCCAGACCACGGCGATCGATTTGACCGCTCACTGTGGCAGGCCTATGTATCTGCAAACAAAATATTTGCAGACAGGGTGATGGAAGTTATTAATCCTGAGGACGATTGTATCTGGGTTCATGACTATCACTTGATGGTTCTCCCAACATTTTTGAGGAAGCGGTACTATCGAGTAAAGCTAGGATTCTTCCTTCACAGCCCATTTCCATCATCCGAAATTTATCGAACTTTGCCTGTCCGTGATGAAATTTTGAGGGGTTTGCTAAACTGCGATCTCATTGGGTTTCATACATTTGATTATGCACGTCACTTCCTCTCATGCTGCAGTAGAATGCTGGGGCTGGACTATGAATCAAAGCGAGGACATATTGGGCTTGATTATTTTGGCCGCACAGTGTACATTAAAATTCTGCCTGTAGGTGTTCATATGGGTCGGCTTGAATCTGTGTTGAATCTTCCCGATACAACTTCCAAAATTAAAGAGATTCAAGAGCAGTATAAGGGGAAAAAATTGATTCTTGGTATTGATGACATGGATATATTTAAAGGAATCAGCTTAAAATTTATAGCTTTGGAACAACTCTTGCAGCAGAATCCAGAATTGCAGGGCAACATAGTACTTGTTCAAATTATAAATCCCGCAAGGGGATCGGGGAAAGATGTACAGGAAGCAAAGAGTGAGACATACTTAACTGCCAGAAGGATAAATGAGGTTTATGGTTCACCTAATTATGAACCAGTGGTTCTGATTGATCGACATGTTCCTCAATACGAGAAGACAGCGTATTATGCTGTAGCAGAATGTTGTATAGTGAATGCTGTGAGGGATGGAATGAACTTAGTTCCTTACAAATATATTGTTTGCCGGCAGGGAACTCCACCCATGTATAAAGCTTTAGGCATGACAGCAGATTCTCCTCAGACAAGCATGCTTGTCGTGTCTGAATTTATTGGCTGCTCACCTTCTTTAAGTGGAGCAATCAGGGTTAACCCTTGGGACACTGATGCCGTGGCTGATGCCTTGAACTTGGCGATCACCATGTCTAAATCAGAACAGCAGTTACGTCATGAAAAACACTATCGTTATGTTAGTTCTCATGATGTGGCTTATTGGGCACGAAGCTTTGCACATGACTTGGATAGAGCATGCCAAGATCATTATAGTAAACGGTGTTGGGGCATTGGATTGGGCTTGAGGTTCAGAGTTGTTTCCCTTTCTCCAAACTTTAGAAAGTTGTCTGTAGACCACATTGTTTCAGCATACAAAAGAACAAATAGAAGGGCCATATTTCTGGACTATGATGGTACCGTTATTCCTGAAGCTTCCATTATTAAGTCTCCAAGCCCAGAAGTCCTTGCTCTTCTGAATTCCCTGTGCAAGGATCCGAAGAACACAGTTTTCATTGTTAGTGGGAGGGGAAGGACTTCTCTAACCAATTGGTTTGCCTCGTGTGAGACGCTTGGAATTGCTGCTGAACATGGGTACTTTCTAAGGTATGTTTGTAATATGCTATGTTCTGAATATTCAGCTATCAAAGGTTTTCAAACTGAACTATGTAATTTTGCTCTGTTCTTTGGTGTAGGTGGAATAGAAGTTCCGAGTGGGAGACCAGTCCTGTTGGTGCCGATCTTGATTGGAAAGAAATTGTGGAGCCTGTGATGAGATTGTATACAGAGGCAACGGATGGCTCCAACATAGAAAGTAAAGAAAGCGCTTTGGTATGGCATCACCAAGATGCAGACCCTGACTTTGGATCCTGTCAAGCCAAGGAATTGTTGGATCATCTGGAAAATGTTCTTTCGAACGAACCAGCAGTTGTTAAGAGGGGCCAGCATATAGTTGAAGTTAAGCCACAGGTAAAACTGTTTTCACACGGTCTCTCTCCTCACATGCACATGTACACTTACGCAAACACAATCCCGGTGTAATTTGTTTCGCTAATGCCTTGTTACATGCAGGGAGTAAGCAAAGGATTGGTTGCTGAAAAAATTCTTTCGAGAATGGTCAACGATGGGAAGGCCCCCGATTTTGTGATGTGCATTGGGGATGACAGATCTGACGAGGACATGTTCGAGAGCATATTAAGCACGGTCTCGAGTCCATCTTTGCCTTCACCACCCGAGATATTTGCCTGCACTGTCGGAAGAAAGCCAAGCAAGGCCAAGTACTATCTCGATGATGCCAGTGATGTTGTGAAGTTACTTCAAGGCCTTGCAACTGCTTCGAACCCAAAGCCGACACATCTCCCCCATATCCAGGTTTCTTTCGAAAGTGTCTATTGATTTGAACAGTCACTGTATACATGAAGTTCAGGAGGAAGTTTGGGATTCTCTTTTAACCTCGGAAGTGGTTCGATGTGAATGTGAAGACGGTAACTTTTGAGTATATGTCGGGATCATGGACTTTACCAATCTTGTTTTGTACATGGTGACATACTATGGTATTTATCGGTGCCCTGTAAAAAGAGTAACCAGATGTTTACTGTTTTTCACCATCCGTGGGCACCATTTAACTTGTATAGATACAATGTTTTGGTCGCAATAGTAATGTCTGGTTCGATCCATCCTAATGATAATCCTCAATGCTAATTGTTAAATTTAGTTTCAGTTATGTCAACGTGTCTCCCTTTTCGAATGGAGTATGTACATTGTAGGACCGGTTGAATATCCGCTCAAGAATTTATGAATGGTGTGTGATATCTACACACTCCTTTTTACTTTTCTCACACCTTTTTAAATTTCGACCGTCGAATCGGATGAATTGAAGAAGATCTAACAGACATAAAGTAATAAGAGTGTGTGAGAAGTAAAAAGGGGTGCGTGGATAGCACACCCTTTTATGAATTTGTTGACCCGATTAAATGCACTAGAAATTTAGCGGGTTAATTGGAGCCACCTAATGGCCATACGCGTATATGATAGAGTGCGCACTGGACGCGGTCGAAAGTGAAATATGAGGATAATATTTGTGACACGAAATTGAAAAGTTCGGTTCTCAAATAGCGACAAACTCTAAAGACAGGAAGAGGACAACCCAGCCTGTATCATGAAGGTATCTGACTGCCTTCCAAAATCACCAGTCCAATCTTCAAAATTAATGGCGGGGAAAGTTAGGTGGTCAAATAAACATTTTAGGCGGTGCTATCTTCACACACATTTTTATGTTTCAACATTTATCGTTAATTTCTGTCATTTAATATTTTTCAATTTATTTGACCTCACATGTAAAAATTGAGAGGGGTGTGTATGAGAGGTAAAATAAGAGTTGTGGATAATACCACCTGGCATTTAAGAGAAATTTCGTTAGGATTGTCTTGAGAAGGCACTTTCCACTATTGAGTACATGAGGTTACATTTTATGGACCTGGATCCTCTCCTGAGCCCAAGCAGAGGATCCTCCTGACCAAAGATCCAAGGCCGTTGGATGAAAATCCAACGGCTACAAACAGGGGGGTCCATTTAAAGTTATAATAATTATAGCCGTTGGATTTTCATCTAACGGTCTTGGATCCTTGGTTAGGAGGATCCTCTCCTTGGGCTCAGGAGAGGATCCGGGTCCACATTTTATGAGAGAAGTCGGACATACATGTAGTCTGGCGGCCCTACTTAAGTTTTTATACTTGTATAATAAAATGTTTCTATTTTTGATATTTTGCGGTAATGTTATATATGAGAAACTTGAAGGCATACACTTAAGACGTCCCTAACGATTCAACTCAAACCTTCACTTTTTACTTTTTAGGAGTCGAACACAAAGCCTCGTCACCGGTCCATCACAATTTTTTCTTTTCTCATAGAAACATCAAACTTCGAATGCATAAATAAATGTTATACCATTTAAACTATAAATCTTTAAATTTTTAACCCTACGTTTGGTGGGCTGCCTAGTCCTCGACCGCCCTATAGTTGTAGGACTGTAGGATACAAGCACAACCCTGGGTAGGTGAAGACTTCCATTTGCCGATCTAACATTGTTGGGCCCGAAAATGGGCCTATGTTTCCTTAGAAGAGTTGGTGACATCAGCCCGTCAATGATATTAATTGCAGTCACACATCTTTTTGTAGTAATAATGTTTAAATTATAATTACACTAAACAAACATTAATAATAACAAGTAAACTACAAACAACGATAATAACATGTCGGATCTGATTAATAAAAAAATTATTTTGCAAGAAAGGGACGTGGAGAGGATTTAGGTGGAGAATAAATGTTGCATGATTAGTTGTGTTTATAAAAAGAAAAAATGAAAAAAAAATATTTATGTTACAGTCTTAATTTAGTTAAGAATATTATTGTGTAAATTATATTAGAATTCTGTAGCATTTTTTTTATATAGTTTCTTGTTTCAGATATATTACTTAAAAGATAAGATTCTTTTGAATTATTATAAATAAAGACATAACAAGTGAGATAATTTACCTTCTCTCTCCTCTTTTGCCGACGCACCATCACTCTCTCTCTCCCTCTACAATTCTCTCAGTTAAATAGGCCTACCATACAAAAAAAGGAAAACTAACGAAAAGTCCCTGAATAGTGACAGTTTTAATGAAAAGTCCTTTTTGAAGGTATAATGAATAGTGACAGTTAAAGGTAAAAAAGTGGTTTTTCGTTAAAAGTAAATAGTGCCAGGGGTGTTTTATTAAAGCTCTCTACAAAAAAGGCAATGACACCTGATATGTTTAAGATACTTTTTGACGCTTCCGTTTCAAGTGAATTATCGCGATAAAATCATTCTAGCTGGACAACGAAACACGTCATATCTTATGGTCGAACAAATTAAAGTATCTCAATAAAAAAAAATAGTAAAATAATATTTTCATGACACAATCAGTTTCACATCCTTCATAGAATATGATTCTTTCACACTCTCACACCATTCACTCTTTAGTCCCCACTCCCCGCTCCCCACTGAGGCATTGAGCGATTCGGATTCAGTGATCCTCACTGCATCTCTGCTTTTACAATTCTTTCCTTCTTTATCTCCCCCTTTGCCTTTTTCCGCTCTTCTTTTTCATCCTTGTCTCTTTCATCTTTTCACACACGGTCGCTTTCGCACTCGCGACGAGCACACTGGGTTTTGCGCCAAACCCAGAAACCATCTGAGGAAAAAGCGTCCCTTGCCTCTTACCGCCCACATTTTGCAAAAACCCAGATAGGATTTGGGGTTTCTCACAATGCTGGCAGCTTGAATGTTTCAGCTTTTTGGTGTTGTGGGCTCCACTGGAAGAAAAGAAGTGATGGGTCGGAGTTTCTTGGCGGCGACTCTCATCGTTTTGGTTCTGTTTGGCTGCGTATCGTCCTCTACTGCCCCAGCTAGTAAGCGACTCCTGAATTTATGTATGATTGTTTATGTATTGTGCTCTCCAAACTTTCTATATTTAGAAAGAAAACACTCGAGTGGACGATTAGATTTTAGAGTACTAATAATAGTATATATGTGACTGAGCTCAGCTTTTGTACGATCTGCTTTTGGTTATGGAATTTTGGTTTGTTTTTATTAAAAAATGGCTTCTTTTTTTGTTTGTTTGTATGTTTTCAGAGATTGTTGGTGGGTTTTTCTCAAATGCTGCGTCTGCTTTCATGAAACGGGTGTGGTCACTCAAAGGAACTACCAAAACAGGTCTAGATCTCTGAAGCTACCCTCATTTTATTGTTGTTTTTTTTTTTCTAGCTTTTGAGGGTTTATTGTGTTGCAATCTGAAATGTTGTGGATTTATGAAATTTTTCCATGTGCAGCGGTTTCGGGCCGTCCGGTGATGAAGTTTGAGAGTGGGTTTAACGTGGAGACGGTGTTTGATGGAAGCAAGCTTGGTATTGAGCCTTACACTGTGGAGGTTTTGCCAAGTGGGGAGCTTCTGATTTTGGATTCTGCTAATAGCAACCTCTATAGGATCTCTTCCTCTTTGTCTCTGTGTAAGTTGGTTTTGTCTTGTGCAATGCCTTGAAAAATTGCTTTGTTGTTTTAATTGAACTTGCAATCTATGAAGTATTTTCGCACAATCTGCTGTCAGGCCGAGTTACTGAGGGACTCACATTTTACGAATTTTGTATACTTGAGTGGATCTTTGAAGCCAGTGGTCTTGATTGACAAGTATTTGCGTGTTGTTCGAATGCAATTTTCTTTTATTATGTTTGCTGTTTACTTTGATTCATGGTTTTGCTTCCCGGGTGCAATATACTAAAATGTGTTCTGGATCCAAAAAGTACGGAACATCCTTCTTTTATATTGATATCGTATTCCCTAAACTGGAAATTGCCTTGATCTTTATTGGAAGCATGCTATATTGTGTTGATGTCTTCAGTCTCCTCCATGCTACAAACATTATTAAATTTAAACATTTGAAGGGCAACTTCTCCTCATGAAAATCGGCGCCTGTATTCCTGTTTTGATACATTGAACTGTTTAGAGCTTGCATATCTCTAATATGTTTACTCTATTTCATCGGAACAATGCAGACAGCAGACCAAAGCTGGTTGTAGGATCCTCTGATGGATACCATGGACATGTAGATGGGAGGACCAGAGAGGCAAGAATGAACCACCCAAAGGGGCTTACAGTTGATGACAGTGGAAACATTTATGTTGCAGACACAATGAATATGGCAATCAGGAAGATAAGCGATGCTGGTAATTTCTATATTAGATTTGCTTAAGAATTGGTTTATTTATTTATGTTCAGCATATCATTATAAAAGCGGATTTGCTTCCTCTTTCTTCATTGTTTTGTTCTGACAGATACTAGTGTAGTATATCCCAGTATATATTTGTATGTGTGTATGTATAAATATACACGTATATGCTTGTTCTCGCAAGAATTGTTACAATAGTTTGTTATTTTAGTACCGACCACCACCATCAACATTATAAGATTTGTTTTCTAATAAAGTTAGAAGGAAGATGTTTAATTTTGATGCCATTGTTCTTAGGGGTTACAACAATAGCAGGAGGGAAATCGGGCCGTGGGGGAAGCCATGTGGATGGACCAAGTGAAGATGCAAAGTTTTCTGACGACTTTGATGTGGTTTACATTGGAAGCAGCTGCTCCTTGCTTGTCATAGACAGAGGAAATCGAGCAATCAGGGAGATCCAACTACATTTCGATGACTGTGCTTATCAATATGGAAGTGGTTTCCCCCTTGGTAACTTATTTTACCCGAATCTTTTCTCTTACACGTTGCACATAATAAATATGTAGAAATACATGGGTACTGATTTTCATCATTGCAGGGATTGCAATGCTTGTTGGGGCTGGCTTCTTTGGTTATATGTTAGCATTGCTACAACGCAGAGTTGGTACAATTGTCTCTTCCCAAAATGTGAGTACTCAGTTTTTCCATCTATTTACTTTAGTGACATCTACTTCTGGGGTAGATATTGGCTTTGTGTGGTTTGCGCCCGTCATTCTCTTAGGAAATGTGGATCCCGGAAATGTATGCGGACTAGGGATTTAAAATTGTGAAGTAGTATTGATACTTGAGAGAAAACTCTTTGTGCACTACCTTCCTGACAATGCAACTTCAATACGGCAATAGTCTGATATACCTTTATAAAGTTCCACGCATGGTTTCGGTCATTTAACATCAAAGATCAAGATTTGTAGTATCTTATATGATTGCATGAAACATTCTCTCATACCTTTTATATTGCATTTTTGAAGGATCACGAATCAATGAAGACAAGCATTCCTCCAAGTTCATACCAGAAGCCTCTGAAATCAGTCAGGCCACCTTTGATTCCAACTGAAGATGAGCTGGAGAAGCAAGAAGAAGGCTTCTTAGGATCTCTTGGGAAGCTTTTGGTCAATGCCGGGGCATCTGGTATGGAAATTCTGGGGGCAATATTTCCAGGTTTCAGGACAAAGCATCTGAACTATCAATACCAAAGTCAGCAGCAGGAGCAGCAACAGAAGCACCCAAATTCCTGGCCTGTGCAAGATAGCTATGTAATACCAGATGAGGATGAGCCACCTTCCAGTGAAACCCGAACTCCCACCCCTCGCAAAACCTACCCATTCATGGCCAAGGATGCAGAAACAATCCATCAGTTGCGGCAAAGTCGAGTTTTCTATAATGGGTGGGATAATCTTCAGCAACAAAAGCAGCAGCAGCAGCAGCAGCAAAAACAACCGCAGCAGCACTATCATCGGTATCAATCATCAACCCCAAATACTTTCTACGAGCAGAGTAGTGAGAATACCACCGAGGTGGTGTTTGGTGCAGTTCAGGAGCAGGATGGGAAGGGTGAAGCTGCGGTCATAAAGCCTATTGATTATGGAGCTCCCATGTTCAATCACCGCAGTTTCCGCTCCCGAATCAATCCGAACAGCTATACCCATGGTTATTATTGATCATATACATAAGAGAGAAGCATAGTTTTGACCTTGTTATATTCTTAATATAAATCCTTCAAATTTAGGTTATAGGCAGTACCATATTCCTTGTAAGTTTTATGTGGAAGGTTTTCAGTTTTTTTGCAATGTGAGGTATCTCACTCTGGTCAAATATTGAAGACCTTTTGTTCAAGAACATTTGCGCTCTAATATAATTCCTTTCCTTATTCAAGGAATGTTGTGTTCTTTTTTAATATTTTTTGTTCGAGTGGGAGGGAGATCCGAATTTGGGTGTAGAAGCGCAGCACATTGCTTTAGCAAATTTGACTATGCTCATAAATGTGATATTCTTTTATGAATTTGGGTGTAGAAGCGCAGCACATTGCTTTAGCAAATTTGACTATGCTCATAAATGTGATATTCTTTTATGCTTTACTAAGTGCTTGTTTGAGGCGATTTCTGAAATGGTCATAAATGGTTGCACACAACGACTAACATGCCATAAAAGCCAGATTTATAACTGACAAAAAATAGATCCAAAATATACACAAGCCTCAAACAGGAGGTATATTAAATATACATGAAACATGTCTTTCTTCAAGTTTTTTCACTTCATCTCCTTTTAACTAAACCCGAATTGCCGCCCAAAGCCCCATCCACCAGAAGAGTTTCTTTAGCTCCCTCCACAAATCCCATAATATTACTGTCTATCATACCCTCTATTCTTCCATGGGCGCTAGATAACACACCACTCCTCCCATCATTACCGTCTCCTTCCTTTGTGTTACGCAGCTCCAGGCTTCCATCGAAACCCACCAGTTCCTTTAGCTGATCCACATACTTGGACGACGACTCTCTTATCTCAAAGCAACTACTACTACTACTACTGTTATCAACATTGGAATCAAGCAAAGAAACACACTCCTTAGGCGAAGCCCAGGACTCCTCTACGTAGTTAATCCTAAACATAAGAGAAAGATGAGAAATGCCCAACAGATACAGCCGCCTCAACAGCAACAAAACAGGGGCTGAGCTAGCAGTTGCGCTTCTGACGGCGAAGCAAAGTGTCTGTACTAATTGCTTCCTCAGATTGATTCGGCAGCGCTTCCACGTCGCGCTGGAGCCGAGCCGCTTGTCCTGTCTAACAAGTTCCAGTTAACAACATTAGACACATTGCGATAAAAGTTACAATCTTGACATTCAAATCATCACAAACACGCAATCAAATACTTACATTGAGGAAAATATAAGGCCGAATCA
The DNA here is from genome assembly GCA_963580275.1 of Crataegus laevigata. Taxonomy (NCBI): domain Eukaryota; kingdom Viridiplantae; phylum Streptophyta; class Magnoliopsida; order Rosales; family Rosaceae; genus Crataegus; species Crataegus laevigata. The sequence goes on along the minus strand of OY756948.1, from coordinate 6,474,350 downwards.
CAAACCCAATAACAATTCCGAAAACACACGACAATCCGATACCCAAAATCCAGAACGAAACTGCACCAAGCTCTGCAAATTGCATAACACAATGACTGTATTGTTAAAATAAAATTTCACAACCAAATCCCCAAATGAACTACCGCAACAGCAGAAAAAACTCACTGGACGGAGAAGTCCCAGAGCAATCCTCCGGCTTGAGACTAATCAACCGGACCAACTGATTCCCGTGATCAGAGACGAGCAGCGTGCACTGATCAGCAGCAAAAGCCAGCTCAATATCCGGCGAAAACGTTGCGTTTTGAGCAGGGCCGTCCTCGCGCCCAGGCTTCTGCGAGTACCCTCCGGCAATCGTGCTCACACCTACACACGCAATAGCCAAAAACAAAGAATTGAGTGACTATTTACGATTATGCCAAGCTAGTTAAACCCTAGAAGAAAGAGAGATTCTCGGGTCACCTGAAGCGCTTATCTTTCGAATGACGCTATTGCCCTTATCGGCGACGAAGACGATTCCTTTCGGACTCACGGCGAAGCTCCGAGGCTTCTTGAACCGGGCCGAACCCGACTCCCCATCCGAATATCCGTCGCCGTCGCCGGATAATCGTTTAATCACACTCTCTGAAATTTTACGACTCGTCGTTAAACGTAAAGATTACGGTTCGGAAATCGAAAGCAGATAGTTTTACTTTTACTGTTTCGAACTTACCTTGGGATCCGGGCGTGGGAAATGGTACGGTGTAGACGGCGCTACCGGAAGAGTCGAGGACGAGAAGATCGGACGATCCAGGGCGAGCAAGCACCGAGTGCGGGTTGACACCGAGTTTGTGGCCGTCGATCACCGTCGTGACGGTGTACCCGTCTTCAAGTACCACGTCGGCGGAGACTGAAACGGAAACACATGGAAATTGAGGGAGTGAAACGCAAATAAAAAAATGTCCGTTCAATTTCGGGGCTTTTAGTTGAGAAATTACTATTTTACCTTGAGGTGAGGCGAGGCTGAGGAGGAAGACGAAGAGAGCAACGGCAGAGGACTGCCTGTGTAACGCCATTGATCGTGGACGGAAGTGAAAGCGGAAACTTTACCGAGCTAGTGGGTGGAATAGAATGGGACTTATAGAGGGCAACTGCTCATCCAGACCGTCGGATGATTAGGCCCGGATTCGCGCCACGTCACCCCAGGTTCCATAGTTATCGCGCCAATCAAATCCACGGAAAAAAGGCTGAACTATAATATATTAATTTTTAATGGAAGGGGAAAATTATATTTGCACCACCGTGATTTTGCTTCTGGTAACAATTTCATCCATGTTTTCAAAATTTTAAATATATCCTTTTAAATTTACAAATTGTTACAATATTGGCTTCTTTTCTTTGTTTTTTTTTGGACAAATGGCTTCTTTTCCATTTAAGATTCATATTATAGGTAGTCGACGTGAAAAATAAAGTATTGGCTGTTCACTATATGATATATTTTTTCCTCATTTTTTATTTGGACTTTGAGACTGATAGTATAAGATAAATTTATATATGCAGAGTTAAGAAGACAAGAAATTATAAGAAAAGATATGAAGTAATTATAATTAATGAAATATTTTACGCAAAACTGAGCACAATAATATTTTAAAATTCATGTAGCAGATATCATTTAGTGAAATAATGTTTTGGTGGTTGTTATTGTGACTTCTTTTGGTTTCCTCAGGGACAAGTGAAGTTTTTTTTTTCTTTTTTTTGAAGCTTAAATTGTTTTAGCAACCTAGAGATGTTCATCTATTAGAATCGGGATCCCCTCATGCAATGGTGCTCTCCTAAGGTCTTCATTTTGAAGACCTATAAGGTCCTCTTTCATTTGAGCCATTAGATTGATCTAAAGGCAGATTAACCTATAAGCATAATGTATCCTTGATTTACCTTAACAAAATATATACAGCAAATGAATTAAATTAACAAAAAATAAAAAAATAATCTCTTCCTGCAATTCGTGCCTTCTTCTTCCCAACTGCAACTTCCTAAAATTTGAATTATCTTTCAAGATTTTTAATCAAATTATGCCCTAATGGCTTTGCAATCATAAGAATGAGAGGACGATGCACATCAACTCCACACAATCATCCATTTGGCTATTTAAATTAGATCAAAGAGGCACAACAAACGTGGTGGTGGCCACTGTTTGATGTGAATTCACTGCAAAATGGATGACAAAATACGGGATTGCCTTCCATAAACTTAGGGCTTTTGATAATGTCTGCAAGGCCGCTCGTTTGGACCCGTCGGCAATGGCGGTTCGAAATCTGAAACATTTGAGAAATCTGGGAAAAAACCTCTTTGCCAACTGGAATGAATTTTCACTCTTGAACTTTTTTTTCGTTCTTTATTTAATCTGTTTGATATAACAAAGATAATTTAAGGCTCAGATGGAAGAGGACCTCAATGGTCCTCAAAATGAGGACATTAGGAGAGCACCATCGTCCCCTCCTGAGCGTTAAAAACTGAGCATGCTGAGCACGCGATTGTGATCGTTAAAATTTGATCTAAATGCTGCAATTATTATAATTTTTAGAGGACTATCTATTTATAGCTGTTGGATCAGTTTTTAATGATCAATAGGGATCCCAGTCCCATTTACTGATGCCAAAGGCGAGGGTGACCCATCCAACTCACAACAGCGGGTAAGTCTATCACCATTCGCAGAGAATTGATGTGCGCAATTTATAATATAAGTTAGAGAGATTATATTCACACACCCCAAATTACTTCTCCCACACCTTTTTAATTTTTTAATATTTTTCTATCAAGTGTTAGTGGTGTGTAGAAAATATTAAAAAATTAAAAAGGTGTGAGAGAAGTAATTTGGGGTGTGTGAATATAATATCTCTATAAGTTATTTTTCGTTTTCTTTTTTGGTGCACATTTTTATTAATTTATTAATTTTTTGTTTTACAAAGAAATTTAGGTTGTGTATTTAATTGAGATTTTGAGATATTTAATTTTTTTAATGAATTTAGAGGTATTTAATCAGGAATTTAAGTAAGTCTCTAAAATTTAATATGTATTCAATCAGGATTTTAGATATTTTATTAAAATCCTTATAAATCACAATGTATTCAATTAGGGTTTTAAAAAAGTTTCTAACATTCTAAGTGTATTCAATTAGAATTGATTTTAAAGAATTTGAAAAAGTTGAGGAATTTGAAAGATTTTGTAGTGTATTTTAAGCATCTATAAATCTCACATCTACCCAAAAAATTTTGTTTTACGTGAAACATTTACAAATCAATTAAACTCTATAAAAATTGATAAATTTATTAAAATCTCCCAAATTGCCATTTGAATAAATCCCTAAAAAAAAAGAGAAAAAAAAAAGAGAGAGAGACAGAGCATTTTCATGGTAAGTGGAAGGAAGAGAGTCAAGAGACCCTGAAACAAGAGAGAAAAACTCATCACAAATTACTCTCTCTCAGATCCGAATCTCTCTTCCTCTCTCTCTACAGTTCTTCCCCAGATCTCTCAGATAACGTATTCGGATCCCGTATTCCGAATTCGGACTTTCGAATTTGCCGTCCGAATCAGTTGATTGATCGCCTGCTGCTGCTGCTAGGTTTGCCTCCCATTTGCGGATCCGATAGAGCTTTCCCGGAGCTTCAACCACGGACCCAATCATGAATCCCTTCTCGTCCGGGACACGCCTGAGGTAACAATCCACCAAACCCTTACTTATTTCCCAATTGTCAGATGACTTGTTGAATTTCAAACACGAATGTATTCATTCTTTAATTCTGTGAAATTTGGTTCGTTTTCGATGCTGTTTATCGAGATTCGGGAAGATTCGGCATCGCCGCTGGGTAATTGTATAGTTAGGAGTCCATTGGAGCTGAAATTACTGGCTTACGATTCGGTTCTATGATCTATCAATTTTAGTAGGTTTGGTCCAACTAGCTGGAGCTGCTTCTATTGCGAAATGCGTGTTGGGGTTCATTTCTCCATCAGGGGTGGTTAGTTTAAATTACCTAAGTAAATGTTGGAATGTGTGGACTTGTGCACTACGTAGCTAATTACATTGTTCTTTGGGTGTGTAATCTTTTGCGGCATCATAGGCCGGTGTTTGCCTCGTTGGAGGTAGAACACCTGATCTTTAGTTCTTAGGAATTTCTCAGAAGGTGTAGAAGCGCCAGGTTTGTTCTTGTGAAGATTCTTATTAGAAGGAGCAAAAGTGTTGACAAGGTGATTGTCCAAGTTCGTTTAGTGAAAACTCTATGTTAGGGAAGCATAGTTCTACTCTTCAGTTCAATTGGGATATAGTTCTACGCAAGTTGGCACATATTAGCTGTTGAAATTTCGACGTGATCTTTGATAGATTCCAGAAAAAAATTGAACGCTAAGTGACAAATTGCAATGTCAGAGTTCTAACATATCTCAGATTCCACTTTATCTCTCTTTACTAAAGACTAGCTATTATGATATTACTTTCATTCAGAATAGTTCAGTAGAAAGCTTGAAAGAAATGGAAACTAATAGTCAGCGGAAGTTAATGGCCTTTAGGTCCATGAAGGTACAATGTTGAAGTATTTAACTTACGATGTGTCAAAACTTTTCATTCTCCTTAGAAACTGGGATTGGCTGGAAAATGAAGTGATTTCAAATATTCAAGTCTTGTAGAAGGCATTGCTTTCTGGATCTCACAACCTATATAGTTTCCAAATCATAGAATTTCTTTTTCTACTTTTGAATCTATTTTCATGAAGTTTGTTAAAGGAACTTCATATTGTTTATGAATGATGTACCCAAAACAGTAAATACTAAATAGTTGTCACCTTGTTAGGATATTTTCCTTACGCAAGGTGATTGACTTGCATAAATGTTAACCTTAGCACACGTGTAATATGTTATGTGGCACTTACTGTCCAAATGCAGGGACATGATTCGGGCTATACGTGCTTGCAAAACTGCGGCAGAGGAACGTGCTGTTGTAAGAAAAGAATGTGCTGCTATCCGTGCTGCCATAAATGAAAATGATCATGACTACAGGCATCGTAACCTTGCTAAGCTCATGTTTATCCACATGTTGGGTTATCCCACACATTTTGGTCAAATGGAGTGCCTGAAGTTGATTGCATCTGCTGGTTTTCCTGAGAAGAGAATAGGGTATCTTGGCCTCATGCTGCTTCTTGATGAAAGACAAGAAGTTCTGATGTTGGTCACAAACTCATTGAAACAGTATCCAACTCTTAGATGACTATTTCATTAGAAAAAGCATTTCTCACTCTGACCTTCTTTTCTCCCTGCTTTAATATCAATGAACAAGTTGTCAAAGATACAGTACTCTCACAAGCACACAAGATTGTGTAAACTTGTATTTCCTTGTAGCAACCTTAACTTATATGCAGAGATCTCAATCACACAAACCAATATATTGTGGGACTTGCTCTTTGTGCTCTGGGAAATATTTGTTCAGCTGAAATGGCTCGTGATCTTGCACCAGAAGTGGAAAGGTTGCTGCAATTTCGAGATCCAAATATCCGGAAAAAGGTACTAATATATTTTCATGGATTCTGGCCAAGATTTTGTTGTTTTTGGAACTTGTGTATGGCATCATATGTTAATCGCACAAGATTGGAAATATGGAAGGGAGAAGGAAGGGCCATAACTATTCTAAGCCTTGAAATTAGTTTTACCATTCTCGAAAGTGTTGATAATGACATTCTTTGAGTTCCTTTTTTTTCTTAAACTTTCTTTTATAAAAATTGTTTAGTTCATGGGTAGTAAACCAGAAACCATGTCATGGTCGCCTTATCAAATTATTTTATTACTAGATGCAAGAACTATATCATATGATATAATCTTCAAGGTTCATTCCTTGAATGATGCCAAGATTCTGCACCGTTTATTATACACATGGCTGAATTTCTTACAGATTGTTTTGTTCAGGAAGGAAACTAAATGCCCTGTTATGGATATCTGCTACATATTTAGTTAATGTCTTATATTAGTTCTTATGGTCCGCAAACACTTAAGCTACCTGGTCATTGAGTTTCTGCACAAACCAGCTTTTCTGTTGTGATGGTCTGCTTTAGGAATTTGCTTTTACAAATTTTTAGTCCATCTCTTATGCACCTAAAATGCACTTGTCTGAAGCTGTACTAAATAAATATATGCAAGTTAGAATTTCTTATGCAGAATAAGGTTGATCCCAAATTAGCCAATTCTAAATTGTTCTACATATCATCTTTTTCTGGTGGCTCCCCATTCTTTTTGAATGACAAAAACTAGTCAAAGTGTTGAAATTTGACATTTGGATCTTGTTGGGGAAAATTTACACTTGTTTTTTTCCCTCATATTGTGTGATAATTTCGGCTTTATCTTTTGTGTCTTTCTTCTGGGTTCCTTATGTTTCTTGTATCAAAAAATTTTATATATATTTTGAGCTGACTACACTCCCGTCAAATGTAGGCAGCGTTGTGCTCTATAAGGATTATAAAGAAAGTCCCTGAGCTGGCGGAAAATTTCATTAATCCTGCTGCTACCTTACTTAAAGAAAAGCATCATGGCGTTTTAATAACAGGGGTTCAACTTTGTACAGATCTTTGTAAAGTCAGTGAAGAAGCCCTTGAATATTTCAGAAAGGTAACTTGACTATGGCCTATAATTGATCTTCTGTACAATTTAAAAGGATGCAAAATTCCTTGCAGATTTGAGTTCTTACGCAATATGATTGTTGTAATTGGGATTACTTTGGCAATGTTAATTAATAGTCTGTTTCTTATGCCTTCTTGTAAATTGTACAGTGTTCATATGGGAGACTATGCATACAACTAGAAAGATTGTTATCGTGTTGATTCCTTGAGCAAGATAATTTAGCTTTACCTTCACCGGTTCTTATTGTGCCACAGTACTGATTCTACTTTCATGATTTTTGTAGCAGATCGAAATTTTGTGTGGTTAACTCTGGTTAATCTAGAACATATGAACTTTAGCACTTGGCAGTTATGTGTTATGGATGCTCCTATAGAGAGTTGTGTATTATTTTAATTTGAATGTGTTGTTTTAAGGAACTTTTGAAAAATTGACTGAAAACGTGAATTGTGTTGTTTTCTAATAACTTGTCCTGATTGTTAATGCAGAAGTGCACCGAGGGATTGGTCAAAACACTAAAGGATGTAGTGAATAGTCCATACGCCCCTGAGTATGACATTGCTGGGATCACGGATCCTTTCCTACACATTAGATTGCTAAAGCTTTTACGCGTGTTGGGCCAAGGAGATGCAGATGCTAGTGAATGCATGAATGATATACTTGCCCAGGTAAGTTGCTACCATGTTTATGTCATGCTATCTTTGCTATTAACCACTGCAAACTATTAATCTTTATTTATTACTGCTGTAAAAAAATTTCAACTTCAACAGTACCTACAAAAGAAAAATTTCAACCTCACTTGTGTACATGATAACAAAGGATGAAAGGAAAGAAAGGAAAAAATAGGTCACAACTTGCATTTCATCAGCTACTTTTTCAATATAGAGTTCGGGCTGTGAGAACTGTGGAAAAATGATCACATATTTAGTCCATGTTTCTGCAACCATTAATCTTTTGTTATTAATGTTGTAAAAATATTTCAACTTCAACATTACCTACGAAAGAAAAACTCCAATGAGAATATTCCCAAAACTTTTAGCTTCATTACCTTTGTGTTTCGTAATTTGATTTACCTTTTTATTTTCTTTCTAAAGTTGATTGTTATTTTTTCCTAGGTGGCGACAAAAACCGAGTCAAACAAAAATGCAGGAAATGCAATCCTATATGAATGTGTTGAAACTATCATGAGCATTGAAGATAGTGGTGGCTTACGTGTGCTTGCCATCAATATCTTGGGAAGATTCTTATCAAATCGTGACAACAATATCAGGTCCCTTAATGATACTTTTAACTCATGCAAATTTTATTCCAAACAGTAAGCGATTCAGAGTCAATATCTTGTGTTGAATTTTCGAACTTTGGCAGTTGTTTAGACATTACGTCTTAGTGAATTGTGGTTCTCAACTTGGTTTGTCCACTTAACTCTGAATTGCTTACTGTTTGGGATAAAATTTGACAAACCGTTATTTAAGCTTTGTGATCATTTGACTTTATTATGTTCTTGCTCAGCTGTTTTCCTGTTTTGTTATTTCGTTGTAATATTTTGGTCTTTTATTCCTTTCAGATATGTTGCATTAAATATGCTGATGAAGGCTATTACAGTTGATGCTCAAGCTGTGCAGAGGCATCGGGCAACTATCTTGGAATGTGTAAAGGTATACTGTTTGCTTATGTTTTCCAAGAGTTAAGGCGGCCTCTTTTTCCATTAAATGTTGACTCAAATGCCTTGTTATTCAACTCTTCTTTAGGATTAAGTGTGCTATGTACAACTTGAAAATCTTGTGACTTGAATTTTCTTTCAGGATTCAGATGCCTCAATTAGGAAAAGGGCCCTTGAGCTTGTTTATGTGCTTGTGAATGAGAGCAATGTGAAGCCTCTAACAAAAGAGCTCATTGACTATTTGGAAGTAAGTGATCAAGAATTCAAGGGAGATCTTACTGCAAAAATTTGCTCCATTGTTACAAAGTAAGATATGCACTTTATTCATATAAAAGAAAAACTTATGCAGTTTAAGTTTGGAATGGGTTTTTTCTTTTTAAATTTAGTGAAAGAGTTCATTTACTATTGGGGCGAAGAGTGGGGTTGTGATGCTACCCCATATTGTAAGATTTTTTTTACTATGACAAGGTTCAGCATTTCATTGGATTTTTGTTTTAGCAATTATTGTTTAATGTACATTCACCTCTCACGATTTAGGTTTTCCCCCGAGAAGATTTGGTACATTGACCAGATGCTAAAGGTTCTCTCTGAGGTATAAATCCAAATGAAGTGTTGTCAGTGTTAATTAAGTTGTATTTGTGATGGTCTTCGATCTTGCACATGTTTTTGGCATGTTATACCTAATGTTTACTTGTTGAATTTCTCCAATTACTTGATGGTTATTCCTACTTTTATTTCTTTAAAATCCTGAACTGGGAATTTGTTTCAAAGAAGTACTGATCTTTATGTTGTGCTTAGTAGGCTGGAAATTTTGTAAAAGATGAAGTATGGCACGCGCTTATTGTTGTGATTAGCAATGCTTCTGATCTCCATGGATATACAGTTCGGGCGTTATACCGAGCATTCCAATTATCAGCTGAACAGGTGATCATTGTCTTACTTTGATAGGATTAATTCTCAATTGTAAAAGGGTGGTGCTATCCACACACCCCTTTTTACCTTTCACACACACCTTTCAACTTTTGGCTGTCAGATCAAATGAATTAATGAGGATCAAAGGATAGAAATTAACATGGGTGTGTGGGAGGTAAAAAGAGGTGTGGATAACACCACCCTTTTAAAATCCCTATTATCTCGAGTATCCAGATGCATGTCATTGGTGTTTTTAAGGATAATATTTTATACAGGAAAGTCTTGTTCGAGTAGCAATTTGGTGCATTGGAGAATATGGTGACATGTTGGTTAACAATGTTGGCATGCTCGATATAGAGGACCCAATGACAGTGAGTGCGCCCTCCATATCTTTCATTCATCTCATATTTCTGCATTCTTCTTTTATTTGTATGAAGTTCATGCAGCATCTGCATTTAGCAATTGTTATTTATTTTAACATGAAAAGCATAAAGAATCTGTGCATGCCCTCGTATGCTCAATATATGAGCTTTTAGAAGCCGGGCCGTCTTTTATTTATTGAAAACTTTTCTGAGGTCATCTTTTTGGATTAGCATAAAATTAATAAAAGACTGCAGTGTTGTAATAAGTTGAAACTGTGATTCAAGATCTGTGATTATATGAATGCCTTTTCTACAAAGTGTTTGTTTATCTTTTCAAGACTAGAAGATTAAACTATATACATTAGCCATTTTCTGATTTGAAATGATGGCATAGTTAAACACTTCATATTTGATTGAACATCTCAATTTTTTAGCTGATAGCAAAAGTTGGTGGTAGGGAATTGTGTCTTGTTAGTTTGCATCCTTTTATGTTTTCTTCCACAGTTTCCTGACAAATTAATTTATTTGTTAACAGGTAACAGAGTCTGACGCTGTGGATGTTATAGAGGTTGCAGTTAAGCACCATACCTCAGATCTAACTACCAAAGCAATGGGTTTGATTGCTTTGTTGAAGCTATCTTCACGTTTCCCATCTTGTTCAGAGTATGTTATTTTTCTTGTAAAAAAATTATGTTCAACTGTTTATGAATTTTCCCAAATAATGTGACATGACGTTAAATGTCTTAAATCTTACTTTTCTCTTATGACACGAAGCATGATTGTTATCTGAATGACTTATGTAGGAGGATCAAGGATATAGTTGTTCAATACAAAGGAAGCCTTGTCCTGGAATTGCAGCAAAGATCCCTTGAATTGAACTCTATTATTGCGAAGCATCAGAACATTAGGTATCCAGGTTTAAGAAGTTAAAACTATCTTTTTAACGGAGTAATCCATGTTAAAACTATTTTCTTACCATGCTCCAGTAGCATTTTCATTAAACATGAAAGCTGACAATGAGTTTGTGCAGATCTACACTGGTTGAACGGATGCCAGTTTTGGATGAGGCAACTTTCATCGGAAAGAAGGCTGGTTCTATGCAATCTACTGTTTCTTCTCCTTCTAGTGCTTCAATCAATCTACCAAATGGAGTTGCCAAACCTTCTGCAGCTCCTCTTGTGGATCTACTTGATCTAGGTTCAGATGATGTGCCAGCACCTAGCTCCTCTGGTGGTGATTTGCTTCATGATCTTCTTGGTGTTGATTTGGCACCAGCTTCTAAACAATCTGGTTAGTTTGGGAAAGATTATGTCACTTTATTATGTAACTTTATGGCCAGAAGTACTTAACTGAACCACTATCCTGATTCATCGCCATTACATGTGGTGCATCTTATATTTTGTTTAGCCAAAATGTTAGCAAGTGGTAAAAACATAAAAGGATTTAACACAGTTGAAGCATAAGTAAAGACTTTATTTATATCTGACATAATATTCCCTAACTAGTTACTTTATTTTTGGGCATCGTAGTGCATTGAAATGAAATACTTAATTCTACCAAACCTCCCTCTGGTCTGTGCTTGTCTCTGGTAATTTTGATTTAGTTCTATGAATGGTGTAAGAGAAAATTATGAACTTATGAGGGGTAATGCTTCCCAGCAACCCATAATTAACTGTAATATTCTTCGTCTTAAATTGAATCTGTTTCTTGCTGTGGTGATATTAGGAAGAATTTATATGGGGTCTCAAATTGATTTGGTGTTGCATTATACATATACCTATAGAAAAAGGCAAAAGAAGAATAAGTATTTGCATTATGTCTCTATTCTCAAGTCTTAACCCACGTAAATTTATTCTCTTAGGTGTAAATCATTCTCCAAATAATGGCACCGATGTTCTACTGGATCTCTTGTCTATTGGTTCGCCTACGCAAAGCAGCTCATCTCTACCAGATATGTTATCTTCCAGTGAAGGAAACAAAACACCTGTTTCGCCATTAGGACTGACATTTCCATCTTCAAATTCAACACAAACCACTTCTTCTGCTGGAGCTGCCCCTGTGATTGATTTGTTGGAGGGCTTTGCTGCCAGCACCCCAAAACATGGTAAAGTTTGATCAACCTTGAGAAGTTTTTTTGCAGATATCATTGGGTTTATTTCGTCATATCATTTTCTTTTTCTGTTTTCAAATAAACAGAAAACAATGGCACAGCTTATCCATCTGTAGTGGCATTTGAGAGCAGCAACTTGAAGATGGTTTTCAACTTCTCAAAGCAGCCTGGAAATCCACAAACAACAGTGATCGAGGCTACATTCACGAATTTGTCCACTAATGTCTATACAGATTTTATTTTTCAGGCAGCTGTTCCAAAGGTGATTTTGGTTACTTATATCTATTCTGTTTATTGTTCTTTCTTTTTAGGTTGTCTGTTTCCCAGTGGGGTTCCCCACTCTTAGGTAGTTTAGGTGCAAAGTTGAATGTTTCTTCTAGAATTCACAGAACTCGACAACTTGAACCTTTCCTTAGTATCCGATTAATGAAAAAGGAGAAAAATTGCGTGCGCTAGTAGATTCAGTCATGAGTGAAGCCTGAGTGGTCCTGTACAAAATTATATAGTGCTTTGTTATTGTATTCCTCTAATGGTATGGTGACCATTGAGAATTTGCCCACGATTTTTAGTTGAAACCTTTTACGTTCTCATGGATTCAGTTTCTTTGTAGTTAATTTCAACTTGCTGTTCTGATTTTCTATGTGCTTCCAATTTGCAGTTTCTTCAATTGCACTTAGAACCAGCTAGTGGCAGTACTCTGCCCGGAAGTGGTAATGGGTCCATCACACAAACTTTGAGAGTTACCAACAGCCAACATGGAAAGGTATGAATCTCTGCTGTATAAATGCTTAGTTTATGTTCTGAACTTGACTGCTGCATGTCATGAAAAAGCGAAAGCATATCATTTCGTTTTAATTATTCCAGCCCTTTGAGAGTTACCGGTGGCTAACAAAATTTCCTTTTTGTTAAGTAATTATTGTTTTTTCTTTGTTCCATCCATTTCTCTTCTGTTCCTCATATTGCATCATGAGATGCATATACCAGATAGAGCCAGTCATCCGTAGGAGCTGGAGCATGGATAGAGCTAATGTTTTATTTCTTTTAAGCTTGATCCACATCTTCGGCTTTGTCGTTTCCTTTTCCCCTTCAATTTATGGTGGATATTGTGGATAGTTAAGAAAATTCACATCCTTTTCAGAAATCGCTTGTCATGCGCATACGGATAGCTTACAAGATGAACAACAAAGATGTCTTGGAGGAGGGACAAATCAATAAATTTCCTCCCGGTTTATGAGGTTTAGTTTGCATAGATGGTAAAGACAGAGATTCAAACGGACCGTGATGTTGGTGCAGTGTTTTTCTATTTTTCGTTTGCTCAATTTGGGGTGGCATGTTATGTGGCTATCGGGAACGATTTTTCTTCGGAGCGGGGTTTTATCGAGTGGCTCGGTAGCTTCCCCGTTCCCATCCCTTGTAGGAGGTTTTATGTACATTATTACAAATGATTCCTGTACGAAATTGTGGGAACTAAATTTTGCTTTCGATGCACGAGAGGAGGATATAATGTCGAGATCTGGAGGTGCTGCTGTTCTTACATTTTTGTTTTTTAGCTTGGATTTGCTCTCGATTAACGTTATTGTTTGAGATCATAGTTGTTTTTGAACAACAAAATCAGTTTATATATATTCGATTTAAATGTAACGATTTTCATTAAATGAAAGCTTATTTTGTTTGTTGTTTCCTTTCTGTTGAACTCCATTTGTTAATTTAATCCTTTTATTTCATTTCTATTTAAGTTGTCATGGGAAATAATTAGTTTTTGTGTTTTCGTATTTTTCTCCTCACCCTTTTTCTCTCTGACCTGTGGGTCCAATTGTTGGCCCAAGAAAATGCCCAATTTTTTGGGGGGTTGTAATTTCCAAGTAGGTAGTGAACTCATGGTTCCATGACGTGGTGACATTCAAGGATCACTCTGAAAGTGTTTTTAAAATGATTAGAAGCGTTTTCGGTGAAGATGTTTTTTAAACAATCTTTAGTAAAAATTCAAATGAATCCTGAACAAGCTCTTTAAGTGTTTTTTGTAAGAAGTACACATTTGGTGCTTCTTATAAAATCCAAAATCAATTTCATTAAAATTATTTTTAGTCATTTTGAAAGCATTTTCAAACGGGTTTTAAAACTTTTTTTGGATGAAAGATTCTTCTAACTATGTTTGTGACAACTAGTTATTATTAGTTGCCCAAGTCGTCTCATTGGTTAGGGTAATGCTAGGGAGCAAATTTTCAAACTATATTTGCTAAATCATGTGACATGGTTGTTAACTTAAATAATGATAAACGTGCTTATATCTTATTAGTGACATATCACATAATTTGCAAATTTAGTCTATCTAATATTTTTCCATTGTTTAATCTAAAAATCATTGTAATCATAACTTTTTAGGAGTATGATTCTCTCCTATCCTATTATCATCCTCTTCCATTCCCTCATCTCACTCTTCTTTTTGTCTTATTCTCTATATAAAAAATTCAAAACAAGATATAAACGTGGCGTAATTGCAACCGTTTAAATAGTAGGGGATAGAAAGGGAGAGAGATTAGGAGGAGAGAAAATCTTACTCCAACTTTTTAATACCTATAATCAAACACATGAAACAGCCTTGGATTCTACCAATTCGCCCTAAATGTTAATCGCCACCTATTAACAATATAGGTGATATTAGAGAGATCAAAATTTTAGATCACCTTTTGTAGACAACATAAGTGACAGTTGGTAATTGAACTCTTTTAAATTATTAAAAGAAGAATTCAACCATTATTCGCAATATTATATAATTTACAAAAATTAATCTAAAAATTTGATGTTCCTAACATTTTCCTAACGACGTTCAACTGTTGATTTCTATTGACTTTGTTTTGATTTGTATCTTGTCGAGTTGCACCGACCATCATTCAAACTCTTTTTATTTGTACATCATGTGGTGGTTGCATCGGGGGCTACAAAATAATCATCTCTAACCAATCCAACTTCACATCTCGTGGTTCCTCTTACTCTTACGTCAAGTGATCGAATATTCAAGATTATTCTAATTTATCATAGATCTAAACTTAAATGTAAAAAAACAGACACACTGCATAATACAAGTTAGACTTGAAACAAAACTCAACTCATCTAATTCGTAGGTACGTTTTAAAATTTTAAAATGTTACAACACTTCCCTAGAGCAGTCACATTATTAAATGGCCAATTTTTTTTTTGTAGTCGCCGTGGTGACACGCCACTTTTAATATGATCTTTGTGGTGAAAAAGTTATTAATTAAACCCATGTGGTGAGCTCTGTTAGCAATTAAGGTCCAAATCCAAAGTTCCGTTAGTCTTCCGTTAAACAATATCATGTGCCTATCACATGTGGATCGATCAAAATTAAGTTTATTTATTTTGAAAAATAAAAGGACAAAAACTTTATTGAATTAAAATAAAATAAAAAATAAAGAAACTTGTGAAGATAAAAAAAACCAAATAGTCTCTGTATCTCATCTCAGGCATCCAGCCACCAACATAGCCACTAGTGGACTTGCACCGTTGCTAACCATCACCTCAAATCCCGTTAACCTAGTGAAATTGCAAATCAAGCCAAACCCATTGTGAAAAACACATCCCACCCCTCAAATTTGCAGACCAACCAAAACCCAAGTGAAACTAACCTCGTAAAACCACTTTAATGGCTAGAAGGAGAGGTGAAGGGTGAAGTCGCACCTAATTTCTTAGGTATGATTTAATTTCGTTTGAAAATATCTAGGCTATAAGGCATACACATGTGGAAACTATAATAGCAATAAGCCAACTCAAGATAGCAACTGCAACCACTGAAGGTCTAATAGGTGACATCCCATATCAGTCAGCTGGAAATTCAGCTTTAGTGCATACAAGGGCTAAAGTAAGTCGTTTATTTTGTAGTTCTTTCCATATTATATAGACACTTTGATGCTATTTTGTTATTCTAATAATTTATTGTACAAAAAGAATAGTGTAAGAGGCAGACAACTGTTGAAATTGTTGGAAGTACAGCTCCATCGGTTGTATTACCTTCAGTGATATCATCCAATTCCAACACTGTCAATGCACCTTGGAGACCTCCAAGAATGACCTCTGTAGTATCATCCAATGCTAAGAATCCTTGGAGACCTAATAGAATGGCCCCACTGCACAATAAGCAAAATCACCAGATGAAAAAGCACCATACCTTGCAAAAGAAATGATGTAGCGGAGGAAATTGATTTTATTTTATGGGAGACTAGATTATTTGTTTATTTTGTGGAAGACATTTTCAATGGCATTTTGTTATGATGAACCACAATATATTGTGGAAGACATACTTTTGTCTTTGCTTTTTTTTTTTTAGGCTGGACATAATTTTGTCATCAGTGTGCAAAATATATTATGTTATGAAAAATGATGAAGTTTTTTCGTTTGTGAATGGTTAATTATATTATCTCTCCCTTTTCACCTGGGTTTTGGTTGGTTTGCAAATTTGAGGGGTGGGATGTGTTTTTCACAATGGGTTTGGCTTGATCTGCAATTTGACTAGGTTAACGGGATTTGAGGTGATGGTTAACGACGGTGGAGGTCCACTAGTTGCTATGGTGGTGGCTAGGAGCCTGAGATGAGATACGAGGATTGTTGGGTTTTTTTATATCTTCACAAGTTTCTTTATTTGTAATTTTATTTTAATTCAATCATGTTTTTGTCCTTTTATTTTCCAAAATAAGTAAACTTAATTTTAATTAATCCACATGTGATAGTCATATGATTTTGTTTAACGGAAGACTGACGAAACTTTGGATTTGGACCTTAATTGCTAATAGAGCTCACCACGGGGGTTTAATTAATAATTTTTTCACCACAAGGGTCATATTAAAAGTGACATGTCACCACATGGACTACAAAAAAAATTTGGCCTTATTAAATTTATAAAAACGTACTAAAATCAGTCACATTTCTAATCATTCATACTTATAAAATACAAAAAACAAGAACGATCAGAATTAATTCACGAGCAACTGTGAACTTATCCTAAGGCTGCTCTTTTATATTATGAGTTTATGACCCCACACTACACTTGCTCTTGTTAACGTTTCAATTCTAGCAGCAGGCACACCCTCATCAGTCATCAAAACCACGAGTTCCTCTTTAATGAGAAAATTTTCAGTGTACTGAAAACACAATTTGATATACTAAATGTGATAATATAAGTGATTGGATACTTGAGAAACAAAAATTCTAATTACTTATATTATAACACTTGATTTATCAGAACCATATTTTCGACATATTGAATCCCTCGTGTCCATGTACTTCCAAGGAAAGGGATTGAATAGCAGGATCAAAAGAAGATAAAAGAATTTTCATCCAAAAAGAGGAAGAAATTCTAGAGACTCCCGAAGCAGCCAAAAAGCAACACGTTGACATGACTCCCTTCCATTTCATACGCACAAGTATGCATGTGAAAAGGTTTCTGTTTCTTTTTTGTTTCTCTTTTAATTTTTGTGTGTATAAAGACATCGCATGGTTTGATGAGGTCTCATACTTTCGAAGAAAGGACTGTTTCAAATGCTATGGAACTTGGAAGGCAGGGTTTCACATTTTTAAAAACTCATTATCAACCTAACGAGAAAGACTTGGCAGTCTTCGGAATATATCCCTTCCACTCGTTATGCACATGACGAGAGGATATATTCCTGATTCTCATGTAACGAGTGCTATAAGAAGACGGGATTTTATTCCCATTCGTAATTTCGTATGCAAGAATCCCCAACCCAACATGTGAACTCCTAGGCATCTCCAGAAAATGCTGAAATGAACCGAAGCATTGGCTCTCCACGCATAAAGTTTAAAGTAAAGTACAAGCATTTCTCAAAGTCACACGTCAGAATCGAATTTTACTGAAAAAGATAAAAGTGCTTCTGCAGCATCACGGCAGGAAAGACATGGAAATTTGTGGGAGAAAAGCAAAGGCCAAGACTTCTTTTTTGAAAAAACAAAAACAAAAAAATGTAAAAAAAAAATTGATATCATTGGTATATTGAGAAGAAAAATACATATCAGAGCGTAAAATTTCATCATGTACACTGAGATCTATCACTCCATGGCAAACCCACAGTAAGAGAGGGATTACCCACATGGGTTTCTGCAGAACTTGGAAATTTACCCTTCTTAGGCCACATCCAAATCTTGGATACAGAAAAGCTTTCACCTTTACTTGCACTGTTAATTTTCTTCCCCTCAGCATCTCCACCACCAACACTGTAATTACTAGAATTCCCATTTTGTCCCACTCTCCCTCTCACAAGCCTCACACTATCACCTGCCCTTTTGGGCCTCAAAGCCACCTGCAACTCCAAATCTGCCACCACATATTGGCATGATCCCATTGAGTAACATCTCCTTGCATCCAAGTTGCTTCTGCTGGTTTCTCCCTCTACTCTCTCTCCTCCGCCGCCACCACCACCAACTCCCTCCTCATTTGTGTTTCTAAATTTCCCAAGTCTCACAGAAAACACCTTCTCACCAGCAATCTCATTATCTGCAGACTTCTGACCGGCAAGAACCACACTTCCTCCATTCCCCAAGGAGCCACCTTCTTCCATTAGATCATCAAAATCGAAAACCGGGTTTTCGAGAGAAATCCCTGGAGTGTAGAGGGTCCCTCTACAAAGAGGGCAAGTCGAATTAGACAGCAACCATGTGTCAATGCAATCAATGTGAAAAGCATGACTACACATTGGGAGCAATCTCAGCCGATCCTTCTCACAAAACTCACACAGACAAACTGGACAATCAAATGGTTCTTTCAAACCCTTAATCTCTTTGTAAAGGAACACAGGGAGAGCATCAATGAAAGCTTGATCCAAGCCGGAATCGTGGAGATGGAAGAGCTGCTGCAATTGCCCCTGGAAAACTTCAGAGCCAGACATTTCTGGGTATCTATTGGATTCGGATATGGATGAAGATCTATGCTTTGTGAGAAATCTAACAAGCAGGTGGAGGACTCCGGATACAAAAAATATAACAGCTAGAATAATTATGATAAATAGAACTGATGGGGTGATTTTCCCCCCAGAGGATGATGATGGTGAAGAGGACAGCAAACTTCTTTGCCTGAGTTGAGCTTGATTCCAAGACATTTTAGGGTAGTGGCACACTAAATTCACCATCAAATTGTTGGATTTTCTCAGAAACCAAACACCCTACAACCTTCAAGTTTCAACCTTTTTTTTTTTTTTTGTTAAAACCAAGAAAATCAGATTCCTTGCTTGCGTTCAGATCAAACCCAACTCATACTTTTCAGTAAACAACAGAACAAGCAACAGGCACATTATTTTTTGTAATCCCAACAAACCCAATGCAGATTTAGTCAACAATATGCAGAAAAATGTAAACTTTTAACTAATTCATTAGTCTACCTACTGCCACGGGTTCTTGAAACACCACCACCTCTGTGTTTTCTCAACTTTCAGTTCAGAAATGCAACCAAAACACTGGAGTTGAAGTTGAAGAATGTAAAAAAAAAGTCAGGAGCGGTCCAGTTTGCAGTGAACCTCCTACCTGAAAACTGGAAAATCTGCAATTAATGGAGCCCATTTGACATGTGCTTCTTGTCTTGGACTTGGACAGAGTTGACGTGATGAGAAATATAAAAACCCTCAATAATTATGATTTGGGCGGTACTCATTGAGATTTGTGGTGCGGTTTTAATTTATCTTGGAAAGTAGTGTGGTTGGCTGCAACAAAAAGAGCAAGTCCGAGGGTAAATTTGTCATTTGGGAATGCAGGGATGGAAGGACCAACTTTTGGTGGATTTGCCATGACAATCTTTGGATTTTTGCCAGTTTTCTGGTACATTATTTGGATTTTGTTGCAATTTTACTGTGCAAGTTTGGCAACTCTCGGTTGGCTTTTACAAAAGAGAAAGACAAGACTCCTGGATTGAGGAGAATCTTTCCTTAAAGTTAAAACACATCTTGGTTTATTTATAAAATTTCGTGATTATGTTTATATATTACTATATAAAAATGCTATTATAAAAATATCAATTTGACAGTGAAGTGTATAAAAATATAAAGACGAATGCGATAAAAACATTATAAATCGTACTATATAAAGATGATACTATAAAAGAATCATTTTGACATTGAAGTGTACAAAAATATAAAGACAGATTCGATAAAAGCATTATAAATCGTCTAACTATTTGTTATAATTGATTGCTTAAACGATTTTAATTTTAATTAATTTTTTACAAAAATAATTTTTATAAACTAATTAATAATATAAACAATTTTAATCACATATACGAATATTTGTTAATGGACTACGAAGTATTTTGAAGAACTCTTCTTTAAAGAGTGAAGCTCTTCTCTTTATCAAAAATGAAAAGGCTGGCTTTTACCAACCATTGTGATTGGATGGTGCCCGTTTCTTTGTGGGTCCAAAAATATTTGGTCCATGGACTTTCAGTAGTCCAATGTGAGCATCTTGCAAGTTTAAATGGGGCACAATAGCCCAATTATTAAATGCACGTGCCTAAAAATGGGTAGTAGTGGTACATCGCATGTTTTTATATAAGTGACTGGCCACACTGAAAAATTTCTGGTCAAGTTCGTTATTCATAAAAATAGAACAAACATTATATTTGTTGCTATTTAAGTTTATACTTCGAGTATGACGGGTATACAATAAAATTAGTATCGTTCTGATTTTCAACTTCCTTGCATGTTAAAACGGGTAAAGAAAGAAGACATCAACGGATGACGCATTAAAATTTGTATCTAAACAACCAAAGTATCGGATCAACTAGAGAGAAGTAGTTGACTGAAGGGATAAGAACGAGCAGAGAAGCGAGTTGTTGCAGACACTCGTTAAAATGGGTGCGGTAAATCAAAGGTTCTCTTATATTCCAACAGGCTCCATCTTCTTCAATTCGCGTCTATATTGTTACGTACATTGGGACCAAGGTGTTACAGGAACACCCAAAAACCTGTAAATAAGCATGTGAAGGTCCGTTGGAATCTTCCAAATGTTTGATAGGGTCTTTTTTGTGCCCATTAAGAGCATCTTTACCAATTAGTGAAAGGCAAGGGCAAAGACATGTAAGTTGTCCTTGCTATTTACTCTCCATAGTATTTGTCTTTGTGCAACTCCACTTGTTTGAAGATGTCGAGGGCAAGTAAATAATTTTATTTTTTATTTTTTGTGATTTGAAAGTAAAACAATTGTAGCAAGTGACATTTTATCATAGTGGTGGATATGAGTTTTACCCTTGCACCACAGCGTGAGTTCAAATTCCGTCGGCTCTCTAACCTAACATCTAATCTAATAAATCGATCGTTTGACATAAAATAAAATAAAATAAACAATTGTAATGAATATTGAGTTGTTATTGAGAAATCAAGCTAGTTGGGTATTTATAGAATAATAACATAAAAAAATAGTAATTGTTGCCTTTTTTTTTTCTTTCTATTTTCTTAAATTTTGAATTCAGATCATCTGCTGGTGGAAATCTACGGTTTTCCTTTGGCCACGTGTCCCAGCTCTTGAAAAAGTTTGATTGCTCTGCTGCAGTTGGCTCCGCGCATTGCGGTGTTGTCTCCACTCTCCTTTGCTCGCGCGTGTATGACGAAAAAATAATAAAATAGTGGCTGACGTTAGCCTTCAATTGGGCAGCTGCACAGGCTTGAAAAGCTCAGGGCTCAGGCTTCTGGGCGGGCAATGGTTGGCTCACCGGGCCTTTAATTTTAAGAAATTTTAACGAAAAATTTCTGGTACTGTTTTCTTTAACGAAAAATTACATTTTTACACTAAAAAATAAATTTTGGTACTATTCATTTTATCCTTTATTTTGTCTTTATCATTAAAACTCAAAATTTTTATGCCCTTTTCGTTAGTTTTTCTGTGATTTTATGGCCTATTGGAGGAGTTTTTTGAGCTTGAGGATAACATTGTTGCCTTTATCCTTGCCTTTCACGAATTATTGGAGATACTCTTAAGTATTTGATGTAATTCTGCTAGGTATATCTCGGCAAGTTGCGTCAACAACACTCGATAAATGATCTTGATAGCACTAATTAGATTGCTTTGGCAAATATTGATATATGTAGCCCTTACGCAGCACGTTTCATCTGAAGACAATAAACCTATCAAGTGTTCGACAAAGAAAGAGAAAGATGGAGAGGTCTTTGTTATTTTTAGTTTGAAAAATTTATTTATAAAAATAATTTATGTTGGAGTTTATTTTATTTTCCGTGTCACTACTGCGTCAATTAGTAGTATGAGCACAGTTATTTTAACTTTTAATTAGGACTTTAGATATAATTATATCCAAGAGTTAGTTAGGAGTGTAAAAAATGTTTGTCAAAACATTTGTCCTTTAATCCTAACCCATACATTTGAGTGCTTAAAGATATCTCATGTGTAAATGTAGAGAGATATAGGGAGACTCAAATAGTTCCATGCACCTTCATGGATGAAATGATAGTCTTTAAGTATGACTCACACCACTGCATGATATTAACAATTCACTTGTATTATTCTATGTACAATGATTCACTCGTAGTATTACACATTCATAGTAAAATTACGGGCTGAATTGGCTGTTGCACCGAAAAATTTCTCGATGTGGACCCCAGCCAATTATTAGAATCATGTACAAAAGCTCAAGCGTGGCATGGTCTTTTGTTCCTAACTGAAATATGAAGTCGTTGCTAGCTAGTGTGTATCTGAAAAATTAATGAATCCGTTCAGGACGCATATGACTGGAAATTAATGATGAAGCTTGTGAGGATGGTAGGCCATGGAATACCACGTTCTTCGGTCTGGCATTGGTATCTTTTTGCCAAACACTTGCTAGCCAGTAAAAACCATGAAACTGAGTACGTTAAGTGATGGACTGTAACTAGTTTTTTTTTTCTTTTTCACGTTAAGTTACTTTTGTTACACAATTTATGTAGAACATGTGTTCTTACATGTAGAGATTAGATCACACCGAACTGGGTAGAAGTAAATTGCTCCTTACAGACAATCTTGGCCACTTTAGGAATGCTGCATTTTAAAACCTAACAGACTTTAAATTAATCTGCTTCATTTGTATTATTACACGTTCATGCATTACTAAAATCACATGCCACTTGCTGAAATGATTTGAGTTTACTATATATGGTGGATATTGGATCGCCGTGTCGTCAATTATTAACAGCTACATTGTCGGTATCTAATAATTACGTCGCTGATATTTAATTTTAATCAATTCAACAATTGAGATTTATTTTTCGGTCATTTCAACTGATGCTCCCAAAAGTAACTGACTTTATGGAAACCAAGTTAGGAATTAATGTAGGAATCGTGGTGGCAGGTATTACAACCAAAATAGAGACATTAACTTCCCAACTGCTTTAGAAGTTTCTTTCATAAGATTCATAAATATATAATGTTGGGTACGTTTACTCTTCTAAGTGACTTGTTGACCAGGGAACAAAAATTAGCCACAAAATCTTTATATCCTTCCATTGCGTTTTTGTTGTGTTTTAGCCTCAAACAAGTTGTCCAGGTTAACCAAATCTCAGTAAATGAAACATAATTTTATATATTGCACTAATTTTCACTTATCCAACCAGTCAAAACTCAAAAGCCCATCGGATTCCACTAAAAAATTGCTGAAACCCTTCATAGTAGCAAGGATAGAATGCTACCAAAAGGATACAAACAAACAGATTTCCGGCCTTTGGTCGCGCCTTGACATCTATTCTAAAATCGATAAAATGTGCAGTATAATTAACGTTCACATTTCATGCATTATCGTGCGTTTTCAATCTACTAAAGAATTCAACTCGGATTTAGTTCAGCCTTATTCGCCACAGATGCAGATTACCCGTGCTAATACTTATTAAACTGCTGCAGATTATATGCGGTTTCCTCTTTCGTGGGATCAGATGTACGATATCTTATGGCGTTGAAATGATAAAAGCCAGCAGTGTACTTTGAACTGTATAAATCTGTGGCTTTTGTCGATTTTTCTAGAGATTACATAGTAATTAAGCGCTGAGATGAGATAATTATAGTCCCTCCCTTGATTAGGAACTTATATATGTCCTAAATGTTGATTGAAATGACTTAAATTTACAACCTGTAACATTGCGTGCAGGGAAATATATGTTAAATTTGAAGAGGTGGATCAGTTCATGGTGATTAGGATAAAGTCTCAGGCTCTTAAAAAGGAAAACCCTAGAAATGTTACAAGCTGCAGCCAGCAGTTGAAGAAACAAAATTCGAAGATTATATAGAAAAATATCCTACTTAAAAAACCAAGATATTATATGGAACCAAATGGCAATCGATCAAGACCATACATATATATATATATAGCAGGCCGGGTGGAAATTAATATTAATTATAATTAAGAGAAAGAACATACATTTAATTACCATCATCCATAATTTAATAAACTGATTAAGATCGAAATGCATGGCATCACAATTCACAAGTAGACTCATCTCATAGCTTGTAAATCTTGGAAAGCGCTTGCAAAACATTAACCTGCAACCTCAGCTGGAGTATATAATCTGCGGTTTGAAGAAAAAGCCGGTCTGCCTTCAACCCTCTCCCTCCCGGAATCAACATTTGCAGCTTCCTCACCTTCACCTGCACCGTCGACCTGCCTCCTCCACCGCGGCCCCTCTCCACCTGCCTCCGCCTCTGTCTCCGCCTCTGCCTCCTCCTCATCTTCATCGTGTTCATCTTAGATGAAAAGGAAGAAGAAGAAGAATAACCTCTCAGGCCATGAAAATTATTCAAAGAATAATTATTCATTTTGTATGGTGTTTTCCAAGGTTTGCTAGCTAGTACAAATAATGTAACACAAAGGCAAAGGCAGTACAAAGATTGCCAAAAAAAAAAAAAAAAACCAGAGAAAGAATGATTTGTTGAAAGTTTGGTTCTAAAATTGAGAGAGATGATGAATGATGGGAGGGTTAGGCTAAAGCAGTGCTCTATAAATGAAGGCAAAACTACTAAACAGGACGACGGGGCCATGTGAGCCGAGCCATTCATGTTTGTGTTTGTAATTTGGCTTTTTGGACTTGTATGGGCTGGGGACACCCTTGAATTTTATCTCACGAGCACAATTTTGATGTCGTTTTTCAATATGGGGCGTCCCCTGTTGACTCCCTCTAGACCATCTCCAATGGTGGCTTTTAACCTAAAATTTCCCTTTTTTTTTTACCCCTAATCCCCACTCCAATAATGACTTAAAACTAACCTAAAACCTAAAACTTAAAACTAACTCAAATACCAGCCCAAATTTAAGCCACAAAGCAAATTGGACCCCACCAAGTGAGATTAAAACTGGGCTGTGAAGCCCACTTCCCATTGCATGACTCGCCCACCCGCCCACGCGCTAGGGCTTGAAAACCAAAAAACAGACCCACGTGGGGTCTGTTCCCTGCGTCTCAGACCCAACAGTAGCCCTAACGGCTACTTTTCTTCATCCAACGGCTCCATTTAAATGGGCCGTTGGTTAATCCAACGGTCCAGGTTCAAATATTTTTTTTAGTTTTATATTTATATATTTATTGAATCCAACGGCTTAGATCAAATATAATCAAATCTAACGGTTAAAAAAAAGGTCTAACTGTCCAAATTTAAATCCAACGGTAAAAAAATTATTTAACTTAAAATTCAATAAAAAACTCCATAAATACCCTATGTATTTGTTCAAACATCCACACAAAACTCACTTTTCTCCTACAATTCTTCCAATTTTTTTTACATTTTTTTTAATTTTATGTGGTTTATTAATTGTCATTTGTATTAAGTTTATGTGGTTTATTAAATGTCATTTGTATTAAGTTTATGTGGTTTATTATGATTTTCATGTATTGATTTAGTGATTTTTCAAAATTTATCGGAATTTAAATATTTTTAGGTTAAAATGTTCATAAAATTAATTGAGAATAGTCTATATAATTTTTTTCTTTTCAAAAAGTTAATTTAAAAAAAATAGCCTTAATTCATTATTTGATAATCTCGGGCTAAAATTTTAGACCAGAATGGTTGGAGTAGAAAAACTGTTTCTGGGCTAAATATTTTTCGGTTTTAGGTCACCATTGGAGACGGTCTCCAACTCTTAGCATAAAACTTAAAAATTTTAGCCCATAAAATTTAGGTTTTAACTCATAAATAGTTTTTTTGCTCCAACCCTTATGACCTAAATTTTTTAGTCCAAAATTATTAAAGAATAAATTTAGGCTAATTTTTTCTTTTAAGTAAATTTAAAAAAAAATTATATACACTATCCTAATTTAATTTTATGAACATTTTAACGTAAAAATATTTAGATTCCAATAAATATTGAAAAATCAATAAATTTGGGTGAATTTTGAGTTAAATATTTTTTTTTAATTATTTTAGCCGTTGAATTTAAATTTGGTCCGTTAGATCTTTTTTTTACCGTTAGATTTAATTATATTCGATCTTAGCCGTTTGATTCAATAAATCTTGGGGGACATGCTCATGTGGGTGGGGTCCTGCTGGGGGTGCCCAAACAATTTTCTGGGCTATTTCTGGCTTTGTTTCAGGCTTTAAGTTTTAAGTCCAATTTTCCACTTGGGTTGGGTTGGATTTTTTTTTTGTTGGGGGGGGGGGGGTGGTGGTGGAATAAAATGGGAAAATTAGGTTATAGGCTAGGGTTGGAGATGGTCTTAGTTTTTACCTTCAAAAAGACCCATGCACGTGTTTGCCAACTTTCTAGGTTTTAAGTATGATTGTTACACTGCTACGTGTTGAATTATACAAGGATTTTTATAGTGGTTTATATTCTACTTTTAGTTGCATCGAGAATGTTTGTTATAAAACCTCACACATATACATTGAAGTTTTTTGTAATGAGGCCTCACACACCTCACACCTAGTGTAATAGTGCAGATGTAGTTGTGTTAAGAATAATATAAATGTGATTAGTAGGGAGTCGATGATTTGTCTTTCAAAATTTTGACATCATGTAGTATTAGTTATCTACTCAGGACTCAAGCGGATTGATTTATTAAGAGAATCGTGAATCTTAGGACTCCAAATAATTATTTTGCGTGTTTCTTTTTTTTTTGTCACTCATCAAGGAAGAATGTATGATGTTTTTAATACTCTATACTAGTTTTTTTTGGTTAGGTTATATGAGTAATGATAGGTTGATCAAAAGTTTAAATTAAATTTTGTAAATTATGTAATGTGTCACAAATATAAAATAAACACGTTATTTAACAATTAAATAATAATTTAATCACTAACAATCACGTCATATAAGATTTAAGTTAGAGTGACTAATGACTATCACACTCTACTAGCTAGACTACACATTTGCATGTAGTTAGTGATACGAAGGATTTCTCTCGCACCACACTCCAGTAGGGTATTAAACTTGTATTACCACATCTGTCCTAGTAATCCCTGAATCCCGGCAGTTGCCCTCCTCACACGTGTGCAGATGGGATTCTCCACGTCCGCCTTTCCTCAAACTCATATATCGCGGTTCATAATCCATTAGGCATTTCTAACCGAGGGCTGGCCAGAAGGTTCGTTTTAGCCTTCTGGTCCTCCAAAATATTAATATTTTAATAAATAGTAAAAGGCTATATTTGCCTCCATCTCCAACCGAGGGCTAAATGGCCATAAAACTCGTTTTAGCCTTGTCACAAAAAACCGTCTTCAATTGAGGGCCATAAGGCCAAATATAATTTATTATTGAAAAATTACAACTTAAATGTTGTTTAATATTATTTAATGTTATTTAAAAAATTGAAGGAAAGATTATTGAAAGAGGTAAGAAAATATAATGTGAATAATTGAAATAGAATGAAGGGAGATAGTATGGAATGGTGAAAATTATGTGAGAAATTGTGTAGCAATGGCTTAGGTATTTATAGGAAAAAAAGGGAATTTTTAAATTTCATAAAAAAAAATTTGGCCAAAAAAAAAAAAAATTGAATCCAACGATAACTAGCTGTTGAATTTCAAATTTTGCCTACTATTTCTGTCGGTTATATCCGACATGAATAAAGATATTATTCTTGTTGGTTACTGAAAATTCCAACCTAGCCTGAGGCTGGCTGGAATGGGCCAACCCTCTGACCCTTTCAGATTATGTGGGGCCCACGAGCCCTCTAGCCTAACCCTCGGTTGGAGACGGTTTTCAGGTAATTTTCGGCCCTTTGGCCCTCTGGACTCTTTGGTTGGAGATGACCTTACATACACTAGGACACCACTATAGAAGACGGGAATACGGATGATACATCACGTGTTTTTATGCAAGTAGTGAAATTTTTTAATTTTTCAGTTATTAACCTTTTAACACACATAACCATCATTTATATAGAAATACGTGGATACCACGTCGTGTGACGATCACACTGAAAAATTTATAGGAGTTTATTATTTAGTGTGCTATCCAAGGGTTCCAGGAGAGTTCTTAGCTACGCACGAGTGATCAAGTATTAGGAGGATATAGGCGCATAAATTGGGAGGCTTACAACTGTTGGATTAATTTGGTGATATATATTTATATATTATATTCTTGTACAATATTTGCTTTAAGGAAGGTAAATTAATTAACTAATTTGTGCCATAATGTGTTGTGTTGGCTGGCGAAAATTTGAATTAAAATGTAAACAATTTGGATGGATAATTGTATAAAGTGGGTTTTGTAACGTGGTTGGACCCAATAGGGCATGTTACCTCCTCATTGTGTTCATATATCCATCTTCTTCTTTTCCAAATAGATTATGGTATAGATGAGGGAACATGTGTAATGTGATAAACCATATTTTTCTTATTCAGGTAAATGATGATTATAATCAGTTGTATGTATGAATGGAAGGAAGGTAGTATGGGCACCATTTTTGCCAACTTGTCGAATGTTCTTGATGATGAATAATTATAGCAAACAATAATTAATGTTTAGACATCACATTTTAGTATTGCATGGTCTGAAAAGTCGTGGTTTGTACATTATCTTATCAAATCTTAATGTATGTATACATTGTTGTAAACTAAACCAAAAAAATAATCAAGCAATAAAACAAAACACAACGATTTCAGAGTTCCTCTAATATAGGAGTACTTCTCTAACAACAGAAGTTTTATTGATTACCAACAAATACAAGAGAACTCACAAACACAAAGTGTTCTCAAGTATACAAATTTATGCCTCTCAAAACTCTCACACACAAAATTCTATCCCACATTTATTTATTTATACTAATAGATGTCATAGGTTTACACAAAGTCCCTAGAATATAGGAAACCAAATCCTATACTAAACTAAATCCCAAACCAACTAAGAAACACAAATTCAAATATTTTGCGTCCAAGATATCTTAATCCTTATTTGATTCTTGTTTTAGTTTAGGCATGTTGATTTAATACCAAATCCAACATACATATGTTATTTATATACATACTTCACTTGCCTCATTGCATGATATTAAAATGTGATACAAAAAATGTAGTATGTTTTATTATGAAGAAAAAAAATTGTTGTATTTATGTATCTTAAAATTTCTCTGCCCTCTTGTAGGATACTCAACGTGACCTAAACCCTAACCCTCTAATATGTGATGAAAGACTACCATTGTATATCACATTTTAATACCTCATTATGTGTACATAAATGTCGGTTCATGAATTTCTCTCATTACATACTATCTAGTTCTATAAATTGTTTATTGCATTATATGATGTGACGCATTATTCTGAAGATGTTTTCTCAATAGGGATGATTGTAGTAAAACTTTTTCTATAAAACAAAGGGTAGTGCTATTCACACAGCTTTATTAATTTTTGTCCATTAGTCTTCTTCAATTCATTCGATTCAAATGCCAAAACTTGAGAGATGTGCGTGAGGGGTAAAAATGGGCATGTAAATAGCACATCCCTAAAACAAAATGCATGATTAATCTTAACTTTTTAAAGTAGGACGATGTAGATGTGAAACGTACATCCTTACGCCCTAAGGCAAATGGTCTCATACGCTATGGGAGCCTGCCGCCCCGAGTATAAGAATCTACCAAGGCCAACCCTAGCAAAAAGGTTCAGATTTAGTTGAACCCTCTAGCTAGCCTATGGATTGCGTAAAAACAAATATCGGTGAAAATATGAACTAGCACACCAGCTATTTCAGCATGCATAAGCTAGCGGTCCCCTACAGGCCGATCGGAAAAATTTCCAGGGTTTAAGAGCGACTCTAGCTAGCCTATGGATTGCGTGAAAACAAATATCCGTGAAAAGATGAACTAGCACACCAGCTATTTCAGCATGCATGACCTAGCGGTCCCCTACAGGCCGATCGGAAAAATTTCCAGGGTTTAAGAGCGACATCGAACCTACGCATGTGAGGTATGAAGGCGACACACACACACACACATACACACTACATGAGTGCACCCACACACACATGTAAATACACCCGTTTTCTACACATACATTAATAATTTAGTGCATGCAGATGCAGTTAATTAAGGATGACTCTAAGTTAACAAAGTTTTTCGCTTTGCGTAGTCGGGAAAAAACATCTATCGTACGTAGCCTTAAACTTACATTAATGCATGCAAATGCAGTTAATCATTAAAAATTAAGGCTCATAGTTTTTAATTTGTGATCATATATATGCACGTACATGTAGATTTTTAAGATATAATATACACACACACACACGTGGCTCGTGGATTGAGTTAATGCAAACAAGTCAGCCGGGGGATGAAGAAAATGATGGGATGTTGAAGGTATCATATGCATTGTCGCAGAGAGAAGCCAACTATTAATATTTAACGTGCATGCTTGCTGGCAATAATCGGGATTTATATCAAATACAGCGTTCGAAAATTAGATGTTTTCGATTGCATTGACATTTAATCTGGACCAAGTAATGATCGGGTAGGCATGTCATGTCAACTACCTGGTGGTTGCTCACGATCGATAGCCATTTGATGTTGGCTATTCAAATTAATTGGGCCAGTTTGAAGAGCGGTTGATCAAATATATTGCAGGCGACATCAACTATGCATGATGCATGAATAAAGCGAAATTGAGCCAGAATTTGTGCTTTTTATGCATTGATATTTGAACACGAGATTTCGGATGTAAAAGTATCATGTAAACTACCAGCTCTTTGTAATACAAGAGTTATGTATTTATTTAATCATCTATGACACAAGCAATATTATTAATTTGGCACAATAGGTTAAGAAAATATATCGTATCTACTAAGGCAACACACTGCTGATTGCAATATGGTTATAAAAATGAATATAATCGACTTTATTTGTACATAATGCACGACCAAAAGCTTTGACATGATATTTTGGAGGTCAACTTGGTGGCCACTTACATTCTGCACTCGATATATATGCATGTGGCATGTCAACTCATTGATCTGTTGTCACTATTGATTCCATATGTATGGCCACAAAAAGAAGTTGTCAACAGTAAATTAACCTAAAATTATGATCATTGAAATCATAAAATTTGGTTTAGAATTTTCGCAATGAGTATGTTGCAAACATTCCATCGAGTCAATATTAATTGATCAGGTGAAAACCAAATGAGTATAATATATAGAAATACTTTGACTCCTTATAAATAGAGACGTTTTTTGTGTAGCTAAATTATTTATCAACTTTATTTTTATGATTTTTTTAATACATGAGGTATTTCAACCACCACGGGATGACTCAGTGGCTGGAGATGAATTTTAAGCTCGTATACCACACGATACGTCCTGAGTTCAGTTCCTGACACTGATGAATTGCACGATGGTGGCTAGGGGAATGTTGAAATGCCTCTTTGAGTCTTCTCGGCTCCCAAAATGGTGGACTGCCATGGCGAAGCCGGCCCATCAGCTTGTCCCATTTTAAGAAAAACAAATACATGAGGTGTTTCATCAAATATTGGTGACAGATTGATCTCCTCCAACGTAGTTGTGGTAATAAATTATTTCACATTTATATCAAATTGTGTTTTAGAATTTTAATCATGTAGTTCTCGTTAGTCTATTCTATTAGCCCAACTCACACAAATCAAAAGTTCGAATATCTCATTCTCTCTTTTCAATGGCCGGATTTTTGAGTCCTTAAGCTCTGGACATAGTAATTTGGAAATGATCTAAACTCGCTTTGGTATAACATAACGACTAGCGCGTGACTCCTACTTTAATGAACAACACACTGTAGACAAACCACGTTCCATTGAAACAACGTTATGGAAATAGAGAGATCGAGGTACACATGATGCTGATCCTCATGAATAAAAACCAAAAACACAAAGTCACATGCACAGGTGCCATCGGGTAGGGGACCTCACCTAATATCAATTACAAATCCACATGAGATTGAGTCAAGTAGGGACCGTAGTAGCAGGACCGATCAAGCTAGGCTTAGACTTAGAGTGGTGGTCGAGGTCTTCAAAAGAGTCTCTTTGTCCACCTATCCATGTGGGTCTAGCTATAGCTAAGCTAAGCTTAAGTTGTCCCTCTAAGTTGGTTGATAGGATTTGACGAAAAGAAAAGTTGCATGAAAGGTACGCAAAACTCACGAGTGTGTATTGAACTTGATTAGAAGGGAGGATGGCAAATTTTGAATACATTTGATTGGAAAAGATACTGTTAGTCGACTTCTCTATTTCATATTACGCGTGACTAATTAAGAGGCTGGATTCGAGTTTGACTTTCGTGTGCTATAGGTTCGGGGAGCTGAATTATAGGCTCTAGGGTTCTCGAGTTGAATCTTAGATCGAGTCTCATGTCTATGGTTCCAAGGTTGGAGTTGTGAGATTGAGTCCACTACCATTTATCTTATATCAAATGTATGTTGTCAAACTTGTGCAAGATTAAATTTTATACAATCCATATTTGCATTTGAGTATAAAATATGTAAGATCGTATTAATCAAGAATGAGGATCCTCTCCGGATCCTCTTTGTGATGATCCCAATGATCCTCTAATCACATCCGTTCATGGTACATTGTTTGGCTAGTTTTCATCAGGTATTGTTTATATTTAATTTTAAAAAAAATTTTAATAATTTCTGACCGTACGATATACGATGAACGAGTGTGATTGGAGGATCTTCAGGATTCTCATTCATTAATCAATAGACACAACTTGACACTTGCCATGACACACCCCGACCAAAGTCGAGGCATGCTGGCTGTCACATGAGGGTGACGTAGCCACGTGCGTAACAGAAACGATGATAGTGTGAAAATATGAATAAATCAAAATTAAACTAATTTTAACTAGGAATAAGGTATAAGTGTGTGTAAGTGTTCAAGCTAAGATACAAGTGTCTTAGAGCATAAGTGCAGTCCAGCAGACTAAGAATTAATTGTATAGAACAGGAAGAAGATTCCTACATTTATTTAAAAGACTGTCAGAATCGCCGGAGAGTCCTCGTGAGCCACAGAGAGATTCAGGGAGCTAGGACATAGAGGGACGCAAAACAGAAAACGTGAGTAGGCAAAAACAAAGTTTTTGAAAACACAGTTATCTTTCTAAATGTACTAACCCTTCACTATAAAACTCGTATAGTTCCCGGAAAATAATAATATGTACGTATATAAAAACAATGCTCAGAAGCAGTGAAAACAGAGGTATGCCATGTCAAAATGTTCAGTAATAAAATGCGTAAGCCAGGTGATACGAATCAATGTAAAATAATATGCCAGCCGGAGTCACCTAACGTGACTTGTACGGATGGACCGATAGCTCATCAACTTATGCCTGCACACAAGTCAGAGTCACATAGTGTGACCTGTATGACAGGCTGGGTGTAAATAAGTACGCTCAAGTGCTACGAAAATCTGAAAGCTATGCGATGAATCGCTGGTTACCTACAAGTCGGAACTACCTATTGTGGTTTGTACGACATGCTAGCACCAGACATAGATCCAAGGTGAGCATGCGGTGCGGGAGGTGAACAATCACGTGAAGGCTATGCCCTGACCTCAGGCGGGAGCACTAACATCGGGGTGCAAGATAATAAGCTTTAAATGCATAACAATATACAATGCAACCAATACCATCATAGTGTACTCACCTAAAGCTTACCTGAGCCTCCGCAACATCATTCAATACAATGC
Organism: Crataegus laevigata; assembly: GCA_963580275.1. Classification (NCBI taxonomy): domain Eukaryota; kingdom Viridiplantae; phylum Streptophyta; class Magnoliopsida; order Rosales; family Rosaceae; genus Crataegus; species Crataegus laevigata. Next base: position 6,440,563 of record OY756948.1, on the reverse strand, counting down.
ATAACTATACTAATGCAATACTAAAAATGTAATGCATTCATAACATGGTATTTAAAACATAAGCTCATTTAAAATGGTTTCTGGGAATCGTAAAGCATATATATATATATATATGTATATATATAGAAAACCAAAAGCCCACTCATTGATAAGTAGCAAGATCGTAGCCCATTAGCCTCGCCAATCCACGTTTCTCCTTAGGGTACGTCTCACCTATATGCAAAACAACTAATTTAACGTTAATTCAATAGCACATAAACAAAACCTAGAAATAACTTCTCATACATTTCTCAATTAGGGTGTTTGAATATACCAACGTGACCTACTTGACAACACAAACACTTCTATATTTTTAGAAAAAATTTCCAACGCCAGACGTGCAGGCACGTGCAGTTTGTGTAACTGACGACGTTTGACGGTACCTTAACGCCGTTATAATATTCCGTTAACTTTAACAGAATATTCCTCTTATTCTCCGGTGGACCTTGCAGAACTCCGCCATCCGTCGTCGCCGCCGTCGTCCGCCGCCGTTTGTACTCACCGGAAACTGGAATTTTTTTAAAGCTTTATAACTTTGTCATTTCTCAACCAAAATCCATGAAATTTATATGAATTTAAATCTCTTAAAGATTAGAACACATTCATACCCATTAGGAGTCCAAAATCATACGAAAAACGGTCGGAAAAACCCTCGACAACTTCAGCCAAAACTAGAACTTCTCAAAACCACCTACTCTAATGTCCACACTGCTCTAAAACTAGTCTTAAGTTGATTAGAAGTTCCCTTGAACCCTAGAATCTCGTGAATTGACCGCGATCACGTCGGAGTAAACTTGCTCCTCTCTAAAGCTTTTGGTTCCCGAGTGAAAACTCGTCATTTCTTCAATCTAAGGGTATGATTGAGATTGTGAACTTGAGAAGATGACGATGGTGGCTTCCAAAAACTAGACCCGTGGAGGGTTGATGATAGTTGTGGGTTCGGTGTCTCGGGTGTACGAACGAAAGGAAAAATTTAGAAGGAATGAGGGGGTGTGAGGGTATACATGTATGTGTGTGGTCACGTGATTGGCTAAAGCCCAGATTGGGCTGCCGTGAGAGATGGAGAGAGTTATGTTAAGGGGCCTAAAGAAACTAATGCCCAAAATCTGATTAGGCTAGAACATATAGGAACTACAATGATTGGTGGACAAGAATAGATATAATCCACCTTAAAAATATATTTCTACCTATTCTTGTTCTTTAATCGTTGTAAATTTTTTGTTATGAATCCTATTCGACCCTAACTCGAGTCGACGCACTCGTGACGTCGAGTACGATTTAATTACGTCAGTAAGAAAAATAATTTAGAAATGTATATGTACATCCACATAACTAAGCCAACGAGGGTAATATCGTTGCTTTACACACTAAGGGAGAAAAATATATAATAATAAATTGGGATGGGTCGTCACAGTCTACCCTCCTTAAGAAAATTTCATCCCCAAAATTTCTACACAACAACAACAACATATCAATAATCATAAAACAGACGTGGATATAAGTCTCGCATACAATCTTCAGTTTCCTAGGTGGCTTCCTTGATTGAGTGGTTCCTCCATAAAATCTTCACCATGCGCACAGTCTTGTTCCTGAGAACCTTATCCTTCCAATCCAAAATCGTCACCGGCTCCTCATCGTGGGTCAAGTCTGGGTTAATCTTCAGTGGCTAAGGATGGATCACTTGTGATGGATCAGAGACATAGTGACGAAGCATAGATACATGGAAAACGTCATGCACTTTTGATAACTTTGGAGGTAGCTCAAGTCTGTAGGCAACTTCACCAACTCGCTCGGTGATCTAATACGGTCCAATGTAACGAGGACTTAGCTTACCTTTCTTACCGAACCATACCACACTCTTCCATAGAGACAACTTCCAAAAATACCTAATCTTTAACTTTATATACTATGTTAGTGGCATGTTTATCGGCGATACTCTTCTATCGATCCTGAGCTATTTTTCAAGTTAGCTTTAATCACCTGAATAATTTGTGCAGTCTCATCTACAATCTCAGGCCCCACTAACACTCTTTCGCCAACTTCAGACCAACATAGAGGAGTACAACAATGTTTACCATAGAGCGCCTCAAAATGTGACATGTCGATGCTAGAATGATAGCTGTTATTATAGACAAACTCAATCAAAGCCAAACGCTTATGCCAAGCGTTTCCAAACTGCAATACTAAAGATCTCAGCATATCTTTTAGCGTCTGAATGGTTTTCTTAGATTGCCCTTCCATCTGTGACTGATAAGCCGTGCTGTAAAGCAATCTCAAACCAAGAGCTTCCTGGAAAGCCACCAAAAACTTAGAAGTAAACATGTGATCCTGATCAGAAATGATACTAACCGAAACACTATGGTACTTAACAATCTCCGAGATGAAAAGCTCAACTAATCGACTCAAGGAATAGTTCTCTCGAACAGACAGGAAGTGTGCTGACTTAGTAAGTCGATCAACTATCATGTACAAGGAAACTTGTACACGAAATCCATGGTAATATTATCCCATTTCCACTGAGGTACTGGAAGTGGCTGTAATAACCCAAAAATGTTTCTTCTTCTTTGCCTTAACTTGCTGACAAACTGCACAACAACTCACATATTCAGCAATCTCTCTTTTCATACCAGGCCATTAATAGAAAGGTCGAATGGTGTGATACATCTTGGTACTCCCAGGATGCATCGCATAAGCCGAAATATGTGCTTCATCAAGTATTTCTTTCTTCAATTTTACTATATCCGGCATATACATCTGATCTTCCTGTATGAGCATGCCATCAGGTCTCTGAATTCTGAGGTCTTTCTTCTTTCCCCTAGATACTGCCTGAATCAACTCCTGAGATTCCGGATCATTCGCCTGAGCTTCGAGCACAAGATCCAATATAATCGATTTGACCTGAAAACTGGCAAGTAAAGCTTCTTTTCGATCTTCTACCTCTAATTTCATTCATGAATACCTCAATTCTGTGAGGATAGGGATATAACAAGCATGCAAAGTGCATCTGCCACCTTGTTCACACGACTAAGGTGATACTCAATCGTGCAATCATAATTACTGAGCAATTCTATCTACCTCCACTGTTGAAGGTTAAGATCATTCTAGGTGAAAATGTACTTGAGGCTTTTATGGTCTGTAAAAATCTTGCACTTTTTCCTGTACAGGTAATGCCTCTAAATCTTCACGGTAAAAATAATGACTGCTAGCTCAAGATCATGTGTGGGATAATTCATCTCATGGGGCTTCAACTGTCGCGAGGCATATGCAATTACCCTGTCATGCTGGATTAACACACAACCCAAGCCATTCAAAGAAGTGTCACTATAAATCTCAAAGTTACCACTGTCGTCTGGAAGCACCAAAATAGATGCACGAGTGAGACAATACTTCAGCTGCTGAAAAATTCGCTCACAATCATCATCCCACTCAAAATTAACACCCTTTCTAGTCAACCTCGTCAGTGGTAAAGCTATGGCTGAGAAATCTTTAACAAAACGCCGATATTAACCTGTTAGGTCGAGGAAACTCGTACTTCTGTGACAATCTGTGGTTGCTCCCGATTCTCCACTGCAACTACTTTATGAGGGTTTATCAGAATACCCTGGGCTAATATCACGTGTCCTAAGAATGACACTTGATCCAGCAAGAATTGGCATTTACTAAATTTAGCATATAGCTGATGTTCCCTCAATTCCTTCAAAACCAGAGTGAGATGTTGAGTATGCTCCGCTTTAGACTTAGAATACCCCAAAATATCATCAATGAAGACAATAACAAACACATTGAGGTACGGCCGAAATACACGATTCATCAAGTTCATAAAAGCTGCTAGTGTATTCGTTAACCCCAATGGCATCACGAGAAACTCATAATGACTATATCGAGTCCGAAATGATGTCTTCAGAACATCCCCACTCTTGATTTTCAACTGGTAATACTCATATCTCAAATCAATCTTGGAGAATATAAAGGCACCTCGAAGCTGGTCAAACAGATCATCAATACGCGACAACGGATAACAGCTTTTAATCGTTACCCGGTTCAGCTGTCGATAATCAATACATAGCCTCAAAGTCACATATTTATTTCTTACAAATAAAATTAGAGCTCCCCATGGAGAAGTACTCAGTTGGATAAAACCCTTATTAACCATTTCTTGCAACTGGGTTTTCAATTCCCTTAATTTAGTAGGAGCCATTCGATAATGAGTTAAGGAAATATGGTCTATACTTGGGATTAAATCAATAGTGAACTCTACTTCTCGATCTGGTGGTAGCCCAGGTAAATCATCAGGAAAAATATCAGGGAAATGTTTGACTACCCGTACATCCTCTACACAATAGAAGTATCATCGTTCAGTACCACGTGAGCTAAATAACCTTGACAACCTTTCCTTAGTATCTGTTTCACCCTCATGGCCAAAATAACATCATGTCTCAGTCCACTACGCTCGCCCACAAAAGTAACTACAGGCAAGTCTGGCCGATGAAAGGTAACTGTCTTCCGGTAGCAATCTAACTGAGCACGATTGTAGTGCAACCAATCCATGCCCAGAATGATATCGAAATCAACAATATCTAGTGGAACGAGATTAGCTGGCATGACGACATTCTCCACTAAAATAAGACATGTTGGAAGTATGCCCACAAAGCCACTCATTTGATGTAATAGCTTTTGGAATACTTATTGTGTTAAACTATAAAATGTTTAATAGAGGGCAAAGCTTATTGTTATTCACTATTTATTGTATTATGTGTTTAAGCAATAAGGGAATCCAAGGAATGTATTTAATCTAAGAGAGAAGTGATCTAAGTGAGTTGGATTAATGAGACCTTTCTCTTATGTTCATTCCTGAAACGTTCCTAGCCATAGGATTGCCAATTGGGCATTGACAATTCGCTAAGGTTAGTATGTGTTAAGTTAACTCAAGCGTGAGTATGACTAGTCTCAAGTCATTTAGTGTTGGACACTGAGACAAACACATAGGTGCTCAAAAGGTAATTGAGTACATTGAACTACGATCAAAAGGAGTTCGAACATACATGTCATGTAAGAACTCATAAGTTGCAATATGCAAAGTAGTCCTTTGACCTGAGGCATCATAGATGTCTAATGGTTGGGTCCTTGATCTTTGATCATGTCAAAGGCATTCCATTGAGAATGTCCACGGCATCATTGAGGTCAAGCTATCTAGTCATGTAGGCATATGAATGCACAACAAGGGATCTCTAACCTTCCATGGTGGAAGGAGAATACTCTGAGATATGATTCGAGAGTCTTTGGCCAAAGCATATGAATATGACTTAGGAAGTTTGTTCCAAATCATATTCAATTGAATCATATAGAGAAGTATCACATTGGATAGTAGACATGAAACAAACTATCACTTAAACAATGTGATCGAGAGTATTGTATTAGAGAATGACCGTATTGCGTTGTAGTTGTAACTGGATAGGTTCTCCAACCACTTCTACTTAGTTTGGGTAGCCATGACATACTGCTAGGTGTCACTCATGGTTTGTGGAAGCCCTGAGGATTAGCAAACACTAATCTTCATCAAAGGGAGAATTGAAATGTAGTTTCAATTCACAATCGATCGTTAAGAGTAATAATCGCCCACTGCCTCGCTAAATGGAACCTAATGGATCGTACACCGAGTAAGGATGAATGTGAAGATACAAAAGAGATGGATAAGCAATTAAATGGTTTAATTGAGAATGGTCAAGATTAATTAATTAGTTAATTAATTATACGAAAGGTTCGTATTAGGCTTTTAAGTTGGTTTTGGGTTTCGGGGCCTAAAAGGGTTTTTGGTCCAAAAGGCCCATTGAGTTTAGGCCTAAACTCAATGGAAATTAACCCAAAATCAAAGCCAAAACCGGCCTAGGGTGAAAGGGTAGCAAACTTGAGTTAATTACAAGTTTGCCACTCAAATGTGAGGTGGTATCAAGGCAACTTTATAGCCATTCTCTCACTAGGGTTTTCTTGAGGCAAAGAGGAGAAACATTTTCTCTTTTTTTTCTCCATATAGGCCGGCCAACTTAGGGGGTTTTTACTAGCATCAAAAACTCTCTAAGTCATCCATCTTCTCTTCACACCATATCCTTGGTGTGGAGACTTAGAGACACCAAATCTTTGGTGTTCTTGGAGATCATTTCCTCATATCCTCCAGGAGCAAAGGAGCATCAACAAAGAAGAAAATCACAAGGAAGATCCAAGGAGCTAGGAGGTGACTTGAAGGCCCTCCACTTGGGTGAATCCCTTGTGTAAACAAGGATGAGCTTCAAGGGTAATGAATCTCAAATCTTTCATTCTCTTTAATGTTGTTAAAGAGTCTTATGGTTCACCATTCTCTAGGCTTTGAAAGTCATGGGTTTTAGAATTGTTTTTTAATGCATGCCTATTTTAAAGTGTTATTAGTTTGCATATGTGTTCAAATGTTCTCACATGTTCTTAGCTAGGACAAAATTTTTCCTTCAAGACATCCTTGATATGCCTAGCTAACATAACATGCCTCACCTCTAGGCATCGAAAACTCTAACTCATAACCGAGATGTGTGGGGTAGGGTTGCGTCTTTTGAGCAAATGTATGAGAAATAACAAAGTGTGTGGCACCTGAATCGATTAATACTCTAGCAAAGTGACCAAGAATGTTCAACGTACCCATAATCAGATCGAGATTACTCTAAGCATCCTGCAGTGTAATGTGGTAGACACGGCCATGCGTTTGCTAACGACATCTACAACCTCTGTTACCTTGATTTCTTTGTCCCTGTATACCTCATCCCTGACCTGGCTGATTAGGCTGCCTCGTCGATCTGGCACTGCTAGAAGCAACCTCAACGTTCTGGGACTGTCCCCGAGAATAGCACTTTGGTCTACCACCTGGATACGGTGCATATGGCGCATAACCTCCCTGATACTGAGGGTAACCACCCTGATAGTACGGATCATGTGGATACTGGTATGGTCCTCTAGAATATGGAGCTATGTCTCCCTGATAGTGGTATACACCACCAGAACCTGTCAGGGTATAACCACTAAACCTTGGAACCTATTGAAGAGGAACTGTGGTGGTAAGCCAGGAGGCTGGGGTTTCTGCTGACTTTGCAAACACTGGTTAACCCGATGTCTCATTTGACCACAAATAAAACATCCACATCTACATTGTCTACAATCCCTAAAATGCCGATTATTACACCTACGACAGAATGGAGCACCATGATTGTTAAAATCTCTTTGTCTCTGGAAATAAAAACCTCTTGAGGATCGGTCGCCCCTCTGTGGCGCCGTAGAACTCGAACCCTCACTAGATGAATCAGAGCTAGTACCACTCCGCTTAAAACTCTGTGTTTTGTGAGGACCATAAGATGACTAGCATTTATCTTTATTATTATTATTTTTTCTTCCTTTTCATCACTATCACTTAGAGCATTTTTTTGAGTCCTCAACCCGAAATAATACCTGGAAAAACTCCTGGTAAGTGAAACAAGGAGTCGAAGTCGCCATAGAGCGCAACTTCTTGCGAGTACCCTTCTTAAATCGTTTGAGCATCTTCGCTGGATTAGCAACAATTTATGGACAATATCAGAACAAATCGGCGAATTTACGATGACAATCTGTAGCTGGCATTTTCCTCTGCTTTAAATTCAAGAATTAGTCCTTCTTATGATCTAGATACTTTGGTGGTATAAATATGGTGTGAAATTTCTGTGTAAACACCTCCCAATTATTTGCATCTTCAAATGACAATAGTCAGGATTCTTGCATCCACTAGGATGCAACCTTATAACGTAAAAACCAAACGGCTGTCTCGACCAATCTGTCATCTATAAGCGTTCCCTGACGCTGCATTACTCGAAAAGTCTTCTCAAGATGATTGAGCCACAGCTGAGCTTTCTCAACTCCTTTATTGCCCAAGAAATTATTAATCTAGAGGTGAGATATGGTTTTAAGAGTAGTCCTCTGAGGAGGACGAAGTGAGGATTGTATGGCGTGAGCAATAGCTTCACCTAACTGACCAAAATCAGGAAATTCAGACTCAGAGGAAGTACGTGGCTCTCTACGAGGCAGCATGATTCTGACATAAGAGATCAAAATGATTAGAACACCAACAAAGTACATAGGACTGCCAAACCTAGGCTCTGATACTTAACTGACACACCCCGACCGAAGTCGAGGCATGTTGGCTATCACGTGAAGGTGACGTAGTCATGTGGCAACAAAAATGATGATAGTATGAAAATGTGAATAAATAAAAATAAAAATAAAACTAATTTTAACTAGGAATAAGGTATAAGTGTGTGTGTGTGTGTGTGTGTGTGTGTGTGTGTGTGTGTGTGTGTGTGTGTGTAATTGTTCAAGCCAAGATACAAGTGTCTCAGAGCATATGTAACATAAGTGCAGTATAGCAAACTAAGTATTACTTGTATAGAATAGGAAGAAGATTCCTACATTTATTTAAAAGACTGTTAGAACCGTCGGAGAGTCCTCATGAGCCACAGAGAGATTCAACTAGCTAGGACCTGGAAGGGTGCAAAATAGAAAACATGAGTGGGCAAAAATAAAGCTTTTGAAAACACAATTATCTTTTTGAACGTACTAACCCCTCACTGTAAAACCCGTATAGTTCCCAAAAAATAATAATATGTATGTATATAAAAAAAATGCTCAAAAGCAGTGAAAATAGAGGTATGCCATGTCAAAATGTTTAACAATAAAATGTGCAAGGCAGGTGATATAAATCAATGTAAAATAATAGGCCAGCGGGAGTCACCTAATGTGACCTGTACAGTTGGACTTATAGCTTATCAACCTATGCATGCACACGAGTCAGAATCACCTAATGTGACATGTACGACAGGCTGGGTGTAAATAAGTAGGCTCAAGTGCTACGATTACGTCAAAGCTGTGCGATGAATCGCGGGTCACTTACAAGTCGGAACCACCTATTGTGGTCTGTACTATAGGCTGACACCAGACTTGGATCCAAGGTGAGTGTGTGGTGTGGGAGGTGAACAATCATGTGAAGGCTGTGCCCTGGCCTCAGGCAGGAATACTAACACCGGGGTGTTGGATAATAAGTTATAAATGCATAAATGCATAATAATATACAATGCAACCAATACCATCATAGTGTACTCACCTGAAGCTTACATGACCCTTCGCATCATCATTCAATACAATGCATAACTATACTAATGCAATAATAAAAATGTAATGCATTCATGACATGGCATTTTAAACATAAGCTTATTTAAAACGGTTTCTAGGAATCGTAAAGTGTATATATATAGGAGTGTGCTATCCACACACCTCTTTTTACTTCTCACACACCCCTATTAATTTTTGTCCGTTAGATCTTCTTCAATTCATCTAATCTGACGGCCGAAATTCAAAAAGGTGTGAGAGAAGTAAAAAGGGGTGTGTGGATATCACACCCCTATATATATATATCGAAAAATAAAAGCCCACTCACTGATAAGTAGCAGAATCGTAGCCCCCTAACCTCACCAATCCACGCTCGTCCTCATGGTACGTCTCACCTATATGGGAAACAACTAATTTAACGTTAATTCGATAGCATATATACAAAACCTAGGAATAACTTCTCATACGTTGCTCAATTGGGGTGTTTGAATATATCAACGTGATCTACTCGACAACATGAATACTTTAAGAAAAAATTTCCAACCCCGGACAGGCCTTCACGTGCCGGCTACGCCCAGGCACGTGCGGTTCGTGTGACTAATGGCGTTAGGAATATTCCGTCAATTTGATAGAATATTTCGTTAAAGATAACTGATGGTACCTTAACACCATTAGAATATTCTTTTAACTTTAGCGAAATATTCCCATTCTTCTTTGGTGGACCTTGCCAGACTCCACCGTTCGCTATCGTCTGCACTTGCCGGAAACGGGAAAATTTTCAAAGCTTTATAACTTTGTCATTTCTCAACCAAAATCCATGAAATTTATATAGATTTAAAGCTCTTGAAGAGTAGAAAACATTCGTACCTATTAGGAGTCCAAAATTATACGAAAAACGGTCGAAAAACCCTCGACAACTCTGGCCAAAATTGGAACTTCTCAAAACCACCTACTCCGACGTCCACACTGCTCTAAAACTAGTCTAAGGTCCTTATTAAGTTGATTAGAAGTTCCTTCAAACCCTAGAACCTCGGAATCGACCGCGATCACGTCGGAGCAAACTTGCTCATCGCTAGAGCTTTTGGTTTCCGAGTGAAAATCGTCCTTTCTTCAATTTAAGGGTATGACTGAGATCGTGAACTTGAGATAATGATGATGGTGGTTTCCAAAAACTAGATCTGTGGAGGGTTGGTGATAGTTGTGGGTTAGGTGTCTCGGGTGTACGGATTAAAGGAAAAATTGAAAATGAATGAAATGGTGTACTTGTGTGTGTGTGTGTGTGTGTGTGTGTTTGTGGTCACGGGATTGGCCAAAGAAGAAAGATTGAGCTGCCGTGAGAGAATGAGATAGTTATGTTAAGTGGCCCAAAGAAACTAATGCCCAAAATCTGATTGGGCTAGAACATATAGGAACTACAATGATTGGTGGACAAGAATAGATATAATCCACCCTAAAAATATATTTCTACCCATTCTCGTTCTTTAATCATTGTAACTTTTTCGTTACGAATCCTATTCGGCCCTAACTCTCGTCGACGCACTCGTGACGTTGAGTACGATTTAATTATGTCGGTGAGAAAAATAATTTAGAAATGTATATGTACATTCACGTCACTAAGCCAACGAGGACAATATCGTCACTTTACACACTTGGGGAGAAAAATATATAATAATAAATCGGGACGGGTCATCACATGCTGTTCATTCTTTATTGACTACGTGACATCATTTATTGTATAAACTTCATAATCAATATTGTTTATTGTCATTATCATTATATAAAAATTATATTTTTCTTTTAAAAAAAAAGAAATTCTTTTTACTTCATTTATTAAAACTTTATTCCTTTTCAAATTTTAATCAAGGTCATTAGGTTTTAATACACGTCATTACTTATTTCAATAATAAAATATTTACATGACAAGATAATTAAATTTTATTTCTTTTAAATTAAATTGTATTTCTAAATATATTCATAGAGTGTTAGAAACATTACATTTTGTATATTTATATTTATGGCTAAACTTTATATCATATATTTTTATTTTTAGTTTGTACCCATTTTCAATTTGCAAGTTGCAACCCTTTTTTAAGTTGTACCAATTTTATTTTCAGTTTTAATTTGTACTCATATATTAATTTCTTTTTGTGCCCATATTATTTAAACTTTTATTTGTATTCATAATTTTTTAACCTTTTATTTGTACTCGTAATTTATTTATAATGTACCCATATTTCTTTAAAATTGTACCAATTTGTTATATGCAAAATATACCAATTTTTTTTGTAAGTACCATTTTTTAATGTAAAATATACCCATTTTTAAATGTACAATCTATTTATTTTTAATCTAAAAATGTACCCAATGTTTTTTGTAACAACCCGTCCCGGAATTTTTATTTCGATGTTATGAAATGACCATTATGCCCTTGAGTTCGGGCGAACGTTTATGCATGAGTTTAATAATTTTTGGGCCAATTATAGAATTATCCTAATTATTGGGGGCCAATGAAAAGTTAGGAAAATAATTGTGGTGATTGGTGGTCTTGATTCACCTCACCACCGACACTCCTCTCTCTTTCTCACGTCTCTCAGACTCTCTCTCCTTCTCATATCTCTCGACTGCCTCTCTCTCTCTGCCATAACACACGGCTCACACACTACCCATACCAAAAACTCGTAGATCGACCAAACAAATTATATATTCAGACTCGTGAAGTCCTTACGAACTCAACCATACCAATTTCAGGTAAGAATTACGACGATTTCACGTCCAAAACTCAAGGTTTATATTTGGCACTATTCATCAACTTTTTATACGTTACGTTTTAGGAGAATCTGAGATCACATGAGTGTTTGTTGGGTCCTCTAGAGGCTCGGTGACGTTCGTTTGGCAAGCTTTGACGTCGGGATTGTCGAGAACAAGGAGAGGTCGAAACTTGGAGATTTCTCGACGCAATTCTCGTTGGTTTTCGAAGTTATTGAAGGTATAGACTTGTTCTACTCTCAATTTAGAGCATTTTGGTGAAAATTTCATGAAGAATGGTTGAGAAACGAGTGAGAAATCACACGCGGAAGTTTTCCGGTCACCGGAAGAAATCAGTCCGGTGAGGACAGTCGGAGAAGGCGCGTGGGGGGGCGCGTAGTCTCGTGGCATTCCTGGCGTGTGGGGGCGCGTGCGGGACCCTAAAAATTTTCTAAAAATATCACGACGTCCGTGACGTCGTGTAGGTCGCGTTGGTATATTCGTATGCCAAAATTGAGCTATGTATGAGAAGTTATTCCCGTATTTGCGTGTATGTGCTTAAATAACGTATTTATAGTAATTTCTCATATAGGTGAGACATATACCGAGGACGAGCGTAGCCAGGCTAGACGCGGGGGCTACGACCCAGCGACTTCTCAGTGAGTGGGCAGCTATTTACCGTATTTACCTATATGTTATTATTATTTTCCCAGAAAACGATAAATGAACGTTTATGTGATTTTAATGCCATGCAAAGTATTCATATATTATTATTGATGCATTAATGATTGTATATTCATATGTTGGTGCTGCGGATGCACAGGTAAGTGGCAGGTAAGATTATATGCTGGTTATGATGAGAATGATGTGATATGATGTGATTAGAGCTCATATACTTGCACATTGATATTAGTGCTCCCGCCCAGAGTTAGAGGCATAGTCTTTCACGTGTCGTTCACCTCTCGCACCGCATGCTCGCCTTGGATCCAAGTTAGGTGCACAGTCTTGTCGTATAGACCACCTTTGAGTGGGTTCGACTCGTAGGTGACCCGCGAATCATTCGCACAGTCTTCACGTGATTGTAGCACTAGAGCATATTTACTTGATATACATGATGATGAGTAGACCACCAGATGTGGTAGTGATGATTGTGCAGTATTGATATACATGATGTTATGAGCTATATGAGATATTAGATGGCCGAGGGCCAAGATGATTACCTGGCATTTGATCACATTAACCGTTTATGATTGAGTTTCTGTTTTGGATACTTTGGCATGGCATACATATACTTTTCAGCATGATTTTGAGAACCTATATGTATATACGAGTATATATTTTGATTATGGGAAATTATACAGGTTTTACGGCGAGGGGCTATATGTTTGAGTAAAGATTGGTTTTGAAAGGAATTGTTTTGCTGACCCACTCAGTTTTGTTTTTCGCCCCTCCAGGTACTAGGTAGCTAGAGGTTCTTTTGGTGGACGCGAGGGCTTATCGGCAGTTCTGACATATTCATTTATGTATGACACCGGTGGTGTTATCTAAACTTATTTCATGCTTGACTGCATTCAAACTTAGAACGCTCTGATTATGTATAAGTACCTTATTATGCCTCTAGTACACTATCTTACCTAGGTTGCTAGTGGTTTTGATTTTAATTAGTTCGTACTTAGTTATCGATTATCGCTTCCGCACCGTGCACATGGCTACGTCACACTCACGTGACGGCCAGCACGCCCCACTTTCGGGTTGAGGTGTGTCATTTTTTATATATAAAATGTACCCATTATTTTTCATATAAAATGTAGCTATTTAATTTATATAAAACATGCCCCTTTTTTGTATGTGAAATGTACCCACATTTTTATATGAATATACCAATTTTTTGTATGTAAAATGTACCCAAATTTCATTATATAAATGTACACATATTTTTATAAAAATAAAAAAAAAATGACTCTTTTTATAATCTAGAATGCACCCATAAGCAATTATTATTATTATTATTTTTTTGTTGTTGTTGAAACCCATAAGCAAATTTGCATAATTAAATCGGTAGTGTAAATGAAAGCAAAATAATGGTTTGAGTTTTTATTAGTATTATTGCATCTCTTTTATTATTATGTCATTTATGTGGCAGAAGAGATACCTCAATAAAAAACTTAAAATACATAAAATTTGAGTCTATAACAGTCAATGATCAAGGACGGCAACTAAATTATTCCTAAATTGATTCATTCGATCATGATATTTATACTTTAAAAAGTGTCGTTACTAAAAAATGAATGATTGAAGGCATAGGCCTGAGAAGTGCTTGTCCTTAAACTTATCCAACCCTACGGGTACTGCTTATCCTCTCCAGCAAAGGTGAAGCTATAAGTTGCTAGCTATCTAGTAGTAGTATAGTGGGTGCCGCAGCAATTTGGTACTTAGCTGGATTAGCCTTTGTGGTGGGAACGGAACGCACATGGTTGCACATGTGTCCATACTGATGTACTCCGTTGTGACGAAACCCCGTAGACCCACGCCACGACAACTTGGTCTTTTGATTTGGTGCACCCAAATCCCAATACTTGACTTTATTTCTTACTATTAATGTTCCAACGGGTAATTTGTGTGATGCCCCCACTTCAAATTTTAGCATGCATTTGTTTGCCCAAATTCCGCAAGTCCTTTTAGGTTTTGGCCTTATAATTGCACAAGTCCAATTTTCCCAATTCCTTCACGTGGGAAGTCATCATCACCATGAATTGTGAATCGACTTTTCTCGTGGTGTTAATCGGTGGTGAACTCAAGAATTATTGAGGAAGGTGCGAAATATAAAAGACATTCGCCCATTATTGACGTATGCTTGTCTTGTAGAAAAATGTTGTAATTTGCAAATTTCTATTGGTCATTCCTACAATATCTACTTATTTGAGTCGTGCGTCAACTCTTATACTACAAAACGTTGTAGCAGATTATTCATTCCCAACAGCTTCAACACAAATATGTTAAGACCAAAAACACTCAAATCGCTACAACATATTTGTTAAGTGTTTGCCTCCCAAACAATTAGGTTTCTACGGTGATGCATCTTTTTAAGCTCATTTTCGATATCCAAGGTTATATACATCGTGCACCGATGCTGCTTCTATCTTTTTTTTTTTGTGCTAGCACCTGCTTTTTCAAGATATCTGATAATACGCAGTTATCCCACCAAGTGTTTCACCAACGAAGTACAACCGTAACCATAAATGACGTTATCTCGTGCGAAAAGCATCGTTCATTAAAGGCCGCAATAGCTACGAAACTATTGGCAGGATTTCAACAATCTATACTAGTGCCGCTTGGGGAACTCTGGTGTAGGCATGAACCTCCAGATGCCGGAGTCGGAGAAGAACTTATAGTCACTCATTTTAATTACTGCACTATACACAAACACTTGTCATATTTGTTATAAACCAATATATAACAATTCAGTAGCAGCAAGACATACTATAAATGTATCATTACTGTAGTAGTTCAAATATTGTAAATGGTGAAAGGAAATGAAATGCTATGTGATGTTAAGAGCGACCTATTAAAGTATTTTTTTTAATAAACGATGTTATCTATATTGAGGGGAATGAGTGGACTTAGTCTCACAATAGGCTAGTAAAAATGTAGTTCAAATTCGATTTTGGCGAAAATTGAACCTAAGACCTCTCACTTACAAATGAAAAGGAATACCACTAGATCGTAGTATTGAGTGACTAATATTATACTAGAATGATAATTTTTCCAACGAATACTATAAAAACGACTTATAAATTATTATTTTGATACCATTTTGCATTTTAAGGGGGTGTATTCAATTGGGAATTTGAGAGATTTTAATAAATTTATAAATCCATGAATTTTTACAGAATTTAACTGATTTGTAGAGATTTTATGTAAAATTTTGATTAAATTCCATCCAAATCTCATGGGAAGATGTGAGATTTGTGGATGCTTAAATTTACTACAAAATGTCTCAAATTCCCTCAAATTCCTTAACTTTTCCAACTTTTCTAAATTTTAATTCTAATTGAATACACCTAAAATATTATAAATTTCTTTAAAATTCTAATTGAATACACCTAGATTTCTAATGATTTTAATACTGGATTTCCAAGGATTTCAATAAACTATCTTAAAAATTGAATACATTGAATTTCAGAGAATCACTTAAAATCCTGTTTGAATACCCTTAGATTCATTAAAAGAATTAAAATCCCTCAAAATCCCAATGTAATACACCCCCTTTAATCAAGGGAGCTTTTAAAGCTCCTGATACTGTTCACTTTAATGAAAAACCACATTTTTACACTAAAAAGTCAATCCTGGTACTATTCACTTTACCCTTTGTTTTGTTCTTATCATTAAAACTCAAAATTTTCAAGCCATTTTCATTAATTTTCTTTTTAATCAATCCGTAACGTGACACGAACCTCAATCTAAAAACGAGGCCCAAAATCCAAAATGGGCCAGCATACAGAGCCCAAATTACGTCGCGCATTTTCAGCCCATAATGTAGAATCGGGATGGGACTGGATGAACTGGACTCAGTTCAACAGATCCAATCCATTTTCCCAATAGTGAAAAAAGTAAAAAGACAAAAAAGGTAAAAGGTCAAAACACGCGGCATTGCATTGCTTGATGTCCACGCACGCCTCATTGCTTGATGTCCACGCCGCTGCCCTTTCCGTTTCCATATCCTCCGTTTGGGAGGAACATATATTCCAATTCCAAAGGGGCCAATCCCGTGAAAGCCCAACTGGCCACCACCAGCAGCCCTCACTTTCTTTTCCCGCCGTAACTCCTGATATCTGTTTGGAAATGCTTTAAAATCGGCGTCGTCATGGTTTCGGAATTGAGTCGTCAATGTTATCGTCATATGTTGTTTAAGATTCTACTGGGAAAGTTAAGATGCACAAATTCTCGTTTTGAAAGAATTAGAAAACAATACGATTAAATTAGAATTTTTTAACGCATAAATAAAAAAAATATCATGCAATTAAATTAGGGATCCTAAAAGTGGAATTGCAATAGGCAAGAAAGTGTCATTTACGGAGTAGGAATGGAATGAGATGGTAATAGGAGGGGACATAATTCTACTCCGTTATTTACTGGCTCAAATAGGAATAGGAAACGTAATTATATTATAGGAGTGTAAGAATATCTCTAAAGGAAATGTCAAATTACAATTAATGGCTGATGTAGCAATTTGAAGTCTTATGTCAAATTTTATACTTCTCTAATTAAATTGTCAAATGTTATATTATTATTTAAATAAAGCTTTAAATGGTTGTAATTATTAAAAAATGTTGAAACAAAATTTTTATGGGTTGAAATGTTAGTGGAATAAACTTAATTTGTAGACTGAATTGACAAACTAAATGATGTGTCACCAATAAGAAATAAAGACGTTAATTAACACTTAAGTACTAATTTAATCATCAATTTTCATATCATTGGGTTTATAAAATTTGGTTAACAAATTTAGTCTTCCAAGCATTACACTAAAAATGAACTTGACCTTGATGTCAAATTTGACTCCAAATCACAAAGCCTTCAACTCCAATTAGCAGATAACACTTCAGTTAGAAAGAGTTTTAATATCAAATATTTACACATTTCACTCAGTATTTTAACGTTTCTTTTGGAGATGCTATAAAACAACACCCCTAAAAGCAAAACCGGAATAGGAGATAAATTCGGAATTGTAATCAGATTTTAGGAATGTAAACCCCATCTTATATAAATAGATAGGGGGCGGCGATCGTTGAAAAGACAGACAGCCGAGAGAGATTAGTTTGAGAGTTTGCACTCTATTGTTAAGCCGTTATTTTTTCTGCACCTCCGTAACTCCTACGCCCCCTTCTACTCACTATCCGCTCCTCCTCCTCAGCTTCCTACAACCAGCGCCGCCATGGTGCCCCACCTGAAAGACGACGCGTATCTCGAGGCCGTAATCCCGAAGCGCATTAAGCTCTTCGAGACCATACAGGCCCAGCAGCTCGCCCACCGCCAGTCCCTCCCCTCCGATCCCATCAAGTAAGCCCTAAACCCTAACTCTAAACTCCGCCTTTCGGTGTTTTTTGCTACGGAATGTATACGGGTTTGGATTTTGATTTTGTTTGGGGTTTTGTAGGATTACACTGCCGGGTGGACAGGAGAAGGAAGGGAAGAGGTGGGTGACTTCGCCATTCGACATTGCCAAGGATATTTCCAAGAGCTTGGCTTCCAGCGCTGTGATTGCGAAGGTCAATGGGGACCTTTGGGACATGACCAGGCCGCTGGAGTTTGACTGTGAGCTCAAGCTCTTCAAATTTGAAGACGATGAAGGACGTGATACTTTCTGGCATTCCAGCGCTCACATTCTTGGACAGGTAGCCGGAGTTGGCGAATTTGTAGTTTGTTGAATTACATTTTGAGGGTTTTGTTGTGTATTTGATTTTCGATACGTTGCAGGCACTTGAGGTTGAGTATGGATGCAAGCTCTGTATAGGTCCGTGCACTACAAGAGGAGAGGTCAATTATTTACCTTTGCGTATGAGTTTTTCAGTTTTTGGTTTGTTTATGCTATGTTATCATGTGTTTTCGTTTAATTTTGCTACGTCTGTTCGATCATTGTCTGATATTGTATGACTTTTGCTCAATTGGTTATCGTTCGGGATTATGCTAGTTTCTTCAAATACTGCGTAAACTTTTTTGGTGAAAAGTAATTGTCTTGGAGATTATTTCATCAACATTTTATTTTCAATTTTAATGTGCAATGTATCTTACCATGATATAATAACTGGTTTCTGTTGCCTGTACATGTGTCTGTTCTTATGTACTCTCTGGTTGACAGTGTTGTTGGGATGGAGTTCTTTGTTGTTCTTTTCATGTGTAATTTATCACTTGGATATTGTAATTTTGTAATCCTAGTCTTTGAAATGAATTTGTATACAGTTCATTTTAGTTTCTGGATTACTCATTTGGGTCCCTTATGAAATTCAATGACAGGGTTTCTATTACGATGCTTTCTACGGTGATTTGGGCTTGAATGATGAACACTTCAAGGACATTGCATCAGCGGCAGACAAGGCTGTTAAGGTACCGTTTATTCTCTTGTAGAATAGTTAAAATGTATTCTTTTTGCATGGAGGAATTTCTTTATCCTTCACCGTTTGCAAAATTTATAAGTTGCTTCAACATTTTTGTCTTTCTTGTCGAGATTCTTAGACTGATTGTAGATTGATGCTTCAATATTTTACTCTTGCTTGTTGAAACTCCTTTGACTGGTTTGCTGCATCTTTTTCCCCAGGCTAAACAGCCTTTTGAGCGTATTGAAGTAACACGTGAACAGGCACTAGAGATATTTTCTGATAATCAATTCAAGGTAAGTGAAGATGTTCGTTTTTTTCCTCATCAATAAATGATACTCATTAAATGTGCATTCCGTGCTCTCAAAATCAATCTCAGATGTGTTTATTTTTCACTAATTTTGATCAGGTTGAAATCATAAATGATCTTCCGGCAGACAAAACCATCACAGTATATAGATGTGGCCCCCTGGTTGACTTGTGCCGTGGACCCCATATACCAAATACATCCTTTGTCAAAGCATTTGCATGTTTGAAGGTACGTGTTCCCCTGGCATTTTAGAGCTGTAGATAATATATCATCTTGTATGCATGTATTGTCTGCGTATTTAACTTATGAATATGTAATTTCAGGCTTCTTCAGCCTACTGGAGGGGAAATAAAGACCGTGAAAGTTTACAGAGAGTTTATGGAATATCATATCCTGATAAGAAAAGTCTGCAGGTGATATTTTATTTTTTACCTTTTATGGGGTTTTGGTTTTTCTTAGCAGTATCTGAAATCTTTTCTCTGTCATGTTTTAAAATTGAATTTGGTGGCTCTAGTACCTTATATTGAAGTTCAAACCATAATCAAAAGATGTGGCAGGTCTTATGATATTTATAAAAATTGGGAAGTAGTCAGGCTATGAATTGTGATGGAACAAGATTGCAACCTATGCCAATATCTTCTATTGGATGTTGGTCTTGGATTATTTCACTTATCACCATCAACCATTTTTCTGCAGATATACATCCAGAAGCTGGAAGAAGCAAAAAAGTATGACCACAGACTGTTGGGTACAAAGCAGGAGCTCTTTTTTTGTCACCCACTTAGGTATGGATGGAGCTAATACTTCTTCATTGCATAATAGATCAAGATTCCCCATGATTTCCATTTGATTATTTCTTCTTGTCAAATTCAGTCCAGGAAGTTGGTTCTTCCTCCCTAATGGGACTCGGATTTATAACAAACTAATGGAGTTCATAAAGAATCAATACAGAGAACGAGGCTATAAAGAGGTGACATTTAATGTTCTGTTTTTACGTCATTCTATTAATCTTGAATAATTTTCACCTAATTTGCTTTTCTTTGGTAGGTAATATCACCAAACATGTACAATATGCAACTTTGGGAAACATCTGGCCATGCTGCAAATTACAAAGATAATATGTTTGTTTTTGAGGTGAGTTTTGACATGATACTTAAGGGTTCAGCTATATCATCTTTATGTTTAAACTTAAAAGCAACCAAACTTACGAAGACATTTATATTTTTCGGGATATGCATGAATAGTGAATATCAAATGTTGGCTATGTATATATTAATCTGTTGATATCTAATCCTGTGCCACCTAAGCGTGTCTGATTCTTTTTGGGAACTTTGTTTACCTAATATCCTGAAGGGGTCTCTTATAGATGATTGAGATTTCCATTTAGTTATTCCGTGTGAAAGAACAGGACCATGTTTAACTATGAGAATGAGACCGTTACAAAGTTGTTATGCTTGGAAATGAAGAATATGTTTAATCTGCTGGATTTTGCATTTTCTTGCAGATTGAGAAACAAGAATTTGGATTGAAGCCAATGAATTGCCCAGGGCATTGTTTGATGTTTCAGCATAGGGTTCGTTCTTATAGAGGTATGCCTTTAAACATAATTTTTTTTTTGACCTTTTACTCTTTTATATTGCTCAATAAGAAAGTCATTCTGTATATGGAGGTCATTTTATGGATGTCCGCCTGGTCTTTTATCTCTTGGATTGGCCTTGTGGGCTTCTTGGACCAGTCTCTCAGTGTCAGTATGAGTTGTGTGTTGCATATTTCTGGGGTGTTTTTTTTCAGTGTAACATGACTATTAAAGTACTATAAATTGTTACTTTATTTGACATTTTTGCACCATACTCATTTTCATTTGTCTTTTTTTTTTTAAACCTTGACCACAGAACTTCCACTTAGACTCGCTGATTTTGGTGTTTTGCATCGCAATGAGGCCAGTGGGGCACTGACTGGATTAACACGTGTACGGAGATTCCAGCAGGTATACTTCCACAGCCTCGTTTTATTTTTAATTTAGGTGTCTCATGTTCGTCATCAACCTGCCTTGTAAACAACTAAACACATATGATTATCCTGACTTCCGGTTTGTTAGTTCATAGGAGCTCATATTTCTAATATGCTTGTCAGAGCCCTTAATGATGCACTTTATTATCAGAATATTTATATTTTTTGTCATTCTTTTCTTCTATTAATTTTCTGGTTACACGATACCCTTCTGACAAGTTTTTGTCCAAAATATGCTACAGGATGATGCCCATATCTTTTGCAGGGAGTCCCAAGTGAGTTGAGCTTAATTGAAATGTACATAACTGTTTAAATTTTTTGGTTTTGTTTTGTTCTTAAGCCTTTTGTATTTTGTGCTTCTATTGTCAGGTAAAAGATGAAGTGAAGGGTGTCTTGGATTTCATCCAGTATGCCTATAATATTTTTGGCTTTTCTTTTGAACTGAAGCTATCAACAGTAAGATCTTGCTACCTATGGTTAAAGCTTCAAACCTCTTGACTTCATTACTCAAGGATGCAAATTTCATATTTGTTGTGTTGCACAACATTTGATGGGTATTTCCGTTGCAGATGCCAGAAAAGCACATGGGAGATTTGGCAACATGGGAGAAAGCTGAGGCTGCCCTTGCAGACGCGTTAAATGAGTTTGGCAAGCCCTGGCAGGTACTTTTTACATTCTATACAGTATGATGGTAAAATTTATAAACTTTCATTGTAGTGGAGCCAGGGTAGTCATATTTATATTTTAGCTCAGTCCAAAATAGGTTCACTCATTGTAGCTGAGCAGCATTTTTTAAATAAAGAACGTTGAGCTGAATGGATAGATTTGAGCCATACACCATTATATACTCCACCGTTTTACCATTGACATAGTTTGAACTGACAAATTTCTGTAATTGTTCGGTTGCCAATCTGGTCCATTATCTGTGTTTTGTTTTCTTAAGCTGTACATTAGGGCCCCCTGAATTTCTTGTTTGTGTGTGGATGCTTACATTGTTAGTCGTGCTACACAGATAAATGAAGGGGATGGTGCTTTTTATGGACCAAAGATAGATATCAGTGTCTCTGATGCGTTGAACAGAAAATATCAGTGTGCAACACTACAGGTATCTGATGATCAGTTCCTTTATGTTTTATGCCTCTTTCATTTTGTTTTTGGTTGCTGTGTAACTATCTGACTGTCATTGAAAATATTGTGGTTGCAGCTTGATTTTCAGCTTCCACAGAAGTTCGAGCTGTATTACTCGGCAGAGGGGGAAGAAGGCAAGTTGGAGAGACCTGTTATGATACACAGAGCTGTTTTAGGTTCTGTTGAGCGTATGTTTGCTATATTGTTGGAGAACTACAAAGGGAAATGGCCCTTCTGGCTTAGTCCACGTCAAGCAATTGTTTGCCCCGTCTCGGACAAATCCCAACCTTACGCTCAGGAGGTAGTGTATGACAGTGCTTTTCTGGTTTTTATTGGTTGACCACTATGAGATTGTATGAACTTTTTGTCATGCCCCTTTTTGGATATGAGATCCATATAAATGCAGTTAATGGCATGCACACTTTCCGGCTTTGATAGGTTAGGTTAAATTATTCTGTATTGTTAAGTCATGTATAAGATATTGTTGTTGCAATTTTGTAGGTTCGGGACCGTATCCATGAAGCTGGTTATTATGTGGATGTTGACACAAGTGATAGAACCATCCAAAAGAAGGTAAGCATTCAGTGTTGTCCTCTGCATTACGTTTTTGGTTTCATATTGTTTGTTATTTTATGAATTATTAGATGTCCATTGGGTTTAGTGGTTCCATAATGGGAGCTGGCTCTCTCCCATCTCATAAAGCCGGACAACTCTGGTGAAACCACAATACCTTTTGTCCAACAGATTGTTCATTGTTGCTTGATTGTGTTTGTCTCTGCAGGTACGAGAAGCTCAGATAGCGCAATACAACTACATTTTGGTTGTTGGCGAAGAGGAAGTCAAGACCGGGCAGGTTCTCTTCTTTTCTTGTTCTCTAATTTATTTATGTTATATTTCACGCTAGTTCAACCGTCTTGTATAAGTTATTTGGTTGACAAGTTAAATCTTTGATCCGTATCGTTCCAGGTGAGCTTACGAGTTAGAGACCACGGAGACGTCACGGTAATGACAATGGAAAATCTACTCCGGCACTTCAAGGCTGAAGTTGAAGCTTTCCATTAGAGATGGAATGGCAAGGGTGAAGCTGTCTCCACTGATGAATACAATCTTACATGTTTATGGATTCGATAAAAATTATATCTTGCACAAGCTTGATGTCAAAGATTGAAATTTAATTAAATTTTGGTGTTAGATTGTCCCTTGATGTCTACTTTAATGTCTCCAATTTTCATTGAATGCCTCTCGTTAAATATTTGAACTTATTAATACACATTTTAAGTAATTAAATCATTAGTTACATTTGGATTTGGTGAGTTGAACGGGGTTGTGGCTCATTTTGGCTTATTTAAATAATTAATTCTTTGTTTTATAATTTTTATTTATTTATTTATTTACATGGTATGCAAAAACTGTCACATCAACAAAAATATAGGACCTCCAGTTGTCATACTATAATTTAATAGTCAAATTGACGGTTTAATTATAAAGTTGCAAAGTACAGTCAAATAAATTGTCACGGCATCACTAACGGTTAAATTAATAATTTAATTTTGAAGAAGCAAGTGCATTTAAATTTGAGAGTGTAAAATGTAATTTACATTTACTCTATATTATACTACTAGAAATGATAATTTTTCTGATGAATAGTATAAAAACAACCGATTGCCACTCAAAGTCCAAAATGAGCCAAAATACAGAGCCCAACTTAAGTGGCGCAACATTTTAAGCCCTTATATAGAATCGGGATCGGACAGGAGTGGACTGGATTCAGTTTAACACAACCAATCCACTTTCCCAAACAGCGGAAAAATGGAAAAGGAAAAAGTGGTAAAAGGTGAAAACACACGGTACGGCATTTCCAAATCCTCCGTCCGTTTGGGAGAAGCATATCTTCCAATTCCAAAAGGGCCAATCCCGTGACGCCCAATCTACTACATATCCATTCTTTTTAAATTAGGAGTCCTATATATGGAAAAGCTCTGTGCAAGGTTCTAATTTTCATTTCAGGTGGCACGTGGACGGTGGGATAGGTAGTTGTTGACTGTCTCGACAGCACGTGTTCCTTGCATACCTATAAGAGTAGTGTGAAATTGAAAAGGATTCCCGGATTATTTTTTATTGGTATCCTAGAAATTCCGTGATTTTGACCGTTTATCGTAAATCGTGTGACCAGTTTTTATTAGGAACACAAGAAGAAACTGAACTTTTCGTCCTATTATCGGCAACAAATATAAATTATAAGTTTTTAGTTTTCAGTATTAAGGAAATTGTCATCCACGATGTGGGTGATTTAAAACCACTCTTCAAGAGTTCTGTTACACTAAATTATAAATAATATTATTATTTATTTCCTAATACATGTATAATTCTATTTCTTATTTAATAACACAAATAAAATGATGTGGCAAACTCACGTGACATAATCTTATAGAATGTTCTTAATCAATTGAGCTATAAGTCACTTGCATAAGCTCTTTACTAATTAATCAGTCACTTGAAGTACATTTTTAACGAGACAATATTTCAATAAACCCTAATTGACCCCCGGGAGGAGGGGGAATCAAACTCAAATGCAAAATGGCAGGTGTACTGCCAATGAAAATGGCTTGAAAACTTTGTGTTTTAACCATAAAGACAAAATAAAGAGTAAAGTGAATAGTACCAGTATTGACTTTTTAGTGTAAAAATATGATTTTTCGTTAAAGTGAACAGTATCAGAAGTTTTTTTTGTTAAAGTTCCCTTTCTTCTTTGATGCATGAACTGATTAAATGATAAACCTATAATTTATATTTGTTGCCGATAATATAAACGCACATGTTTCGGTAAGGAGAGTGATCTTCTTGACTGTCGGAAAAAAAAAAAACTGATAAAAAAATCGAAGAACATAATTAATTAAGAAGTGAAATATCACTCCCCTATTATAACTCAAACAATTTCCAAAAAAATAATCACCTCTAAACTCTGAGTATTATCTTTCCTTCCTTGTAACTTTTAAGTTAAGATGGAGGGTGAGAGGAATTTAGTGAGAGAAATGCTAAAGAGACATTATTATAAGTGAGATTTTCTATGAACTCTTTGTTACCTCATATTTTTTTACAAAATGTTTTATAAGGAACTTTAACGAAAAGCTCATGTTACTGTTTACTTTAACGAAAAACTATATTTTTACACTAAAAAATCAATCTTGGTACTATTCACTTTAACCTTTATTTTGTTCTTATTAAAATTCAAAGTTTTCAAGTCATTTTCATTAGTTTTTCTTATTTTATAATGGTAAAAAGAAAATTAATGTTAAACTGTGAGGTGACAGAGAAGATATGAAGAGACTCACTTTAAAAGAGTGCTCTTAACATTTCTTAGTAATACTATGACTGCTTTTGTTGTTTTATTTATTGAAATAAGTCAAAACAGTTATCTCAGCAATACTGTCCAATTTTGTTTTCATCATAAATATGCATCCTCTTGCCGTTTGCAGTTGTCCTATTTTCTGCAAGCCTTTGACTCGTCCACAAACGAAGTGATTGAAAAAGTGCATTATTTATAAGAGCAAGAACACACTTCACATTATGGGTACTAATATAGGAAGAGAGCTCGGTAATTATACAATGTTAGAAATAATCAATCTTCATTCTAAATATGATTAAGCCGACGACCAAATGAAATTAATTAAAAACTACTGGTTATCGCTTAATTAATAATTAGTGGTGATGAAAATGCTGTTGTTGTTGATGGGCATAAGCAGACATAGAAGTGCTGGTTTCACCGACGTTGTTTTGATCATCGGACGGCCTATATTCTTCGTTACGATCATGATCATCGTTGTCACTAGTCTCCTCCTTGGCCACTTTCTGGTCTGTCATTGCCATAAAATCCACAGGCCCATGACCATGAGATAATAAAAACTGGGATTGATCATGCGGCTGAGGATGATGATCGTGATTCATCTGCACAACCGACGGAAGCTTAGAGAGGAGAGCTTCAAGGCTGCTCATGGAGGGGGTTATGTTTTTCAATGGAACCACTTGATTAGGGTTGAGATATTGGTGATGATCATACATGAAGTCATGAGTTGGAGGTGGTGCAAGAGGGTTTGTCCCTGCTTGGAAATGCCATGCATGATGATGGTGATCTGGGGTGAGACCATATGCATAGTCATCATGATGATGAGGATCAGGCTTGAAGGGGAAGGGTGGAGATGATGGGTGTGGGAGAAGTACTCCGGGGATGCTTTCGATGTAGCTGAACTTCTTTCTTAGCAGAGCTACATAGCTCAAGTCTTCAATCACCTGCAAGATTTATAAACATTCATTAGTATCTTGCATACGTCTTTGATGTATAAAGTTTGTCCGATGTCGTTTCGAATCAAAAGACAAATATTCATAAGTATATTTTGCCGTCATCTCTGATGTACAATTACTTTAGTTTTTGAGAGAGGGAATATCGTTCCCTATCAAAAACAAACATTCAATAGTACTTGAGAGAGAGGGAGTCTAGTCTCACCTTGTGAACAGCTCCTAACTGAATAACACCTTCTCTAACTGCTACCAGGGCTATGGTCTGCAAGATATATTTAACAAAAGAAAATCATCAAATTAGAACCAAACTTTTTGATTTTTTTTTGGAATTTTTGTGGTCTGGGATTCAATAATACTTAATTAAGTACCTTTATGCCAGACTGGAACTGGGCTTCCCATGTTCTAGGGTGCTGAGGCAAAAAAAGTAAAATTTTAGACGATATATTATTGAAATAAAACGAGGGTCGAGGGTGTACATACATAATAATTGTGCCTGTAATTAGTTTATGCAGCATGAAATAACAAACTTAAGTGTATATAGAAGCATTGATAGATCAGGATTCAGGAGTAATTACACCAATAAGGTTAGTGTATATACCGCGTCTGCTGAGTTGTGCCATGTTGATAAGAAGTTGATTTCTTGATCATTTGGTTCTTTGTGTATCCACTTATGACTATGATCTGCCGCCACTTTCCCTATCAACCTACATAACAACAATCAATAACTACATACCTACATAACAAAAATCAATAACTACGTATAAATGTTCTTCTAGATTAATTAGTGGTTTTAGAGCTCAGTAGTCCAATTTGGTAATTAATTAACTAATTAATCAAACTTGATATATATGTTTCATCATAACTAGGTTAAGTACCCTTCTCCGTAGTTGTAGATCTCATGGGACATCTTGAAGAAAAGCTCAGGTTGCAGGCCATTGTACTGTTGAAATTGATCACATGAGTTGCCATACATTGATGAAGGTCCTGCAGGGCACTGATCAGAACTGGAGTTGATCTCATGAGCTGCTGAGGAGGCACCAAAGTTGCAGAATCCATCTTCCCAAACCAATATCCTGCATGTACACATAAATATATATATATATATATATATATATATATATATATATATATATATATATATAATTGGATGCACACACAACCTAGCTATGAATCTATTTTATACTATGAAAACTGAATTAAACTAATTAAAACATTGATTAAATTAATATATATACCAGTTCCTTCTGTTTCCTCTTGACCTATCATAAGCTCCTTGACCTTCCCATCTGTTATAAAACCAAAATTATTAATGAAAATATTAATTTCAATAGACTAACTTTGTGGGAACTCTACTCGAAGAAAAAGATGTACTAAAAAAACCATTTTTCTGTAATTATTTTGGAAACTTTTTCAATTTTTTGCTCTGCTTACTTGGGTGGTGGGTAGTTTCTAGGAAGTATCCTCCAGAAGACTGCATAAATCCACTGAGAGTTTTCACGAATGCACAAGCTTCTCAGGGTCTGTTGAAGCAGATGAGTCACAGCTAAGGGGTTCAGATGTTCTTCCATATTCTCTCAAATATTTTCCTTAATTACCTTCTTCTCTCTTCTTCCTTTTTCTCTCCTCTTCCGATCTTTACCTATCCTCAAGAGAAGCAAAACCCCCACATCCTATCACCCTTTATATAATATAATATCTCTCTCTCTCTCTCTCTCTCTCTCTCTCTCTCTCTCTCTCTCTCTCTCTCTCTCTCTCTCTCTCTCTCTCATTAGTGTGGAAGACAAGTAGTGAAATAAAATTTTCTTTGATTACTTTTATCAAAGAGTAATGATATGAAGACTAATTTTGTAGATAAAGTTTTGAAAACTAAAGAACATGAAAATTGATGATTGATTTATTACTTACACGTTAATAAACATGTTTATTCCTATTAGTAACACACTATTTAATTTGCAAATTTAGTCTCTATAGCATTACCTTTTACGAAAACGTTTCCCTGAGGCACCACCTTGTATGTCTTCCCGGTTCCCAACAGTCTTGATTTCAATCCCTTAATTCAAAAACTACTCTCCCATCTCATGAGTAGTATTGCTTATTACTTCGTTCCAATTATGATGAATTATCAGAGAAACAACCAAACCTTATTATTCTCATCAGACTACATCATGAGTAGTAGTATTTAGTAGCTCCTACAACCCCCTATGCATTATCATTGATCTGACTTCTGACACACTTATTGACTACGTATTACCACTCGATCGTTTGCAGTCCCACGATGATTGAAGCTTTCTTAATTACCCTCGTCCTTTAAAGAACAAAACCCTAATCATCCCTACTATTAAAGTTATCTAGAAGTTTTTTAAGATGTAGTTGTCATTTTCAAATTCTTCACTGAAAAAAAGGGTTCTAATTTCGAAATGTGAAGCTAAAGGAAGTTTGTGTTTCATTGTAGAATAAATTGGCAATATAACTAGTATGTAAATCAGCTTTTTACAAGCATATATATGCAATGATTCTCAGTTCTTCGATATTGGATTTACACTCTCAACAACGCCCTCAAGTGTGCAGTCATTTAAATCAAACACATGAATAACACATATATGTATCAGGTGGTGTGAAAGCACATAGGTCGTTGAGCTCAACAAGTGAACCAACCTTTTTTAACTATTAAAAAAGTTGTGACTCTACAATAAATCAACAGTTGGGGAGTGATCCAAATCTTGATACGCACATGCAAACTGTTATAATTTTTCGAGACTCGCACACTCACTAGAAGCAAGTTTTGCCATAAACATAAATTTGTGACTTGGTTTCGTATGGTGTTGAGACATGCATGCTAGCTTGTAGCTAGTTTGCTATTCATATATATTGCTGCTAGAGCCCGGTATAGATATTGCACAGACAAAAGAGTGTGGGTGCAAGAGCTATTAGGGTTCGAGAAGCCTTAGTCCATAATACACGTACAGAGTTGCAAATAGAGGGCCGGCCATTACTAAGCTTTACAGACAAGGTGGAAAAGTTGCAACCAGTTTAAGAAGAGTACTCTTGTTGTTGAGACAAACCATGTTACATAAAAATGTCGACGGTAACAATTTTTGCACTTTCAGTTTACCGCTTTCAACGTTTCAAGTTGAGAATTTTATAGTTTTTAAACTCTAGTAAACAATGTTAATTAAATTATAAAATCGAAATGGCTACATAACATTGAAATATTGCATGACTTATATTCACCGTGGTCACTGCATAATTGCAACAGTGAAGTGTACTTTCCTTAATTTGTAGCTCGATCAGAACAGCCTCAGTTAGTTAGAGAATTAGATTAAAAGAACAAGTGCAATGAAATTTTCAAGTGTTTGAGGCTTTGAGCTCTCTCTCTCTCTCTCTGTGTATTGTGTGAAGAACATGATGACCAAAAGGAGCTATTAGTGGTTTTATTTTCCCACCCTGACACCAAGGAAACTTGACAGAAACATTACACTGTCCCTTTGACCGTCCATTTATTTTCATTAGAAACCGTCGTTTTATTAACACCGTGCAGTAAATGTCGTGTAATTTACTTACAGCGTATAACCAAACATTTGTCACCCTCATTGCTCAGCCAAACATATGATAGTGACACACATTGCCATCTATGTAATTTTCTCTGTGGATTCTTGTCACCAAGCCAGCCACCCCCACACCAAAAAAAAAACATCTATGTAATGTCCTCCATGAATGAGAGAGAGAGAGAGAGAGAGAGAGAGAGAGAGAGAGAGAGAGGTGTTATAATGAGTTCTGTTATTGTAGTTATTTTTGGGATCTTATGATGCATGAATTTACGAGTAAATTAATAATTTTGGAGACAAATTCGGATGGTGATGATGCAAGCAAAAGAAGTGTGTTTTGGGGTAACAATTGAATTAGCTTTGGATTTTATAGGTGATAGTGATCGTTTATGGTCTACACAATATATTGTTGTTTTGTTCAAATTTTTAATAGCTCTCTTCCAAAAATTGATATTTGGGGGAGAAGAGGTGGTATGGAAGCAAAGGATGGCACAATAAGACAGTGTGAGTGAGAGTCCTCATGGTCAAAGATAAATTGCCCCATCCCTTTCTCCCATTTTAAGAAGTGGGAATCTCTGCTCTTCCCATCCTTTCCACACCTCCCATTTGATATATTTAATATTTTTGTTACATACAAATATTTCTTCTTTAGATAGGATATATGTTTATCGAAAGATAGACTGTCGATATAAGATATATATATATATATATATATATATATATATATATATATATTGATAAAACATTGACAACATAAGTAGAAAGCATATTATAACAACGTATCAAAGAAAATATCTACATTATCGATACAAAATTCGTTGTTTGTGCGCAAATATATATTTATATATAAATGTGTAGCATTTGTTAATTTGCAAAGTATCCACAGTATCTTAGTAATGCATACTCTAAAGCATGCATATGTATGATCTTCTCCCACCACACAACTTTAGTATATAATTAAATTGATTATTTTATGTGAAAGGTTGGTATAGGAACAGAGAATACATGGCAGGGGGGGTCAATGCAATTTGATATTGTTTGGAATGTTTGATATTGTATTTTCTGTTAGAGATGATGGGTTGTTGCATTGGATAGATAGCCTATTTTGTCTATGAAATAGCAGAAACATTAACTAGGGCTGAGTTATTTGGTTTTGCTGAAATGATTTTGTATGTTATTTAGGTTCTATGTGAATTGTGGACAGATTTTTCAGTATGTTCAAAATATGAGGTTTAATGTCATATGTTATGATATAAATGGAGCAAATTTTTTATATATATTTAAGTGTATTTTCTCTTGTATAATGACTAATGACCATAATTCGAACACACTTAATTTTTTTTTAATTATTGATGTCCAAAGATCTAAATTTCGTTTCTTGGAGTGATGAATTGTCTTATCATTCAACAAAATGATTTGTTGTCACATTGATTATAAAATGGAATCCACATTCCCAAATACATGTGTCACGATACGGTGGTTTTCCTTTGAAGAGAAAATTATGATAGTGTTGATAAAATAAAAAAGAGAAATGTCAATGAGATTTTTTTTTAAAGTGAGCACTTCACAAATTATCTGTGATCTCATAAGTTAAGGTGCTATTTTTATAAAATATTATGTTATAATCTACGCTAGGACATAACTTGCAACTTGCTCAGAGCAATTAGAAGGAGCCACGCTCCCAACAGTATCTGTGTCTATAAAATACAAAACTAAGAAAACTCAAACAACTATTTCTATAGTTACAATTTTTACTTCATTTTAATGAAAGTTTGGAATTCCTAACCAAAGTCTCTTCATGTCAAAAAAAAAAAAAAAAAAAAAAAAAAAAAAACATTCCGAAATAAACTAAACGGTGAGTTTTATTTCTTTATTCTATTTTTATTTTTTGAAGGCTTGATTGATCTCTAGGTTGCGAGGCTTCTTTGTGTTTTGTGCACAACCAATCAACATAAACGAAACTATTTCTTTCATTAAGTTAATGCATTTGTACTACTGTAGGGTGATTAAAATGTGGGAAAGAAGATGCCATAAAATCCAACGGGAAAGAAAGTGTCCAGAACGAGATTTTTTAGTGTGCTTAGAATACTGTCATGTATATTAAATAGGGATGTGATATTCACACACCCCTTTTACTTCTCTCACACCTTTTTGGATTTCGGCCGTCGGATCGAATGAATTGAAGAAGATCTAACAGACAGAAAGTAATAGGGGATGTGAGAAGTAAAAAGGGGTGTGTGAGAAGTAAAAAGGAATGTGTGGATAGCACATCCCCATTAAATATTATAATACAAGTAATTGAATATTTTAAAAAAAAATTAACCACTTGTATTTATATCACACTTAGTAAACTGGATAGTAATTTCTGCACACTGACAAATTTATCGTCCAAAACTAGGTTTTTTATAGTGTGACAGGAGTTGGTCAAATGAATCAAACTTGCATTTTTTCCCTCAAACATAGAAAAATTGCAAGGCATCACGTGAAGGCACAACTAGTCACAATTTTTGAGCAGGAAAGCATTTGTGTACACATCCAATAACGAAAAGTAAAGGGCAAAAGATTAAAGAAAGATATCCCTTTTCTGTAAATTGAGTCTATCCTATGTCTTTCAAAGGCAAAATATTCTTGGCTCCCACGCACCCCCACACACCCAACTTTTGTACATCAACAATGTAGCAAAAAGCTGTCCACAATATAGTACCCAAAAGTGCCTGTAACTCAAACCTGCAATAAAAAAAAATGGAAGATGCCCTTTCGTCCATCACAGGGACATGAGAATGAGATACTTGAGGGAAATTTTGAGAAGTAGTTAATAGTTAGACATGATAAAAGGAAGGTTCATTTGGAATTGCATTTAAAATGGTTGAGAGCGTTCTTTGTGCAACATTTTTGGAACTAATATTTAATAAAAATGCAAGTGAATTTTAAAAAGCTCTTAAAGTGCTTCTTGCAGCAAGAAGCACTTTAAGTTCTTTTAAAATCCAGATACATTTTCTCTAAAAGTGCTTTCAGTCGTTTTAAAAGCACTTCCAACAAACTCTTAGACTTTAAAACTAGTATTCGAGGGAAGTTGTAGCATTGGTTGAGCGGCTTGAGATAGCACTCATGGATAAAGTTGTAGTCACTTAGATGAAACTTTGTCGCCCACTCAAACCAAAAACCTGGCTACTAAACTCGCATATATTAGTCCACTAACCCCAAATCCCTAGTGAAAAAATTAGGTTGCCCATCTCACTAAAGATTTCTGAGGCTGCCCTTGGTTGAGAGGGATTGCTCGAGCGGCCTTGAGAAGGCTAAGGTTTTAGTGTGCTAGTAAAACGGTTAGTTTCCAGATTTTCTAATGTTAATTATACATGCATTCTTTTTATGTTTCATTGCGTCTTGCAAACTGAAGAATAAAAAAAAAAATACAAGGGAAGAAAACGAAAAATTAAAACATGCAAGTATATATAGGATTATGATTACACACATTTTTGTGAGGCTCACTTCACAATGTATTTCAACAATTCAACCGTTTATCTTTTATGTCTTACCTCATAGATCATGTCGACCCAAAATCTTCCAAATCAGAAAACATGTGACCGTTAGATTAAATTTAGTGTTTCTTTTGTAAAACCGTATTCATGTATTTTCTTGACTAAAAATGAATGTCTTAATGATTTTGAATTTGTCTCTATTTTTTGCATGAATGATCTATAAACGATGAATTGAAATATAGAGTTTAGATCCTTGAAAAAAATTACGGAATGGGGACTACAAAATGTTTGGTAGAAACGTGTACCTGAATTATAACTCATATATATAAATATTTATTTTTAAAAATTATTATTATTAAGGGGAGGAAGGAGGTTTTGAAAGTATTACAATATTTTAGGGAAGTAAAGAGTTTCAAACCGGAATGTATGAGTAAAAACCTAACATCATATTCACTAAGGGATGTGCTACACACCTCTTTTTACTTCTCACATCTAGTTTTCAGAATTCGGATGGATTGAAAAAGATCAAATGACAAAAATTAATAATATGTATGTGAAAAATAAAAAGAGATGTGTGACTAGCACAACTTATCTACTAAAGTATTGAAGTACATGAACAGCTGGGAGTTGCGGTAAGTCATATATATATTGTATATGATCATTGTTGGTGCTGTGAAAGTCAGAGAAAGATACCCATTGTTTGCTTTTGTACTTGAAAGAATGGAAAATGATTTATCGTCTTCATATCATCCATCAGCATCATGAATAAAGTGGACTCGGGACAACCACCAAGACACAACTAGTATATTTCTATCGATCCACTTTTAAGCTGTAATCAAATGTGTGACATTATTTGTGACATCTCAAGGGCCCAAGTTGATTAGTTTTATTATTTAATAGTTAAGTGGCAGTTTGATAATTATTTTATTTTTCATTTTCATTTTTCGGCGCTAATTATTTAAACCTAGGAATGAACCTGAGTTTGGAAACCAAATCAGAGCTTAAGTTGGAGATGACGTGGCTTTAATTGATGGCAACATGCATATGAAGAATGTTTTGAATTAGGTTGACAATAAGATTATGCTAATTAATCACAGATTAAAGTTAAGTGAGATACATGATTGCACTCAATTGAGTTACCCAGTAGAGCTTCAGTTGGAGATTACATAAATATAAGTATGAATGGATGGAAACATGCATGCAGAATGTTCTGGATTAGGTTGACAATTAGATTATGTTAATCCTTGATTAAGGTTAAGTGAGATAGTTATGGATGGCCATGATTGCACTCAATTGAGTGGGGTTGAAGGATGATGCGAGCTTCTTTGGCTAACAGAAGACTGAAAGGGACTAACAATCATAGAGAGATGGAATAGCTTAGGGCATCTAAATCTCTGCAGTTGAGGACAAGGCGACTGAGATATGTGGCGTTACATGGGGAGAGAGAGAGGAGGAGGAGGGGTGGGATGGCCTCCTCATTCAGTTCACCAAGGACACTAGTTCCCCTCTCTCTCTTCATCTTCTAGAGTACTGCTATTAGGGTATCGTGATTTATGTTCGTAGTATTATTATTGACTTATTGAATCTCTCTGCCTCTTTACAGCTGGCATGACACACATGATAGCATTGCCATAGTGAAGTGAGACTCCTTGTTCTCTATTTTCACAAAGCAAAACATAAATAATATAGTTTCTGGTGGGCGTTATGCAGTTCTAGAGGACAAAGATTTGGGTAGTGCAGTCTAACCAATTATATTTTTCTACATGCATGTCCACAAAGCAACGGGCTTCATTATATATGTGAACATCAATTATTTTCACGTAGATACGACGTTTAATACACATGATCTCATTCTTTGTAAGAATATTCAGATTACTACTATGATTCACATTTTGAACAGGTATGAATACAACATCTCTAGGATAACTTTCGTCTTGAAAGTTATTTGGCGTTTTATATGATATCCACGATTGAAGATAAAATATGATACATGTTTTACAATGTTGAGTTTGTGGGTGCCTGCAGATGCTTATCTAGTAAGGCTGCTAAGTTTGTACTGTGGGACATGGACCAACCAAAGCAACTAAAATATGATCCCACTTCTTCTTATGCGCTCATCTAGTTAGTCTAACGTATATATGCTCATTGCTAATCAATATGTCCATTAACAAAAACATAATCATTAATCATATTTGATCTCACTGCAAGTTAATCGAAATATTTGAATGTTTTTGTATGGAAATCCAGTGATATGCCACTATCAAAGTCTCTTAGTAAGGGTCCCTCGTCTCTCTCTCTCTCTCTCTCTCTCTCTCTCTCTCTCTCTCTCTCTCTCTCTCTGCAGCTTTTTTGTTTTTCTTTATTTGCATCAGTAAGTGAAGGAAAGAGAGGGAACGTATTTTGTACTAGCAGCCAATGGCTTGCACTGACTTGTCCTTCTCCGTCCCTCTTCTAATTCTACTCAATACTGATGCAGCACGTAGCGAACACGAAATATCCTCTTGTGGATTCTTACTATTGAGAATGATCAAGAATTATTGCACAGGGTTCATCTTCAATCTATTGCATTATTAGAGCAGTTTCAGCGTGGGAGCCCCCAGACTATTCACTATTTAATCCACTCAGTAATTGCTTTTAATGAGAGCAATTCCAGCATGGGAGCCCCCAGACTATTCACTAGTTAATCCACCTAGTGAACAATAATTGTCCTTAATAAACAGTAATCGCCTTTTGCATTTCCACCCCTGCACTGAATAGCCCTGACAATTGACAATTGGCAATAAAATATTAATATTTTTTATTTATAAAATAATACATAATAATTTTATTTGTAATTTTGGATAAGATTTTTAATCGTTCTCGTTGTACCATGTGTCATTATCCGAAAAGCCAATAGCAATAAAATATTAGTATTTTTTATTTATAAAATAATTAAAAATAATTTTATTTGTAATTTCGGATAAGATTTTTAATCATTCTCGTTGTGCCACGTGTCATTATCCGCAAAGACAATTATTGGTGATGGATTTCCAATAAAATTTTTAATCGTTCACATTGCGCCACGTGTCATTATCCGAATAGACAATTATTGGTGATGGATTTTCGATAAGATTTTTAACCAATCACGTCGCACCACGTGTCACAATCTGATTACAATCTTAGAGGATAGATTTCCACCAGATTTTTAACGAATGATGGCATGCCACGTGGTATTATCTACAAATCCTTTCTAAATCCTTCATATAATACACCATTCATCCTTAGAAATCTCACACCAATTTTTTCAAGATCTCTATCATTATTCATAGTTTCTGCTTCCTTCTTCGTCGAAATCTCTATCATTATTCATAGTTTTTGCTTCCTTCTTACAATGTATTCTTCTTTTTCTTCTTCTTCTTCTTCTTCAAAGATGTTGTGGGAAATCGATCAAGAAGAGGAATAATTGTTTAACCAATCAGAAGGAATGTTCAATGGCGGAGATTGGGCTCAAAATGAGAGGG
The DNA here is from genome assembly GCA_963580275.1 of Crataegus laevigata. Taxonomy (NCBI): domain Eukaryota; kingdom Viridiplantae; phylum Streptophyta; class Magnoliopsida; order Rosales; family Rosaceae; genus Crataegus; species Crataegus laevigata. The sequence goes on along the minus strand of OY756948.1, from coordinate 6,403,267 downwards.
AAGAGGATGATGAACGTAGACGGAGAGATGACGAATCAAGAATGGTAGAAGCCTCACATTCCCGTCGAGTTATCCAAGTTGTGGCTCAGATTTGCAGGCCCAGCTGTGCTGTAAACATTGATAGAAACAGGCAACGACAAGTTTAGGAGCTCTTGGACAATTATTTTGTGTAACAGTGCATTCCTTGATACGTACTTTAGACGTCGTTTTAGAATGAAACGATATTTGTTCAACAAAATCATGGGTGTTGTTTGCAACCATGATGTTTTTGGTGCTATGGATCTCATGCCTGAGCAAAAAATTATTGCTGCCTTACGGATGCTTGCATATGGAGCAGCTGCAGATCAAGTGGACGAGATAACGAAGATGGGAAAATCAACCATTCTTACGTCTCGGATGAGGTTTTGCTCGGCAATCAAATCTATCTACACCGTAGAGTACCTTAAGAGACCTACTCATATGGACTTGCAAAGGCTTCTGAAGAATGGCGAGATGTGATGTTTTCGAAGGATGATTGGAAGCATTAATTGTATGCACTGAGCTTGGAAAAATTGTCGAAGTGCATGGCAAGGCGCTTATGAGGACAGAAAATGATCAAAAAGTATCATTTTAGAGGCGGTAACATCTTTTGATACATGGATTTGACACGCCTTTTTCATGGTTCCGGGAGCTCAAAATGACCTCAATGTCCTTACCCAATCCCTAGTGTTTAACGATGTCCTGCAAGGAAAGGCACCAAAGGTCACGTACAACGGGCCATACTACCTAACAGACATCATTTACCCAAGGTGGGAATCGTTTGTTAAAACAGTGCCACGTCGTCGAAGTGCAAAGGAAAAAATACTTTGCAAGCTGTCAAGAAGGGTGCATGAAGGATGTGGAGAGTTGTTTTGGTATACTCCAAGCTCGCTGGGCGATTGTCAGGGGTGCTGCCAGAATGTTTGATTTAGAGACGCTTCGATCCATCATGATGATGTGCATCATTCTTCACAGCATGATTGTGGAAGATGAGTACAATTATGATGCCATTGATGAATATGAGGCAGACACGATGAACAATTCTATAACACAAATATATTGTACTCATGATGCCACCGAAGAACCCGTGCAACACGAGCCATTACAAATTGATGGACGTTACAATGATAGGGTCATTCAACGATATACTGTACTTCAAAGGCCATATATGCACAATGCCCACCAAATTGACTTGATAGAGCACCAGTGGGAATTGAAACAAGTTGAAGATACTTAAGTTCATTAATGTTTGTTTTTATTTGGTGTGTTTATTTAATTTTATGTGGTGTGTTTTTTTTAGTTCATTTAGTGAGTTTTTTTTTTGATATGTTGATGTAATTTAATTTGGTGTGTTTAAATCTATTTTGAATAAAGATTCTCTTAGTATAAATAAATTACCAAATTAAATAAATATACTCTTAGTTTAAATAAAGTACTAAATTCAATAAATTGGAAACAACATAAAGTACTCTATTCAATGAATAAGAAATTACAACCCAAATTGATTGGAAAATTATGGGCTCCGATTACAAACAAAGTGATTGGAAAATTATGGGTTCGTGAATGGATAATCATCACCTAACCAATTTGTGGTGCTAGGATGGTCTTCTGTTGTTGTGCTAGGACCATCTCATCTTGCTCTCGCTTCTCTTGCACGCCTCCTTCGCACCACGTCCGCTTTCTCCGACTTCCAAAAATATTTAGAGTTTGGATACTTCCCTTCTAAAGGCTCCTTCATAATGTCACGATCTCGTTGAGCCATTCTTTCTTGTCTTCTATGTTCCTTTTTTTGCCGAAGTAGTTCTCTTTCTCTCTCATCAGCTTCAAATTTTTTTCTTAATAGCTGTAGCTTTCTTGTCTTCTACGTTCATGGGATGGCTGCAGGCCGTCTCGTGGTCGATATGGACGAAGGCACCGTCGATGGTGCCGTGGGTTTTCTGGGAAGGAGAGAGCTTCAAGCTCTCGGGTTTGTGTCAATGGAGGGTTGCAGGCCCTCTTGGCTTTTGGGTTCTGATCCAGGCTTCAGGCCTGGTGGCATGCGGCCTGGCAGTATGCCAAGGCACGGGTTCGAATAGAACCCTAATTCCCCAAATCCAATTTTTTTCAAATTCAATTATAAACAAATAATTTCATATATATTTCAATGAATCACAGATTTACGTTGATGCATATGCAAAAGAATATTTTCAATGCATGTACATATGTAAGATTCAATTCATGGCAAATATCAAATTCACATAATTTCAGCAATTATGGTTATGAGGCATACACAATTTATGTAGAATCTAAAATACGTTAAACATAAAGTTGGGTCATGCATCATGGTGAATGTTCATGCTATCAGGGCTGCAAAATATCGAGTTAAATGCCGTTGTTTTGAAGAACCTGATTGCGTGATGATATGAATGAACTGGTTTGATGCAGAAAATTTCGGCTTTCATCTTCAAGCTTGTATCACGTTCAACATAAGAAAATAAATTAATCAATAGAAGTATATGAATTCAATAAAAATCTAAATTTAATCAATTAAAAATAATTGAAACGTAATACTCCCCTGATTGAAGACGAATAAATTCTCTTTAGCACAACGTGAAGAGCGTGCTGATAACGTGTTGTGGCCTATATTTTCTAGAGAGGTGCGGCAAAGAGAAGAAGAGAGATTGGAGAATAGTCTTGAGGAATTGTGTTGTTATTCCCCAGTCCTTGTGCCTTTATTTATAGTAATTAGGAGGAGAGAAACTTGCTCTCCAAGTAATACAAAGTCTATTAGGAAAGATCTTCTAAATCCTAAAGGATTCCTACTTTATCTCTACTTAGGATTTACACAATCACATATTGATAAGAACATATGTCACAACACAAATTAGTATATTTAAGAATGAGTACATTTTAAGATTAAAAATTTGAAAAAATTACATGAATGTGTACATATAAGATAAAAAAATTGAAAACATTTTTTAAAAGTACAAACTTATTCTAATTTTTTATTTATTTTGGAATGTTTTGAATTGAAAATTAGTTAGGAGTTTAATAAAGGTGTGAGTATTAAAATTCGAAATCTATTATTAATTTTTATTTAAAAAAATTATGTAACTGATGTAAGATCTCACATCGTCTAGGGGTGAGGATCTTGTAAGTCTTATATGTATATGCCCACCTCTATATAGCATGAGGCTTTTTGGGAACTCACTGGTTTCGGAGTTTATCGGAACTCCAAAGTTAAGCGAGTTCGAGCGAGAGCATTCCTAGGATGGGTGACCCACTGGGAAGTTCTCGTGTGAGTTCCTAGAAACAAAACCGTGAGGGTGTGGTAGGGGCCCAAAGCGAATAATATCGTGCTATAGCGAAGTCAAGCTCGAGAAGTGGTTGAGCCCGGGCCGGAATGTGACAATTTGGTATCAAAGCCACTCCCTGGCCGAAAGTGTACCGACGAGGACGTCGGGCCCCTAAGGGGGGTGGATTGTAAGATCCCACATCGTCCAAGGGTGAGGATCCTGTAAGCCTTATATGTACATGCCCACCTCCATATAGCACGAGGCATTTTGGGAGCTCACAGGCTTCGCAGTTCATTGAAACTCCAAAGTTAAGCGAGTTCGAGCGAGAGCATTCCTAGGATGGGTGACCCACTGGGAGTTCTCGTGTGAGTTCCCAAAAATAAAACCGTGAGGGTGTGGTAGGAGTCCAAAGCAGACAATATCGTGCTATGGCGGAGTCGAGCCCGTGAAGTGGTCGAGCTCGGGCCGGGATGTGACAATTGACATGTAAATTCATTATTACATTAATGCTAGAGACTTGGATCAAAATTAAACTGAAAACTAATGAGGTTTTAGTCAATGAAAATTAATAACTATGGACCAAATACCAATTTTTCCTTAAATTTTTTGTAATTGGGTTTAAATCATGAATGATATAATAAATGCAATTTTGTCATGTACGTTTTGTTTAGTCTAGTGATGGAACATACGTTCCGTTATTATTAAACGGATTATTAATTAATATGTCATCAATAATAAGTTGATATCATTGTAAATATCAAAATGTATTAACTTCTTGTTGATACATTGTCGGCAATATCCATATATGTTGAATTTTTATTAAAGACCGGATGTCTTATTTTTATTTATTTATTTGTTAAAAAATGATTTTGCCGTGAAGGTGGATTGAATAAAAGAGAGTATGTCTTTACCTAGTTTGGCCATATTTGAGCACTACCCAAATGTGCTCTTCCCATTTTAATTATTCTGTCAATTTTCTTTTCCAATTCTCAGCAGACAAGAACCACATCAAAGAATTGCTGAATGTTTGGCAATCTTGTATTAAACTGATATAAATTCTAGCTAGATGGAAAGTAAGAAGCTTGATAAGTCACAAGGAGAGTGCCCGGCGTACCTTGCTGATGGAAACAGTACTACAATAACAACTTTATTTAGTTTGTGGATTTTTATGGAATTAGAGTCAAATTGAAGCATTAGTTCATGTAGCTTTTCTTCCCCAAAGTTATGCTCCCTCCAATTATTTCAAGTAAGCATTGACATCACCCTCCCATCATTGCCAAATGGCTACGTCACCCACCTAAAAGTAAGGTTGGGCACGGGCCAGGCCGGGTCCAATTTTGGAGGAACCGGACCTTACCCATTTTAAACAGAAACGGGGCAGGTTGGTCTGGGTAGAGAGATTTGAGTTTTGGAACCAGGCCAAACTCGGCCCGTTATTTACTGGACCCGGTCCGCCCCACAGGTCTAACTATTTTTTTTATCTATAATTTCTAAACTGAGAATAGGCAAAAACAAACAGCATCTATCTATCGAAATTTTCGACATAAAAATTGAGAATGTGAACTAATTAGGAATTGAAAAGTTAATGCCATCAAACGATAATGAATGTATGAACGTAAATTTTGGTACTTCATTCAATCACTGAGGTCCTAGCTAGAAGATCAACAACATACCTTTGTATAGACACCGGAGGAACATCAGCTCAAGAATCCTCAGGTACGTGGTGTCGTCGTCGACCACTAGAACCCGCAAGCCTGCTGGAAACTGATCGGGAATTGCCATTTCAATGGCGTCAGGCGATGAACAAACACCACCACCACCTTTACACAAACCGTAACGACTCGCAGTAGTGCTCACGCTGGACTGCGCCACTCTTTGCAAAGCAGCCATGGCCACCAAAAACCACCCCCACAGCGACGAAAAATGCACACACATGCTGACTATCAAACCCTAATTTCCCATTTCAATGGACTAGAATTTCCATTTGCAGTGATTGCGGATGGCGAAAGTGGAGCCAAATGAAGGGAGATCTGCGAAAGGAAACCTTAGAATTGGGGATTATGGTTTCGGAAACTGATCAGACAGAACGAATCAGACAAATTGAGAGAGAAATGGAACAATTGCCATCGGATTCAAGCATCGCCGACACCGTCTTAGTGTAAGCCCTAGTTCTTAAGCCTACTTCCCGGTACCCTAGCTCATTGACGGTGAACGCGAACAAGTACGACTGGATTGGCTACTCCATTATGAACTCATCGTCGACCCTTCCGTTAGCACACCACAAAGCGTCGCCAGAGATCAGCGCTGAACAAATAGTCGCTAGAGATCGAGGCTTGATGATGATGGCAGCGGACGGAGTGAATCAGGATAAGAGATCAATGGAGGAGAGATCTAGAAAATGGAGAGTTGAGGGAATTGAGTCTAAGAATGGAATAGAGTCTTGGGAGTCCCGGATAAGAGAGAGAGAGAGAGAGAGAGAGAGAGAGTGTGTGTGTGTGTGTGTGTGTGTGTGTGTGTGTGTGTGTGTGTGTGTGTGTGTGTGTGTGTGTGTGAAATCAACGGTAGGAAATCAACGGTCTGGGCGGGAAGCCCATTTTTTCCTGTTTCTGTACCCCCCCGGGCCCGCCCCGCCCTGCCCCACTTTGCATTTATTATTTTTAGATCCACCCCGTATCCGCCCCGACCCGCGGTTCTTATACCCGTTTGCCCACCCTACCTAAGAGTGTGGTAATCCAATATATATGGAGATGCACGCACATACATACACACATGCATATACGCAACATGAATAACAATTAGAATAGGTTTTTTTTTATAGTGTAGAGTAGTTTAGTGTCGTAACTAGTAATTTACAATGACGGAGTGATAAAAAGAACCCTAGCTATAACCCTTAAGAAAATCAAACGCATTTAGAGAATATATATGAGCCAAAAGGCCAATTTTTAAGATTTACTGAGTAAAATTAACATTGGTAATTTACCAATCAATATAAAAGAACCCTAGAAACCTCAATACACCTATGATGAGATAAGTATCGATAAATTTGTGGTTTCTTGATACAACCAAGTACAATGCTCGAACAAAATTTACATTCATAATCTATCAATCTTGCAGGATTCCTAGGGTCATGTGCATGTAATGATCTCATTTTACCTTAAGTCATTGGGGTTCGTCTAGTGGTGAGGGTGGGTAGCGGGATGAGTAAGAATAGGTTAGGCTATCTTCAACTGACTCGGCAAAAGGGTCATTGTGGGCCCTACCGGGCCAAAACCCCAAAATCGGGCCAACCGGCTAGCCCTCCCCAGCCAACCCTAAGTCAGCCCTGAGCTAGCCCAGTTTTTGAAAGCCAAAGGCTACCTGGCGTCAGCATGATGCTAGCTAGCAACGGTTAGCTAATGCCAGATAGCCCTTTTTTTTCTTTTTTCAAACAATTTTTTTTTCAAATTTTTTTTACAAATTTTTTCCTATAAATACCTAAACCATTCCTACACCATTTCTCACATAATTTTCACCATTCCATACTATCTTAGCTCAAAGAGCTTCAATTATTCACATTATATTCTCTTATCTCTTCCAATATATAATCTTTCATTCAATTGTTTCAATAATTTTCAAATGGCCACATCTGCAATGAAAGGAAGGGCTTGAACCCGAAAAGAAGATGAAGCTCTTTGCAAGGCTTATAGATGGGGCTCAGAAGATATTGTCAAGGGGAGTTCTCAAACAAGTGAAGGTGTTTGTACTCATATGTCCAAAAAGTACTGTGAGTTCTACGAAGGCACCACTCCATTGAATCCCCGAAACAACGAGAGTTGTTCTTCAAGATGGAAAAAACATCTTCAACCAAGTTTGAATAAATGGCATCAAGCAGTGCTTTTGGCCGGAAGCAGACATGAAAGTAGAGCCAATTACTACGACGAAGTAAGTGTATTCACAAGTTATTTTAAATATCTAATTATATTACATTTAATTTCATAAATTAATTTCCTTTAATTTTTGTAATTATATTTTATAGGTACGCCAAGAGGAGGAATTATTTATGGAGGACATGAAAAAACCCTTTAGTCATCACGGTTGTTAGGAAATTTGTAAAAGGTTGGTGTTATTTCAAGATCCACCTCAAGAAAGATTTGATCCACCTCAACAAGGATCTCCTACCATTCAAGAAACAAGGGTAGAAAATCCGTCTCCGGGTGAATCTTCCATCCCTAGGTCTATGGGACGAAACAAGGCCCGTAAATTGAAGGAAAAAGGCAAGGCAAAGGATTATTTAGCCTTTCAACAAGAAATGGCATCCTCATTGCAATTACTGGTGGAACAAAATGCCCTTACCGCGGAAGAAAGGAACCGTAAGCACGAAGAACGGGCAAAACAAATACAAAAAGAGATGGATGATAAGAACATGCAAAGTAACACTTCGGATTACACTTCAATGAGTAAGGCATATTTTGATAGGAAAAAGAGGGACATTATGGCCTGACGAGAGTTGTTTACATCCGACTATACTCCTATAATGGCGGATGAAGATGATGATTATAGTCTTTAAATTGAAGTTGTTGTAGTCTTTAATATTTAAGTTGTAGTTTTTATATTTAAGTTGGTGTAGTCTTTAAATTTTAGTAGTTGAATCTTTAAAATAATTAAAATAATTTGGTAGTTTAATTTAAGTAATCATATTAATTCAATTAAAATAATAAATTATGTTTGACCTATGGCCCTTTGGGTCCCTTGGTTGGAGATGATTTTTTTGTCAAAGGGCTATGTTTGGCCTATGGCCCTTTGGCCCTCTTGGTTGGAGATGGTATAAAATATGGTCTAACATTGTTCATTAAAATATAATTTCTTGGAGGGCTATAGGGCTAAAGGGAGCCTTCTGGCCCTCCTTCGGTTAGGGAAGGCCTTAGATTCAGAGTTTGAGACCCTCCAACGTAACAAAAAAATGACCTCATGTTACCTCTGTCACTATAATAATTGTAGAATCCAATAGCACAATATAGATGGTTGACTTGCCATTTACACCGTGCAAACCCGCAAGATTTATCTCACATGGGATAATAAAGTATATTAAGGCCTCATTTGATAAGTAGGATTGGATTGAAATGGATAAATCTTTAGTTTTAAGGCAAATTGAAAGTAGAAGTAAATGATTCTTCATTTAGAGGTGATTAGAAGACGATTATGCATGAAAAAAAACATATTCCTTCTATCCTACCATTCTAGAAAATATTAAAATGGATAAGTTTACTTCATGAATAATCCATCTTCTATCTTTTAATTGGTGTCAAATTTTTTATTTCTTCTCTCAACATACCTTGAGATTAGGGAGTTATCAATTCCAATCAAACCCTACGTATCAAATAAGTCCCCAGTGTGCTAACAATTTGGCGCATGGCCAATTTTCATTAGACTACCAGGACTAAATTGTAGAAGTGTCCAATGACGCCCAAACTTGGTCAACATTTATCCTATCCTATGATAACCCACATGCCTAGCAATAGGTTCTGTGTTTAGCACATATATGCTGGCATGCTGCTTGATACCTATGGCCTATGGGCTTGGAATTACAAAACTTATTCCCTCGGACTCAATAGGTGATTTTCTTAGTAGCAGTAATAGCATATGTATGGGCTTAGGAAATGAGGAAGCTAAAAGAAGTTCCTGGACTTGACTCATGTGCCAATCTGAGTTGAACGGGCTAGTTTTAAAAGACCCCAAATAATAGAATTGAATTATGGGAAATTAAATTGCAATAAACATATTTAGATATTTGGTTTGCAGAAATGATTATTTTTCAGTAACACCAATATACTTGAGCATATCACGACATATTGATCATATATAAATGATAATGCTATAATGACAATATAATGATGATATAATGATAACTGATTATTTCTGCAACAAATGTTAAGATATGTTTATTGAAGCTAACTGCTCTTGAATTATTGAACTACTTAAAAATTTACATTTCTTTATAATTCATTTCTATTCTTAAGGAAAATCGTTAACCAAAAAACGAAAAAGGAGAATCAACAGTGATGATGGTGGACTTTTAGGATGTTAGGTTGAACAAGCAACAATGATTGAAAGGGATGAATTGTCTTCGTTGTCTACGTCAACGCGCTTGCCCTCTTCTTCGTCTTGCTTCCATCTTCCTTTCTCTTTCTAGAGGTTTAATAATTTTTTTAAACACCTAATACGTACCCAGATTTTTCTCTTGTTGTAGTGCAAGAACTTTATTAATTAATAGTTTTATTAATTTTCTGCAGGACAAGAACTTTTCCACCTCTCGCATGTGTTGGCGTCTAAATTGGTTTTCAGGTTTCCCCCAATTCTATCTGTCAACCAGTGCGCCGACTAGTCCGTTTTAAAGCTCCAAGTATTAAGATTAGATCCAATATATTTGAATAATCTGATATCTCTACAAACAAAACAGTGCTTATATACAATTTATTAAAACACACATATGTAATAAACAAATCCATAGATGGTTGTAAATGTTGCTGTCCACGATGCTGCAGTTCAGAGAGCACATGCTGCACAGATGCATGTGTTAATCCTTTACACGTAGATAGCATTATTCCCATGTGTTTCCTTTAGCTGTCAGGGAATGTCTAGCATGATGACTGACAGCACTGTTGTCCAAGCTGTACTGTTAGTGGAGCACTGGTGCTCCTTTAACACTCCCCCTCAAGTCGGAGCGTGAATGTCAATGACGCCCAACTTGCCTAGATGTGTATGAAAAATACGCACACGAAGTGGCTTAGTAAACAAGTCAGCGACTTGTTCTCCTGTTCTGACATATGACGTTTTGACTTCTCCTCTTTCAATCCCACGAACAGTGTGGCAATCGATCTCAATATGCTTTGTACGTTCGTGATACACAGGATTTGCAGCTATGTGTAAAGCCGCTTGGTTGTCACAAAATAACCTTGCCGGTTGGGAATGCTCAACACGTAAATCTTCCAATAAATATCGCAGCCAACTTAATTCACAAGTGGCTGCAGCCATTGATCGATATTCCGCTTCAGCAGAGGAACGAGCTATTGTAACTTGTTTCTTGCTTTTCCAGGACACCAATGACTTTCCAAGGAAGATACAGTAGCCAGTAACTGATCGACGGGTAATGGGGCAACGTGCCCAATCTGCATCACAATAACCGATTAAATGCAGTTCACTTTGGGAAGAGAACATTAAGCCTTGTCCAGGTGCTCCTTTGAGGTATCGAAGAAGTCGATATGCTGCATCGAGGTGATGTCGTTGTGGATCTTGCATGAACTGACTCAATGTGTTGACAGTGTATGCTATTTCTGGTCTTGTGATGGTCAAATATATTAACTTTCCAACCAAGTGCCTATACCTCTCAGGTTCATGTAGTGAAGTGCTACCTGCAAGGGTTAGGACCAAATCGGCCTCCATTGGAATTTTCATGGGTTTGGCTCCAAGAAGGCCAGCCTCCTCTAATATGTCCAATGTATATTTTCGCTGGCAGATTGTGACTCCAGCTTTTGATCGTGCAACCTCAACTCCAAGGAAATATTTCAGAAGTCCAAGATCTTTGATTCGAAATTGGCTGCTGAGGAAGGCCTTTAGGTTATTGATTTCTGCCTCATTGTTACCTGTAATCACCATGTCATCAACATATAATAATACAATGGTGAGTGAAGTACCCTTGACTTGAGTGAACAAAGAATAATCTGCCTTGGATTGGCAGAAACCGATGGTACATATTGCTTTCGAGAATTCTCGAAACCAACTTCTAGACGCCTGTTTAAGGCCATAAAGAGATTTGTGGAGTCGACATACGATATTCTCCCCCTGTCGATGACAACCTGGAGGAGGCAACATGTAGACGGCCTCATGAAGTTCGCCATGAAGAAAGGCGTTTTGAACGTCCATTTGATGTAGGGGCCAATTACGGACAGCGGCGACAGTCAATAGGCAACGCACAGTAATGAGTTTGGCCACCGGTGCGAAGGTTTCCTTGTAGTCAATACCTTCACGTTAGGTGAAACCTTTTGCAACGAGACATGCTTTGTACCGTTCAAGAGTGCCATCAGATTGGTACTTAAGTTTGTAAACCCATTTGCAGCCGATGGGTCGTTGTCCTGACGGAAGAGGCACAAGAGTCCAGGTTTTATTTTCTTCGAGAGCAGTGATTTCGGCCTTCATTGCTGCAACCCAGTGAGGATTTTGACAAGCCTGCTCATAGGTAGTTGGCTCCACCAAGTGTGAAATATGAGAAATAAAACGCTGATAGCCAGGAGATAAGGAGGAATGGGAAACATACCGATGCAATGGATGTCGCGTGCTAGACATGGACAAAGAGAGGCCTTCAGATGGCATGAGCAAGGTGGAGTGATGAGCTACATAATCTTTGAAATGAGCAGGTGGATGGGTAGGACGAGTGGAGTGACGTAGTGGGATTTGGTGAGAGGGTGTTGTTGTAGGTGGTGGAGGAATGGGGGAAGGTTGTTGCGGAGTGACAAGTTCATGGGGTGGGTCGATGGTTGCAGGCGTTATGGGAAGGCTGGAGTTGCTTGGAGAGAGACCAAGGTTGGTCAGTGAAGATGACTCAATTTCATTGGTAGGTACCGTGGGATGTGGGATAAATGAGGGGGTGGTGTCGTGTGTGGGATAAATGGTGGGAGTAATATGTTTGTTGGTTTGGTCGATGATGGGTGAGGATTTGTAAGGAAAATGTGCTCATGAAAGACTACATCACGTGAGACAAAAAATCTACGTGTGGTTAGATCATATACCTTATAACCCTTTTGGCCAAGAGGATAACCAAGGAAAACACAACGACGAGCACGAATGTCGAATTTGTTGGTGGGTGTGAGATTGGTGGCATAGCATAGGCATCCAAAAACTCGCAAATGGCTGTAAGTTGGTGGTGTGTTATGCAAAAAATCATATGGAGATTTATAGGAGAGTAAGGGTGTAGGTAAACGATTGATTAGATAACATGCGGTTTGAATACTCTCCCCCCAAAATTGTAAAGGTAAGTTGGCTTGAAACCTAAGGGCACGACCAACATTCAAAAGGTGCCTATGTTTACGTTCGACCACTCCGTTTTGTTGTGGTGTGTAAGGGCAAGAATGTTGGAATGAGGTACCACATGAGTTTAGGTAAGGACGTAGGGAAAGGAATTCACCACCATTATCTGCACGGAGAGCTTTAATGTTGCTTTGGAATTGTGTTTTGACCCAAGAGAAAAAGGATTTCAATATCGTTTGTGTGTCGGATTTGAAATTCATAAGGTGTACCCAAGTGAAACGAGTGAAATCATCCACAATAGTAAGAAAATATCGTGCTCCAGTGTGTGTTTGATCTTTGTGAGGTCCCCAAATGTCACAATGAATTAAGTCGAAAGGTGCAAAAGATTTGATTTCACTATTATGAAATGGCAGACGAGTTTGCTTGGCTAAAGGGCAAACTTCACAAATGTGTGTGTGATCAAACATTATTTCAACATTATTTTTGGCTAACAAAAGTGAAGGTGCGGGTGATGGGTGTCCGAGTCGCCTATGCCATAGGCTATTGGTATGACGAATGTGGTTGGTGAGATGGGGATTTTGTCTTGGTGTCAGATAATATAGCCCATCAAAATGCTTGCCCAGGCCAATCACCCTCTTCGTGTCCATGTCCTGCACAACACAAAAATTGGAATAGAACGTCACTTTACAGTCCAAAGCTCTTGTTAATTTACTAACAGATAATAAATTGACGCGGAACTTTGGTACGTGAAGAACTTTATCAAGAGAGAGATTATGTGATAATCTCATGGAACCAATATGTTTGATTTCTGCTTGCTCCCCATTTGGTAAGCCAACGTACTCATGTTGGGCGTCAACGATGCTGTGTGTTGGTGGTGAATGTGATATATGGTCGGTTGCTCCGCTATCAACAATCCAAAATATAGTCGAGTGTGGATCTGTTTGTGCTATGTTGCATTTAGGTAAAAATATACCTGTTGCATTTGCAAGTGTTTGTCTGTTACCATTGCGGAGCATGGCAATGATCTGATTGTACTCCTCAGTAGTGAACATGGGACCGACATATTCCCCCGAGTTGTTGGTGAGTGCAGAGGTGGTGCTCTCGGCATTGTTGGCTACTAGCCTGCTCTCGGCATTGTTGGCTACTGGCCTTTTGTTCTTGGGTTTCATGTTCTTGCCATGCCATCTGTGTCCTACTGGAAACCCAATGATGTAGTAGCAATGATCCACCAAGTGTCCATCTCCATCACAGTAAGTGCATTTAAGTAACCTACGTGAAGATGTGTTGTAGGGTTTGTTGTTAGTAAATTGCGACGCTCGAGTTTGCTGAACCTGCATTGCATGGGAGTTTGTTCCCACGTCGCGTCGATTTGCCACATCTATTTGTCGTTCATGTTGGAGAATAAGACCATGAACTCGGCGTGTGTCAGGAAGTGGGCTCATCAACAGAACCGACCCTCGTACGGTTGAGAAAGAGTCGTTTAATCCCATCAGGAATTGCATGACTCTTTCTTTCTCTTCCCGTTCAGCAAGCCCTTTTAAACCTGCACAAGTGCACACAAGTGGATCATGGTAGGATGCCAATTCGTCCCACAAGGCCTTCATCTTGGTGTAATAGGCAGAAACTGAAAGCTGCCCTTGACGATTTTCAACAATTTCTTGTCGAATTTGGTAGATCCTTGAGTCACTGCTTTGTGAGAACCTGTCCTTGAGATCGTTCCAAACTGCAGCAGCAGTTTCAGTGTACATGATGCTGCTGGCTATGTCCGAGTGGACCGAGTTCACAATCCACAGCGTGACCATGTCGTTGCATCTCTTCCAAGCTGTATGCTTTGTGTCCAAGAGTGGTGGAGCTTTGATGGTTCCATCAATGAACCCAATCTTGTTCTTTGCGCTGAGACCCATGCACATGGCACGGCTCCATTGCCCGTAGTTGTTTCCATCAAGTGTTTTGGAAACTAGAATAAGGCCCGTATGATCTGAGTGGTGTATGGTATATGGGTCTGAGAATTCTTCATCAGATTTGGTGCTTTGGGTTGTGTCTGTCATGGTGTTGACAGTGTTGTTTGTGGGAGATATATGCAGTGGTTATGAAAGGAGGAGCTACGGTGGTTATGGCAGCGGAAGAATGAAGGCAGAGCAGAGCAAGGATTAGACCCGCTCTGATACCATATTAAGATTAGATCCAATATATTTGAATAATCTGATATCTCTACAAACAAAACAGTGCTTATATACAATTTATTAAAACACACATATGTAATAAACAAATCCATAGATGGTTGTAAATGTTGCTGTCCACGATGCTGCAGTTCAGAGAGCACATGCTGCACAGATGCATGTGTTAATCCTTTACACGTAGATAGCATTATTCCCATGTGTTTCCTTTAGCTGTCAGGGAATGTCTAGCATGATGACTGACAGCACTGTTGTCCAAGCTGTACTGTTAGTGGAGCACTGGTGCTCCTTTAACACCAAGAGACGTTTATAAACTCTTAAAGCTGACGGCCACTACTTCCTTAATAGGACGAAGCAGTTGCAAATATATATTAGGTTTCTAGTCCCTTTTCTCAGACGTGTGCATGGAATTCACTTAGAGTGCTTGCCCTACCGAGAGTCTGAAATCCATTTTTTGAGTTCAAGAGAAGAGAATACGAAACCAACAGTGGATCGAGATGTCAAGTAAGAAACTCTATTACTGTTGTTTGTCAACTAGGGTTAGAGTTTTGAAGTCCTGCAGTTTGTATTCGTCTGTAGTCTAGGATTTGATTGAATCGTTCTGAATTCTGAATATATATATGAAAGCTTTCACAGAGCCAGTGGGGCCCGGCCATCTACAAAGGCACAAAATGTTTAATTCTTTTTCCTTTAAAAGACATATGGGGTTATATTTTTTTCCTTGAAATTTTATTGCCCCTACATTTTAATGTGATGTTATACAGCCAAAAACATGAATAATAATCGTATTTACATCACATGTTACAGTAACCGTATTTAGTCGTTTATAGTAATACTCTAGGTGTATGATATATCAAGCATGTACCACTCGTATTATATTAAGAACAGCACAAACCAAAACGTAGTAAAGGAGATGTGCGAACCATCTTTTTAATCATATTTTGTAGATCACGTGATGTACCGGCTAATGGTTGATATTCTTTTTTAATGATTTAAAAAAGAAATCCAACCATCAGTTGTTATCATATCATATGATTTACAAAATAAAATTTATGTAAATAGTCTTCCAAGCATCACCGTTACAAGTATATTTGTATTTTTCTTCATTGTAAATAATAAGTTTTAAGTTCAAATCTCAAAAGTTCGCATCAAATTTATTTTCTATCTTGTAGTGTAAATAAATCCTTGTAAAAAAATTACAATATATGTATTTTAAATTTCTCCGATGGCGGTGGATGAGAAGAAATCAAATTTTGCTGCAGCTTGGTTGGAGCAGTTGTAATTTTAAGACTGGTTTTTATGCTTGGATGGGGGACAGTGGAGAATTGGACAGGACCTAATTGGAATCATCCACACAATGCGTCCCCCTTCCCCCGCTGCTGCAAAATAAGTGTTGAGGACAAAATAGAGTACATAACTCTAATACAAGTGTTGGAGAGACAACACAAGTAATTAAATTACTTGTATTACACATAGGTCTGGGCAAAAAATACCGAGAACCGAACCGAACCCGTACCGAACCCGGTCGGTTCGGTTCTTTTTTTCGGTTCATTCGGTATCGGTACAAAATCGGTTCGGTTTGGTACTTAGTCGGTTCGGTTTCGGTTCAATTTTGGTTCGGTTTCGGTTCTATGTTCGGTACCGAATCGTACCAAATTAGTTTTGGACAAAGAACTAATTTAGGGTTTTTTTACAAAAATTGAAAAATAGGTCTTATTCCTTACCGAACCGAACCTACACTTGGACCGAACCGAACCGTACCAAAATTTTACTACAGGTTCGGTTTCGGTACCACTCCGGTACCGAACCGTGCCCAGGCCTAATTACACACACAAAATATTACAACACTCAAAACTCTCAAAGACACTTTAGAAGCAATGACACTCACTCACTTCCTAGAGACAAACTCTAGACCACTCACACTCCTCACAAGACTACTCTTACTTCTCACTCTCACTTGGTTGCCTACTACTTCTTTGGTTGGTTGGTTACTTGATTACTTACAAATGGTGTGGATGCCTTCTCCTTTTATAGGCATGGATGGAACCTTGGAGAAGCATGGAAATATCATGCTAGAGATATCTAGATAATTTCACTACCTTCCTAAGCTAGAATTATCTACACTAATCTTGCATGTTGGTGGAATCCTCACCATTCTTCTAGACTCTTCCACCAACTTGAACTTTGTTAGAATTCTCTAGCATGTGTATGGATCTTTCTTTGTGAATGGGTTGGATCCATTTTTCTTTGGGCTCTTTGGGCTCTTTAGGCTGGTGTTGATCTTCAATATTCCCCCTCAACACCAGCTCATTCTTTCCTCCATGCCAAGTTGACGACGAAGCTTTTTCTTGCACACCCATTTGCATGATATGGGTTTCACATATGTTCGCTTTGGTACTAGATTCCAACCTTAATTTAGCTCTGCTGCAGTGACCTCTTCTCCCAACTTTGAGCCACTCAGGTTCAACTGTTTCTTATTCTATGGCTACGTTGGCGTATTTAGGATTTGGTTTTCGGATTCTTGTTAACCTCTTTGGTTGTGATTGTGAAGTTGATAATTCCACTTCACTAGGTCTTTCTTCTTCTGGTTGTTGATATACACCAGCTTGCCAAGGGTTTTGAGGTACTACATGCTCAACATCATCACCATCAAGCGAATCCTCAAACTCATCTAGTCTCAACTGGATTCGAATAGTTTGCTTCCCTATATTTTGATGCAGCTTATCTTTAATTTCTCTTGAATCAGGCAACGTCTCCTTTTCTGAAGACCACTAAGAAGATGCTTCATCAAACACCACGTTTCGCAATGTGTAACATCTTCAAGTCGTAAGATCACAACATTTCCACTCTTTTCTTTGGTTGCCGTATCCCACAAAGATACATTTGATTGCCTTCTTGTCAAACTTGCTACGTAAATGACTTAGAACAAATACGTAGCATACACAACCAAATACTTGAAAGTAACTAATTGTAGGTTTCATATCCCATAGTTTTTCAAAAGGTGAGGCAAATTCTAACCTTGGTTGAGGAAGCTTGTTGATCACATAAGCTGCAGTTCTCATTACTTCGGCCCAAAACCTTCCGGGTACATTCTTGGCATGGAGTATACTTCGACATATCTCTGTAAGATGCCGATTTTTTCTTTCTGCTACACCATTCTGTTGTGGTGTGTTAACACATATGAACTAGTGATATATTCTTCAATCTCTTAAATACTGGGAAAACTCATTCGAGGTATATTCTCCTCCATTATCTGTGCGTATGCAACATATCTTCTTTCCCATTTCTCCTTCAACTGTTTCCTTAAACTCTTTAAATTTTGAAAATGTTTCAGACTTTTCTTTCATAAAGAAAATCCATACATACCTGGAGAAGTCATCAATGAACGTCACCAAAAACCGCATCCCACTTATCGATGGTTGCTTAATGGGCCCAAACACATCAGAATGAACCAACTCCAATGGTTCTTTTGCTTTAAACTTTGACTCTTCGTATGGTAGTTGATGTGCTTTACCATACTGGCATCCTGCATAAACCGTGTCTGTTCTCACATCAAGTTGAGGTAGCCCTTTAAGCATTGACTTCTTCATCATCATATTTAGCTTGTGATAGCTAACGTGACCCAATCTCATGTGCCATAAATCTGCTATCTCGTTCTTCCTTATCTTGTTTACGTATGCAGTTTAGACTAACTGTAGTCGTCATCCTTCCATTGTTGGTGTCCCTAAGATCTTAAGATGTCGATACACTTTCACATCTCATGGACCAAACAAGACATAATTTTCTAATGACGTCAACTGCAGCACTGATAGTAGATTTTTCTTCATACCTGGAACATGGTAGACATCTTGAAGCGGCATATGGTTAGTGTTGTAGCGGGGCACTATTATAGTCTTACCGGTATCAGTAATCGGTAACCTCAAGTTGTTGGCCGTCACTCCCAATATACCTCCCTTGTACTCTGTCAGACTTTGTAACTTTTTCTTATCACCCGTCATGTGGTTTGAGCAACCCGAATCCACAATCCAATTATTCTTGTAGTTAATCGACTCCTGACTTGCTGCTGTGAAAGCTAACTCTTGTTTCTCCATAGTAATAGATGCTTCAGCGTCCCATTCTTCCTCCAGGGCTAGAGACGCAACGACATACCAATCATCTTCAATTTTCTCCTTTGCGCTGGCGACATTACTGTAAAATCTCACATCCAATTAGCACGAGGCCTTTTAGGAGCTCACTAGCTTCGAAGAACTTCGAAGTTAAGCGAGTTCACGTGAGAGCAATTCCAAGATGGGTGACCTACTAGGAAGTTCTCGTGTGAGTTCCCAGAAAAAAAAACTGTGAGGGTGTGGTAGGGGCCCAAAGCGGACAATATCGTGCTATAGCGGAATCGAGCCCGGGAAGTGGTCGAGACCAGGCGGGGATGTGACAATTTGGTATCAGAGCCACTATCTGGCCGAAAGTGTGTCGACGAGGACGTCGGGCCCGCAAGGGGGGTGGATTGTAAGATCTCATATCGCCCAGGGGTGGGGATCCTGTAAGCCTTATATGTACATTCCCACCTCCAATTAACACGAGGCATTTTGGGAGCTCACTAGTTTCGGAGAACTCCGAAGTTAAGCGAGTTCACGCAAGAGCAATTTCAAGATGGGTGACTTACTGGGAAGTTCTCGTGTTGAGTTCCCAGAAACAAAACCGTGAGGGTGTGGTAGAGGCTCAAAGCGAACAATATCGTGCTATGGCGGAGTCGAGCCTGGAAAGTGGTCGAGCCCAGACCAAGATGTGACAATTACTCTCTGCGGACTTTTTGAACCAACATTCATTTGCCACGTGGCCCTTCTTTCCACAATTGTAACACTTGCCCTCAAACCTTTTATTATTCTAAAACTGACCATGGTTGCCATGATACTTCGGAACTCCCCCTGGCTGATAACTCCCTCATCTTTGATGACCTTGTTCATTGTCACCATTTCTTTTAGATCCACCACCAACTTGCTGCTTAACGCTGCCTTTACTTTTGGTGTAGAACGCTTCCTCCTCACCTCTTAACGAGACCCCTCCTATTTGCTTTGCCAAAGCTTTTTTATCGGCAAGCAAATTCTCAAACTCAACAAGTGATGTTTGGGTCAGCCATCCTTGTACAGCAGCAATGAACCCTCGATATTCGGGTCTCAATCCATGGATAATTATTCTTTTTATCCTGGATTCTACAATGGCAGCAATAGGATCTAATTCAGAAATTTCACGGCAAATAGACTTTATCTTATGGAAATATTCAGCAATCGTCATGTCTCGTTGGGCCACCGATAACAACTCATTCTCGAGAAACTGCAGTCTTGTATCGTTCCTCTTTGAAAAGAGTGTGGCGAAGGTGTCCCATGCTTTTTTTGGTGTCTTGGCCTTCCATATGTGCTCTAACATGTCCTCTTCGATTGTAGTTTTTATGGCGAACATGGCCTTCCTTACCTTGATCTTCCATTTTTGTAGAGCGCCGCTGGTGCTTTTTTTCGGCTGCGTAACTTCATTACCGCCTACAACATCCCAAAGATCTTGGCCTTGTAGGTAAGACTCCATACACGCCCATGTGTTGTAATTTTTGTTGTACAGCTTCTTGATTCCTCCAACAACTTGAAGATCTCCTATTGTGTCGGCAGAACTTCGGCACTGAACAAGATTAGTCAACAATCTTGTGAAGTACTAAACTTCTCACAATTCTCGGAAGCTTCACTAGAGACGATCACCGATCGTACCACTCTGATACCAATTGTTGAGGAAAAAATTAGAGTACACAACTCTAACACAAGTGTTGGAGAGACAACACAAGTAAAAAAATTACTTGTATTACACACACAAAATATTACAATACTCAAAACTCTCAAAGACACTTTAGAAGCAATGACACTCACTCACTTCCTATAGACAAACTCTAGATCACTCACACTCCTCACAAGACTACTCTTACTTCTCACTCTTAGTTGGTTGCCTACTACTTCTTTGGTTGGTTGGTTACTTGGTTACTTGATTACTTACAAATGGTGTGGATGCCTTCTCCTTTTATAGGCATGGATGGAACCTTGGAGAAGCATGGAAACATCATGCTAGAGATATCTATATAATTCCACTACCTTCCTAAGCTAGAATTATCTACACTAATCTTGCCTTTTGGTGGAATCCTCATCATTCTTCTAGACTCTTCCACCAACTTGAACTTCGCTAGAATTCTCTGACATGTGTATGAATCTTTCTTTGTGCATGGGCTGGATCCATTTGTCTTTGGGCTCTTTGGGCTGGTGTTGATCTTCAATAAGAAATGAAGTCAGATGATTGTCCCCATTTCTTGTTGGAAAATAGAAATATAATTTTAATTGGTTTTATTCTCCGCATTTGTTGAGTCGGTACGAAATAATTAAAGGTTTGTACTCGGGTGAGTACACAATGTAGTGAGAGGAAAGCAGCTTTCATTTTCAGCATTCAACTGACTTCCCATTATTCACTGGCTGATTACACATTATTCACTGACTTCCCTTTCTTGCTGGAAAGTAGAAATATAATTTTAATTGATTTTTATTCTTCTCATTCGTTGAGTCAGTACGAAATAGTTAAAGGATTTTACTTGGGTCTAATATGTTTCATGAGTACACAATGTAGTGACAACAAAGCAGCTTTTAGCATTCAAAACTGAAATTATCACACATTACTCATCAATTATGAGTAAAACTTACGAGACCGTAATGTGATAATATGGTGGTGAACTTGTTTGATGTTAGTTTTTCTGAACTAACATAAAACTTCTTTAAAACTCTCTAATTAATTTATGGGGTCTTTTGAAATTGGTCCAATTTTATAACCCTGTTTTGAATGGACTCCACTAATATTACATAAGCATAAGTGGGGGCTAGTAAGTACCACAATCATCCATGTCAGCAATTAAAGTGCACATGATTTACAAACAAAATTACAACGACTGCCATTACAACCCAAATTTGATCTCACAACCTTATCCTCCTCTCTATCAAATTCCTATGCGTGACCTGCAGAGTCCAAGTGCTGTGCGTTTCTTCAAGAGTCCAATTGCTATGCGTATATGGAGAACGTGCAAAAGTTATAGGAGGGTGAAATAGTAATAACAATATAAACAAATCAACCTTATCAGAAAAATTGCTGACATGGAATCCTAGTCATTGGAGCTAAATAAAAAATAACTAAAAATTGGACTAATCCTAATGTTAGGCTATAAAATTGAATCTATTTCAAAATTTTTAAATATTAAATATTGCGCATTAAAATATGTAACATCTAATCCAAAAGTACAACTTATGATAAGAAACAGATTTGTCTGTTGCCAAAATGTCAATCATGCATTTCCTCCACTCAATTATATGCAAGGCAAAATTGGGCCAAAGTGATTTACAAAACTAGTGTAGCAGATTGTGACAAAGTAATTTGCAGGGATGCGGGATCTGCAAGCGTACCTGTATTTGTGACTCCTGCAGTTTGAAGAGAGAGAGAGAGAAAGAGATATGATGAGCATGGAGGGTTTTCTGCCATTTATTGGAATGGTGATCGCGATGATGATTCAAACTGGGAGTATGGTGGTAAACAAAGCAGCCATGTCCAAAGGGACCAACGCCTACATAATCGTCGTCTATGCCAACGCCGTCTCCGCCCTCATTCTTCTCCCTTCCGCTCTCATCTTCCACAGGTTAATTCTATAGAATTTCTTTCTTTCTTTTTTCGTAGATATTATTTGATCAATCATACACATTTTACTACTCTGTCTTCTTGAAATCTTGAAAATATTCGCCCATAAAGTGTCACCTTTTTTCTTTCTTTTCTTCTTAATTACTGAGATTTTCTGGCCACTGGCCTGCAGATCGGAGCGCCCTCCCCTTCCATTCCCCATCCTCTGCAAAATCTTCTTGCTAGCACTGTTTTGGTCGGTAACATATACACTAATTAATTCAACTCCACTCTACAGGCCAATTTCTTAGAAATTTAATTACTCATCATATATGTGCAGTTGTACATCGCAAATATTTGGAAATATTGGCATAGAATACAGCTCTCCCACACTTAGCACGGCCATGCTTAACCTCATCCCAGCTTTTACTTTCATACTTGCCATCATTTTCAGGTTCTGCTTGTTTTTCTTTTCTTGATATATTGAGAATAATATGTATGTGTATTATTCTATATATATTTTTTAAATTATTTTGAAATTTCAATTGTAGTCTTTTTAAAAAATATGTGAATTTTACTCGTACTATTGAAAAATGTGTGAAAAAGATGAATTTTACTCATACTATTAAAACAAAGTGCTGGAACTTGATAACTTTTGTTGTGTTATGTAAGAAGTAATCAACATGCATTGCTTCAAATATTGGGTGGTTTAACTTTAGGATGGAAAGAGTTTACTGGAGAAGCTCAAGCAGCCAAGCAAAAGTTTTGGGAACCATAGTATCAATCACAGGAGCATTTGTTGTAACATTTTACAAAGGCCTACCAATCGTACGGCTATCATCATCACTTGCTAGTTCTCGCAACCAACTGATCCTTTCCTCGTCGAAATCGAACTGGATCCTCGGAGGGCTTTTTCTTGCAGCTGACGCCTTGTCAACTTCTTTATGGTACATTCTGCAGGTAATTAGGTGTATTACTCAGTTGCCCTTTTATAGAGCTGAAAGCAAATAACAACCAATTAAATTACAATTTCTTTCTTTCTTTCTTTCTATAATTCCAAATGTTGCAGGCAACAATCGTTAAGAAGTACCCTGCAATTGTGTTCATTGTCTTTTTCCAATGCTTATTCGCGACCATTCAGTCTGCAGCATTTACTTTAATTGCAGTTAGAGGTACAAGTGCCTGGGAATTAAGGCTCGATGTGGGGATCATTGCTATTTTATACACAGTAAGCAAATTAGAGTTCTTTGTTTAATTTTTTTCATAGCTCAAAGCCAAAGATGTTTTTACAGCTCATAGTTATAAGTTAAATTTTGTCTGATCTATAGGGAATTGGTTCAACGGTTCTCCGATACAATTTAGTCACCTGGTGTGTGAAGAAGGCTGGAGCTTTTTATTGTTCTATGTTTAAGCCTCTAGGAATCATTTTTGGTGTGATCATGGGTGTCATATTTTTGGGAGATTCAGTCTATTCTGGAAGGTATAAATATACATATAATTTGTTACAACCGCTTACTTACTCCCTTTTGATATCTCAAGCACAAATAGTGAAAACTTAAAACTAAAAACAAAATAATTATCAAACAAACTCTAAACTTGTTCCGTTCAATTATTTGATTTTTCTTTTGTTGAATCATTGAAAGTTGGTGAAAGCTGCTGGTTGGGAAAGTCTTTGGCTTGTTAGAAAATCGGGTTGATGACTAAGAGAAAATTCTTATCAGCAAATCAATTAATGATAATTGATTATATTACATATTTGCAGCTTAGTTGGCGCAGCAATAATTGTTACTGGATTTTATGCCATGATGTGGGGAAAGGCCAAAGAAGAGAAGCTGATCGAAATCGAATCACTAGACCAAAACAAGCTCCCTCTGCTACAAAACGGCTTACAAAAGAAGCAGTAGTGCACAAGTGTTCTATATAAATTAATGACAATATTAATTGTAGATTTTTTGTTTGAAATAAAAAAAAAATTGCAGATTATTTGTTGTTTTTTGATTAGTTATAACTTTTTGAACTACCATTCTCCTTATTATAGTTGATGGGGTAGGAGAAGTTAGTTGAGATGCAAATGGGAATCTATCAATGTTTAAAAAGACGAATTTGTTGACGTGAAAGGGTAAAATGGTAATTTTATTATGACTGCCAATTATAATTTTTTTTTTACGGAATTTTTTTATTTATTATGAAACTCAAAATTATCATTGTACTCTTTCACGGAAGCACATTTCGTCTCCTTTTCAAAGAATCAATAGTCTCGAGGGTCTAGGACGAATCTTTAATTTTAAAATGCAAAGTGACGCGATTTTTGTACCGGAAAGAAAATGAGATTGAAGATGAGTTTCATATAAATAAAAAAATTGTATTTTAATCTAAAGTTCTAAACTAAAAACAAACGACGTCCCACCCACTTGACTACACCATCCATGACCATGCAAATAAAATTTATTCAAAGCTTGTCTTACATTAGGACTCCATGTCTGCATCTTGCTGTGAGAAATTCTGGTTCTGAGATCGAAGAACAAAACAAAAAAAATGAGTTATGGGGAGGATTGCAGCACTGCCAATTGTTGGGATGGTGTTGGCTGTGTGTGCACAAGCTGGGCTAATTATAATAAGCAAAATAGCCATGTCTAATGGCATGAGCAACTTCATCTTTCTCTGCTACTCCAATGCCCTCGCCGCCCTCATCCTCCTCCCAATTTCTCTAGCCTTCCACAATAATTAAACCTCACTTTTTCTCAACTACCACGATTTGTCACTGTGGTTTGTTATTTTGTTGTAAAGTATTTATATTTTTAGTTTATTTGAATGTTTAGTTTTTTGGGTTTAGCCAGTTAGAATTAGGTTTTGTTAGAGATTAAGGTTAGTTTATTATAAATACGATGTTTTGTTATTCATTATCAATCAATAAACAAGTTAGTTACAATGTAGCCTCTTAGGGTTTATGTAGCCGTCTTGGCAATTTTGTAGTATTTTGATATCAATTATATTTCTAGTTTTGTAATCCGTTTGTTCGTTCATCGTGGGATGCGCACTCTAATATTCAACTTGATATCATAGCAAGTTTGATCATTCGAGATTTAATCTGCCCTTGATTGGTATCATTTTGTTTGTCATCTTGTTCGTTGTCCAGTTTATTGTCGGTTTAGTTTGAAGTAAAAAAAGATTGTTCGTTTGTTTTTGTCTCGTACTCCGCTGCCTGATTTGCACCCACACAACCTGTCTGATTAACCTGCACCTGGTCCACATCCCGCACTTCACCATCTCCGCTGCTACATCCACCCATTCACGGTACCTACACCGACTCCTACCAATCGGATCTGTCACTCACCTTCTGCAAGCCTTGCTTTTCTGCAATTGTTTTTGCCCGAAGAAAGGCAGAGAGAAGGAAGGAAGAAAAAAAAAATAAGGAAAAAAAATGAAAAAAGAGTTTTAAAAAAAAAGAATAAAAAATTGGTTGATTGATTGAGGGAATAAAAAATTGGTTGATTGATTGAGGCTTAGGCCCACACGGGCACTAAAGAAATTTGGTATGTTTGGTTGGATTTTTTGTTTATTTGTTCATAAGTTTGCATCGGCATCTGCATCGGTACTGGAATTTGAAGTTTTGTATCCACATTTGCTTGTTTGTAAACTTATGTCGTATACTGCTATGAGTTTAACGGGAGTGTTGGAAAGTATTAATATTTTTAGTTTATTTGAATGTTTGGTTTTCTGGACTTAGCCTGTTAGAATTTGGTTTTGTTAGGGATTATGGTTAGTTTATTATAAATATGATACTTTGTTATTCATTATCAATCAATAAACAAGTTAGTCACAATGTAGCCTCTTAAGATTTATGTAGCCGTCTTGGTAATTTTGTAGTGTTTTGATATCAATTATATTTCTAGTTTTGTAATCCATTTGTTCGTTCTTCGCGGTAGATATTCAATTACTTTCATCATAAAGTTAATTTCTTTCTTTGCTCTTATATCTTATCCAATTCTCACAAGAGTTTTTGCAGATTCATGGCGCAGTTTCTTGGGTATGCTGGGATTAATTATAGCTCTCCTACTCTTAGTACAGCTATGCTCAACGCCATTCCTGCTTTTACCTTTGTACTTGCAGTTATCTTCAGGTTATAACCTCCTCTTTTTACTCAAACTGAAAATTGTGATCAACCTCCATGTTTTTCTTTTCTTTTCTTTTTTTCTTTTGACAAACCGATGTTTTAAGCTACTGTTAATTGATAATTCATTGGGAGGGGGATTCGAACTCAGGTGCAAGCGGGCGGTAAACTGCTCTGGCCAATTGACATGTTTCCCTTTTTGTTTCTTTGTTCTGAAGTGTGATTTTATCAGAATCGTCTTATTTTGTTAATGAAACCTGAGCACTACTTATGAGTACCTGTTCTGT
Source organism: Crataegus laevigata (assembly GCA_963580275.1). Classification (NCBI taxonomy): domain Eukaryota; kingdom Viridiplantae; phylum Streptophyta; class Magnoliopsida; order Rosales; family Rosaceae; genus Crataegus; species Crataegus laevigata. The sequence continues at coordinate 6,376,722 of OY756948.1, read as the reverse complement.
TCTTAGGTTTAGTAGAAGAACCAGAGTTAATATATCGATTATCTTGTTTTTTCATTCCAAGGAGAATTTAGCTGATGAGCTCTCTCTCATTCCAGATAAGAGTTGTACAACGCAATTCTGAGACACTGGTAGAATGGTAATCTTACACTGTCACCGATTTCGAAATTCGTTCAAATGCGTGGTTTCAGAGTGGAAAGAATTGACGTGAGAAGCTTCAGTAGCCTAGCTAAAACCTTGGGAACAATAGTTTCAATTTCAGGGGCTTTCATTGTGACTCTTTACAAGGGACCCCCAATTCTGAAGACGTCCTCAACTGTTATGACTGATATGTTGGGAGGACAGGGCCTGTTTTTGTAGCTATGTTCAAGCCTTTGGGGATTGTCATTGCAGTTTTCATTGGTGTTACCTTCTTAGGTGATACTTTCTACCTTGGGAGGTAGGGTTTAATCTTTATTCCCTGTAACTTCCATATCAAAATGTCGTCGATTGAGAGGCACTAATTTTGGTCGTGTTGAAAATTGCAAAAGGGACACCGTTTAGCTTCTCAGTTTACATTTACTGAATGCTGCAGTTTGATAGGAGCAGTCGTTATTGTCGGTGGATTTTATTCTGTGATGTGGGGAAAAGCCAATGAAGAGAAGAGGGGTGATGATGCAGGGGAAGGACGCCTGGCATCGAGCAAACTCTATTGCATAGCCATATTGAAGAAATATAGAAGAAAAAAAAATTTGCAGTTGCCAAAAAAAGGGTAAGTCTCTTGTTTTTGTCTTAGTTCTTTTAGAATGCTACCCTTTCCATGATTCTCGAAAATTGGGATAGGTTATTGTAGGAATTGTTTTGCTCAGGCTGTGCCTAGTGAGCGTAAGTCACCCTAAGTAATGCAGGCACGATGAAGATCCATTTGTCATCGGAATCCTGCATACATTCATTCAAACGCAGTATGTTGGTGTAAATTGGGCATAGTTGCAAATTTGCTACAAAGGTGAATGAACATGTGAAGCATGTCGTGCCCATTGGCACTGCTACTGACAAAATATTATGACTCCCCTGTTTCATTTTAAATATTGTCCAAGAGAGTAGAAATCTCAAAAGACAATGCCAGTTCTATGTACCTTAAGTTATCTGGCTTCTCATTTCATGAGGAGGCAGCTCCATTACCTTGTCGTTAATTATCCTTTCGAACTATAAAAGCGTTTGTAGTTAATATATTTTGTCAAATTTCGCCCGACTTTTCCAATGAGTTGCATATGCATATATGTTTGATGTTTTCCCACATAGATATTCATTTTTAAGCTAGTTTTCTTGTTAGTTTTGGTAGTTTTCTTCATAACACACGCAGCCCTGATAGGAGAAGTTTTCAAAAAGAGTATTAAATAGGAAATAACAGTTGATTTTCCATGGATAATGTAGGGTCACCATGAATGTGGGGAGCATGATCAAAGATACCAGCAGCAGGAGTTGAACATTGAGTTTACAGGGTCAAAGCTGCAGCAACAACATAGCATAAAGCAGATGTATATCCTTCTTCAGCAGTAGTAGAAAATAAGGTAAGAATGTTGTACTTAGGGTTGGCGGGAGGAAGTGTGATGGCAAAGACCAAAGTTATTGAAGAACATATTTGATTGTTTGACACTGTTTAATCAAATACAATAAGAAAATTGTACAATCTTATACCATTATTCCGATTATGGATTAGCAGTGTGAGCATCGGCTTTTCGTACTTTCAAATTCGATAACCTGCTAGGTAAGTTCAAATTAAAATACAGGGTTATCTGGGCATATAAACGTATTCGTAATGAAATCTGAGCATCAAATTAAAATACAGGGTTATCTGGGCTGATAAACGTATTCAAATCTGAGCATCAGCTTTTCGATATCCCGCTTGGCAAGTTTGTTTGAAATGTTGTAATGAAATCTCCAGGAGTGGAGGCCCGAACGACTATTTTCCAGCATTGAAAAATAAAGGGAAAAAAAATCGTAAGGCAGTCTATAATGGTGGCATAACACATCATCATAACAAATTATTAAGTTTGAATTGCTCATCAAGGAGCACTAGAAACTGATAGACTGAGGGGCAAATGAGTGGCTAACATGCGTTCGAGTTGTTGGAGAAGCTTTTTTTGTGTTCACGTAATATTATTAATTTATTTATATTATAACATGTATTTTTATTTATTAATATTAAACTCAATGTTTATGAAATATCAATCATGTTATTCAGTCATATATATTATAACATGTAGATTAGTGATATTATGTGTCGGTATCTCTTTCACGTAGTCTTATTAGTAATATCATATGTCAGTATAACCGTCATACTAAAAAAATACATGTGTTAGAATATGAGTAAATTGATAACTTCACATGTTAGTCTGGCACATGCACTTCAGAAATTTCTCCAAATAATTTTGTCCAAAAAGGAAATCAATATTTTATAAGAAACCTTTGTCCAAAATAGGTCAGCCTCCAAAATAGGTCAGCCTCCCTTGTATTAATAATAATAGTAATGATAAGTATTAAGTATGCATCCGAGTAGCTATTTCTCCTTTTCAAGTAGCTTCACCTTTCCATGAAGGGTTGCCCTTCCTCTACCTGTCTTCACATACAGAGAGAGAGAGAGAGAGAGCCATTTTTCTTCTTATAAAACTTGCTAGCTTTTTTAGCTGATGCAAAACTAAGAGAGGGAGTAATTAAGCAGTGATGTGGATGATGAGTAACCTTAAACTGCAGGAAACGGTGCCGTTTGCAGTGGTGGTGGCAATGCAAGGTTGTACTATTATATTGACCATTTGGGCAAAATCTGTCATGACAAATAATGGCATGAGCCCTTTTGTTTTTGTCGTCTACACTCACTCCCTTTCCTCTCTCTTCCTCCTACTCTCTTCTTTCCTCTTTCGCTGCTGCAGGTATATCTCTCTCTCTGTTCTCTCTCTCTCTCTCTCTCTCTCAAACGCGTACTTCTAAGTAATATTTTGACGGTACTAGTTCGTTACAATGATATATTATCGATGATATATTGGCAGTCTGCTCTTTTGACTCTCTGTCCCTCTGATACATATATATACTTTCAAGTAATATTGACCGTACTAGCTACTTCATTACAATAATATTATTATCGATGACATATTGAAAATCTGTTCTTGAAACTTACGGGACTGGTATTTGTTTTTTTTTCCCCTTCCGATAGTATATAATTCAATAACTCTGCCTTGTGTAAGTTTATCTTACATTGCCGGTCCCAAGCCCGGATAAAGGAGAAGAGGGAGGGCGCTAGGTAGTCGACAGCTGGCACTCCTAAGTTACGTCGAATTCCTATAAAAATGAATCCTAAACGAAATAGCCGACCCCACTTAATAGGAAAATACTTTGTTGTTGTTGTTAATAGTATATAATTCAATAACATTAATTATTGCAGCAGCAGAAGAGATTCAACACAGCAATCAGTCTTCACCTGGGCTCTCTTCGTTCGATGCTTCCTCTTGGGTTTTACCGGGTATGCACTTCATATTCTTCCATCTCATCTCCAACGCATGAATCCATGGATTCTCCAGTTGACCTCGGCAAGCCTTAGAATATTCAGCTATGTACTGTATGGGACCTATTCTTCTGTCCTCCGTGTATAGGAAAAAAAATATTCCTATCTATAGAAATTTTTACTAGGGCACATATATATAACCAGTCCAAACATGTTGCAATAGAGGTATAGTGTTATATATTATACCCCGAATGTGTACCAAACTGTATTATACAACTTGGATGCAGATTTATGTCAAGTCAGTCGATTAAGCCAATGTGCTCTCCATTTACACTCAAATTTAAATTTTTCTTCCTGTTTTTTAAAATATATATCATTTGGTAAAAATAAATTATTTATACCGTATGACTGTATTTAAGTGGCATGGAATAATTTTGCAAATAATATTCATCCATTCTCAACCATGTGAATAAAATAATTGTATAAACAAAGTGTACACGTTATGTGCAATATTTAATTACTTCTTATGGAACCTTCCGACCATTTTAGAAGAATAAAGATTCTTGATTTCGCTCGTTTGTGTTTTGTTTTTGTAGGATAACAGTATCTCAGAATGTTGGATTCCTTGGTTTAAGTTACAGCTCTCCTATTCTTATGTGTGCCATGGGCCTAATGATCCCATCTTTTTCCTTCCTGCTCTCTATCTTACTCAGGTTCGTAATTAATTCCTACAACAACAAAAAAATTATCTCACTAAGTATAAATCGAAAAAAAAAAAAAAAAAAAAAACCTAGCTAGTATAAATGTTGCAATATTGAAACTACGAAAATGTTCTCTTGCGCTCCTCCGTGTGTATTTTTCTGTTTGTTTTTATTTTATAAAAGAAGAAGTGTATGATAAAATTATTGTAATAACAATAACAGTTTCATGAAGTTAACCCAATTATCTTAATTACAGGAGGGCGAAACTAGATTGGAGAAGCTCAAGTTTCCAGGCCAAAGTAAGTGGCACATTAATATCAATCATTGGGGCAATAGTGGTTGAACTCTACAAGGGTGAATATATAAGAAAATCTTCAGTTTCCTCTTCATATTGGTATATTAATCAGCTTCAACTCCGAGTAGAGAAACTAGGCTTAATCTTCTCCTCAGAGAAAGAGCATTGGGTTGTGGGTGGCCTTTTACTGGCAGCATCTGCTTTATCCGTTTCCGTATGGAACGTCATTCTGGTAATTTATTGAAGAAGTTGTTATTGAAAGTTTAAAAAGTCAGACGTGAAAAAAATAAAGCGAGGTAGTTTCCTTTTTACTGTTTAATTCTTGCTTTTACTCTGTTGTGATTAGATGGGAACGATGAAACTATATCCACAAGTGGAAGTAATGGAAGTGGTAACTTTTTATAGCTTGCTTGGGACAATCCAATCTGCAACGCTATCTTTGTTCCTAGAGAGAAACCCAAGTGCTTGGAAATTAAAACTCAACGGGGAGCTCCTTCTCATTGTTTTAACAGCAAGTAATTATCACGGAACATATGTAGTTAAATTGTAATTAATCATCTCGAGGAATTTCATTGTGCGTGCTCTTTGTTGTAGGCAATTTTCGGGGGTCTAGTTCGAAGTCGTGTTCAACAGTGGTGTATGAACATTAAGGGCCCATATTATGTGCCGTTGTTCAAGCCGTTTGGGATTGTTTTTGCGACCATTTTTGGTGTCAGTTTATCTGCAAATAGTCTTTGTTATGGAAGGTAATTAAGTAGTCTTTGTTGCTTATGAATTTCCTTTTTATTTGGTATTCTATGGATTAATAGAGGTGTAATATTGCAGTGTGATGGGAGCAGTCATAACTGGAATGGGGTACTTTATTATAATATGGGGACAAATCAGAGAAGATGAAAAACATGATCAAGATCACTGTGTTGATGAGAATCTCGAATCCAATTCTGAGAGGAAGGTCCCTCTCTTGCAAGAAGAAAATGTATGGAACGGTTTTAATTCTTAAGCGGGAAATTACCTATCATCGGGTGTTTATCCTTTTCTATGTCTCTCTCCCACCGGTGATAGGATATATATATACCTATTTCTATGCATCTTTCTTCTCAGGTCACTTGAGAGAGAAAAAGGCTCCTAGACATTAGGATTGCCGGTATGCTATGGCCAGTCGTGGATGCGCAGCAAATTCCTCACGTTTGATGCATTAGAATCTGCATGTATTGCGTGGCAACTGAGTGTAGAAAATTTCTTCTAGTTGTACATGAAGTGCAGGAATTCAAGATCAACTGTATATGTTTTACAGTGTCAATGAATTTGTCGCGTGCGATTTTAATTTCTGATTGAGAGTACGTAGCAGTTTGGTTTATAGGGGAAAGCACATGTCTTTGTAGGTGGATACACAACCATGTGAAATGCAAATGAACAAATTGATATGTGAAAAATCCCTCCATTTATTCAAATACACTTCAACTGTCAATTACAACATGACTGATATCATTTGGGGTCATCACAAAAGATTCTGGCCAACGACAAGGTCCCTGATGGATTGCAACTCAGTTACAACATCACTCATATCTTTTCTCTCTCTAGGGGATTCAGCAGAACACGAGATTCCGATTTCAAATATTGAACTCAAACACACTTGGATTTTTTCAGCACTCATGATGCTGCTTTGGTTGGGAGTAATAGGGTCGAGCAGTGAATCTGCAATTTCTGGAACTCGATGAGGCAAACCCATCTTGACAAGATTGTGAAGGTTCAAGCCGTCAGTGAACATAGGGTCGGTGGGTCTCTTGCCTGTAAACATCTCTAACAACAGAATACCAAAGCTGTAGACATCCCCACATGTTGCAATCTTGCTTCCCATGCCATACTCTACAATTCAAACATCACAAAAGACCAATATGAGCTCATTAGTGAATTAAATTTATTTTTCCAGCCAAGTAAATGAATGATCAAAAGGAAAAACGAGAAGCACATGAAGATGTTTACCTGGAGCAGCATAACCAACCGTTCCTCGTACTCCAATGGAACTTGTTTGATTTTCCATAACATTATTGGTTAGGTTTGAGAGAAATCTTGCCAGTCCAAAATCAGAAACATGTGCAGTCAAGTCGTTTCCCAAAAGAACATTGCTAGGCTTGAGATCACAATGAACAATTGGTGCCTCGCAATGATTATGAAGATAATCCAATGCACAAGCAACATCAATGGCAACGTCTAGCCTCTGAAGAAAACTTAAATTTTTGGGTGTTCTGGCTATTGGATGCAACCACTCCTCTAAGCTCCCATTGTCCATGAGCTCATAAACTAAAGCCTTGAAATCATTACCAGAAAAGTCCACGCTCAAACAAGCTGTTACAACCTTGACAAGATTCCGGTGTCTGATATTTCTCATCGCCTCACATTCGGCTATGAAACTCTTAGAGGCTCCATGGCGTAACATGTTAAACACCTTGACAGCAACAAGTTGAGTTCCATTATCATCATCAAGAACTCCTTTATACACAGACCCAAAGCTGCCCATGCCAATCATTTTAGTTGAGGAGAACCCGTCAGTAGCCTTCAAGAGAGTGTTATATGACACTTGTAAAGCGGAGTTTCCCAAAGTGCTTGGACCTGCTCCTTTCCTTTTATTTCTTGGTGAACAAACAAACAATAATGACAACACTATAACCATTCCTAGGAAGGAAAACCCAGCTACTAAGGAGATTATTAGCTTCAAACTAGGAGACAAACTTCCCTTATTCTTGAACTCTTTAGCCTTGCATTTGGGAAGTTGGAGATCGGCAATATTGCTGCAGAGCCTGGTGTTTCCAACAATTGAAGTTGCAGTTGCATTTTTGAAAACACCTTCAATTGGTACCGTTCCCCAAAGTTGATTGAAAGATAAGTTGAGATTCTTCAAGAAAGCAAAGCCCTCCAAAAACTGTGGAATTTCACCAGACAAATTGTTGGTTGAAAAGTCTAAATCCTCAATCCCTCTCATTGAACTCAAAGATGAAGGAATGAGCCCATTGAAGATGTTGCCTTGAAGGTGTAGGACTTCTAAATTCACACAACCTCCAATAGTATTGGGAAGTTCTCCTGACAACATGTTGTCCGAAAAGTCCAATTTGCCTAAACTGCTCAGTTTCCCAATCTCCAGTGGAAGAGAACCGGTTAACTGGTTTCTAGACAAGTTGAACGAAATCAGGTGAGGTCAAAAACTTGTTGGGGTATTGTGCCGTTGAGGTTATTTTGGGAAAGATCTATTTGCAATAGGCTCTGGCATTTCCCTAGGCTTGAAGGGATGCCACCGTGAAGATTATTTCCTTGCAATTCAAGTGCGTCTAGCATCGTTAAATTCCCTAGAGTGGATGGAATTCTCCCTGATAATTTGTTGGTAAAAAGACTCAACTTCTCAAGCCTTCTAAGCTTGCCAATATCAGTGGGGATATTACCTGTCAAGTGGTTATTCCCCATACCTAGTAATTCCAAGTTGACTAGACTGGTTATTCCGGCTGGGATGTTTCCATAGAGTTGGTTTCCTTCAACCCAAAGGATTTCAAGCTTGGTTGAGAGATTGGATATGGATGTGGGTAGTGTTAACAGAGAAGATTGTGTATTTAACAATGGTGATTTACACTTAGAGAGAGAAAGAGTTTACAGAGTTTTAGAGAGAAACTGAGTAAAACAACACTGTTTATTTCATTTTCATTCCTTGCTTACAACACTATCTCTCTATATATACTCTAGTTTCCTTACAGATTAAGCAAACTTATAACAAACCTATCAGCTTAATCTATTGACACTTGGCTGCACATTAACCATTGGATTGACCTTGTACCTTTATACCTTTACATCCCCCCTCAATCTCATGCTTACGGGAACGAAGCATGAGATTGGAACAATGATCTTGAAACAGAGAAATGGACAACCCTTTTGTTAAAATGTCTGCAAATTGCTCCTTGGAAGAGACATGATGAACAGCCAAGTCACCGCGGATAACTCGCTCCCGGACAAAGTGATAGTCAATTTCAATGTGCTTGACCCGGGAATGGAAAACTGGATTAGAGGACAATGCAATAGCAGAAATATTATCGCAAAACAGCAGAGGAACATCAGATAAAGGAACATGAAGATCACACAGAAGCTGACGTATCCAAGAGACTTCAGCTGCAGTAATAGCAAGGGCTCGATATTCGGCCTCAGTAGAAGACCGAGACACAGTGTGTTGTTTCTTGGAAGCCCAAGAAATAGGTGTGTTACCAAGATAAACAATATAGCCAGAAGTGGAACGACGATCGTTGGGATCACCTGCCCAATCAGCATCGCTATAGGCTTGAAGCTGCAATGGACCAGAAGTAAAATGAATACCATAGTCAAGTGTGCCACTGAGATACCGTAAGATACGTTTGACTGCAACAACATGAATATCCAGAGGATTGTGCATAAATTGACAACATTGATTAACAGCAAATGCAATATCTGGCCTAGTGAAGGTCAAATATTGCAATGCACCAACAATACTGCGATACTGTGCTGGACTATGATAAGAGGTACCATCTGTCTTGGATAACCTGTGATTAGGGAGACAGGGTGTGGCACATGACTTGGCATCTTGCATATCAACCTTGGAGAGGAGATCCTGAATATATTTGGTCTGAGAAACAAACAAGCCTGTAGGCTGGTAAGTGATCTGTAAACCTAAGAAATAATGGAGAGTGCCCAAGTCCTTCATATCAAACTCTTGTGTCAAATCAAAAATGACCTCAGAGAGAAGAGATGTGCTGCTGCCAGTGAGGATAATATCATCGACATAGAGTAAGAGGATGACAATACCATTGAAAGTCTGTTTGACAAATAAAGAGGGATCTGCAACAGAGGCTTTGAAGCCTAAACCAGGTAAGAAACTGGTGAACTTCTCATTCCAAGCGCGAGGAGCCTGTTTAAGACCATACAAGGACTTTTGGAGCTTGCACACATAATTGGAAGGAGAAGAAGAACAGACAAATCCAGGAGGCTGACTCATATAAACCTCTTCAAGAAGATCGCCATGTAAAAACGCATTTCGAACATCCAACTGTCGGAGGCTCCAATTAAACTGAGCTGCAAGGGCTAAGATTAATCGGACAGTAGTAGGCTTAACAACTGGACTGAAAGTTTTAGTATAATCGATGCCTTCCTCTTGACTATACCCCTTAGCTACAAGACGAGCCTTATACCGTGCTATGGACCCATCATGATGCTTTTTAAGCCTGTACACCCATTTACAGCCAACTAAGTTTTTGCCAACAGGGAGAGGAACAAGAGACCAAGTTTTCTGAGCATTCAAAGCATCGATTTCATCTTTCATGGCAGCCTGCCATTCTGGAATGGTACTAGCAGACTTGAAAGAAGAAGGTTCCATATCAGACACAATGGATGAGGTAACAGAGGCTGAGAAAGCTTTCCTCTTAAAAATTCCACTTTTGGATCGCGTTTGCATGGGATGCAAACTCACAGAAGGGACTGGCAGAACCACATCGAGAGTTTCTTGCTGGAAATCAGGATCAACAGGAATCAGAGACTGTGTAGATGAGAAAGTAGGTGGCAATGAGGTTTGAGAAAATGATGGAGGAAGAATAGGGAGAGGGAAAGGCAAAGAATGGGGAGAAGGGGAAGCTGAAGATGATGATGATGTATGTGATGCAACAACATTTTGAAGTGTAACAGATGGTGAGACACTAGAAGATGACAAGCTAAGGGACTGGGGAACCTGAGACTTGGAAATGATATTCAAATAAGGATAAGTATGCTCATCAAAAAGAACATGTCTGGACACATGAAACTTGCTAGTAATGGGATTAAAACAAATGTACCCTTTATAGTGACCAGCATATCCCAAAAATATGCACTGTGCAGTTTTGGGTTGAAATTTGGAAGTGTTGTAGGGCTTCAAGAGTGGAAAACAACTGCAACCAAAAACCTTTAAATGGGTTAACACTGGTGGTTTCTGAAACAAACAAATATATGGAGATTTCATGGATAAAACTTGACAGGGCATTCTGTTTATTAAGTAAACAGAAAGTGCACAAGCATGGAACCAGAACTGTGAAGGCAGCTGAGCAGTTTGAAGAAGGGTAAGGGCAGTTTCAACAATGTGCCTATGCTTTCTCTCAGCAAGGCCATTTTGCTCAGGTGTGTGTGGACAAGACTTTTGATGCAAAATACCTTTGGTTAACAAAAATTGTTTGAACTGATTGCTGGTGTATTCACCACCACCATCACTCTGAAAAATTTTAATGGCAGTGGAAAACTGAGTATGGATAAAAGAATGAAACTGCACAAAAGTATGAAACACCTCACTTTTATTCATTAAAGGAAATATCCAGGTAAACCTGGTACATTCGTCAATGAAAAGTACATAGAATTTGAAACCCTCAATAGACAAAGTAGAGGATGGTCCCCACACATCACTATGAATGACCTCTAATGGTTGGACAGTTTTATTGGCAGGATAAGAAAAAGGAAGTTTAGTAAACTTTCCTTGCAAACAAGATATACACAGATGTTTAGAATGATCCACAGAAAATGGAACATGAGATTGATGCAACATTTGAGAAACAACAAAATTAGATGGATGACCTAATCTGTTGTGCCACAAAGTAGTGTTCACAGCATGACCAAGATAACAATGCTGCTGTGTAGAAGAGTGAGATGTCATCAATGCTTGATTGAGAATGAATGGTGGTATGTATAATGGAATGGGATATAGGCCAGCTCTACACAGTCCTTGAAGAAGAACCTTCCCTGTGATCTTGTCCTGAATCCAGAAAGAAAACTCATCACATATGAACCTACAATTGTTATCTTTACAGAGACTATAAATAGATAACAAATGTTGAGATAATTTCGGCACATGCAGTATGTTCTTGAGTTGAAAAACATGGTTGGGAGCATGCAAAACAGAAGAACCATTGTGAGAAATGTGCAAACCTGCACCACTTGCAGTAGCAATAGTGTCAGAGCCAGTAAATGGAGTGGCATGAGTGAGATTGGACAGGTCAGACGTCATGTGAGATGTAGCACCAGTATCAGCTACCCAGAATTGTTCTTGAGGAGCAGATGGTTGAAAGTTAGCATGCATTGCAGTAAGGGAAGATGGTGGAGATCTGCCTTGATATGAAAAATTAGCACGGTGGTAGCACTGCATTGCAGAATGACCAAATTTGCAACAAATTTGGCATTGCACTGAAGACGAGGAAACAGTGGAAGAAGAGTGTCTCTGGAAACAATCAACAGCTATATGGCCTCGTTTGTTGCATATCTGACACACAGGGATAATATTGCTATGCTCAGGACAAGATGAAACATGGGGTCTCGCAGGACCAAGTATGCCAGGACTGTTATTAGGAGAGTTACCCGAGAACCGCCAATTATTACCAAAGTGATTTCTGCCTCTGGCACGACCTCTGAAATTTGAGCCTCGATAGCCTCCAAAATTGGGAGTATAAGATCCTCCAGAATTGTGGTTAGGATTGCCAGCATGATAAGAACCCCCAGAAGAACTACCAGAATCAGAAGAACCACCAGAAGAACTACCATGATGATACTGAGAATGTGGAGAATGAGAGGATCCTTCATCAAGCATCAATGCTTTCCCGTTGGATATAGGTGCTTGTGCAATCATAGCAGTAGAAAAGGTTTCAGAAACTGGAGCATGCTCAACAGTGGTTTCTTCAGCAAGTAATTGGGCACGAAAATCCTTAAGAGAGATAACACTCTCCCTTCCCCTTATGACTGTGCGAAAAGTGTTATACTCAGAAGGTAACCCTTTCAAGGCCAAAATGATAATATCATCATCGTCAAAGGAAATTCCAGCAGCTGAGAGATGATCTCGAGCATCTTTAATGCGCTGCAAGTACTGAGAAATGTTCTCGGACCCTTTCTTGATATTCTGCAACTCAGTTTTCAACTGAAAAATACTGGCTTTGGTAATTGTTGAAAATCTGTCCTTGAGACTAATCCAAATATCATTGGAATTGGTACAGCCAATGATACATGATAAGGCAGTAGGAGAGAGAGTAGCAATAAGAAGTTGCATAAGGGCTCTGTCATGCATTTTCCAGATCTGGTATGCATCAGACTCAACACCTTCAACATCTGAATCAGCAACAAAACGAGGTGGACATCGCCGTGTGCCATCCACAAAGCCAAGAATACCATGACTTTCAAGAAGCAATCGCATTTGATAATGCCAGACTAAGTAAGTCGTATCATCTAATTTTACCATCACAGAGACCAAAACATTGGGAATCAAGTTCATAATTGGAGACTGAATTATCTGTAGTTGTGCAGCAGTCACCATTGTTGATAGCCGTATAGACAACAGAAGAAAGCTTGAAGAAATGAAGAGATTCTTGAAGAAATTGAGAAATTAGGGTTTGCGATTATACGCACTTCACTGCGCAAAACTAATATCCAGAAATAGAAAAGAAGAATCTCACAGATTCAGAGAGAGGGAGGCATTCACACATATCATCAAACAGTTCATAGGCAAGAAACATAACCAATCTTGCAGGCTACAAATCGTCATATCAGAGAAAACCAAAGAGATCATGATACAGATTCAGCAAAAGAGCAGAGAAGAGAAGAACGAAGATACCGAAGATGTAGAGAAGATCGAAGATAGCGGAAGCAGTACGAAATCAGGATCGAGAAACACCAACCATGCCCGGCTCTGATACCATGTTAACAGAGAAGATTGTGTATTTAACAATGGTGATTTACACTTAGAGAGAGAAAGAGTTTACAGAGTTTTAGAGAGAAACTGAGTAAAACAACACTGTTTATTTCATTTTCATTCCTTGCTTACAACACTATCTCTCTATATATACTCTAGTTTCCTTACAGATTAAGCAAACTTATAACAAACCTATCAGCTTAATCTATTGACACTTGGCTGCACATTAACCATTGGATTGACCTTGTACCTTTATACCTTTACAGGTAGCACCCCTCCAAAATTGTTGGTGTGTATAACCAACCACCTTAACTTCGTGGCGTTTCTCAAGTCTGAAACAAAACTCAAGTCACCATCTTTACCAGTTCCAAGATGGTTCGTAAAAATTGTGAGCGTTTCAAGGTTAAGAAGCTTTTGTAGATTTGGCACTTGTCCGGTTAGTTTGTTATCTGCAACTTCAAATTGAACTAGATTTGTGGCATTGGATATTGACTTTGGAATGGATCCGGAAATTTGATTACTAGCAATGTTAAATATTTGGAGATTTGGAAAAATTGTAGCCAGTTCTCTGAGGATAGTCCCTTGAATTAGTTTGTTTAGGGAGATGGAGAAAGTAATTAGATTAGAGAGATTATAAATGGAGGGAGGAACGATACCAGATAACTTATTTGAGACTAATGAGAAAAATGTTAATTTTTTCAATTGGCCTAGAGAGCTAGGGATGCTACCTGACAAGCTATTGTCATAGAAACCAAGAGAATCAAGAGATGAAATGTTCCCTAAGGAATCAGGGATCGATCCTGACAAATTGTTACGTTGAAGAACAAGTGTTTGAAGTTTAGGAAAGGAGCCAAACTCCAGAGGAATTTTACCTACTAAACGATTGTGACCGAGACCTGTACCTATGAGGTTGTGACAATTGGATATATTGACAGGAATAACACCACTGAGTGAGTTTTGGCTCAGAATTAGTACCTGCAATCTACGCAAACGCCCAATTTCTGGTGGAATTTGGCCAGACAAACGGTTGTCCCTCAAACGTAGTACCCTGAGGAAGCTTAGGTTTCCGACGTATGGGGATATGGACCCCGCCAAGCTTTGGTTCCCTAGGTTTAACACAGTGACCCTCTGCTGATGTCGTTGGCTGCATGTGACACCTTGCCATAGGCAGAAGTGATATGATTCGTTCCACGAACTCAAGAACTGGTTGGGGTCCTCCTTTATTTGATCTTTGATGGCTAGCAATGCCATCTTATCTGTTTCGTTCCCATCTATGGCTATGGAGGAGCTGAAGCAGCAGGTGAGAATTAATACAATAAAAAGTGTGTATTAGAAGCAGTCTCACAGATAAAACCCCCATTTGTTGAATTGGGTAAGTTTATATATGAATGCATGCAGAGACTGGGAAATGGTAAGTATGTATGCATTTCAGCTAGGGCTTGATGGACTGATTTATAAGGCATGAAGAGGCGGGCGGATAAAATCGTTGACGATGACTCCGGGTGATGTTGCTTTCCAAGTTCCTGCCGCGCGCCTGCCGGGAGATGGGTTATATCAGAGAGTTCCCACCTTGCAACTTGGTTCAAAAATGTAGACGTTCGAAAAAAAAAGCCAAGGGAAATAATAGAGACTGAGGAAAAAACATGCAAATCCAATCTCTTTTCTTTGTCAACTTGCAAATCCAATCTGGCAGCCACCTACTCGTCTCTCTTTTTCTGACTTGGATTTATATCCTTCAATCTATATTCTTTCTTTACCAGGTTAGTGGGTTAATTTCTCATATCCCTATTAGTTTGCCTCGTGTAATTTGCATGCAACTCCACTCCTCCAAGTTAAGATACATGAGAAGTGGCTTGTTGTTTGGGACATAATTTTTTTTTCCGTGCGTATCCCCTTTTGTCTGTCGGAAACTGTCATCAATTTAGGTGTGGAGAGATCAATAAATATTCTTTGGGAGAGATTGTTTCATATATAATTACTTTTTCGGAGAAACTCAATCGTACAAGTGAGACTATATTTAATTTGAACCAGAAGATACATTTGAGCAGAGGGGGATGGCGTTCAGCCGCCAGTGATTTTTATTTAGTATGAGCAAATTTTGATGGTCAAGATAAGGCAGTAGACGGTATGGGATATCTCCACACACGCAATATCGATAAAACCTTTTTTTTTTTTTTTGGCAATATTGATAAAACTAAATTTAGATTCGATGTACCAGGTGACCTAGTGGCTGAATTCAAAGAAAAAAACAATTGGAATGGGTTTTTTTTATTAATTATAACGTGGGGACAAATCAGCCAAGAAGATGATGCAAATTAGGGGTGGGCACTTAGAATCGAAAATCGAAACCAAAACACGAACCAAATTGAACCGCACCGAACGGTTTGGTTTTGCGGTTTTGAAACCGAACCGCAACATAGAAAACGGTTTGGTTTCGGTTTTGGCTTTTGAAAACCGCACCGCAAATATTAATAAACATTTAATTAAATGTCCATATTAGATTTCATGTTTTAATTGGTCGTTTGTTAGAATCCATACACTTAGTATGGACTCAACCACACTAAAGTATCATCATTCATCACTTTCTTTCGTTCATTAACTTGAAGGACCTTTGTTATTTTATACCATCACACACATATATATATACAAGGGTGGACTAATCTTGTTATCAAGAGTCGAACAATGATCTAATGAAGTTCACTCATTTGAAGAATGATATCACATATTCTAGTATGAAAGTTTCGCTCACGTTTAATGAATTCAAATTTATTCAACTTGTTTTATGAAAAACATTGTAAGGGGCACCCTTTTGTTGCACAAGCATGTTTTAACATCACAACAGCATGCAACATGCTAATTGTTTACATAACAAATGTCTTTTTCCTATTACTATTGGGAAATGCTTTTCAATATGTTAAATTTGTACATTTTTTCTTAAAAACCAAACCGAAACCGTTTGAAATCGCACTGAACCGAACCAAATGGTTTGGTTTCATTTTGGTTTTGGCTTCAAAACCGCACCGAACCAAACTGCAAAAACTTGTGGTTTTGGTTTTGGTTTCACTCAAAACCGCACCAAACCGAACCACGCCCACCCCTAATGCAAATACAGGATCGAGATCAAACAAATGTGCTAATGAGAACCTGCAATCTAATTCTGAGAGGAAGGTCCATCTCTTGCAAGTTGCAGGAAGAAATTAATGTACGTATAGATTAGTCTCAAACAGGATACTTATTAATTTATCATTAGGAGTATATATTTCTTCTGAGAGGAAGGTCCATCTCTTGCAAGTTGCAGGAAGAAATTAATGGACGTATAGAGTAGTCTCAAACAGGATAATTATTAATTTATCATTTGGAGTATATATTTTTCTGGCTTTTTAATCAAAATATGGTCTTTAAGACTGTCATTTGATCCTGAGATTTGAAATCTATAGAAGTCATCTCTGGTTTTGTCCACCGTCAACCATTTTGGCCATTTTGTGAAAAATCTCCATTGAGATCAGCATAACTCCTCACTTTAGTCCCTAAGATTTAAAATCGATAGAAATAATCTTTAAGTTTGTTCACTATTAATCATTTTGGTCATTCCGTGAAAATACTACATTAAATAAAGATAAAATGACAAAATGTCAAATTGCCATAACTCCCCGATTTGGTTCCTGAGATTTGAAATTGATAGAGGTGGTTTTTGAGTTTGTGCACCATCAATCATTATCATTTTAGTCATTCCATGAAAAATCTACATTAAATAAAGATAAAATGACAAAAATACCCTTAATTTTTGTCAAAAATATCTTTGAGAGGATTAGAACATCTCTAAGGCTATCTCAAATGGAGAGGGCTAAAAATTCAAAAGCCAAAAATATGCCTGATTTGCCAAATAACTCATCTCAAACTAATGGTTGGGCAATAATTCTATGAGCCCACCAGATTATTATTGGCTCAAGAGGCATTAGGCTAGCCAAATGTAGCCTCCTCTTGGCCCATTTTCTGGGGGCCAGCATCTCAATTGTAATAATTAATTTAAATTCAACGGCCAGATTTAAAAGCATTCAACGGTAGTTTAATTAAACTAACCAATAAATTTAAAATATAAAGTTAAAACTAATAAATTATTAAGGGGTCTATGTTTAGCCTCTTCGGTTGGAGATGGTACATGAATATAGCTTGAAATTGTTCATTTAAAAATAGTTTTTTGTAGCCATTTAATACTATATATGGTCAGTGGTATTCCTCTTCACTTGTAAGTGAGAGGTCTTATATTTGATTCTCGTCAAGGGCGAATTTGAACTACATTATTGGTAGTTCATTGTGAGCTTAAGTTCACCCCTTCTCCTTTAGTGTCAAGTTGTTACATATTCAGCTTCTGTTGCAGCTGCTACTGTTGTTTTCTTGATATCCAATTGGTCAAGGAAGCTTTTCTGACGGTATGCCTCTAGAAATCTTCGGTACTTTAAATTTCATGATTGTATTCCAAGCTGACCACAACATCCTTATGCACCCATTTCACATGTTAGGCATAGTTGCTGTATTCAGCAGCTCCCTATTCAATGTTATGCATGGGTCTTTGGTAACCTCTAGTTTGATCAGGGAAACCACAGAAAATGAATCTGCTAATGAAGTTTACAAATTTGGTCAAGAGAAAGAAACCTACAATATCCTAACCGCTCATGGTTATTTTGGCCGATTGATCTTCCAATATGATAGTTTCAACAATTCTTGTTCTTTACACTTTTTCCTAGCTACTTGGCCTGTAGTAGGTATTTGGTTCACCATTTTAGGTATTTGGTTCACCGCTTTAGGTATCAGCACTATGGCATTCAACTTAAACGGTTTTAATTTCAATCAATCTGTAGTTGATAGTCAAGGTCATGTAATTAATACTTGGGCTGATATTATTAACTGCGCTAACCTTGGTATGGAAGTTATGCATGAACATAAGGCTTATAATTTTCCTCTAGACCTAGCTGTTATTGAAGTTCCATCTATAAATGGATAAGACTTTGGTCTTAGTATATATGAGTTCTTGAAAGTAAAGGAGTAATAAAAATTTGCTTGTTATTTCAAGAGGTTTGTTATTGCTCCTTTACTATTTAGTTTTAGTATTTTTTTAGTTATTACTTAACTATATGTTTTATTCTTTTTTTACTATATGTTTTATTCTTTTTTTCTACTAAAAAAAAGAATAAAGTTTTCAATTTATGTTGTATTTTATCTTACAAGTAATGATAAATGGCAGCAAATTTGTAATTTGTAATATTACAAGGGTATCGTTTATTCAAAAAATAAAAAATAATTTTTACAGAGCTATAATTTTAAACAGAGCTATGTTTAGCTCTTTTAGTTGTAGATGGCCTAACTGGTTGATGGAAGGCGAGCAAGGGCTTTAGAGTTGCCCTTCCACCCAAAAACCACCTCCAACGGTACATTTTATGGAGTGCGAGTGGTGGGCTCCATTGTGCCTGTCGAACTGTGCCCAGCTATATGATGCTAGAATAGGATCTTCTCCATATCACTTTTGTGCAAATCCTCCGGATGCATCAATTGTTGGGTTTTTTTCCAGCCCATGATAAGTTGTCCTAAGTCTATAAGGATTAAGGAATTATAGTCTTAGAGGATTAAATTGTTTTCCCAATTGGAGTTAGTTTCTCAATGGAGAAGGATTTTTAACTAGATTCCAATTAGGATTAGTAATCCTTATTGAAGAAGACCTTTATTATGTCTATATAAAGGGGCTATTGTACTAGTTTTGAGGAAGGGGAAGCAAAACAATAAACTGTATACCACTCAATGGATTAGAGTGAGAGAATATTGTAAAGTGTGTGTGAGAGAAAAGAAAAGAGATAGTGTGTTTCTTGTTCATGTTCTTTCAGATTTTTCGTCAAGTCCTTGCTCTAGAGATTTGGCAAGATTATTGGTTGTACTCATTATTGATATAGTGAAAGATTGTTATTGCTGTCCCGTGGACGTAGGCACATATTGCCGAACCATATAAATTCTTAGTGTTATTTATCTTGGTTATTTGTTTTTGATTTCCGGAGTTTATTTTATTTTTCCCATTCTTAAATGCGATATTCTCAACAAGTGGTATCAAAGCCAAGTTTGGCTGATATCCGTTTAGAATGGAAGGTGCAATTATGATGAAACTCACCAGCTCCAACTGGGTTACGTGGAAATCAAGGATGGAGGACATGCTTTATTGTAAAGATCTCCATGAGCCAATTAAAGGTATTAATAGCAAGCCAGCAAATATGTTTGATGCCAATTGGACCAAGATGAATCGTAAAACTATTGGTACAATTAGACAGTGGGTGGATGAGAGCATCTATCACCATATGTCTAAAGAAACTGATGTGTAAGCTCATTGGAAGAAGTTAGAATCCCTCTTTGAGAAGAAGACCGCTACCAAGAAAGCATTCCATATCAAAGAGCTTGTCAACATGATGTATGAGGAAGATGTTAGTGTAACCGAGCACTTGAACAACTTTCAGAACGTGATCAATAAGGTAGCCACTCTGGGTTTAAATATTGAAGAAGAACTGCTAGCACTTTTATTGCTATGATCCTTGCCAGATAGTTGGGAAACCTTCGCCGTAACTATTAGCAATTCGACTTCTAATGGCATACTATCTATGGATGCTGTTAAGGATAGCATGTTTAATTAATAAACAAGGAGAAAAGCTTCAGGTGCAGGCGCTGGACAACTTTTTGTCACAGAGAAAAAAGAGGCAAAATTTATGGTGAGACGAGATTCAATGGCGACTGCCACTATTGTGGGAAAAAGAGTCACATGAAGAAGCATTGTTGTAAATGGAAAAAGGGAACAGAAGGATGGAAAAAATATTACAGGTGTTGTGACTTACGGTGAAGAGCTTCTTTAATGCACATAAGCGATGTTTTATGGCAAAAAAGTCTATAATTGCCTTTGCCAATAACGATGGTAGTTCTGATCAGGGGGAGCTTGGTCAAGAGAAGTCTAATAAAGAGGGTCTTGGTTAATGAATAGTTCGATCAATGGGAGTTTGGTCAAGATGAGCAATCCTATTTTTTGGTATACCTTCCTCACGGTCTGGAGGGGGAGACCATGATAAGTTTTCTTAAGTCTATAAGGATTAAGGAATTATAGTCTTAGAGGATTAAATTGTTTTCCCAATTGGAGTTGTTTCAATTAGATAAGGATTCTTAACTAGATTCCAATTAGGATTAGTGATCCTTATTGAAGAAAACTTTTATTATGTCAATATAAAGGGCCTATTGTACTAGTTTTGAGAAAGGGGGAGCAAAACAATAAATTGTATACCACTCGAGGGATTAGAGTGAGAGAATATTGTAAAGTGTGTGCAAGGAAAAAGAAAAGAGATAGTGTATTTCTTATTCTTGTTCTTTCAAGTTTTTCGTGTCCTAGCTCTAAATATTTGGCAAGATTATTGATTGTACTCATTATTGATATAGTGAAAGATTGTTGTTGTTGTCCCGTGGACATAGGCACATATTGCCGTACCACATAAATTCTTAGTGGTATTTATCTTGATTATTTATTTTCGATTTTCGGAGTTTATTTTATTTTTCCCATTCTTAAACGCGATATTCTCAACATCAATCTGGTTCGTTCAAACAAAAATCAAACAGCTAGAAGACTATCAAACTGAGAAAGAGCTGCGACGGTAGCAACGGCCTTGGATCCTCCACCTCGTGACTGCGGGATGGTTGAGAAAAGGGCGGATGTCGGAGAAGATGACAGCGTCGTCAGGACAGGCTTTGCAAGGTATATAAAGCACTATGTTTAGGTGTTGATGGTCGAGGTTGGATATGTAATTAACGCACCAAAGTTGACAATGCTCTCTAATATTCTTTGCTGCATCACGTTGAACATGGTCATAAATTCATGCCCAAAGTTTAATTTGTCAACAATTTATGCTCAGTACCAAAATTACTTCTTTTCAATAGAAAGTTTAGAAGTAGACGATGATTACGGGTTGTGTTTTACTGGTAGTATAAGATATGGTGAGAGTGTTAATTTGGTTTGTGGTTCTACCGGATAAGGTCAACAAAGTTGAAAAAATAAAAATATATATTTGTCATTGCTTATCCTTGCCTTTTTAAACTGATAAAGTTGCACAACGGCAAATACTGGTGGAGATGCGCTTACCCTTGCCTTGTCTTTGCCATCCACTAAATGGTAAAGATGCTCATATTGGTTTGTGTGAGAAGGAACATGCCTATGTGTTTTCATGTTAAGAACAAAAAACAAAAAACAAAAAAAAAGGATGCGAATGCAAATGCAATCATATGAAATGTAGATGAACAAATTGATATTATATATAGGGAACTTTGAATGCGGTTCCTATTTACTAACGTTCTTTGATTGAAACTTTGTTGGTTTTTGATTTTTTTATTGAAGTTATTGAAATTAATGCAATAATGCATTTATATGTAGGTTATTATAATTTTTAAATTAAAATTTAATATTTGTAGTTATTTATATTAATGAGATTTTAAATAAAATCCATAATTTGTTGAAAATATTAAAAGAAATTATACTTAAATAAAACCCATGATTTTTCATTACTTATATTAATGACATTTTACGTGCAAAAAATTGATAATTTTTATACGATGCATTTTACATACAAAAAGTTAGTACATTTTATACAAAAAAAAAATGATACATTTTATATAATGGGTACATTTCATTTTTTTTTTTAAATAATGGGTACATTTTACACAAAAGAGATGGTACTTACAAAAAAAAGGTACATTTTACATATAACAAAGTGGGACCTTTTTAAAGACAAATGAGTACAGTATTAATAAATTATGGGAATTTTTACCAAAACTAATAAATTATGGGTACAACTAAAAGGTCAAAAAATATGAGTACAAATAAAAGTTTGAAAAATATGGACACAAAAAGAAATTAATATATGGGTACAAATAAAAAATAAAAAATATATGATACAAAATTTAGCCATAAATATAAATATATCAACTGTAGTGTTTCTAACACTAAATGAATAATTTAGAAACAAAATTTAATTATCTTGATATGTTTATTATTGAAATAATTAATGATGTTTATTAAAACTAAGGGACATTGATTAAAATTTGAAAAGGAATAAGGTTTCAATCAATGGAGTTGAAAAAAGAGAGATGTGAACCTAATTTCTCATATATATATAACAAATCGACGGTGTAAGTACTAATAACATATTCATGCTGAATCCTCTATGTATTTAGTATATTTAGATGACTTAACGATCTCTTATTCGAACAATATTTTTAAAAATGATCTTCAAATGAAGATTAAGAATACAAACAATTCAAATTATATAATTTATACAAAAAAATACACTATTTACAAATTGTAAGATATGTTCATTCCCCTATAAAGGCAACGCAAATATTATCCATACAAGATTATGTAGATGATTTATATAAGTAGCTAGTTATTAGTGATTTGACATGCTGCAATGTCGATAGCTTTGTATTAGTAGATGTTATGATGACGGCAAACGATATGAGACCCAAAGTCCCACACAACAACCCAACGTAGAAGTACCCATAAAAACAACACGACCACAACGCAACATGGGCCCATTTGATGATCGATCCAAATCTCCCCGTCCCCCAATTAGGATAACAACATGCCTCCTTTAGGCCATTTCTAAAAAAAATGTCAAATACCTATTTAGGACTAAAGATATCATCTTGTTCTCTAAAAGAGATGTTATATATGACGTGACAGTTGAGTCATTTGACTCTTTGTTTTCTAATTATTCTTTTTAAAGCAAACAAATATAGAGTCAAATGCCTTTTAATTTCTTTGACAAAAAAAAACTTTTAATTTAATTTTTTAATGCATGAGTCCCATTGACACCAATAGAATGCAAACTGAAATCAATTTTAATTATTTTTTAATATTTAATGTAACTATGAGGCCAATATATTAATAAACTAAATATTTGACACATCCATTGAAAATAAAAAAGATTTAACATCCATATACAATTGGTCACAACAACAATCAATTAAAAAA
Organism: Crataegus laevigata; assembly: GCA_963580275.1. Lineage (NCBI taxonomy): Eukaryota > Viridiplantae > Streptophyta > Magnoliopsida > Rosales > Rosaceae > Crataegus > Crataegus laevigata. Next base: position 6,353,514 of record OY756948.1, on the reverse strand, counting down.
TAAAAATATATATTGTGAATAGTAATTGTCCTTGCCTTTACCCTTTTCAAACTGGTAAAGTCGCACAAAGGCAAATATAGGTGGAGATGCGTTTGCCCTTGCCTTGTCTTTGCCTTCCACTAAATGGTAATGTTCATATTGGTTTGTGTGAGAAAGAACATGCCTATGTGTTTTCATGTTAAGAACAAAAAAATAGGATATGGATGCAAATGCAATCATATGAAATATAGATGAAAAAAATTGATATATATATATATATATATATATATATATATATATATATATATATATATATATATATATTATATGGGTGACTTTGGATGCGGTCCTTATTTACCAACGTTTTTTTGTTGAAATTTTGTTGGTTTTTGATTTTTGATTGAAATCCCTGAAATTAATGCAATAATGCATTTCTATGTAGATTATTATAATTTGTAAATTAAAATTTGATATTTGTAGTTGTGGCAACCCGTCCCTAATTTTAAGATTTTATAAAATTTAAATGAGTGAATTGACAAAAATACCCCTTGAGGCGAGGTCATTGACTTTCGTTGACCATATTTTTGTGACATGCATGAGCTACTACTTTACCACATTCTCAAAGCACTAGACGGTACGAACGCGTAGGCGAAAGTGGAATCGAATTCGAAGTTATGACAAAGATTTTAAGGAACTAGGAATTCGAAAAGTATTTTTGTAATTACTATTTTATATTTTATTTATTTATTTATTTATCCAAATTTTTATTCTCAGAGATTTTATATTATTTTAATTATACTGAACTCTCCTCTCATTTCTTGCCGTGTGGCACTTGTTCCCCACAATTTTTGGGATTCCCTCTATCTTTCCTTTTGCTCTCTCGTTTCTCTCTCAATCATATCCTTCTTCTTCCTCGACAAGCACTGAGAGGTACAACCGCCTTGAACCACCACCACTCGCCGTCTCTGGCGAGCTTGACCGCCACAAAAAACCATCACCATCTCTCTTGCACCTCCTATTTTTCCTCTGTAAGATCCCGCATTGCCCAGGGGAGTGATCATTATATGTATATTCCCATCTCTACCTAGCACAAGGCCATTTGGGAGCTCACTAGCTTCGGGTTCCATAGAAGCTCCGAAGTTAAGTGAGCTTTTGCTAGAGCAATCCCAGGATGGGTGACCCCCTGGGAATTTGCTCGTGAGTTCCCAGAAACAAAACCGCGAGGGCGTTGTTGGGGCCTAAAGTGGACAATATCGTGCTACGGTGGAGTCGAGCCCGGGTTATGGTAAGGGCTCGGGTTGGGATGTGACATCCTCTTCACGCTCTCTCTTCTTTGTGCTCACTACACATGAACACCAAAGTAAATCCGACGATTTCGATCTCGACTCGTGCAAGAAAAACACCTAAAACTCATACCCCGGTTTTCCAATGAAAACCTGGCGGCTTTCAAGCCGTTTTCCGGCGAAGTTCGGCCACGGCTGAGGAAACCAATGGTGCGATTATTATCGAATACTCAGCTTGCTGTGACATCGCAAATATCTGTTTTAGCGCTCAACTTTTTTATCGACGAGAATTCTTGGCAAATCTGGGTATTGGAGATAATCTTCGACGGTATAATCTTTATCCTATATCACTGTACTTTACTTATGCTCTGACATCACGTGTGAAATGGGTTCATTCCCGCTTACCAGCGCACTCGTATATTTAGGTACTTTTAGGTTTAAATTTATACACATTTTCCACATCGCTACACTTTATGGCTTCGTCACTTTGCAGGTGTCGGCCAGTACAACTTGATTTGAAGTTCTAGTGGACATTCCAGATCGGAGTGTGTTAGTAGTTATTTATATTAATGAGATTTTAAATAAAATCCATAATTTGTTGAAAATATTGGGAGGTTTAATAAAACACCCCCGGTACTGTTTACTTTTAACGAAAAGTCCTTTTTTACCTTTAACTGTCACTATTCATTATACCTTCAAAAAGGACTTTTCATTAAAATTGTCACTATTCAGGCCCTTTTCGTTAGTTTTCCTAATATTTAAAGAAATTATACTTAAATAAAACCCATGATTTGTCATTACTTATATTAATGACATTTTACATACAAAAAATTAGTAATTTTTATAAGATGCATTTTAAATACAAAAAGATCGTATATTTTATACAGAAAAAGTGATTCGTTTTATATAATGGGTACATTTCATATTAAAAAAACAATGGATACATTTTACACAAAAGAGACAGTACTTACAAAAAAAAATGGGTACATTTTACATATAACAAAGTGGTACCTTTTTAAAGACAAATGGGTACAACTAAGAGGTCAAAAAAATGAGTACAAATAAAAGTTTAAAAAATATGGACACAAAAAGAAATTAATATATGTGACACACCCCGATCCGGAAACCGAGGCGTGCCGGCCGTCACGTGTGAGTGACGTAGCCGTGTACGTCAGCGGAAGCGAATTTGGCATGAAGTGCAGCAGTGAAAGTTAAGTTTATAATATACATATGATACAGAGCCGAACCTAGGTGCAGTCAAGTTTAACAAACATTACAACTACGATAGAAATCCTACATAAGTGGTGGTCTGTCAGAACCGCCTTGGTGCCTCGCTAACCGTCCACGACGTTGCTACCTAGTACCTGGAGGGGCGCAAAACATAAAAGGTGAGTGGGCAAAAACAACGTTTTCCAAAACCATTTCATAAATCCATAAATAACTCCTCGCTGTAAATCAGTATAATTTTTCCCAGAAAATAATACGTATATAAACTTATATACGAAAACTCGTCTTAACATCAAATCTCGTTATCAAAACGTAAGAATAGGCCATGTCGATATACGAATTCAGGAATCATTATCATCAGACAAGTAATATAAAACTAGGGTGTCCCTAGTGTCCTATCAGCCGGAGTCAACTCTAATGACCTGTACGGCTGAATCTATAGCTCATCAAAACATACTCAATCTCTATCAATCATTATCATCTTGCACACGAGTCGGAACCACCTATTGTGGTCTGTACGACAGGCTAGGTGTATAAGATTACGCCCTGTGCTACGATCACGTGAAGGCTGTGCGACGAATAGCGGGTCACCAACGAGTCGGAACCACCTATTGTGGTCTGTACGACAGGCTAGGCACCTGCCTTGGATCCAAGGTGAGCGTACGGTGCGTGAGGTGAACGATCACGTGAAGGCTAGGCCCTACTCTGGCGGAGCACAACACCCGAGGTGCAGGTTATTAGCTAAATCACAATCTATCATCATCTCAAACATTACCACAGAACTTACCTGGCCGTCTTCGGCATCAGCGCACAACATATGCAATCATAATCGTATTTATATACTATAATAGGCATACGACATGACAATTCAATTATAAAACCCAATCAATTCGTAACTTAATCAATTTACGTTTTGGGAAAAACTTCATATATATATATATATATATATATATATATATATATATATATATATATATATATATATATATATATATATACTGAAAACAAAAGTCCACTCACTGGTATGTCGACGGGTCGTATCCCCCGAGCCTAGAGTGACTGCGCTCGTCCGCTGGATACGTCTCACCTATACGTGAATTAATCGCAAAACCGTCATTAACAGCACATAAACGACCTACGTAAATAACTTTTCATACGAAGGTCAATTTTGGTATTTGAATATACCAACACGACCTACACGACGTCACGATCGTCGTGATATTTTTAGAAAAATTTTAGGACACCGCACGCGCCCCCACGCGCCGGCCCAGGCACGGCCAGACGCGCCGGCCACGCACGCGCTAACGGCGTCAGGAATATTCCGTTGGAATATTCCGTTAACTTCCAACAGATTCCGTTAGACTTAACTGACGGCGTGAGGAATATTCCGTCAACTTTGACGGAATATTCCGTCACCCTCTACCTCAGCTCCGGCGACCTTCGCCGGCGCCGGACTGGTTTTTCCGGCGAGTTTTCCGGCGAACTTCAAACCTTCCTATCTCCTTCATTTTTCATCCAAAATTCGTGAAATTTATACCAAAATGCTCCAAATTCAATGTAGAATACATTTGTACCTTCAAATCCTTCGAAAAACCACTGGAAATTCCTCGGGAAATTTCTCCAAATTCGGCCAAGTCCAAAACCAGTGATCCCGACGTCCAAATCTTGCAAACGAGATACTCCGAGGTTCGTGGGACAGTTTTAAGACTTGTGGTGATCTTGTTTTCACCTAAAACCAAGCCAAATGAAAATTGATGAATAGTACCCAAAGTTTAGGTCACGGGTTCGAGTTGTCTTCAAGGGTTTCAAACTTAAAACATATACGTATGAGTTCACCAGAGTCCCACGAATTCGAAAAGCTTACCTTTGAGGTCGATTGATGTCGAGATCGAGTTGTGTGTGTGTGTGTCCGTAGTTGAGAATCGAGAAAGAGAAAGTGAGAGAGTTTGAGATGAAGAGAGAAGAGAAGAAAGAAAGAAAATCAGAATTGTGTACGTGGGCGTGTGCATGTGCAAGCACACGTGTAACTTTATCAGCCCAAAACTTTGGGCTTAATATACTGGACACCCAAAGCCCAAATTCGTGCCCAAACACACCCGTTCACACGTAGGTAAGGGCAATTTCGTCATTCCGCATCAAGCGTATATAAAATTCGGGACGGGATGTCACAACCTACCCTCCTTAATAAAATTTCGTCCCCGAAATTTACATAACACAAGCAAACACTAATAAACATAGAATAAGCGCGGATACATAACTCTCATCCGCTCCTCTAACTCCCAAGTAGCTTCCTCAACCGAATGGTTTCGCCACAACACCTTTACTAACCGAACCGTCTTGTTCCGTAGAACCTTATCCTTCCAATCTAGGATAGTCACCGGCTCTTCCTCATACGTCAAATCAGGATTAACTTCTAACTGCTGCGGAGGTAGAACGTGAGACGGATCAGCAACGTAATGACGTAGCATTGAAACGTGAAACACGTTATGAACTCTGGATAGCTCTGGAGGTAACTCGAGTCTATACGCCACCTCACCTATCCGCTCGGTGATTAGGTATGGTCCGATATACCTGGGACTCAACTTCCCCTTCTTACCGAACCGTACAATTCATTTCCACGGCGACAACTTCAGAAACACCCAATCGCCTACCTCGTAAACCCGATCTGTGGCATGTCTATCGGCTAAGCTCTTCTGGCGATCCTGGGCCACTTTCAGGTTAGACTTGATTACCTGGATATTCTGAGTCGTCTCGTCAACGATCTCTGGGCCCTCAAGTACCCTCTCGCCGACCTCCGACCAACATAGGGGCGTACGACAAGCTCGACCGTACAACGCTTCGAATGGTGACATTCCGATGCTCGAATGATAACTGTTGTTGTACGCGAACTCCATCAGGTCCAAGCGTAGATGCCATGCATCACTAAACTGTAGTACGGAAGATCGTAACATATCCTCAAGCGTCTGAATAGTCCTCTCGGACTGTCCGTCCGTCTGTGGATGATAGGCCGTACTATACAGTAGCCTCGTGCCGAGGGCTTCCTGGAATGCCGTCCAGAACTTGGATGTGAATCTCCGATCTCGATCTGAGATAATGCTGACTGGCACGCCATGATACTTGACGATCTTCGATACGAAAAGCTCAGCTAATCGTTATAGAGAAAACTTCTCTCGAACCAGAATGAAGTGTGCAGATTTCGTAAGCCGATCAACTATTACCCAAACACCGTCGTAACCATTCAGTGTACGGGGTAACTTATAGACGAAGTCCATGGTGATGTTCTCTCATTTCCACTGAGGAACGGGAAGCGGTTGCATTTGTCCGAACGGTTTCTTCCTCTCGGCTTTAACCTGCTGGCAAATAATACATCTGCTCACATACTCGGCGATCTCCCTCTTCATACCAGGCCAATAGTAGAATGGTCGAATGGTATGATACATCTTGGTACTGCCCGGATGCATCGCATAAGCTGATACGTGTGCCTCATCGAGAATAGCCTTCTTTAACTCTGCGTCGTTTGGCACATACATTCTGTTTCCTTGCATGAGCATACCGTCGGCTTCTCGAATCCGTAGATCTGTCTTTTTACCTTCACCTCTCAATCGAATCAACTCTTGAGTCTCCGCGTCATTCAACTGAACTTCGAGAATGCGGTCAATCAGAATCGGTCTGACTTGGAAGTGAGCAAGTAGTGTTTTTCCTCGATTCGCTGCCTCCGAACAATCAATCTCCAATCCGACTCCGGTCGACCTCAACTCGGCTAACAACGGAGCACGGCTTGCGTATATAGCATCCACTCTACCCTGAGACTTCCGGCTAAGTGCGTCAGCTACTACGTTTGCACGACCCGGATGATACTCAATCGTGCAATCATAATCACTCAGCTACTACGTTTGCACGACCCAGATCTCTTTGGGTGAACAAGTACTGGAGGCTCTTGTGGTCTGTAAAGATCCTACACTTCTCACCGTAGAGGTAATGTCTCCAGATCTTCAACGCAAATACAATCGCCGCCAACTCAAGATCATGAGTGGGATAGTTCATCTCGTGCGACTTCAACTGCCTCGATGCATAGGCGATCACCCTACCATGTTGCATCAACACGCAACCCAGGCCATTTAATGATGCGTCACTATAGACCTCAAAGTTACCACTATCGTCCGGAAGTGCTAGCACCGGAGCATGAGTAAGACAATGTTTTAGCTGCTGAAAGCTCCGTTCGCAGCCATCATCCCACTCAAATCGAACATCCTTCCTGGTTAACTTCGTGAGAGGTAACGCAATCACTGAGAAATCTTGCACGAACCGCCGATAGTAGCCTGCTAATCCGAGGAAACTCCGTACCTCAGAAACAGTTCGTGGCTGTTCCCAATTCTCCACCGCTGCTATCTTCTGGGAATCCACCTGAATGCCCTGAGCTGAGATAACGTGCCCCAAAAATGCCACCTGGTCTAACCAGAATTGACATTTACTGAACTTAGCGTATAGTCGATGTTCCCTCAGCTTCTTCAGCACTAACGAAAGGTGTCGCATATGATCTGACTCCGATTTAGAGTACACCAGAATGTCATCGATAAATACAATGACGAACCGATCCAAATACGGCTGAAATACCCGATTCATCAAATCCATAAAAGCAGCTGGGGCGTTAGTCAAACCGAATAGCATGACTAAGAACTCGTAGTGCCCATATCTGGTTCGGAACGCCGTCTTCGGAACATCCTCGCCCTTAATCTTCAACTGGTGGTAGCCAGATCGTAGGTCGATCTTCGAAAATACACAAGTTCCTCGCAGCTGATCGAACAAGTCGTCAATACGAGGTAATGGATAACGGTTTTTAATCGTTACCCGATTCAGCTGTCGATAGTCGATACACAGCCGTAGAGTACCATCCTTCTTACGTACGAACAATACTGGAACTCCCCAAGGTGAAATACTCGGCTGTATAAAACCTTGGTCTAACAGCTCTTGTAATTGAATCTTTAACTCTCGCAACTCAGCGGGAGCCATTCGATAGGGAGTCAGAGATATAGGGTCTGTACCTGGCAATAAGTCGATAGAGAACTCCACATCTCGATCCGGTGGCAAGCCTGGCAAATCGTTGGGAAATTGCCTGACCACCTTCACATTCTCTAAACTGACAGGAGCACTATCGTTCAATATCACGTGAGCCAGATACCCCTGACAACCCTTCTGCAACAATTTCTTAGCTCGCACGGCTGAAATGATGCCGTGCCTAACATTACTACGTTCGCCAGTGAATGTGACCACAGGTAACCCCGGCCGATGGAACGTAACTCTCTTCTCATAACAATCTATGTTGGCTCGATGATAATGTAGCCAATCAGTGCCTAAGATCACATCAAACTCGACAATATCCAACGAAATAAGATTAGCGGGCATCATCACATCCTCAATCAACACGGGGCACCCTGGATACATCCAACTGACCAGACATGTCTCTCCCCTAGGCATCGACACCTCTAACTCAAATACGAGGGGTGCAGACTCAGGTTGAGTCAATTGGGCAAATGAGTAAGAACTGACTGAATGAGTAGCGCCACAATCTATCAATACCCTAGCGAAATGACCAAGTACATTTAACTTACCCGTTATTAGATCCGGGTTATTCTGGACGTCATGCGCTGTAAGGTTATGAATACGGCCCTGCGGCTGCTGTCGACCACCGCGACCTCTACTCGCTTGACCAGCTCGTCCAGGCATACCACGACTTGGTCCCGCAGGATTAGGCTGTCTAGATGATCCTGCGCTGCTCGCTGCAGCCTCACTCTGCTGTGGCTGAACTCCCGAATACCACTGCGGTCCGCCGGCAGGATAAGGAGAATACAGGGTATACCCCCCCAGGATACGGAGAATAGCTACTCTGATAACCGCCTGAATGGTACGGATCCGGAGGATATGGGTACGGTGCAGGAGTATAAGGGGCAACGTCACCCTGATAATGATAAGTACCACCACGACTCGGCTGACCATATCCACCAGGAGGTGGGACCTGCTGAATAGGAACTGGAGGTGGTAACGCAAGTAGTGGAGGTCTCGGCTGATTCTGCGGGCAATTCGCTGCGCGATGACCCTGCTGTCCACATGTAAAGCATCCACGAGCGCCCTGCCTGCACTCGCCATAATGCCGACTGTTACACCTCCGACAGAATGGTCCATAAGAACCACCAGTATCTCGCTGCCTCTGAAAACGCTGACCCCCAGCGAATCCACCCCATCTCCTCTGACCCGGGGAACTCACACCCCCACTCGAAGAAGAACTCGAGCTAACACCACTTCTCTTGAAACTCTGGGTCCTCCGAGGCCCCTGTGATGCCACTCCTTTACCTTTGTCGTCTCTCCTCGGTTCCTCCTTCCCTTCCTCGTTGTCGCTATCACTCGGCAGATTCTCTGAATCTTCTATCTGCACCAAAACTGCGTAGAAGTCATGATAGGTCTCACAGTGCCTCGTAGTCGCCATCGTGCGCCATTTCTTTCGAGTGCCCAGCTTAAATCTCCGAAGCATCTCGGCCTGATTCCTAACAATCTCAGGGTGGTAGCGAGAAAGATCAGTGAACTTCCTGTAGTACTCGTTCGCTGACATCTTCTTCTGCTTTAGACTCGTGAATTCTTGTTTTTTGCAGTCGAGATAGGCGTCTGGGATAAATCGCTGGTAGAATAGCTGTCTGAACACCTCCCAATCCTTGGCCTCTTCTGGTGGCATCCTATCAGCCAACTGTTCCCACCAGGTGGCAGGTTCCTTTCCCATGAACCAAGTAGCAGTCTCAACCCAAGTCCCCGCAGCTAGATTACCCTGACTGTGCAATATTCTGAAAGTCCGCTCTATCTGCAAAAACCAGCGCTCGGCACCTTCGTGCCCCTCGTCACCCTCATATCTCGGTAACCTCAAATTATGCGCACTCTCAAGAGGGGTCTTATGGGAAGGACGAAGGGTAGACTGAATAGCATGAGCAATAACATCTCCCAACTGAGAAAGGTCGAGAAAGCTAGGATCAACAGATGGACGTGGCTCTCGTCGAGGCGGCATCGTTCTGACAGAAAGCACCAAAATATTTAGAATATTCACAACTGCACAGAACTACTAAAACCTAGGCTCTGATACCAAGTTGACACACCCCGATCCGGAAACCGAGGCGTGCCGGCCGTCACGTGTGAGTGACGTAGCCGTGTGCGTCAGCGGAAGCGAATTTGGCATGAAGTGCAACAGTGAAAGTTAAGTTTATAATATACATATGATACAGAGCCGAACCTAGGTGCAGTCAAGTTTAACAAACATTACAACTACGATAGAAATCCTACATAAGTGGTGGTCTGTCAAAACCGCCTTGGTGCCTCGCTAACCGTCCACGACGTTGCTACCTAGTACCTGGAGGGGCGCAAAACATAAAAGGTGAGTGGGCAAAAACAACGTTTTCCAAAACCATTTCATAAATCCATAAATAACTCCTCGCAGTAAATCAGTATAATTTTTCCCAGAAAATAATACGTATATAAACTTATATACGAAAACTCGTCTTAACATCAAATCTCGTTATCAAAACGTAAGAATAGGCCATGTCGATATACGAATTCAGGAATCATTATCATCAGACAAGTAATATAAAACTAGGGTGTCCCTAGTATCCTATCAGCCGGAGTCAACTCTAATGACCTGTACGGCTGAATCTATAGCTCATCAAAACATACTCAATCTCTATCAATCATTATCATCTTGCACACGAGTCGGAACCACCTATTGTGGTCTGTACGACAGGCTAGGTGTATAAGATTACGCCCTGTGCTACGATCACGTGAAGGCTGTGCGACGAATCGCGGGTCACCAACGAGTCGGAACCACCTATTGTGGTCTGTACGACAGGCTAGGCACCTGCCTTGGATCCAAGGTGAGCGTATGGTGCGTGAGGTGAACGATCACGTGAAGGCTAGGCCCTACTCTGGCGGAGCACAACACCCGAGGTGCAGGTGATTAGCTAAATCACAATCTATCATCATCTCAAACATTACCACAGAACTTACCTGGCCGTCTTCGGCATCAGCGCACAACATATGCAATCATAATCGTATTTATATACTATAATAGGCATACGACATGACAATTCAATTATAAAACCCAATCAATTCGTAACTTAATCAATTTACGTTTCTGGGAAAAACGTCATATATATATATATATATATATATATATATATATATATATATATATATATATATATATATATATATATACTGAAAACAAAAGCCCACTCACTGGTATGTCGACGGGTCGTATCCCCCGAGCCTAGAGTGACTGCGCTCGTCCGCTGGATACGTCTCACCTATACGTGAATTAATCGCAAAACCGTCATTAACAGCACATAAACGACCTACGTAAATAACTTTTCATACGAAGGTCAATTTTGGTATTTGAATATACCAACACGACCTACACGACGTCACGATCGTCGTGATATTTTTAGAAAAATTTTAGGACACCGCACGCGCCCCCACGCGCCGGCCCAGGCACGGCCAGACGCGCCGGCCACGCACGCGCTAACGGCGTCAGGAATATTCCGTTGGAATATTCCGTTAACTTCCAACAGATTCCGTTAGACTTAACTGACGGCGTGAGGAATATTCCGTCAACTTTGACGGAATATTCCGTCACCCTCTACCTCAGCTCCGGCGACCTTCGCCGGCGCCGGACTGGTTTTTCCGGCGAGTTTTCCGGCGAACTTCAAACCTTCCTATCTCCTTCATTTTTCATCCAAAATTCGTGAAATTTATACCAAAATGCTCCAAATTCAATGTAGAACACATTTGTACCTTCAAATCCTTCGAAAAACCACTGGAAATTCCTCGGGAAATTTCTCCAAATTCGGCCAAGTCCAAAACCAGTGATCCTGACGTCCAAATCTTGCAAACGAGATACTCCAAGGTTCGTGGGACAGTTTTAAGACTTGTGGTGATCTTGTTTTCACCTAAAACCAAGCCAAATGAAAATTGATGAATAGTACCCAAAGTTTAGGTCACGGGTTCGAGTTGTTTTCAAGGGTTTCAAACTTAAAACATATACGTATGAGTTCACCAGAGTCCCACGAATTCGAAAAGCTTACCTTTGAGGTCGATTGATGTCGAGATCGAGTTGTGTGTGTGTGTGTCCGTAGTTGAGAATCGAGAAAGAGAAAGTGAGAGAGTTTGAGATGAAGAGAGAAGAGAAGAAAGAAAGAAAATCAGAATTGTGTACGTGGGCGTGTGCATGTGCAAGCACACGTGTAACTTTATCAGCCCAAAACTTTGGGCTTAATATACCGGACACCCAAAGCCCAAATTCGTGCCCAAACACACCCGTTCACACATAGGTAAGGGCAATTTCGTCATTCCACATCAAGCGTATATAAAATTCGGGACAGGATGTCACAATATGGGTACAAACTAAACTAAATAGAAAATTGGCACAATTTAAAAATAAAAAATAAAAAGGTTGCAAATTAAAATGGGTACAAAATAAAAATAAAAATATATGATACAAAATTTAGTCATAAATATAAATATATCGAATGTAACACTTCTAACACTAAATGAATTATTTAGAAATAAAATTTAATTATCTTGATATGTAAAATATTTTATTATTGAAATAATTAATGATGTCTATTAAAACCAAGGGACATTGATTAAAATTTGAAAAAGAATAAGGTTTTAATTAATGGAGTTGAAAAAAGAGAGATAAGAATCTAATTTCTTATATATATAACAAATCGACGGTGTAAGTACTAATAACATATTCATGATGAATTATACATGTATTTAGTATATTTGAATGACATAACAATCTTTGATTCGGACAAAAAATTTTAAAAATGATTTTCAAATGAAGATTAAGAATACAAACAATTCATATTATATAATTTATACAATAAAAATACACTATTTACAAATTGTAAGATATGTTCATTCCCCTATAAAGGCAACGCACAAATACTATCCATACAAGATTATGTAGATAAATTATATAAATAGCTTTTTATTAGTGATTTGACACGTTGCAATGTCAATAATTTTGTATTAGTAGATGTTACGATGACGGCAAACGATATGAGACCCAAAGTCCCACACAACAACCCAACGTAGAAGAACCCATAAAAACAACAAGACCGCAACGCAACATGGGCCCATTTGACGATTGATCCAAATCTCCCCGTCCTTCAATTAGGATAACAACATGGGCCCATTTCTAAAAAAAGTGTCAAATACTTATATAGGACTAAAGACATAATCTTGTTCTTTAAAAGAAATGTCATAAATGACGTGACAGTTAAGTCATTTGACCTTTTGTTTTTTAGTTGTCATTTTAAGAGCAAACAAATATGGAGTCAAATGCTTTTTAATTTCTTTGATAAAAGAAAAAAGCTTTTAATTTAATTTTTTAATGCATAAGTTCCATTGACACCAATTTTAACTATTTTTTAATATTTAATGTAACTATGAGGCCAATATATTAATAAACCAAATATTTGACACATTTATTAAAAATAAAAAAAATTAACATCTATATACAATTGGTCACATCAACAATCAATTAAAACTTTGACATTTCTTTTCGGGATATTCTTACTCAATAACTTCATCTTTGCTTATTGACTTCATCATTTATTTGCCAAAGAATAGAAATGTTCTTGTTTTTTAAGACATAAAAACTTACGTAAGAAAGGAGACAGACATAAAAAATAATATCTTGTTGTACTTTAATTTTCCTCTTGTCACAATGATATACCACTTTTATTTTTATTTCAGTTTCTCGCGTAATTAATGAAGATCACATTGCTTTATTTCTGTTTTTTATTAAAAAAAATTAAACACTGAATTTCGGATGAATAATTGCACGTATCGACCAATAAACTAGAAATCCTTTACAACAACTTTATCAACTTTGAGGTTTACTTTTGCTTTATTATTTTTCGCCAATAAATGTGATCCAAGCCTCCATGGTGGTTGGTCGACTCTCACTAGGGAATTGATTATTGGCAATGAAGCAACTCCATCTGTCTTTTGTAAACTTACCTCTAACAAAAATGTTATTCTTATAACTTATTTGTGCGACTTAAGATATCTTTTTCTTTTTCTTCTTATAAATACGTGTTAAAAACTTAAAATCGTCGGGTCACAAAACAATAATGCACATCATGATCATCATGCAAAAATCCTAAAATCATCAGGTCACAAAACAATAATGCATATCATGATCATCGTAACGGCAAGCAAACTGTAGGGGAACACGAACACTGAAAACATTACTGGCATATAAAAGTAAAAGATCAAAACCTTAAATATTATAGGGTACACAAGCTGCTTACAAATTAGGGTTCAGATAAAACCAGCTTTGTGCATTAGCATCCATACAACTTCGACTCATCTTATTTATTCAGCCATTAAATATTAAGGGGAAAACTCCAATGATCTCCAAAGCCAGCTTAATTAAGCTTGTAATTAATTAATTAGCCAGAACATAGGCATCGAGCTTCTGGAAGTTCTTGACAGCAAAATCCTTGATGATGTTTGGTTCGGGAACCTGTTCGTGTGCTTTCTCAAACACCGACGACCATTTCACCAAGCTCCCGTCTCCCTTGGGAGTCACGGTTAGGACGCACTTGAAGCTTTTGTAGTACTTGAGCAGATCTCCGTCGATCACCTTATAAGCAATCGCCTTTCCGACTTCATCCACTGCATCGATCGTCTCCTTTGATACTTTCACAAGTGCAGAATCTACGTTCAAGGAAATGAGTTATTTATAAGAAAACGTTCTTTTGTCAAACTGTAAATTTGTCTCAGAGTCTCAGACGTGAATTTGTATATTTAAGTAGAACATAAGTCTAGTAAGAACATTCTGAATGAACGAACCGTCAGCATATGTAATAAGGCGAACGGATCCGACAGCTTTGCCATCGCCTTCGAGGACATCGATGCTTTTGTAGTCCTGAGGGAATGCCTTGGGGAAGACAGTGGCGGAGTCCCTAAGGGCTTCCCAAAACTTTTGTGCGGGAGACTTCACCTCAACTTCAACCTCAAGCTTTCCATCAAATGTAGCCATTATGTAAAATGTGGTAGCTTGAGCTAGAACAAGAGTGAATTGGTTGAGATTTCTGAGAATTAGGCATGCATATATATACTAGTTTAGTGCTCTGGTGGTCTTAAATTCAGTAGGAATTAGCTCAACTGCCACTTTATTAACCTCCATAACAAATACAACCAAAATTGATACCATTCACACGCATCATGCATGACATAGTAGAAAGGCGCCCAATTAGTATAGAGCAATGCTGGAGAGACTAACTTTATAGACAAAATTTGTAAATTAATTGATGTGTAACCAATATAAATGAGCACGTTTATCAACGCTTAAGTAATAATTCAATCATCAACTTTCATGTTATTTAACTTACAAAATTTTGTCTACATATGTAGTCCCTTTAACAAAAAAATTATCTACATATTTAGTCTCCTTAGAATTATAGCCAGATTAAATAATTTTTAATTTTTAAAATTAAACTTAAAACTAATAAATTATTAAGAGGCTATTATTAGCTCATACGGTTGGAGATGATATATGAATATGGGCTACGTTGTCACTAAGATATAATTTCTTATAAGATTATAATTCTAGACGGGATTATCTTTAGCTCTTTATATTAGAAATGATTTAAAAAATTAAAAAGTTGTAACCTAGCTACAAAATTGATCTTTGGTAATTTGTTATACTATATGATAAGATGTTAAAGAAATATTTGATTGACAAAACAATAATATTTAATTGATATGTTATCAATGTTTATCCGATGTGTAACATCCCACATCGCCCAGGAGAGTGATCCTTAAATGTATATTCTCATCCCTACCTAGCACGAGGCTTTTTGGGAGCTCACTGGGTTGGGGTTCCGTAGGAACTCCGAAGTTAAGCGAGAAGGGGGCAAGAGCACTTACATGATGGGTGACCAACTGGAAAGTTGCTCGTGAGTTCCCAGAAACAAAACTGTGAGAGCGTGGTTGAGACCCAAAGCGGACAATATCGTGCTACGGTGGTGGAGCGGGCCCGGGAAGTGATCCGCCCCGGGCCGGGATGTGACACAATGTATCATTAATATTCGATCAATATACAGTTAATATTTGATATATTTTGATCCGTTCAACAGTTAATTTGTGTCTCAATCATTTCCTACAAATTTTCAAAATTATTTACTCGTTGTACAGATGATATTAATAAAGAACGGCGACTCACCTAAGTTAGAGGCGAGTTTGCTCGACAGTGCACAACCATTATGAATGGAGACTGTTTTCAAATGAATCATAGAGAATGTTGTGCGTGCTTTAATTGAGAGTCGGTGAACGGATTAGTGTTATGGGTGTTGATTGCGACAAAAATTGTATTAATTCTGAGCATCTCATAATCTCATTACATTGTCTATTTCAAAATTTTCAAATAATAGAAAATAGTAACAAATCAGACCCAAAAAAAACTAATGAAAAAAACTTCAAATTTTTACATTTTAATAAAAAAAATCATCCACTAACTTTTATTTAACGATAAAAACAAAATAATTAAACATAAAAAAACCACATGAGCTGACACGCATACACCCCACCCCACCCCACCCCCTCTTTTTGACTCTTTTCTCTTCCCATTGTCCGCTATCATAAACACATTATTATTATTTTTTCTTAGAATAAGAGAAAGACTTCAAATTGAATTACATTTTTCAGTTTTATTTTTGTGGTGTTGTTTTCCAATAGTAATCAAGATGACAAGAGATTTTTCAATATGCCCAGAACACGAGATGATACACCACGTCTCTATACAAGTGGTGAGATTCTTGTGTAAAAAAATAAAATTTCCTACCACTTATATAATAACACATGGTGTAGAAAGTTAAGAAATTGAAGAGATACAGAGAAATTTAGATGAGTATCGAAGAAAATTAGAAGAAGAAAATGTGTTTGGAAGGTGAGAATGTGCCAAAAAAATTCAAGAAGATGAGAGAGAAGAATGTAGTACAATTAAGTTTCATAAACAGTATAGCACCGTTAAGTTTTATAAACAATGTAGTATTGGTAAATTTCATAAAAAGTGTAGCACCATTAAATTTCATAAACAGTGTAGTAAGTTTCATAAATAGTGTAGTATGTTTCATAAATAGTGTCATAAGTTTCATAAACAGTGTTGTATCGTTAAGTTTTATAAATAGTGTCGTAAGTTTTCATAAATAGTGTATTAAGTTTCACAAACAATGTGGTAAGTTTTATAAACAGTGTCGTAGGTTTTCATAAACAGTGTAGTCAGTTTCATAAACAGTATAGTATCGTTAAGTTTATAAACAATTTGTGTGAGAACGCGCTAAATTTAATATTAAAATTATGTCTTTTTCTTTAAAATTTAAGTTCTTTTGTTTTTTTAAATTAAAATTTAAAAAAAATAATTAAAAATAAGTCTTTTTCATTAAATAAAATTATAATATAATTTTTTATTGAAATAAATTTTGTCCAACTCATTTTCATGAAAGTTCCTTTAGAAAAATGATGAGACAAACCTACGAAAGCAACCTATCAACTGCAAACCCTTTTGTTTGTTTTTTTTTCGTTGAGAAAGTTGTAAAAATGTAACAAACAGGGTGTTGCAGTAGCTTCAATTTCCTTGTCAAACACCTTCCTTATCATCCAATATTAAGCAAGCAAAAAGCAATACCAACTTGTCCTTTTTCTCTCTTTTTCTTTTTCTTTTTCTTCAAGTATTTGTTCGTTAAATGTGTGGACACGAGAAATAATATAATTAAGAACGAGATATCCGAGGTAAAATAGGAATGGTTGTAATTGAATATGAGATGAATAAAAATCGGTTAATGTGGTATAACATATGAACCGAAGACATATAGATGCTCTAGTTATAAGATGTGATCATGAGGTAGAGGTTCAAAGCAAAACGAGTAGATGAAGACCTATGAAAACTTGGAAAGAGATACTAAGAACAGACACAGAGTACTTGGAGGTGGAGCTAATGGAAGATTTAGCACAAAACTGTATGCAATGGCATTATAGGAGACCTCACTTAGTAGGATACGATTTGTTGTTGTTGTACTTGTTTGTGCAGCGAGAGCTACCGTTTAGGGTTGTTGGCGGATGTTTTGTTGAGTACTCTCCTCTCCTAATCCAACTTCAATTGCTCTATACGTAACACTCTCGACAGTGGCAGAGCCACCTTTAGACTAGGGTAGGCTCAGGCCTATCCTCAAATAATTTTTTCCTAACAACCTCTACTAACATTAATTAATTTTATAATACCATTATCAATTTGAATTTGTAATTGTATTGGTTAGTCCAAATAACTTCAATCCAACAAATACAAAGTCTTAAATTTTTTACATTAAAAATTCGAAACTATAGTTCTATACTAATATTAGTTGATCATATTCTCATTTTCTTCCCTATATACAATTTTTCCCTTTGCTTGCAGACTATTATTTTGGTTAATTTTTCATTTCCCTCTATTATATCGTCTATGAAAAATCAAGAAAAGAAAAATATTTCCTTTTTCCAAATTAGTACCCAAAAAAAAAACTCTTCAGATGCTCTCATGTCTTAATGTTTTCTTAATCGCTATGAGAAAATGAATGCATGGTCAGTCGGTCACTCACTTTTGAATTTGATATCAAGAATGAAAAATAAATGGATGTGCTTTTAATAATGTTTCAACTCTTGTTATAGCTAACCATTTATAATGAAGAACAAATGTATCGTCACTCACTTTCAAATTTGATACTAAGACGACCAAATGAATGAGATAGTTTCTACATGTATTATGTTCATTTTGATCTAAAGTGTGCCTTTCCTAACATAAATTTCTGGCTCCGCCACTGACTGTCGACCCAACTCGTGTGTGTGTGTGTGTGTGTGTGTGTGTGTGTATTTTTTCTTCTGTATTATTCAAACTACGAAAATTTCGACTTCGTTTTCTACCCTCCCATGCATTTCAATCCTCAATGCTGAGAACAAAACTGGATCAAATTTAAGAACCATTATGCCTTTTGGTCTGGTTTCGGCCTGGAAAAAGTGCCGGCGATCGAAGTCCTATTACCTTACAGACCCCTGTATGTTCTTTCTTCTTATTGTTCTTCTCTTTCTCTGCAGCTTTCTTTGCAACGTGTTTGCTGCCAACTTTTCGTTATGATTTACGTGTGATCACCTTTCAGGGATTTATAAACCGGTGGAGTACTGGCAGCTCGAGGATCAAACCCCCTAACCCACCAAAAGACACCACCATGGCTCATCAATTTTCACACTTAAAGAAACGGAAGAGGCATCATGTTGCTTCATTGAGGAAAATTTGCTAGGAAAAGGAGGGTTTGGGCGTGTATACCGGGGAACTTTGCGGTCGGGAGAGGTATGTTTCTTGTAATATTTAGTGTTTGTAATTTTGCAGAACGCAGATTTCCAGGCACATACTAACATGCACTCTGTTTCGGGCACATACTAACATGCACTCTGTTTCGGAATGTAAAGGTTGTAGCCATAAAAAAAATGGAGCTGCCACCTTTTAAAGCAGCCAAGGGAGAACGAGAATTTCGGGTAGATGTAGATATCTTGAGCAGACTTGAACACCCAAATTTGGTTTCTTTGATCGGCTATTGTGCTGACGGGAAGCAACGATTTCTGGTATATGAATATATGCAGAAAGGGAACCTACAAGATCACTTAAACGGTTGGATTTTCAACTAGGAATGCATATATTGCTTAATTCACAAGTGAATGATTAATCAGTTTGCTAATCTTCTGACCAATCTTTAATCGTATGATAGCGATTGGGGAAGCGAAAATGGATTGGCCTCAACGGCTCAAGATGGCACTTGGAGCAGCAAGGGGACTAGCATATCTGCATTCTAGTTCTGCTGTTGGGATTCCCATTGTTCACAGAGATTTCAAATCCACCAATGTTCTTTTAAGCGACAACTTTGAAGCAAAGGCAAAACAAGTTTACTTGATCTGAAATTTTGCCTCATGTTACTTTCGAACTCTGAACAAATCATATGAAGCTGAATTTTAATCACGATCAATGACAAAAATATCGATAATATCGGCGAAATATCGCCGATATTATCGTTTTTTTAAGATACCGAAATTTTTTTACTTATCTTTTAATTATCGTCAAAATATCGCGAAAATATCGATATAATCGAAAATATCACGATATTTTGGATATTATCGCGATATTCTCCATAGAGGTAAGGATGGCTGGGCCTCGGGTCCTTTTTATAATTCTACACCAGCTTGACGAGGCCGGTTTTGGGCGATGTGGGACGAGGCCGGTTTTGACGAGGCCGGACGGAGAGGCAGTTTCCGGCCAAACCACGACGAGTTAGACGTCGTGTGAGGTACCATTCTCTTCGTCTCTTCGAGAACTACAATTTTCCTTTTTGTTTCACCCAATTTCGTTGAGTATTGAAGAAGTTATACTCGTTTGAATCTAACCCAATTTCAGGCGATAAACAGTGGTCGTTTGCCCATCTTTCAGGTCATTTTCCGGTTAACTCCGGCCACAACGCGGTCCTCACTTGGTATGAACCTCTTCTCCACATTCCGAACTACATTTTAGATTTTGAATCACTCAATTTAGTTAAGAAACGAAGAAGTTACAAAGCTTTGCAAATTGCCCAAACCTTCGGCCCCAAACCTAGTTTTCCGACGAGCACCGCCCCTTTCGAGGTGTTTTCCAGCCAAACCACGGCGATTTGGCCGGCGTGCAGGGTATCAATCTCTTTATCTCGTTGAGTACTACAACTTTCATGTTTGGATCACTTAATTTGGTTGAGTAACGAAGAAGTTATGGACGTTCAAAGTTAAGAGTAGAATTCCGGCCGAACTCATAAACCGTGATCGTTTGGCCATCTTTCAGGTCATTTTCCGGTAAACACCGGCCACCACTCGGTCCTCACTTGGTATGAACCTCTTCTCCACATTCCTAACTACATTTTAACTTTTGAATCACTCAATTTGGTTAAGAAACGAAGAAGTTACAAAGCTTTGAAAATTGCCCAAACATTCGGCCCCAAACCCAGTTTTCCGACGAGCACCGCCCCTTTCATGTTGGGATCACTTAATTTGGTTGAGTAACGAATAAGTTATGGACGTTCAAAGTTAAGGTAGAATTCCGGCCGAACTCCGGCCTTCTTCTTCCTTGGGTCCGGCGACCCATCAACCTTAGGCCCTTTTGGCCGTTCCTGCCAAACCCAAAACCTGGGCAGCCCCAACCCATTTCTTTTTCTTTTTCTGTTTTTATTTAAATTGTTTAAAATGCCTTGGGCCATTTTAATTTGGGGCCTTTGGCCCGTTCCCTTTTTAAAACACCAAGGGGATTCGAACCCCTCCCATTTTACTCATTCAACACCTTGACCACCATATCACTTATGTTCTTGTGAAAATATGCTAAAATATTTACATATTTTCTACACTCACAATGTTTGCCAGCTCGCTATATAATCAACTTAAATTAAATCCATCATGCAATGCATGTCCTTCTAATTTTTTGTAATAAACTAATAGATAATTGACTAAATAAACATCCTGCAAAGTTTCAATAAAAATTTCCAACTTTTTCTTACAATTTCCGTGGTTTCCATTGAATTTTTATCGATATCGATATTATCTCGATATTTCCGTCGATATTTCCGTGTTTCCGGACTACCGATATTTCCGATATCATCGATATTTTATACCTTGATCACGATTTCATCAAGATATCCGATTTTGGACTTGCCACGATGATGCCAGAGGGCCAGGAAATGGATGCGACTGCTAGAGTGCTCGGAAGTATGCATCTTTGAACACTCCATACGGCTGCATTTAAATTTTGTTTATCAAACAATGTAATCTATTAAATTTCATGCATTCTGCAATTTCTGTGTTCAGTACTGTAAAAATAGGCGAACAGAAACAATATAGCATGACACAAAGACGGATTTTCTCCAGATATTTCATAAGCGGCACGTTTATATGCTTGTGATGCATGCTGCTTCCTGTAATTTTCATTTTTATTCATTTAACTCACAACCACCCATCTCAAATGAATGCTCGAAAGACATTTTTGATCATACCATTCATAGGCAAAACAATGTTACACTTATATAACAAGAGGTGTATTTGGAAACAGACCGGAAAACTCACTTTACAAAGTGATGTTTATGCATTTGGAGTGGTTCTTCTTGAACTTCTGACTGGACGTCAAGCCGTTGACATTACCTTGGGACCAAATGATCAAAACCTAGTGCCACAGGTAGGATAAGTTTTCTCACTCCTAGTCCTACTATGTTGGTTAAGTACATTAGGTCGTTAAATATGACCAAAAGTTCATATGTTTCAGGTAAGACACATATTGAATGATCGGAAGAAACTACGCAAGGTGATAGATTCTGAGATGGGTCGAAGTTCATACACCATGGAATCTATAGCTATGTTTGCAAACCTGGCATCACGGTGTGTGCGTCCTGAGAGCAGTGAGAGACCTTCCATGCCAGAATGCGTAAAAGAGATCCAGCTGATAATCTATAAAAATGCGAAAAGCTTGGGAGTGGCCGTGGCTCCCAATAAACACATGTTCTAATTGCAGGGTGAAGATTATGTACAACACAATCGAAGTCCTTTACTTCTAATAAAAGAATTGCTGAATCTTCAAAGCTTGGTGACCTATGATCTTAAAAACAAGATCCACGAAGAGAATTTGATAAGGATTGAGAAATAGAGAATGCAATTGAGTACATACATTAGACAGGAAATTCATCACAAAAACGATCAAACTGAAGTTAGTTTTCCTGTACAAGATAAAGGGAGTCTACGACGTAAATTAATAATAAATGAAATCAAAGATAAGAGGGGATCATTTTCTTGTATCACTATGTTTTAGAAAGTTTACAACCCTTGTGATTGTAAATTATATACTGTTAAACTCAAGAGTATATGTAATTTGTACTCTATATATGTTTTCCGCATGAGTTGACAAAGTCACAAGGCAGAGAGAGCACGTTATAATTTCATGTATCTCTATTGTTTCTTAATCTATTTACTCAAATTCTTCAAGAAAAAAAAGCACATCACTGAAGCAACAGACACCAAAGCTAGAAAAGAAAATGGAGGGAGGGAGGAATTATTTGGAGCAAATTCTAGAACTTTTATTGCACTCGAAGCTCACAAAATATATTCTTCGTATTAAACTTCAGGATTACTTATATACAATTTCTAACTCACATGTACCAAAACTAGAGTGGATATGGTCATTGAACTATATGTTTGCATTAAGGATAGGAGTCTAGGAGACATACAAGAGATGGACATGCTGCACATGCCTGATGAGATTACCTGCAGCAGGCCAAGTCTCTACCATACACTTTACAAAATGCAAGCAATCGGCTCATAGGATCAAGCATTCTACGAAGACGTCAACTGAGCTGGATAATCTTCACAACCTCAAGGCCTCTAATCATCTATCCTGGGCAAAAATTGGATTTAAGGAACAAGGCAACGGTATGAGATTTATCTGCATGATGATACAATCTACAAAAAATATTGTGGCAGTAACTACGTGTGTACCTCAGAGACACATATTATGATTTTCACATATACATTCTTGGTGTTGATTCCTCTTCAGAACATGACGTATCTGATTCCGAAAAACTGGTTAAGACTGGAATTTTCTTGCACATTAAGTGCTTGCGCCTCTGCAACAGCACCATAACCAAAATGTTATCCGTCTTTACAATGTCGTATCCTGCTTTTTTATACATGTTGAATGGAGCTGTGTCAATCATCCTGCAATGCAAGTACACCTCTCTTGAGGAACTCAACTGTGAGATTAGTTCCTCGCTTGCCTTCAAAAGATGCCAGCCGATGCCCCTCCTGAAATTCACAAAACCATATCTTAAATCCAGCCCCATTCGCAACACCGTAAAGAAAAGGCTGTTTTTTTTAACCAATGTTGTGTGATGAGTAGTCTTGTGATCAGTCAGTTCATAAAACAATACAATTACAAAGACTCTAACGGATTCAATCTGCGAATTATGACATAAAATGTAATGCAATACAATTGTGACAAGCACATAAAGACCCTAAATTTTCCAATTGTAAGTTATAACAAGCCCAGGAAACAAACAGATGATAAAGTAAAAGCTTTAATTGGGGAAGCAAAACGAACCTCCGAAGCGACTTTTTCACGGCCATGTTACTTATATAAGGCGAATTCTTGGGAGGAGTTGGTGTGGGAGGAGAAGCATTGGCCCCCTTTTTGTTAAAGCAAACTTCCACAGTCCCCGCCAAAAGCTCAACTTCATCTTCTTCTTCTACTTCTTTCAGTGGTTCTTCTTCTTCTTCTTTGCCCTCTTCCTTTTTTCTTCTGTAAAACCCGATGAGCGTGGCGGTGTTGGGAAGCAGCTCCATTCTCTCAAACAAGTACTGCTTGACCAAGTATGCCAGCACAGACACATACCCAGAAGGCAAAAGCATCGACTCCGCAAACGACTCGGCGAGCAACCCAACGGTGATGTCCAACTCCTCCGGCCTCATCACCCGAACCCACATCGACCCAGATTCCAATTCCTGGTAATACCTGAAACCCTCGAGGAGTTTGAGCTGCTTGAGCTCTTCATTGCTCAGAAACTTACCTGTTCGAAGTGGGTATTCAAGGAATGACGAAGCTGTTGAAGTAGTAGCAGCGGAATCAGTATTGGTGGTGGTGGCGGAATCAGTAGTAGTGGAATCAGTAGCGGTGGTGGTAGTGGGAGAATGAGATGGGGAGGAGGAAGACTTGAAGGAGAGACGGTCTGAATTGGGGAAAATAGAAAGTGGGTACTTTGGGGGAAGACTAAGAGATGAGGAGGTTGACGGAGGGAAGGGAAGGGTTTGGCGGGGACTGAAGTGGTAGAGATGGCAGTGGTGGTGGTGGTGCTGCTGCTGCTGTGGATATAAAGAGAAAGAGAGTGAAACAGTTGCGGCCATAGAACTCACAGTGGAGGATGGAAGCGAAACAGTTAATGTTCACTTCTGTTGCGCACTTTGTGTGGTGTTCAAATCACACTTGAATTGACATACACCTCAACAAGAAAAGATGCTCGCCCGATCGTCTTTTGTGAATGTTTTAAAAAAAAATTAATTACATTCGTGCATTGTCTATGCCACAATTAAAATTAACAAAACCAATTAAAGTAACTTGATAATGTTACATAATATTTTGAGCATCGAAAGGCTACTTTGACATCAACTATCTGACATCTTACTTGAAAATTAAACTCAAAAATTAATTTTTCTTAATTTGATTTAAATTTTTAAAATTTAAGAACATGTTTAGACCATCTCCAACCCTTGGGCTAAAAGCCAAATTTTTTAGCCCGAAAAATTTAGCTTTTAGCTCAGAAACAGTTTTTTTGCTCTAACTCTTTATAGCCTAAAATTTTAGCCCGGAATTATTAAAAAATAAACTTAGGCTATTTTTTTTTCTTAAATTAATTTTTTTTTAAATAAATATGTAGATTATCGTAAATTAATTTTTTGAACATTTTAATAAAAAAAAATTTAATTTCGATAAATATTTTCATTTAGTTTGGTTGAGCCCACACTGATTTCTGGGCTAAATTCTGGAGGGAATCTGACCTTAGTTTAGTATTTAGCATTTAGCCCGAATTTTCCCAGAGTGAGTTTGGGGGAAATTTTGGAGGGTAATTTGGCTTTTAACCCAGAGTTGGAGATGGTCTTAGTAGTGAACTTCTCAACCACTAAAAAAAATCATTTTTAAAACAAAATTATATAATTTAGAACATCAAAATAAAAAACAAAACTTTCACACACCCAGTACGATCTTCCAACTACCCATCCCTGCACTCCTCGCCAGCCATTTTCCTAGTTTCTTAAAACCCCGACCAGTCCTCTCATCTCTCTCTCTCTCTCTCCCTTACGGCAAGAGAGGCCTATCGGGTCATTGATTTCAAATCTAAAATTCATCAACTTTAAAATCGCGAGAGAAACAAATCGAATCTGTGATTTTTCTCTCTGACTGTTCATCACCTTCGATTTATCTTGGCCTTCGAGAGAGAGGGAAGATCCAAAAATTTGAAAAACATACTTTTTGGGGTTTCTAACAAATAGGCTTTTGTGTTTGAGTTCTTTTTGAATTGTATTTTCAGGAATTGCCTACCAAACAAGAACACCAATGGAAAAGATACAAACTTTAAGGTATTTCCATTTTGTTCAGTTTAGAAATGCCCATAAAAGTTGGGATGGGAAGCAAGACGCGTTAAAAAGATACAAACTTGCAGCCACACAAATTCCCAAAATAATGGAACAGAATATGAAGGCTGAAAATTGTAGTCAACGTGGCAAGATTTACTTTGTATTTGGAGTTCTCAAAGAAAGTACAGGGAGTTTCCAATTATCTATCAAAAATTCTCTACCACTTTTTCCAATTCGAGCTCATTTGTGCGCCTTCCCACATTGTAGATCATAATCTCTGGAACCCTTTATTTTGTTTTTCTTTTGACAAAAACTAATCTAACTTATTGGGAGAGAGATTTGAACTTAGATGTAATGGAGCATACACACCACGTAGACCAACTGGCATAACTCACGTTTTCGTCCGTGCCCCTCTCAAAACTTCTCCACCAAATCTTCAATCAACTCATCCTTCCATTACAACAGAACAACAGTCAATGCAGTTTGTATTCCTCTCCATTTGGCCTTCTCCCAGATTCGTAACCACCACACAAACCGGGAAAAAGAATGAAACAACAAACAAAACCCATCAATCTGATTCAGTAATAACTCATTTTGCTCTCCTTGATTCTCGAGAGAAACTTACCAAGAAAGGGGCCACAGTAGCATCACCGTTACATGGAAGTTCTTCTCCTCAATTCACTTCCTTTGTTTCCATTTCTTCATAACCTCCAGCAGAATCTCATTCCATGTGTCAATAGGCCCTGGCAAGCACCAATGCACACAATCATTCTGTACCCTCTCAGGTACCCCATCAGCAAATGGAAACTTATTCATGTAAGGCCCTGGATGCCCATCTGGCCTCATCAAGGACAATTTTGTTACATCCAATGCCTCCAGCCTAAACCCTACGAATTTCTTCCCATTTGCCCTAGCCGCTTCCACTTCTGCCACCTCAAGCTGCCTCATCTCGGCATCCATTCCTTCAAGCTGCTTCTCCCCCTCCTTGTAGGGTTTGGTCTTTGAACAAGCCCCAATCTTGTCCCATTCCCCTTCAAAATGCGCAGGCGAAAATGTCGTCAGAACCACATCAATCCCATTCCCATTCCCATTCCCTCTCCTCTCAATTATGGTATTGAGAGTAGTCCTCACAGCTTTCCTCAACACATCATAGAATCCAATCTCAGTGTGGTTTAATCCAGGGCAAAAATGGCACCCCAGAACATCATCCCCCTCAAAATACACTGCTGGGTGCAAAAACCAATGCCCAACTGACAATACAATCATATCAAATCCCCCCAAATCTGCGGCCCACCTCTCATTAACTTGATCCAAATACAATTTATTATAATTTGGACCATTTGGTGATTTCTCAACCCCTTTAACAAGAAATGGTGACCAATAAACCGACACATTGGCATTGTGGGACGGGAAATTCCATCTCCTAAACTTCCTATCCTCCCCATCTGTGTAAACAAGGTTGGGAGGAGAGGCAGTGGCAAGCATGCAGAGGAGGGACTCCAACTGGTTCCTGGCCATGGAGTCCCCCACAAAAGCTATGTGCTTGTTGCTAATGAGTTGGAGAAAAGTGCTGGGTTCAAACCTGGGAAGCCGGCACTCGCTGGGTTTCCACCTCCAGTAGAGATAACCCAAATCAGTTCTTCCCTGAGTGATGCAGCTCTGACCTTCCTTGATTGTCCCACAGGTTGTTCCATTGTACAAAGGATCCAGCTTTTCATGGACCCATTTGCCCCTGCTGTAGTCACATGTAGATGTAGTTTCTTTAGCCTTTTCCTCTTCTGCACACAACAAAAAAATAAGGCAAAATATTTGTTATCTATGATAAAGATTCAAGCTTTAAGTACCTAGAAAATAAAAAACCCAACTAAAAAATTAAAGAAAAAGATACTGCAGAGAAAAGTGCTTTCATTAAGTACCTCTCAATGGAGGAGGAGAGGAGGTTGAGATGGTAATTTCCCTGGAGTGAGGGAGGTGATCTGTGGAGGTGAGAGGGAGAGAGGGAGTGTATAAGTACAAGCGGATTACAGCAATGGGGAGGAGGACATACATTGCATAAGGCAAGAGCTTTTTGGCCAGAGATAATGAGTGATGAGATTGGTCTTTGAAAGGGCTCGCCATTTCAAAGTCCCTGTATTTTTTGCTTTTTTTCTGGTAAAATGCTTAATCTATCAGCTGAGAGGAAGATAGAAAAGTGCTTTATGAGCTGGATTATGCTTCCAGAGAGAGGCTTGTTGTGGGATGACTGATTCAGTCAAACAGAAATCCCACTATCTCTCTGGTTGGCCAACTAATTACAAATCCAAACCAGTTTTTAGGTTTGTGATTGTTGGCTTCACACCTGTTTGCAACATGTGGACTCTCTGTGCTTCTGCTTTGTCCTTTCTTTTTCGTTTTTTTTGGGACGTTTGTTTTTTAAAACATCTTTTTTGGGTTGGATTTTTTGTTTTCTTCAAACAAAGAGTATAATTATTTGGTCCCTTTCTTTTTGTCTAGGATGTCTACGTACGTACACTGTCGGTAAGGTTCCTATAATCTGTAATTTGGGATGGTAAAACCTCAAACTGCCCTTCTTTTAGAGGGACATATTCCCTTGTAACTATAGGTTTGGTGAGGACAAGATCGTCTTTGAGCCCTAAAGTATGTTTTTCTCTAATCATTGCAATTATCGATGGCTTTGAGCCCTAACTTTACAACAGGAGACCAGGGTTACTACTTACAAGTCTCACATTTGTCACCTGCTACATATACGCTTCCAAGCCAAAGGTCCAACAAGATGTTATTCATATTGGACGATGACAACTTTTATTTTGTTGTGACATCCATTATCTAACACTATTTTTGTATTGCCACATCCTTCTTGAGGAGATTTTACTCCGTTCATAACTAAAGCGAAATACTCGACAACATATTGATAATCATCTAATAATTAGCAGTCTGGCAAGATGTGGAGATATACCAAAACCATATCAACATGTTGTATAAACATGTCAACATCTATATCAACAATACAGTGACATCTCATACAGACAACAAATTAAGTATTTACTTTCAATTGCAATGAGGCAGCATCTTGCATTTGAGGAGGGAGAGTTGTGGGTGAAATTGCTCTATGCAACAACACGCTCATAAGAGAGACAAAACTCGTTAATTTGAAACCCTTTTGGTACATGTTAATGACTTAATGTTGATACCGTACAGGGCAGTCTCGCGCACATATTTTCATCCATTGGATCATAACCCTAAAATATATAATGAAGTGATACGCGTTGATGTAAATATCTAGGCTTCTTCTTAGCTACAAGACAAGATGGTGTCCACTCCACAATACCAATAATACAAGACCCAGTGATTTTTTGGGTCAGAAGCTTCACACAAAATTTAAGATAAAAGTGCTCTCAAAACGAAAAAAATTGAAAAGCAATTCAAAATAATGCACCAAATAATATAGGGTTATTTTCGTCATTTTAATAATATTCTTTTAATAATTAATTTTTTTTGTACAATTTTTTTAATTAGTACCTCACAATAGGCTAGCAATAATGTGATCTTATCAATTGTTCATCAAATATTATTTTCTCTATTGTAAACACGTTCAAAACATCTTGATAAGCGTGTAATGCCGGTTATAAAAAAGATCTTTCGCACGTGCATAATAATGTGATTAAATTAGTTATCAAATAATTTTTTTTAACCAACGATATTATTTACACTAAGATGGAGGGGGTGGGCTTAGCCTGGGTTAGCAACAATTTGATTCAATTAGTTGTTTATTAAATATTATTTTCTCTATTCTTAATGTAAATTCAATAAAATGTAGATGGAAATTAAATTCAGCTACTTTAATTAGTTTATTATGGGTTTCTTCTAGCATGATCTAAGATTATTTATTTACTTCTAATATTTGACTTTTTTTTTATTAATTCACACAAATAAATACATTTAAAACGTGTAAGTTGCGCGTAGCACGTTGTAATTTAAAAAATATCTTTTGCACTCGTTCGAGTGCATTAGGGCTGGCAATTTCTGACACGACCCGATAACACGACATGACACGACACGAAATTAACAGGTCTTCGAGTCGACACGATAACTAATCGGGTCGTTATCGGGTAACCCGATAGCACCTGTTAAGATAACGGGTAAATTCGGGTATACACGTGGGTAACACGATACACGATAAGCAGAATATTAATTTCATAATTTTATAACCCTAAAAAAAATACTAGTATAATTATATATATTAATTTAACAATTTTATACCCCTAAAAACTATAATAAATAAATAAATATATATTAAATTAAGTTAATTAACTATAATAAATAAATCAAAAAAAATTTAACTATAATAATTATATAAACTGTGACATCCCGTCCCGAATTTTTATACGGTCGATGTGAAATGACGAAATTGCCCTTACCTACGCGTGAACGGGTGTGTTTTGGACACGAAATTGGACTTTGGGTGTCTGGAATATTAAGCCCAAAAGTTTGGGCTGATTTTGACACGTGTGTTGTACATGCACACACCCACGTTTTAATCCAATCCATTTCTGCTTCTTCCTTATCTCTCCCTCTCTCAAACTCTCACTCTCTCTCGACTTTGTAGTACGGACATACACACACACAAGCCATCTCGACGCCTATCAAACTCAAGGTAAACCTATTCCTAATCTCTGAGACTTCCTGAGCAATATTATGTTAGTTTTAGGTTTGGAAACCCTCAGAATCATCTCTAACCCGTGACCTAAACTTTGGGTACTATTCATCAAGTTTTGTTTGGCTTCGTTTTAGGTAAAACAAAGATTACCAATCATCTTAAAACCTTCCCACGAAGCTCGGAGACCCCCGTTGAGACTTTTTGGATGTCGGGATCACTGGTTCTCAGTTGGACCGATTTTGGAGAAATTCCCCGTGGAATTTCTAGAAGTTTTTCGAAGGATTTGAAGGTATATTCGTGTTCTACATTGAATTTAGAGCATGTAGGAAAAAAATCATGGAAAAAGGTTGAAAAATGAAGAAGATATACAAGTTTGAAGTTTGGCCGGAATCGGTCGCCGGCGCCGGCGAAGGTCGCCGGAAAAACCAGTCCGACCGGCGACCTGAGGTAGGGGGTGACGGAATATTCCGTCAACTTTGACGGAATATTCTGACGCCGTTAACTGACGCCGTTAGAAGTTAACGGAATATTCCTCGGCGCGTGCACAGCACGTGACAGCGCGTGGGGGCGCGTCTGTCCGTGCAATTCCCGGCGCGTGGGGGCGCGTGCCACTTCCAAAAATTATTTTAAAAATATCACGATGATCGTGACGTCGTGTAGGTCGCGTTGGTATATTCAAATACCAAAATTGACCTTCGTATGAAAAGTTATTTACGTAGGTCGTTTATGTGCTGTTAATGACGGTTTTGCGATTAATTCACGTATAGGTGAGACGTATCCAGCAGACGAGCGCAGTCACTCTAGGCTCGGGGGATACGACCCGTCGACATACCAGTGAGTGGGCTTTTGTTTTCAGTATATATATATATGACGTTTTTCCCAGAAACGTAAATTGATTAAGTTACGAATTGATTGGGTTTTATAATTGAATTGCCATGTCGTA
Source organism: Crataegus laevigata (assembly GCA_963580275.1). Classification (NCBI taxonomy): domain Eukaryota; kingdom Viridiplantae; phylum Streptophyta; class Magnoliopsida; order Rosales; family Rosaceae; genus Crataegus; species Crataegus laevigata. The sequence continues at coordinate 6,322,175 of OY756948.1, read as the reverse complement.
TGCCTATTATAGTATATAAATACGATTATGATTGCATATGTTGTGCGCTGATGCCGAAGACGGCCAGGTAAGTACTGTGGTAGTGTTTGAGATAATGATAGATTGTGATTTAGCTAATCACCTGCACCTCGGGTGTTTGTGCTCCGCCAGAGTAGGGCCTAGCCTTCACGTGATCGTTCACCTCACGCACCGTACGCTCACCTTGGATCCAAGGCAGGTGCCTAGCCTGTCGTACAGACCACAATAGGTGGTTCCGACTCGTTAGTGACCCGCGATTCGTCGCACAGCCTTTACGTGATCGTAGCACAGGGCGTAATATTATACACCTAGCCTGTCGTACAGACCACAATAGGTGGTTCCGACTCGTGTGCAGGATGATAATGATTGATAGGGATTAAGTATGTGTTGATGAACTATAGATTCAGCCGTACAGGTCATTAGAGTTGACTCCGGCTGATAGGACACTAGGGACACCCTAGTTTTATATTACTTGCCTGATGATAATGATTCCTGAATTCGTATATCGACATGGCCTATTCTTACGTTTTGATAACGAGATTTGATGTTAAGACGAGTTTTCGTATATAAGTTTCTATACGTATTATTTTCTGGGAAAAATTATACTGATTTACAGCGAGGGGTTATTTATGGATTTATGAAATGGTTTTGGAAAACGTTGTTTTTGCCCACTCACCTTTTATGTTTTGCGCCCCTCCAGGTACTAGGTAGCAACGTCGTGGACGGTTAGCGAGGCACCAAGGCAGTTTTGACAGACCACCACTTATGTAGGACTTTCTTTCGTAGTTGTAATGTCTGTTTAAATCTGACTGCACCTAGGATCGGCTCTGTATCATATGTATATTATCAACTTAACTTTCACTGCTGCACTTAAATACCAAATATGCTTCCGCTGACGTCTTTGGCTACGTCACTCACACGTGACGGCCGGCACGCCTCGGTTTCCGGATCGGGGTGTGTCAGTTTGGTATCAGAGCCTAGGTTTTGGTAGTCCTGTGCAGTTGTGAATATGCTAATTCCCTTGGTGTTTCTGTCAGAACGATGCCGCCTCGCCGAGAGCCACGTCCATCTGTTGATCCTAGCTTTCCCGACCTTTCTCAGTTGGGAGATGTTATTGCTCATGCTATTCAGTCTACCCTTCGTCCTTCCCATAGGACCCCTCTTGAGAGTGCGCATAATTTGAGGTTACCGAGATATGAGGGTGACGAGGGGCACGAAGGTGCCGAGCGCTGGTTTCTGCAGATAGAGCGGACTTTCAGAATATTGCACAGTCAGGGTAATCTAGCTGCAGGGACTTGGGTTGAGACTGCTACTTGGTTCATGGGAAAGGAACCTGCGACTTGGTGGAAACAGCTGGCTGAGAGAATGCCACCAGAAGAGGCCAAGGACTGGGAGGTGTTCAGACAGCTATTCTACCAGCGATTTATCCCAGACGCCTATCTCGACCACAAGAAACAAGAATTCACGAGTCTAAAGCAGAAGACGATGTCAGCGAACGAGTACTACAGGAAGTTCACTGATTTTTCTCGCTACCACCCTGAGATTGCTAGGAATCAGGCCGAGATGCTTCGGAGATTTAAGTTGGGCACTCGAAAGAAATGGCGCACGATGGCGACTACGAGGCACTGTGAGACCTATCATGACTTCTACGCAGTTTTGGTGCAGATCGAAGATTCAGAGAATCTGCCGAGTGATAGCGACAACGAGGAGGGGAAAGAGGAACCGAGGAGAGACGACAAAGGTAAAGGAGTAGCATCACAGGGGCCTCGGAGGACCCAGAGTTTCAAGAGAAGTGGTGTTAGCTCGAGTTCTTCTTCGAGTGGGGGTGTGAGTTCCCCGGGTCAGAGGAGATGGGGTGGATTCGCCGGGGGTCAGCGTTTCCAGAGGCAGCGAGATGCTGGTGTTCCTTATGCACCATTCTGTCGGAGGTGCAACAGTCGACATTATGGCGAGTGCAGGCAGGGCGCTCGTGGATGCTTTACATGTGGACAGCAGGGTCATCGCGCAGCGAATTGCCCGCAGAATCAGCCGAGACCTCCATTACCTGCGTTACCACATCCAGTTCCTATTCAGCAGATTCCACCTCCTGGTGGATATGGTCAGCCGAGTCGTGGTAGTACCTATTATTATCAGGGTGACGTTACCCATTATACTCCCGCATCGTATCCATATCCTCCGGATCCGTACCATTCAGGCAGTTATCAGAGTAGCTATACTCCGTATCCTGGAGGGTCTACTCCATATCCTCCTTATCCTGCCGGTGGACCGCAGTGGTATTCGGGAGTTCAGCCACAGCAGAGTGAGGCTGCAGCAAGCAGCGCAGGATCATCTAGACAGCCTAATCCTGCGAGACCAAGTCGTGGTATGCCTGGACGAGCTGGTCAAGCGAGTAGAGGTCGCGGTGGTCGACAGCAGCCTCAGGGCCATATTCATAACCTTACAGCGCATGACGTCCAGAATAACCCGGATCTGATAACGGGTAAGTTAAATGTACTTGGTCATTTCGCTAGAGTGTTGATAGATTGTGGTGCTACTCATTCGGTCATTTCTCACTCATTTGCCCAATTGACTCAACCTGAGTCTGCACCCCTCGTATTTGAGTTAGAGGTGTCGATGCCTAGGGAAGAGACATGTCTGGTCAGTTGGATGTATCCAGGGTGCCCCGTGTTGATTGAGGATGTGATTATGCCCGCTAATCTTATTCCGTTGGATATAGTCGAGTTTGATGTGATCTTGGGCACGGATTGGCTACATTACAATCGAGCCAACATAGATTGTTATGAGAAGAAAGTTACGTTCCATCGGCCGGGGTTACCTGTGGTCACATTCACTGGCGAACGTAGTAATGTTAGGCACGGTATCATTTCAGCCGTGCGAGCTAAGAAATTGTTGCAGAAGGGTTGTCAGGGGTATCTGGCTCATGTGATATTGAACGATAGTGCTCCTGTCAGTTTAGAGAATGTGAAGGTGGTCAGGCAATTTCCCGACGTATTTCCTGACGATTTGCCAGGCTTGCCACCAGATCGAGATGTGGAGTTCTCTATCGACTTATTGCCAGGTACAGACCCTATATCTCTGACTCCCTATCGAATGGCTCCCGCTGAGTTGCGAGAGTTGAAGATTCAGTTACAAGAGCTGTTGGATCAAGGTTTTATACAGCCGAGTATTTCACCTTGGGGAGCTCCAGTGTTGTTTGTACGTAAGAAGGATGGTACTCTACGGCTGTGTATCGATTATCGACAGCTGAATCGGGTAACGATTAAAAACCGTTATCCATTACCTCGTATTGACGACTTGTTCGATCAGCTGCGAGGAACTTGTGTATTTTTGAAGATCGATCTACGATCTGGCTACCACCAGTTGAAGATTAAGAGCGAGGATGTTCCGAAGACGGCGTTCCGAACCAGATATGGGCATTACGAGTTCTTAGTCATGCCATTCGGTTTGACTAACGCCCCAGCTGCTTTTATGGATTTGATGAATCGGGTATTTCAGCCGTATTTGGATCGGTTCGTCATTGTATTTATCGATGACATTCTGGTGTACTCTAAATCGAAGTCAGATCACATGCGACATCTTTCATTAGTGCTGAAGAAGCTGAGGGAGCATCGATTATACGCTAAGTTCAGTAAATGTCAATTCTGGTTAGACCAAGTGGCATTTTTGGGGCACGTTATCTCATCTCAGGGTATTCATGTGGATTCCCAGAAGATAGCAGCGGTGGAGAATTAGGAACAGCCACGAACTGTTTCTGAGGTACGGAGTTTCCTCGGATTAGCCGGCTACTATCGGCGGTTCGTGCAGGATTTCTCAGTGATTGCGTTACCCCTTACGAAGTTAACCAGGAAGGATGTTCGATTTGAGTGGGACGATAACTGCGAACGGAGCTTTCAGCAGTTAAAACATTGTCTTACTCATGCTCCGGTGTTAGCACTTCCGGACGATAGTGGTAACTTCGAGGTCTATAGTGACGCATCATTGAATGGCCTGGGTTGCGTGTTGATGCAACATGGTAGAGTGATCGCCTATGCATCGAGGCAGTTGAAGTCGCACGAGATGAACTATCCTACTCATGATCTTGAGTTGGCGGCGATTATATTTGCGTTGAAGATCTGGAGACATTACCTCTACGGTGAGAGGTGTAGAATCTTTACAGACCACAAGAGCCTCCAGTATTTGTTCACCCAGAGAGATTTGAACCTTCGTCAACGAAGGTGGATGGAGTTGCTGAGTGATTACGATTGCACGATCGAGTACCATCCGGGTCGTGCAAACGTAGTAGCTGACGCACTTAGCCGGAAGTCTCAGGGTAGAGTGGATGCTATATACGCGAGCCGTGCTCCGTTGTTAGCCGAGTTTAGGTCGACTGGAGTCGGATTGGAGATTGATTGTTCGGAGGCAGCGAATCGAGGAAAAGCACTACTTGCTCACTTCCAAGTCAGACCGATTCTGATTGACCGCATTCTCGAGGTTCAGTTGAATGACGCGGAGACTCAGGAGTTGATTCGATTGAGAGGTGAAGGTAAAAAGACCGATCTACGGATTCGAGAAGCCGACGGTATGCTCATGCAAGGAAACAGAATGTACGTGCCAAACGACGCAGAGTTAAAGAAGGCGATTCTCGATGAGGCACACGTATCAGCTTATGCGATGCATCCGGGCAGTACCAAGATGTATCATACCATTCGACCATTCTACTATTGGCCTGGTATGAAGAGGGGGATCGCCGAGTACATGAGCAGATGTATTGTTTGCCAGCAGGTTAAAGCCGAGAGGAAGAAACCGTTCGGACGAATGCAACCGCTTCCCGTTCCTCAGTGGAAATGGGAGAATATCACCATGGATTTCGTCTATAAGTTACCCCGTACACTGAATGGTTACGACGGTGTTTGGGTAATAGTCGATCGGCTTACGAAATCTGCACACTTCATCCCGGTTCGGGAGAAGTTTTCCCTACAACGATTAGCTGAACTTTTCGTATCAAAGATAGTCAAGTACCATGGCGTGCCAGTCAGCATTATCTCCGATCGAGATCCGAGATTCACATCCAAGTTCTGGACGGCATTCCAAGAAGCCCTCGGCACGAGGCTACTGTATAGTACGGCTTATCATCCACAGACGGACGGACAGTCCGAGAGGACCATTCAGACGCTTGAAGATATGTTACGATCTTCCGTACTACAGTTTGGTGATGCATGGCATCTACGCTTGGATCTGATGGAGTTCGCGTACAACAACAGTTATCATTCGAGCATCGGAATGTCACCATTCGAAGCGTTGTACGGTCGAGCTTGTCGTACGCCCCTATGTTGGTCGGAGGTCGGCGAGAGGGTACTTGAGGGACTTGAGGGCCCAGAGATAGTTGACGAGACGACTCAGAATATCCAGGTAATCAAGTCTAACTTGAAAGTGGCCCAGGATCGCCAGAAGAGCTTAGCCGATAGACATGCCACAGATCGGGTTTACGAGGTAGGTGATTAGGTGTTTCTGAAGTTGTCGCCGTGGAAAGGAGTTGTACGGTTCGGTAAGAAGGGGAAGTTGAGTCCCAGGTATATCGGACCATACCTAATCACCGAGCGGATAGGTGAAGTGGCGTATAGACTCGAGTTGCCTCCAGAGCTATCCAGAGTTCATAACGTGTTTCACGTTTCAATGCTACGTCATTACGTTGCTGATCCGTCTCACGTTCTACCTCCGCAGCAGTTAGAAGTTAGTCCTGATTTGACGTACGAGGAGGAGCCGATGACTATCCTAGACTGGAAGGATAAGGTTCTACGGAACAAGACGGTTCGGTTAGTAAAGGTGTTGTGGCGAAACCATTCGGTTGAGGAGGCTACTTGGGAGTTAGAGGAGCGGATGAGAGTCATGTATCCGCGCTTATTCTATGTTTATTAGTGTTTGCTTATGTTATGTAAATTTCGGGGACGAAATTTTATTAAGGAGGGTAGGTTGTGACATCCCGTCCCGAATTTTTATACGGTCGATGTGAAATGACGAAATTGCCCTTACCTACGCGTGAACGGGTGTGTTTTGGACACGAAATTGGACTTTGGGTGTCTGGAATATTAAGCCCAAAAGTTTGGGCTGATTTTGACACGTGTGCTGTACATGCACACACCCACGTTTTAATCCAATCCATTTCTGTTTCTTCCTTATCTCTCCCTCTCTCAAACTCTCACTCTCTCTCGACTTTGTAGTACGGACATACACACACACAAGCCATCTCGACGCCTATCAAACTCAAGGTAAACCTATTCCTAATCTCTGAGACTTCCTGAGCAATATTATGTTAGTTTTAGGTTTGGAAACCCTCAGAATCATCTCTAACCCGTGACCTAAACTTTGGGTATTATTCATCAAGTTTTGTTTGGCTTCGTTTTAGGTAAAACAAAGATTACCAATCATCTTAAAACCTTCCCACGAAGCTCGGAGACCCCCGTTGAGACTTTTTGGACGTCGGGATCACTGGTTCTCAGTTGGACCGATTTTGGAGAAATTCCCCGTGGAATTTCTAGAAGTTTTTCGAAGGATTTGAAGGTATATTCGTGTTCTACATTGAATTTAGAGCATGTAGGAAGAAAAATCATTGAAAAAGGTTGAAAAATGAAGAAGATATACAAGTTTGAAGTTTGGCCGGAATCGGTCGCCGGCGCCGGCGACGGTCGCCGGAAAAACCAGTCCGGCCGGCGACCTGAGGTAGGGGTGACGGAATATTCTGACGCCGTTAACTGACGCCGTTAACTGACGCAGTTAGAAGTTAACGGAATATTCCTCGGCGCGTGCACAGCGCGTGGGGGCGCGTCTGTCCGTGCAGTTCCCGGCGCGTGGGGGCGCGTGCCACTTCCAAAAATTATTTTAAAAATATCACGACGATCGTGACGTCGTGTAGGTCGCGTTGGTATATTCAAATACCAAAATTGACCTTCGTATGAAAAGTTATTTACGTAGGTCGTTTATGTGCTGTTAATGACGGTTTTGCGATTAATTCACGTATAGGTGAGACGTATCCAGCGGACGAGCGCAGTCACTCTAGGCTCGGGGGATACGACCCGTCGACATACCAGTGAGTGGGCTTTTGTTTTCAGTATATATATATATATATATATATATATATATATATGACGTTTTTCCCAGAAACGTAAATTGATTAAGTTACGAATTGATTGGGTTTTATAATTGAATTGCCATGTCGTATGCCTATTATAGTATATAAATACGATTATGATTGCATATGTTGTGCGCTGATGCCGAAGACGGCCAGGTAAGTACTGTGGTAGTGTTTGAGATAATGATAGATTGTGATTTAGCTAATCACATGTACCTCGGGTGTTTGTGCTCCGCCAGAGTAGGGCCTAGCCTTCACGTGATCGTTCACCTCACGCACCGTACGCTCACCTTGGATCCAAGGCAGGTGCCTAGCCTGTCGTACAGACCACAATAGGTGGTTCCGACTCGTTGGTGACCCGCGATTCGTCGCACAGCCTTTACGTGATCGTAGCACAGGGCGTAATATTATACACCTAGCCTGTCGTACAGACCACAATAGGTGGTTCCGACTCGTGTACAGGATGATAATGATTGATAGGGATTAAGTATGTGTTGATGAACTATAGATTCAGCCGTACAGGTCATTAGAGTTGACTCCGGCTGATAGGACACTAGGGACACCCTAGTTTTATATTACTTGCCTGATGATAATGATTCCTGAATTCGTATATCGACATGGCCTATTCTTACGTTTTGATAACGAGATTTGATGTTAAGACGAGTTTTCGTATATAAGTTTATATACGTATTATTTTCTGGGAAAAATTATACTGATTTACAGCGAGGGGTTATTTATGGATTTATGAAATGGTTTTGGAAAACGTTGTTTTTGCCCACTCACCTTTTATGTTTTGCGCCCCTCCAGGTACTAGGTAGCAACGTCGTGGATGGTTAGCGAGGCACCAAGGCAGTTCTGACAGACCACCACTTATGTAGGACTTTCTTTCGTAGTTGTAATGTCTGTTTAAATCTGACTGCACCTAGGATCGGCTCTGTATCATATGTATATTATCAACTTCACTTTCACTGCTGCACTTAAATACCAAATATGCTTCCGCTGACGTCTTTGGCTACGTCACTCACACGTGACGGCCGGCACGCCTCGGTTTCCGGATCGGGGTGTGTCATAAACTATAATAATTATACCCCAAAATAGTAATCATCTATAATAATTATATATATATATATTAAATTTTATAAAACTATAATAATTATTAATTAATAATATGCATGAATCGATGAGCAATGCATGATGCATCCAATATTCCAATCCAAGTCCAACCATCGGACAGACAATCCATTTATTTTGATTTCATTTAAACTTTAAAGTGCCGCCCTTTTTGAAGAAAAAGGGAGGGAAAGTGAAAATGATAAAACAAGTTGAAAATGAAATAAAAAGGAGAGGGAATTATGAAAATATGGGTAGGCTACCGGAGGGAAAAGTGAAAATTATAAGAAAAGTTGAAAAGAAAACAAAAAAGAGAGGGAAAAATGAAAATTAAGAATTTTTTTTTTTAAGTTATTAACTTTTTATCACACATATATCATATCCCACTATTTTTATAATGATTAACACTTGTTAATTTAATTATACGTACAAAATAAATGTATTTAAATCTACTTAATAAATATATATACACACACACACACACATCACTAACACATAATACACACTATTGATTCATTGAAACTTGATGGGATACGAATTATCCAAAACTAATTTCAACGATCGCAACCGTCAAACTTGTATGTATATGCTTCGAGATCACATCAGCAAAAAATCACAAAAAACAAACATTCAGAGATCAAGTAACGGGCCAAAGTTCTTCGACGGTTATAAACTAAAAATCACGATTTAACGGTTATTTTAACTCTGATTTTGATGATTTTTTACAAATACACTCCTTGATCCTATATGAATACAATGAATGAATTCGATCTTCAATTTAAAATATTTATACAAGTGGATACCACAAAATCTTATGTTATACTTAATGAAAGTATAAATAAACTATAAGTGTTAGTGAATCTATCGTTTTAATGGGATACGAATTATCCAAAACTAATTTCAACGATCGTAACCGTCAAACTTGTATGTATATACTTCGAGATCACATCAGCAAAAAATCACAAAAAATAAACATTCAGAGATCAAGTAACGGACCAAAGTTTTTCGACGGTTATAAACTAAAAATCACGATTTAACGGTTATTTTAACTCTGATTTTGATGATTTTTTACAGATACACTCCTTGACCCTATATGAATACAATGAATGAATTCGATCTTCAATTTAAAATATTTATACAAGTGGATACCACAAAATCTTATGTTATACTTAATGAAAGTATAAATAAACTCTAAGTGTTAGTGAATCTATCGTTTTAATGGCATACGAATTATCCAAAACTAATTTCAACGATCGCAATCGTCAAACTTGTATGTATATGCTTCGAGATCACATCAACAAAAAATCACAAAAAACAAACATTCAGAGGTCAAGTAACGGGCCAAAGTTTTTCGACGGTTATAAACTAAAAATCACGATTTAACGGTTATTTTAACTCTGATTTTGATGATTTTTTACAGATACACTCCTTGATCCTATATGAATACAATGAATGAATTCGATCTTCAATTTAATATATTTATACAAGTGGATACCACAAAATCTTATGTTATACTTAATGAAAGTATAAATAAACTCTAAGTGTTAGTGAATCTATCGTTTTAATGGGATACGAATTATCCAAAACTAATTTCAACGATCGCAACCGTCAAACTTGTATGTATATGCTTCGAGATGACATCAGCAAAAAATCACAAAAAAAAAACATTCAGAGGTCAAGTAACGGGCCAAAGTTTTTCGACGGTTATAAACTAAAAATCACGATTTAACGGTTATTTTAACTCTGATTTTGATGATTTTTTACAGATACACTCCTTGATCCTATATGAATACAGTGAATGAATTCGATCTTCAATTTAAAATATTTTTACAAGTGGATACCACAAAATCTTATGTTATACTTAATGAAAGTATAAATAAACTCTAAGTGTTAGTGAATCTATCGTTTTAATGGGATACGAATTATCCAAAACTAATTTCAACGATCGTAACCGTCAAACTTGTATGTATATACTTCGAGATCACATCAGCAAAAAATCACAAAAAATAAACATTCAGAGATCAAGTAACGGACCAAAGTTTTTCGACGGTTATAAACTAAAAATCACGATTTAACGGTTATTTTAACTCTGATTTTGATGATTTTTTACAGATACACTCCTTGACCCTATATGAATACAATGAATGAATTCGATCTTCAATTTAAAATATTTATACAAGTGGATACCACAAAATCTTATGTTATACTTAATGAAAGTATAAATAAACTCTAAGTGTTAGTGAATCTATCGTTTTAATGGCATACGAATTATCCAAAACTAATTTCAACGATCGCAATCGTCAAACTTGTATGTATATGCTTCGAGATCACATCAACAAAAAATCACAAAAAACAAACATTCAGAGGTCAAGTAACGGGCCAAAGTTTTTCGACGGTTATAAACTAAAAATCACGATTTAACGGTTATTTTAACTCTGATTTTGATGATTTTTTACAGATACACTCCTTGATCCTATATGAATACAATGAATGAATTCGATCTTCAATTTAATATATTTATACAAGTGGATACCACAAAATCTTATGTTATACTTAATGAAAGTATAAATAAACTCTAAGTGTTAGTGAATCTATCGTTTTAATGGGATACGAATTATCCAAAACTAATTTCAACGATCGCAACCGTCAAACTTGTATGTATATGCTTCGAGATGACATCAGCAAAAAATCACAAAAAAAAAACATTCAGAGGTCAAGTAACGGGCCAAAGTTTTTCGACGGTTATAAACTAAAAATCACGATTTAACGGTTATTTTAACTCTGATTTTGATGATTTTTTACAGATACACTCCTTGATCCTATATGAATACAGTGAATGAATTCGATCTTCAATTTAAAATATTTTTACAAGTGGATACCACAAAATCTTATGTTATACTTAATGAAAGTATAAATAAACTCTAAGTGTTAGTGAATCTATCGTTTTAATGGCATACGAATTATCCAAAACTAATTTCAACGATCGCAATCGTCAAACTTGTATGTATATGCTTCGAGATCACATCAGCAAAAAATCACAAAAAACAAACATTCAGAGGTCAAGTAACGGGCCAAAGTTTTTCGACGGTTATAAACTAAAAATCACGATTTAACGGTTATTTTAACTCTGATTTTGATGATTTTTTACAGATACACTCCTTGATCCTATATGAATACAATGAATGAATTCGATCTTCAATTTAAAATATTTTTACAAGTGGATACCACAAAATCTTATGTTATACTTAATGAAAGTATAAATAAACTCTAAGTGTTAGTGAATCTATCGTTTTAATGGCATACGAATTATCCAAAACTAATTTCAACGATCGCAACCGTCAAACTTGTATGTATATGCTTCGAGATCACATCAGCAAAAAATCACAAAAAATAAACATTCAGAGGTCAAGTAACGGGCCAAAGTTTTTCGACGGTTATAAACTAAAAATCACGATTTAACGGTTATTTTAACTCTGATTTTGATGATTTTTTACAGATACACTCCTTGATCCTATATGAATACAATGAATGAATTCGATCTTCAATTTAAAATATTTTTACAAGTGGATACCACAAAATCTTATGTTATACTTAATGAAAGTATAAATAAACTCTAAGTGTTAGTGAATCTATCGTTTTAATGGGATACGAATTATCCAAAACTAATTTCAACGATCGCAACCGTCAAACTTGTATGTATATGCTTCGAGATCACATCAGCAAAAAATCACAAAAAACAAACATTCAAAGATCAAGTAACGGGCCAAAGTTTTTCGACGGTTATAAACTAAAAATCATGATTTAACGGTATTTTAACTCTGATTTTGATGATTTTTTACAGATACACTCCTTGATCCTATATGAATACAATGAATGAATTCGATCTTCAATTTAAAATATTTATACAAGTGGATACCACAAAATCTTATGTTATACTTAATGAAAGTATAAATAAACTCTAAGTGTTAGTGAATCTATCGTTTTAATGGCATACGAATTATCCAAAACTAATTTCAACGATCGCAACCGTCAAACTTGTATGTATATGCTTCGAGATCACATCAGCAAAAAATCACAAAAAACAAACATTCAGAGGTCAAGTAACGGGCCAAAGTTTTTCGACGGTTATAAACTAAAAATCACGATTTAACGGTTATTTTAACTCTGATTTTGATGATTTTTTTACAGATACACTCCTTGATCCTATATGAATACAATGAATGAATTCGATCTTCAATTTAAAATATTTTTACAAGTGGATACCACAAAATCTTATATTATACTTAATGAAAGTATAAATAAACTCTAAGTGTTAGTGAATCTATCGTTTTAATGGGATACGAATGATCCAAAACTAATTTCAACGATCGCAACCTTCAAACTTGTATGTATATGCTTCGAGATCACATCAGCAAAAAATCACAAAAAACAAACATTCAGAGGTCAAGTAACGGGCCAAAGTTTTTCGACGGTTATAAACTAAAAATCACGATTTAACGGTTATTTTAACTCTGATTTTGATGATTTTTTAAGGATACACTCCTTGATCCTATATGAATACAATGAATGAATTCGATCTTCAATTTAAAATATTTATACAAGTGGATACCACAAAATCTTATGTTATACTTAATGAAAGTATAAATAACTCTAAGTGTTAGTGAATCTATCGTTTTAATGGGATACGAATTATCCAAAACTAATTTCAACGATCGCAACCGTCAAACTTGTATGTATATGCTTCGAGATCACATCAACAAAAAATCACAAAAAACAAACATTCAGAGATCAAGTAACGGGCCAAAGTTTTTCGATGGTTATAAACTAAAAATCACGATTTAACGGTTATTTTAACTCTGATTTTGATGATTTTTTTACAGATACACTCCTTGATCCTATATTAATACAATGAATGAATTCGATCTTCAATTTAAAATATTTATACAAAAACTCTTTCATTTTGCATATGCTTGCACATTTAATATTTGTAATAAATTAGTAGTGTATGTATTATTTTTTTATTAGGTTCTTATTTTCGAGTGTAGATATAGTACTTAAACGACAAATGTTTTAATGTTTTGAAGTAACATATAATAATATATGTGGTATGTGCAAATTTTTTTTAAAAAATATATTTTTCTTAACGGGTCATAACGGGTCGGGTTAAGGACCCGTTAAGATAACGGGTGTGACACGACACGACCCGTTAAGATAACAGGTGTTACACGAAAACGACACGAACACGACAAAAACGACACGTTTGCCAAGCCTAGAGTGCATGAATGCCAGTACCTATATAATACAAATACAAATGCAAATTGCATCTTATAAAGTCAAATAATAATCATGTGAAACATCAAACATCTAAAAAACCTAAAAGAGAGGGATGCTGCACCTGCACCACATATTGTAGTAATTGTACATTATTTGGGTTACTCTCACCCAAACCATATATACAAAAAGTAGTGTTATCCATACACTTATTTTTATTTCTCACACATTTTGTGCTGATTTATATCCTTCGATCTTCTTCAACTATTTTGATCTGACTGTCGAAAATTGAAAAAAAAAACGAGATGTACAAAGTGGTGTGTGTGGATATATAACACCACTCTATACAAATTAGAAAGCTTTACCCCTACTCACTATCATCGTCACCGTCACCATCACCATCATTAGGACATGTATGCATATCTTTTTCACATGATTAAGCCACTGGAGTCGGTGGAGTAGTTTAACATATGTTAACCACAAAAATAAGAAAGACACACGTATAAAATATTCTAATATGTATCAGAATTAAGTGGATGAAGATTTGGCTCAATGATAATCTACATACTACTAAAATAGTAAGCTCTAAGTTCAAATTATGATCAAGAAATTTCGAGAACATTTTATACATGAGTGAGATGCAATCCTCGTATAATAAGTATTAATTAAGAACAAGTTTTAGCATCGAAATCATGCGATGACACATAAAAAATGCTTTTAGTAAACTCATCACAGCTACCCAATTTGACTTCCTCTCACTCACTTGGGAGTTGGATCGGGAGGGAAGTTTCTTCTTCCCTTCAACTCACAATTTTTCTGCATCTTGAGCTGGAGCACTTGCACATCTTTTTTTACCTCACGTACACCTCATATTCATTTTTCAATCTTTTTAATTTATTCGATTTAATCGACAGACAGACATACATTAATGCACGTTATGGCAATACCTACCCCAAAGGGAAAAGGGCCCAAGCCAAACCATGGTACGTATAAATAAATGAAAAACGTTGTAACGGCAGAAATCAGAACCACAGAAGCTGCAAAAAGGTATAGCAATAATTCGAGTTGATTTTTTAAGGTATATACAAAAAATTAAATGAAAAACTGCCAACTAGCAGGTCCATGAGCACTGAATTGAAATATTATTTATATCAAAACATTGAACATCATGCCTGGATGGATCGTGGAGTGATGGCCTGCTCAGGTGACCCACGATTATGGCAAGATGTCAAAGTGATGGGGAATGTGGGGCAAGTATTTTTGTATGAGAAATGCAAACCGACCGTTGAGGGTGTAAATCCGACATTTGAAAGACGGTGAACTTAAAGTTACACCATCGGTCCGAGTAATCGAGATCGTTAAGTGAGTATAATTCTCAATTGTCGGATGAGAAATGAAGATATTTTAGCTAAAGGATAATATTATGGATTTTATCATAATAATTATCTTCTTAGCATATTCCTAAGCAAGATAAATAAGGTGCGAATTATATCCCTAAGACCATCTCCAACCCTTGGGCTAAAAACCAAATTTTTTAGTCCGAAAAATTTAGCTTTTAGTCCAGAAACAGCTTTTCTGCTCCAACCCTTTCTAGCCTAAAATTTTAGTCCGAAATTATTAAAGAATAAACTTAGGCTATTTTTTTCTTAAATTAAATTTAAAAAAAAAATAAATATGTAGACTATCGTAAATTAATTTTATGAACATTTTAATAAAAAAAAATTTAAAATTTCGATAAATATTTTCATTCAGTTTGGTGGAGCCCACACCGATTTCTGGGCTAAATTCTGGGGGGAATCTGGCCTTGGTTTAGCATTTAGCTTTTAGCTCGAATTTTTCCCTTGGGTTGGAGTGAGTTTGGGGGGAAATTTTGGGAAGTAATTTGGCTTTTAGCCCAGGGTTGGAGATGGTCTAAGTAAGCGGCACAATTTAAATTGAGTTAGGATGTGCATGGATTTGTGGATTGGATGAGTTGCGCACTGATATTAAAGAGGGGATCAGAATGCGTACAAAAATGATGGATTTGGGTGATAATGAAACAAGCCTATAAAAGAGGTTTTTGGTGGTGGTGTAATGATGACCTAGGAAACCTAGGTAGGCTAGGTTTTATGAGGTGATGTGATAAGCCTAGATAGGCTTTTATTTTGTTTAAAAAATATTAGTCATCCGAAAGTCTACACCATGGATTAATCTTTCATCCTACGAGTTTGAGTTTCAGTTGGTTTCTACAAAGCTATCAAGCCGTGCTAAGCGAAATACAACCACTATAAATACAAGACATTCAGCAACGGAAAGGGGACCTCCAATTCAACACACAAATCTGCCTTTTCACCAATACATCTTCAGTTTGGATAAACAGCACTGTGAAGGCAACCGGTGATATCTTCAGTTTGGATAAACAACACTATCGCTGTAGAATCAGTCGACCTCGGAGCATCTTCAGTTTAGATAAACAGCACTGCGTCGAGGCCAACTGATTATCTATCCAAGTCTCGATCGACAGGAGTTTTCGAATCCTTGTTGGTAGAGGTCATCTCATTAGCCTTCTCGGCGAAGTGAGGTGTTACCAGGTTACTACATTCGGCACATTGAAAGCCAAATTTGATATTGAACTTCACAGAAATAGCAACCTTGTCTTCAGGCTTGAGAATCCAAAGGCCGAGACGTGTTCCTTCCTCGACCTCAGTCACAAGATTGAGAAGTCAGCCGCGCGCTCAACGCAACATCAGAATATTTTACTCTCCGGCCGAGCTCGGCCGACGAGTTGGCACGCCCCGCATACAACTGAATGACGTAGTTTGCTTATTAATTACTCAGTCTGCGTGCCACGTAGGTTAGGTAGTTTTTAGGGTCAACACATGTGTTTAAAAAGAATTAAGTAGTCCATTTATTTTCTAATTGCATTTAAGGTTGAATTTCAACTTTTTCAGATAACTCGCTACTATGACGTCTCTCTCCAAAAGAGATATAGCCTATTCTCTTGTTCTGGATTTGATTCAAAGCACCATCGAAGCAAATATCATTTCTAACCGGTTTCTTGATAAACTAAGTAGGACTTGAAGTATTAGAGATGACTTTAGTCATGTAGAGCATTCTCTTTTGGCATAGGAGCCTTCTAGGCCTAATCCAATTCCAAGAATTTTGACATTCACATATTTTGAGTTAGGTCGTTTTAATCAACTTGGCATGTTTGACCATCCAATATTAATATATATATATATATATATATATATATATATATATATATATATATATATATATATATATGGCTATCAACATGCCATTTATGTTCTTGATAGTATCGATAATTTGATTACCTAATTCTTAATATGCTTGTCCAAGTTAAAGTCGAAATAGAATGTAATCAATCCATAATCGTTGTCCATTCATCACCCAAAAAGGAAATAAAAAAACCATTGTTTCCCACAAATATAGTTTAACCAATAAGAAACACAAGCGAGTCGATGTGAGTAAGGCTAGTGTTTAGGGCAAAATTTCGTCCTCTCCCACATTTCTTTCTCGTAACCACAGTAGCTTAAAATGTCGTTTTGTCAAAATATAATGTTGACCCTAAAAAAAAGAAAGAAAACAAAATAAAGGCTTGCACGATTACAAATATTTGGGCCGATTGCAACTAGGCCCACCTTAGCTAAGGAGCCCACTAAAATATCAGGAGAGCGAAAAGAACTAGGGCTCTTGTATCACAAATCGGAACTCCAATTTGGGGAAAAATAAGGCATGGCCATGGATGGCAGCAACACGGAGGAGTTGGCCATCGGTTGCTTCGTCTCCATCAAGACCACGCTCGGTGACGAGTTCCAAGGCCAAGTCATCACCTTCGATCGCCCCTCCAACATCGTCGTCATTCATATCCTTTCACCGATCGCAATTTTATCAATTCAGTCAGTAATTTCGTTTCAAATTTTCCTAAAACCCTAGAAAAAAATGCGATCTTTCTTGCAAATTTTCTTTAACTTTTGGGATCACAAGAGGGTTCGAAAGGCGGAACGCGGCGGAACATACGGCTGCTGAAGGCGAACTATATAAAGGAGCTGTCGTACTTGGGTCAGGCGGAAGACCCGCTCGATATAAAAAAGTGTTATCTTGATCTCAATAGTCTCCGGGCCAGGGAGGAAATGGCGATTAGGTAACTGATTTGATGCCCCAATTGGGAATTTTGTTGAGTGATGATTTATCAAGTCTTGGATTTTTTTTTTTGTTTGATTGCAGGCAAGCAGAGGCGGAGTTGGAGAGGATTGGCGTCGGGGTCACCGCCCAGGCGCAGAACATTTTCGATGCCTTGTCTAAGACGTGAGTTGTTTTTACTTAGTTCTTGCTGAGTTTATTTGCAGCTAAAACTGTGAGGATAACGGTTTCTTCACCATGGTATCATAAAAAACAACCCATTTTACTCAAAAGTGTAAATGTTGTTGTATGAAACTGATCGTATTGGATTTTCTTGTAAGATTGGACTTTTGAGTAGCTGAAAGATTAGGAAATTATGAGGTTTTGGTTCAGCACGGATAGGCCATCATTTTTGGGGCATATTCATTGTTTGGAGAACTTTTGAATGATTATGATTCTTGCATGAGCAGGGATGCAAAATGTAATTTTTTGACTTTAGTTATGATTTAGATCAGTCCTTGGTTTGGTAGGAAGTTTATAATTTACAAGTTTGGAAAATTTACATTTTGTGGACTGAGTGCCATTGATGATGATGATGACGATGATGATCAGGCTTCCAGTGCGCTGGGACAAGACTGTGATAGTTGTGATGAATGAGGTCCGAGTAAGCAGTCCATATACTCCTGAGTCTGTCAGTGGAGGAACTCCTGCTGCCAATGAGCGGGTGAAGAAAGTGGTAAGATACTTGAAGAATGCCACTATATTTTAGATTGATTATTCATAAGGGAAACATAGACACGAGCACACTATGGTCCTCCGCTAATATATTTGATTTTTGTTTTAGCTTGAGCTGGAGAGGAGGAGGTTACAAACTCGTGGCGGTGGTCAATGATGGTTTTAACGTTTGCACCTAATTGCCTGATACGAAAAGAATTTTCCCTCGAGCGATAAGTGATGGTGGGTATGTTTGTATACTCGGCCTTCATCAGGGAACTTGTTATTTGTTCACTTGAGACAGTTGAACGCATGAATCAAAGAATCAATCTAAATTGTTGCATATCAAGATCTGTTGCTATTCTTTGGTTATCCAACAATATGCTTATCTATTGTGTTTGCTAGTGCTGTTCATTTGAGTTTGAGACAGTTTGTTGTGCTCATATTGAGTTCTATACCAACGTCGTTACACTTATACCTATTGAATATATGGGAACGTGTTATATAATTGTGCATATCTTAGATTGTTATATTATGAACAATTGATCTGATAGGACTTAGAAAACTAGAATGAGTTTGAATTTGTTTAGGTTTTATGTTCTGTTGAAATAAAGATAATTGCATGCTGCAATGTATACCAGAATACCTTTTAACCTTATGGCTTTTCCACACACAGCTTCAAGATTTGCATAATGCGGTATACATTTAACTAGAAAAATTGGAAGAAAACAAACTCAAAACAAACGTGACTTTGAAAGGAAAGAAAAAAAGAAGTCAATATAGTCTATTCCGGAAGGCATCTTGTACATAATGTTTTATAGGAGAAAGAGATGTCAATTTATCTTTGTTTTAGATTGATGGAAAATTTGCATTTTGGTTTAGTAGATCTGTTTGTTAGTTATATTCTTCCCAGGTGTTAGTCAAACAGCATCTTTGTTAGTTACATTCTATACCTTAAACGTTAGATCTTGGTCATTGTGTCTTTGACCAAGGACTTAACAGTTAAAACCCCAGAGTATAGAATACGCCGAAATATACTAGAAAATCATGCAGAGATTGGTTGAGGTGGCGAGGAGGTGGTGAGGAGTGTACCAAAGTTGACGATGTAAAAGGTTTATAGCTGGATGTCAAACTGGCTGTGGGATTTGTTTGTTCAGTTGATTCTAAACTCTGAAATAAAGTAGTGTTGCTACCCTTGAGGGTGGATCTTATAGATATCTCGATTCGAAGAAGAATCCAAGCAGACCAATAGTGCATCAATTTATTTGGGAGTAGGATTCTCTCATTTCCAATTCCCCTCCTCTTCCCTCCCCCTCCTCTCACTTTTCACTCCTCTCTCTCTCTCTCTCTCTCTCTCTCTCTCTCTCTCTCTCTCTCTCTCTCTCTCTCTATAAAGAAGTCAGCACAAGATGTTGACGTGACTTAATCGTGACCGTTCAAACAAGAAAGGAGAGAAGGGAAGAGAAAAAAATAGGGAAGAGAATCTTACTCCATATATTTGGGAATTGTCTCTTTGAAAGTGTGTTAAGTATATATGTAAAAGAAACCCCTAAACACAACATCGTGGAAAGAACAAATTAACCAAGTAAAATACTCATTTCTTATTTTGGGCTTGGAATTGTGGCCACTCCATTCCTGTTTTGGGTTTTTTATATGGCCCGGACAAACTAATATGGTGATGGGATATTCATAGCGGCAATTTCCAACACAAGAATTTGTCGACACGGACGAATATCTTTACGTATGAAGAGCCAAGTATTTTCTGAAAAGAAAACGCATGCCCATTGCTATTCCACATTGCTATTCCCATTGCTATTCCACATGTGACGCCACAAGATAAAAATAAAAATGTTTTAGAGTTTTCATGTACCTCTTTTCATTCTACACACTTTTGTTAACATTTGACAAATGTGTAGCGGAGGAAATAGGAGTGTGACTCATTTCTCAAAAACAAAAAGGCTAAAGATAAGCTAATTTTACTCTAGCTCATTTAATTGGCTAATAAGTAAATAACCCCCTAATGGTAGATTTGAATTATTGATGATCCGTCCAAACTGTAGTTACAATTAAGTAGAACCAAAACATTGTTGTATGATCCATGTTTTAAAAGTCGAAGTCGAAACCAAGGCGTTTCATGGATAGTCTCGTTTAGGCAATAGCCTCGAGGCGTGAGAGAGAGACGAGTTTGGAGTTTCATAAAAACCCTGCCCAAAACGACATGTTTTGGATTTGAGAGGTTTTTAAAAATATAAAAATTTCAAACGCCTAAATGGCGCCTCGACAATGCCTCGGTGCGCTTCGTAAACGCCTAGACGAGTATATGGTCCACTACTGTTGAGTAGAGGCGTTTTCTTGATAGGCCTGCCTAAGGTAAGGTTGTGAATACTGGATTTTTACAACATTGCGTGTGGTTTTGAAGATACGAGGTTTCAGTATAAATTCATCTGTGTGAAGTTGGCAGTTGACACTAGCAATAATAATGGATACTGATAGGTGGTTGGATGGAATTGATGGGTTTACATCTACATACTAAGATTGATTTACAATCTAAATTCCAAATCTGCATAGACGGTGGCCATCCAGTCTGAAAGGTCAAAGCACAAGTGACCGTTTTCAGAATTTCGTGTGCCGAAAGACAACTTTAATGTTTCCTATAGGGCTTTAACAAAAGATTAGAAATTATGACAATTATTCTTAAGGAAAATTAACGAAAAGTAAAAAAAAACGTTCATTTTAATGAAAAGTCCTTTTTAAATGTATAGTGAATAGTACAAAGAAAAGGTAAAAATATGATTTTTCGTTAAAAGTGAACAGTACTGTAAGTGTTTTGTTAAAATTCTCTTATTCTTATGCCCAGCAGGCTACAGCTTTTAAGGACAAAGGAGGTTTCACTTGTTGAACTATCTCCTAACCAACCAAAAAAATCCAAGTGTAATCAAGTGTATACAAGAAAAGAAATAGGCACAAAATGATAAACATAAATTCTTTTTCTTAATAAGAAGAGTATAAGTTCTTAAGTGCGCTCATTTAAACAATATTATTGTCTTACCGTGTACATAGACCACTAAAACCCCATGTATTTTTTACCACACCTCCATCTTTTGGTCCCACTCAGTTGTGTTTGGTGCCCTAAACGGCAGATTGGACTTAAGAATCTCTCCTAAGGAGATGATTATGGAATTATGATGTGAATTTAACTAAGCAAATCATAGCAATCATTTTCTTCGATTCTACTAGTTTTGGTGGAGTCATAGAGCACTCAATTACATGAGAATCAGTTGCCCATCCCTCCCATTTTATATGGCTGACGAGTAAGCTTTTCTAGTTTGTTACAGCTATTTCTCTTCTCTTTTTCTTCTTTTATAAAGTTGATTACTTAATCTATTTATATAATGTTTTGGGGTTACGGAAAAGAAGGTAAAGATGGGGCCTTTTGAGGGGACAAATAACTTCTCCGAATTCATTGTCGAGTCTAAAGATCAGGCTGGACTACTTAAATTAAATCTGATTGTCTCTCTTTCACACAAACCAATAACGGACAGTAAGTTCGGGAGATCCAATTCCTTTTGTGGTGGCTCAATGGCTTGGGAATAACAAAATTTCTGATATATTTTTATTTTTTACTTCATTTAATTACTTGGAAGGAAAGTCAGAATCATCACTGAATTGACACAAACTTGGTAAAAGACAATTTCAATCTTTTATCCACTGAAAATAATGGAAGCTTCGCATCAACCAATAATTTAACTTAATTTAATTTTGATTTATATACGTGGAACTGTTTGATTGTTTGGAATTTTGAATATATTCCCATGCAAATTCCAGGAACAGAAGTTAAGGACTAACTTCGACGTCTGTGGCAATTTGGGTCACTAATTGGACCATTTTTTTTGGCATCTTGTTCTTCAATCTTGGTCATTCTTCAACCGAAACTACCAGCATCCCCTGACCCACTTGGTCCCGAAGTTGATACATCAACAACAGCTTCACATTTCTTAAGGACTACAGAGAGAATTTATCTTGCATTAGTTGTATATACTTTTGATTTCTTTAGTTGTGGAATTTATCTACCCGTTATCACGTGAAAAGAAATAAATATAACAAGATATAGAATCAGAAAAAGAGCTAAGATTCTCCCCTTTAAATCTTTAAACTTCCTCAAATGTAAAGTCCTAAATGTTCATCACATGAACCTAAGTTTAGTTGGAACTTGGATCCAATGTGAACTTAATTTTTAGAGACTCACGTACAAAAGTTCTTTCATTTACAAATTTGTATTTCTTAACATCGGGGAAGGTCATCAAACTAATATTCGGACATTCTCATAACTATTACGCATCTTCGTGTGTTTTAGCCCTCTAACGTCTCGGTTGCATATAGTTCTTGTCCACGCTAGGAAACGAGATTTTGAGAAAGTAAAATTTGCTTTGAAGTTTATATGTGAGAAAAATGGTGGCACTGTCCCTCTACGGAAAGCTCAGAACTTGACTGTCCAAGTGTCATATATGCAAAAGCCCTGAACCGAAAGTGCACTCAGACATCGAAGGAGACTTTGATACTGTCTATACAGTTTGACAAATACTCGAAGACAAAAAAGGAACTTAACGTTACTGATCACTCATCATTCTTAGAAACTCCTGCAAAAACTAAGGTATGGAGAAAAAATTGACCTCTCTTCTCTTCACTGCAAATTTCGATATTGTAATCTGCACACTCAGCAAAATAGAAACTTCTTTTACCCAACAAATTTAAATAAATAAAAAAAAGAAAATTATACAAAAGAAGGAGTTCTCTTTTTCTTCCCAAAGAGCTTTAATGGCAGTAAAGATTAGTAAAGGTGACGTTGGAGAAGCTGCTTTTACACAAAGCTTCGTCCTTACGTGATTCAGGATACAAAAATCAAAGATAAATATTTGAAGAGATTCCATTTGGGTCAGAGAAGTATTTTTATTTTTATTTTTTTAGTTTAATTTTTTCTTTTTTTAGCTTTTGAAAGGGGAAGGCTCTCAATTTCTCTCCTCCTTTTGCTTTTCAGTTTTCTCTACATCTTCACGCTTACTTTAATGTTTTCTTGAAGCCCAAGTGGGACTCTTTTGAATCGTAAATCTCTCTCTCCATCTCACATTTTCAGCACAAAGTTTTTAAGACCAGAGTTTTGGAGTTTTTCTCACTACAAGAACTTGTCTTCTGTATTTTCCATTTAGCTTCTTCAAAGAGTAAGAATCCTTTGTTTCTTCCCCTTGTAGTAATAATCCTTGTTCCTATTTTTGTAAATTTTCAAATTTGGCAAGTGTTTTTTTTAGCGGGATTCAAGTTGGTTTTTGGTGCTTTGAGAATTTGCGTTTTTTATTTTTATTGTTTCTAGAATTTTGGTTATGCTGAGTGGCAACCTGATAACTTTTTGGATTTCTTGTAGGGAGGAGGAGGTGAAGGAAACAGGAGAGGAGAATGGCAGGAGGTGGACATGCACCGCCGCCGAAACAGGAGGAGCTACAGCCTCATCCGGCCAAAGATCAGCTGCCAAACGTTTCCTACTGCATTACCAGTCCTCCTCCTTGGCGTGAGTGCATAATTCTCTTTCATCGTTGTTGACATCTTCTCTGTTAAAAGGATTTACTCTGCAAGTTGGAGTCGTTTCGTTTGTTCAATACGTTGTTATGCGGCGCCAGTGGCGATGTTAGCTTTCGTGTCGATTATCCCGCGTTCAGTTTTATGAATCCCAGTTAGATTTTTGTTTTTGTATGTATGTTTATGTTCTGTTTGTTGGGTGGGGGTGGGACACATTGGGAAAAACGATTCAACTAGATAGGTACTTATTTATTCATTTATTTATTTATACTCCCACTAACATTTGTTTCCAAACGTGATTGTTGTGCGTAATTGTGGGATTATTTCTCTATGCAGCTGAAGCCATCCTACTTGGTTTCCAACATTACTTGGTGATGCTTGGCACAACGGTTCTCATTCCCACGTTTCTTGTTCCTCAGATGGGAGGAGGAAATGTAAGGCTTTTACATTGATAGTAGCAATTAACCATTCTTGATCATTCTTCTTTCTGAGATGCCGATCTGTTCGTGGATCATGTGACTTTTGGGTATCTGACTAATTTTACCACCTTCCATATAGGGGGAGAAAGCGAAAATGATTCAGACTATACTGTTTGTTGCTGGATTAAACACATTGCTTCAAACATTCTTTGGGACTCGTTTACCTGCAGTGATTGGAGCATCTTATACCTACGTGCCAACAACCATTTCGATTATCTTGGCTGTTCGGTATAGTGACATTGTGAACCCCGAGGAGGTTGTTTTATTGGAATCTCACCTGTGCTTTTCTATTAATATTGTGTTTTACATCAATGTAACAGCGTCTGACATGTTCTATGATGGGTATGCAGAAATTTGAGAAGATAATGCGTGGAACCCAGGGTGCACTTATTGTTGCCTCAACTCTGCAGATTGTTGTTGGCTTCAGTGGCCTTTGGCGCAATGTGGCAAGGTTTGTTAAACTTCTGCTGTATGATTAGACTTAATCAATTGTTTTCAGTTGCATTGTTGTGATAAGTGCATTAGTGAGCCCGACATTGATTCTCTTTCAAGTTTTGCTTGTTCACTGAAATAGCCAAATTTGCTGTCAAACTACAATCAAATGAAACATTCGTGAATATATGGATTGAGATTATGGTTTTAAACTGATACCACATATTGAGCTGGTACTTTCATTTGTGCTTTATGATATGACAAGCCTCTTAAACATGTGTTGTCGATTAATTATTGTTTCTTTCTACTTGTCCAGGTTCCTAAGTCCGCTTGCCGCTGTTCCTTTGGTCGCTTTGTCAGGCTTTGGGCTATACGAGTTTGGTTTTCCAGTGGTACGCGTCTACATGTTCCTTTGTTGTGACGAGATTACCTATTAAAATGTTCGTTTTTTTCCACCCTTCTTTCATTTCACTAAGTTATTCACTTTGGCTTCGGATGTCTAGTTTGCAAAATGCGTGGAGATTGGACTACCGCAACTCATCTTGTTACTGATATTTTCTCAGGTATTCTTTTGTCGTTTGATATTCTTTTCCTTCGTCCATTGTAGGACTTTCACAATAGTATTTAACAATAGCTACTGGGGATCACCTCAGTAGAAACATTTGTATGGAAGTGTACTGATCTAATGAATTTCTCCAGTACATACCTCACTTAATGCGCAGTGAAACACACGTCTTTGATCGCTTTGCTGTTTTATTTTCGGTGACCATTGTGTGGATTTACGCTCACCTGCTTACTGTGGGTGGGGCCTATAAGAACACAGCACCCACAACTCAATTAACCTGTCGAACTGATCGTGCTGGTATTATAGGTGCTGCTCCATGGTAATTCTCTTGTGGTGCTTCCTTCTATAACTTACAATGCTTTACAGTACGTCGTTGTTCATTTTCGATGCTGATTGTTCAATGCTTTTTCAGGATAAGAGTTCCATATCCCTTTCAATGGGGTGCTCCCACATTCGATGCTGGAGAAGCTTTTGCAATGATGGCTGTTTCATTTGTTGCCCTTGTAGAGGTCTGCCTACCTCTGTACTTGTTATCGTGGATACGTTAATATTTGGACGATCAAATTGATGCATCATCCCTTATGATTTGTTTGTCGTAACGCAAGTTTTATGGTTGAACAGTCCACCGGTGCCTTTATTGCTGTGGCAAGGTATGCAAGTGCAACTCCACTGCCGCCTTCTATTTTAAGCCGCGGTGTTGGTTGGCAGGTAATCACATACGATTGCTTGTTTCATACTTAAAACTTCAAGATTATTCTCTATAAACTTAGCGAAAGTATTTATTCCTAATAACGTTCTTTGATTTTAGGGAGTGGGAATTCTTTTATGTGGTATATTTGGCACTGGGAATGGAGCTTCAGTATCTGTGTAAGATTATTTTGCACCCGAACATATCTAGAAATAACCTTTAGCAATAATTGCCTGACTATCGAGTATCTTCCCGATTGGCCTGAACACTGTTGTTGAATTTATCTCCAGTGAAAATGCTGGTTTGTTAGCATTGACACGGGTTGGTAGCCGAAGGGTGGTTCAAATATCAGCCTGTTTCATGATCTTCTTTTCCGTACTCGGTAAGTGAATTACGGTACAATTCCTGTGCTCTCTTCTCCTTATATGTGCGCTAAACAAACATCGGTTTTCAGGAAAATTTGGAGCTGTCTTTGCCTCAATTCCGGCACCCATCATTGCAGCACTGTATTGCTTTTTCTTCGCTTATGTCGGTATGTGTTGCCAAGTGATGAATCCGCTTTGGATACTAGACCTTGGCGGGAAGGTCGGTTAATGTATTTATCCATAATTGTCCATGAGCAGGTTCAGCAGGTCTTGCCTTGCTTCAGTTTTGCAACCTCAACAGTTTTCGGACAAAGTTTATCTTAGGCTTCTCGATTTACATGGGCTTGTCGATTCCACAATATTTCAACGAATACACCCTTGTGAAAGGCTACGGCCCGGTGCACACTGGAGCAAGATGGGTACGAAACAAAACCATTCCCCTCCGTATCATGTTTCTTGTCTCGGTCCCATGCCTCGTGCAAGAGATTAGTGACTCATTTTTCCCTATGCTTTTTTGCAGTTCAATGATATGATCAACGTTCCTTTCTCGTCCGAACCATTTGTTGCTGGTTTCTTGGCGATGTTCTTGGACATCACGCTACACCGCAAGGACAACGCGACAAGGAAAGATCGTGGCATGCATTGGTGGGATAGATTCCGATCTTTCAAGACGGATACAAGAAGCGAGGAATTCTACTCCCTACCCTTCAACCTTAACAAGTTTTTCCCATCGGTGTGATGATATTCAAGCTGTGTCAAATGCTCCGGCATGATCTCCTTGTCTGTACCACACTACAGCATGAATCTTGTTTTCCCTCCTTTTCTTCTACTAACTTTAAGGAAGGACACAATGATATTATAAATGAAATCTCTGGTCCACATTTCTAGTAGTCTCATGCAAACTCTGACTTAAATTGTATGACTGGAACAGGTTAAATGGGCTTGCATCTGGCCTTTATGGTTTGAAGAGATTTTGGATAAAAGTAAAGTAGTAGCGGATTAGGTCAATTAATTAAGATGGTGTGTCCGGCCAAGTACTTAAATATTTTTAATCAGCTTTCAAATACTTAATTGAACAAAAGAAAAACTGAAAATTCAGGAGCCTAACCATATGGACATGGCAATGGCACATGGGTTCTACCACCACCAACAAGGACCTCACAGTAACTTAAATTAGAAGCAACTTCTGAAGTTCTAAAAAGGGACATGGAGTCCTCGAATTTGGTTCCACTCCACCATTATTTCTGGACAATTTAGGCAGAAAAATAAGGGACAGGGACACCACACGCTCGATGGGACCTCCAGCATTTGCTCCATAGGCCATGCCAGCAACCTCTCTTCGCTAACCTCTTTGGATACTTCATATATGTGTCTAACAGCTCTGTCATGAGCCCTGGTGAGTGGGGGAGATACTTGGCCATCTCTCTCTTCCTGTATCTCCCATCACGCAACCACATATTTCTGATTATTTATTAGAATCTCTCACGAGCCACACATATTTCCGATTATTTGTTAGAATTTCTCATGAACCATACATCTCATCAAATTACCTTCCGATTATATGTTAACATAAGCCTAAATAATCTTTATCACATTCTTGAAGTGTAAGAACTAAGAAATCCCAGCTGCATCTTGGGCTTTGAGCTTACACTCCTGTACACTATGTAGAATAAGCTTAGCAGGGTAGACAAACCCATTTTGTAAAAACAAACCAAATGAATTTAGGCCCTTAAAATGAGGAAAATTGCACAGAGAGGGTCTGATCATGTCACTCTCATAAAAAAATTAAGTTATTCAGTATTAGTTAATATCATCTTGCTTCATGTAGAGATACGATCACCAATAAACGAGGTTTAACTTCTTATAAAAGTGTTTAACTAGCCACATGATCATCAGACTATGTACTGAAATTTTCCTCAATAATAATGCTTTATTTACTTCAAAAAGGCATGTAGACAACGAAACAAGAAAGATCACCAAGAACTCTTAGGTGTAACAGATGAGGAGGTTGTTCCTGGTAAGGCAAGGATTCAGCCTATTATGTTCTTGATGTGTCTCAAAAAACCAAGGCAGACCCAAATGTTGATGTGATTTAACCAAAAGAATCACAAGGGTGACAAGCTGTCCACCACACAAATGGTTGTGTCAATTTCTAATTTATCAACACCATGGATGGTATCTTCCTGCCTAATCAAATAATTCAATTCAATCCCACTTGTTCTTTCTGACATGCAGATTTATACCCAAGGAGCCATTGCTCTCATAAATCATAAAAGTTTGAAAGAGAAACAAAAGAAGTGTACACATCAAAAGGTGTATGGAGCAAGACTGTTTCTGATTAGTTTTGACAGAAAGAAAAAAACAAAAAAAAAAACAAAACTGTTTCTGATTAGTCACGAGAACATAAATATGTTTATACCCAAATTATCCAATTGCTATTGAGAGTGTGACATAAAGAAGGGGGGAAAAAAATAAGTGTTCGAACATTGATATCTCTTTCAGTAAGTAGGGATTGAATGTTGCTGACCAATCATGTGTGTTGATATAAAAATTATTCTGTAAATTAGAGTATATACTATTGCAGGAGTATTTACAATTTAAAAAATTTCTCGAGCCGATCAACCATTGTTGACCAATTATGATCTTTAGAATTAAAGTTGTCAAAATGTTAATCCTGATCTTATTCTAACACATCAATATAAAAGCTTAATCTCTTAAGGAAAGATAGGGTTCCTTTTTTACTTAAAGCATTACTGAAGAGAGCCTAATGCTTAATTAACAATATTGATACATCTTTAATAGTGGTTTAATATTACCTTTAGAAAAGGAAAAAAAAATCCCGTCCTCTAAAGATTGATATTCTTTTCCAAATCAAAGTTATATCCACTGAGAAATTAAATAAATGAAAATTGATCCACTAGGTGGAGTGCAATGGAGATGCAGCACTTAAGAACCACTAGATGCTACACTACTGGATTAAATCATATCATATGCTTTTAATAATGTGTTCTTGGAGAGTCCTAGAAGAACATATGACAAACAAGCACTCAAGTTTGGATTATGAGGACAACATGCAATTTGTAGAAGGAAAAAGAAAAAAAACATCATTCTAAGGTTTCTGTGTAAAATTTGGATGCCATCTTCTAACGCCAAAGCTGATTAGTTAAAGACACTTTGATGCTTAAGTTAGTTAAATGTGATTAGGTGAATTGAAATGAGTTTGGGCAAGAAAAATGAGATTAACTTTTAAGGGAATAGTGATCCCTTTTAGAGCAACTCCAGCGGGTGGAGTTGCTGGAGGGGCGGGCTAAGGAACAGTGGGCTATTGCTCGAGGGAGGAAGTCCAGCATGAGCTAGCAATGGAGCCCGAGCAAGCGGGCCGTGGATTCGTGCCGGCCCGAGCACCCGAGGGCCATCTGACGTGGGCTGACGTCAGGGTGACGTCAGCCATGCTTTTTATATTTTTTCTGTCAGGCGCATGGACTTCAAGTGCGCGTAATCCGACATAAAATCAGAAATAGGGGCCCACGGTGCACTCAAAAATCTTACTGTTGGGGAACCACATGGCTTCCCCACGACCTTTGGATTCCAGCGGATAGAAATTGTGGACCGCTGGAAATTTCAACAGTAAAAAATTAAAAAAACTTCATTTAATATCAGCTGTTAGATCTGATATCAACGGTCCACGTTATTAGACTTAAAAAAAACAGTTAAAAAATCATAAATGTTACCGTTGTGCTACATGGTACAATCTGGAGTGTTGGAATTCAAATTGGTTTAAATCCAACGGTATAGATTAATTAGGTGAATAAAAAAATGATTAAAAACCGAAAAAAAATTGAAAAATAAAAAAAAATACTTTTCTATAAATACCTTCTCATTATCTTCTACCTTACACCACAATTTCATATCTTCTCAAAGTTTCAATCCAATTTCATATATTGTCAAGTTTGAATCCAATTTCATACTTTTATATATTTATATATTTACTTTTCTATAAATCCAATTTCAAATATTGTCAAGTTTCAATCCAATTTCATACTTTCTTAAATACCTATCTTTCTCTCAAAGTTTCAATCCAATTTTTTTCCAAGAAAATGACTAATGATGCAGGTACTAATTGGAAGCTTATTGAAAATGTTACGTTGTGTACTAACTGGGTTGAGGTTACTCATGATCAATTTCGGGTAATGAGATGCAGTTGAGAGAAATGTGGGGTCTTATTCATACTAATTATCTTGAGAAAATTGGTGGGAAAATAACCAAAGAATCTTTGTCCAGTCGTTGGAGACTACTCAGCAAATCGTTTAGTACGTGGAGAAACGCCTTGCACAAGCTAGTGCTAATCTTCGAAGTGGGAAAAATTTAGCGGATCATGTAACAATATATTTTTTATTTGTTTGTACGATACCCAAATTTACATTACCTACTTTGATTATAATTATTTCTTCTCCCGCATTGTGTAGGACCTTCAAGCACAAGCTTGGTATAATGCCAAAACCACAAGCAAAAACAAATCGTTCAACCGGTGGGAGTGTTAGAATATTGTCAAAGATTGTCCTAAATTCAGAGTTGTGCCTATCGGTCCAGAAGTGGGCTTTAACAGCACCCCTCTACACTTTACGCATGATCATGATGAAGATGATGCAGAAGAAGTGCCCGAAACGCCCCCTATTGAACAAGTGTCGGGGTCGACCCGTTTTCCAATTAGGCCTCAAGGTAAGAAGGCTTCAAAGAGAAAAGGTAATGCTTCCAAGAATGATTATGCAAAGTATATGGAAGAACTTGCCTGCCAAGGTGAATTGACTTTGGCCCGAGAAATGGCTAAATTTGAGGCTGATAAGGCTAGAGAGGATGCAAAAGTTGCAGCTATTGAGAAAGAATTTCAAGTTGATGAGAGAGAAAGAGAACTATTTAGGCAAGAAAGGGAACATACAAGACAAGAAAGAATGGCTCAACGAGATCGTGACATTATGAATGAGCCTTTAGAAGAGAAGTTTCCAAACTCTAAATATTTTTGGAAGTCGGAGAAAGCGGACATGGTGCGAAGGAAGCGTGGCATGCAAGAGAAGCGAGAGCAAGAGGAGATGGTCCTAGCACAACAAAAGAAGATCATCCTAGCACGACAAGAGAAGATCATCCTACGACCCCAAATTGGTTAGGTGATGATTATCCATTCATGAACCCATAATTTTCCAATCACTTTGTTTGTAATCGGAGCCCATAATTTTCCAATCAATTGGGTTGTAATTTCTTATTCATTGAATAGAGTACTTTATATTGTTTCTAATTTATTGAATTTAGTACTTTATTTAAACTAAGAGTATATTTATTTAATTTGGTAATTTATTTATACTAAGAGAATCTTTATTCAAAACACATTTAAACACACCAAATAAAATTACATCAACATACCCAAAAAAAAAAAACTCACTAAATGAACTAAAAAAACCACACCACGTAAAATTAAATAAACACACCTAATAAAAACAAACACTAATGAACTTAAGTATCTTCAGCTTGTTTCAATTCCCACTGGTGCTCTATCAAGTCAATTTGGTGGGCATTGTGCATATATGGCCTTTGAAGTGTAGTATATCGTTGAATGACCCTATCATTGCAACGTCCATCCCTTTCTAATGGCTCAAGTTGCACGGGTTCTTCGATGGTGTCATGAGCACAATATATTTTTGTTTTGAAAATTTTCATCGTGTCTGGCTCATATTCATCAATGGCATCATAATCGTACTCATCTTCCATAATCATGTTGTGAAGAATGATACACGTCATCATGATGGATCGAAGCGACTCTAAATCAAACATTCTGGCAGCACCCCTAATAATCGCACAACAAGCTTGGAGTATACCAAAACAACACTCCACATCCTTCCTGCACACTTCTTGACAGCTTGCAAAGTATTTTTCCTTTGCACTTCGTGGACGTGGCACTATTTTGACAAACAATGACCACCTTGGGTAAATGCCATCTGCTAGGTAGTATGGCCCGTTGTACTTATGTCCGTTGACCCATTACGTGACTTTTGGTGCCTTTCCTTGCAGGACATCGTTGAACACTGAGGATTGGGTAAGAACATTGAGGACATTTTGAGCTCCCGGAACCCTGAAAAATGTGTGCCAAATTCATGTATCAAAATATGCCACCACCTCCAAAATGATACTTTTTTATCCTTTTCTTTCCCCATAAGCACATTGCCATGCTCTTGGACAGTTTTTTCAAGTCCAATGCATACAGTCAATGCTTCCAATCATCCTTGGAAAACCTCACATCTTGCCCCTATTCAAAAGTCTTTGCAAGTCCATCTGAGTAGGTCTCCGGAGGTACTCTGCGGTGTAGATAGATTCGATTGCCAAGAAAAACCTCATCAGGGACTCAAGAATGGTTGATTTTCCCATCCTTGCTATCTAGTCCACTTGGTCTGCAGATGCTCCATATACAAGCATCCACAAGGTAGTAGTATTTTTTTGCTCAAACAGGAGACCCATAGCACCAAAGATCCAAAAGCATCCGGCTTTTGCACAAAGTAAGAATCATGGGTGCAAACAGCGCCCATGATTTTGTTGAACAAATGTTGTTCCATTCTAAAACGACGTCTAAAGTACGTATCAGGGAATGCACTGTTACGGACAAAATAATCGTCCAAGAGATCCTGACCTCGTTGTTGCCTGCTTCTATCAATGTTTATAGCATGACTGGGCCTGCAGATCTGAGCCACAGCTTGGATAACTCGACGGCAATGTAAGGCTTTTGCCATTCTTGATTCGTCATCTTTCCGTCTACGCTCATCATCTTCTTCCCTTTCATTTTGGGCCCCTCGGTGTCTGAACATTCCTTCTGATTGGTTAAACAATTATTCATCTTCCTGATCGATTTCCCACATCATTTTTGAAGAAGAAGACATTGTAAGAATGAAGCAAAAACTATGAATAATGATAGAGATTTTGGTGAAGAATGAAGCAGAAACTATGAATAATGATAGAAATCTTGAGAAAGTGTGAGATTTCTGAGGATGGATGGTGGATTATATGAAGGATTCAGAAAGGATTAGGTTGTAGATAATGCCACGTGGTTATTCGTTAAAAATATGGTGGAAATCCATCATCAAAGATTGTAAACAGATTGTGACAAGTAGCGTGACGTGATTGGTTAAAAATCTTATCGAAAATCCATCACCAATAATTGTCTTTTCGAATAAAGACATGTGGCGTAACAAGAACGATTAAAAATCTTATCGAATATCCATCGCTGATAATGACACGTGGCGCAACAACAACGATTAAATTTTTTTATCGAAAATCCATCACCAATAATTGTCTTTGTAGATAATGACACGTGGCGCAACAAGAACGATTAAAAATCTTATTCGAAATTACAAATAAAATTATTTTGAATTATTTTATAAATAAAAAATACTAATATTTTATTGCTATTGACTTTTTGGATAATGACACGTGACGTAACGAGAACGATTAAAAATCTTATCCAAAATTACAAATAAAATTATTATGTATTATTTTATATATAAAAAAATACTAATATTTTATTACTAATTGTCATGGCTATTCAGTGCAGGAGTAAAAATGCAAAAGACAATTACTGTTCACTGAGTGGATAGCCCTGAGATAATGGACCGCGCTGAAACTGCTCTTATAAAGGTAAAAATGAGAGAGATCATCATTTCTTTCTAGTGAGCCTTTTTTTTTCTTTTTTTTTTTTTTTTTTTTTTTTACTGGGAACAAGACCAGATACACACAGATTCTATTCACTCTTCCTAAACTCACTTGTATCAAAAAAATTAAAATCGCCCAGAAAAATTAGTAAGTTTGACTCTCGGTCAAAGCGTGGCACAAATAACATGCAAGTATGTCTAGCCCTCAAGTTTTGGCCTTTAAATTGGAGGGCACCTAGGAGGAAAACCATGTTCCTTAAATAGTATCCACATGCTTCCCTACGTGATCATAACACTGTTCCATACAGTGCTTCTGCAACACAACGCAAGCTTATTATATATCTGCGGATCCGTGACACGAATTTTTTTTGCACAATTTTTTACATATATTTTTATGAAGCTCATTATATAATGTATTTAATAAATTGAAGTGTCTATCTTTTAAAATATATTTCATAGATCATCTTTATAAAAAAATAAACAAATTTAAAACCTTTAAAACATTCATTTGTAGTGGAAAAAAATAAACGAATACGGTTTTACAAAAAAACTTATAAACTCTTAATCCAACGGTCATATAGTTTCAGATTTTGTGATTTTTATTAGACATGATTTTTGAGGGAAGACTTAAAATATTGATTGTTCAGATTGTTGAAATACATTACAAAATAAGCTTTACAAAAATATTTATAAAAAATTTATGCAAAGTAAGTGGTGTCAAAAATCCGTCCCCTTATTCATATCCAACAACGTCTCCTAATTAAAATACAGTTAAGTATAGTTCCTCGTAAGATTTGTGATCCTGAAGCATGAACAAAAACTACAGCAAGTGACACCAGTTATAGTATCCTTCCTCTTCTTTCCTTAATTTTGTTTTTTTTGTTCCCCTAATGTCGTCGGAATCTTCGACACTCCGATTCGATCCATTGTTTAGAGAAAATAAACTTAAAAAAATTTGTTAGAATGGATAGTTTGGGTTTATTATGGAGGAGGGAAGAATGTGGAGAAAGACACCCATTGAAACCCATTTGTCCGTAACAAAGAAGAAAAGAACAAGAAGAACAAACCCTACACTAATTAAACAAGACCCTTTCAAAGTACACTGGTTGGTGGCAAAGGTTTAAACTTTAATCAGTTATCAAGAATGTTTTTTTTATACAATATATATATATATATATATATATATATATATATATATATATTTACATTGAGTGGTGAGGAATTGAGTTAAACCGTACAATTGGTCAATTTTAATCAATTAGTATCGAACTCGCATCAAGATAAATTAAGTCTTAGACTCTTCACTTACAAGTACAAAAAAAAAAAATACTAAAATGCATGTTAAGTTCCTGATTTCAGGAATGTTCAGAGGCCAAGGAGGAACAGACATTCAAGACCTAATCTTTCCTTGCCGCCCCCACAAGCTGCAACCTATGAACATCAGTATTATTATTATTGAAATTTTTGAAAGCCATCCGGTTCTTCTATTTAAAGCTGTCCAAATATTATAAAAAGTAAAGGTGTATATACTTTATAAATAATTTTTATCACAAATGATTCTTCAAATTAATCAAATTTTTTATTTTGGTCGCTAAATATAGTTCTCTGTTATAACTTGGTCAAACATTCTATTAGTGTGCCGATTTGGTTGATCTTATTATTTTATTTTAACTGATTTAATCCTTGACGTTGAAAATCAAGGAGGATGATAACCTTTTCTTTGTTACTCTTAGGGGTATTCAATTGGGATTTTAAGGAATTTTAATTCTTTTAATGAATCTAGGGGTATTCAATCAGAAATTTAAGTGATTATCTGAAATTCAATGTGTATTCAATCAGGATTTTAAGATAGTTTATTAAAATCCTCAGAAATTCAGGTGTATTCAATTAAGATTTTAAAGAAGTTTATAACATTCCAGGTGTATTCAATTATAATTTGATTTTATAGAATTTGAAACAGTTGAGGAATTAGAGGGAATTTGAGAGATTTTATAGTGTATTTTAAGCATCCACAAATCTCTTCTCTTCCCAAGAGAGTTTGAGGGAATTGAATCAAAATTTTACGTGGAATCTCTATAAATAAATTAGACTCCATAAAAATCCATGAATTTATAAATCCATCAAAATCTCTCAAATTCTCAATTGAATACACCATCCTTAGTTTATCTTATTATTTTATTTTTAATTGATTTTTAAATTTTAAAAGAATTTAGTTTTGCATTTTCCACATGGCACCATATTGTTGTAGTAGTAAATCCCACATGTGTGCCGTAAGCACACAAACAAAGCTTTAACGAAATTCTAACATAATAATTACATTAATTTGTATTATCAAAGCGAAGGGATTTATAAAAACCAATATAAAAAGCGAAGGGATTTATAATTTATAAAAACAATTTTTATTAAGTAATGACTGTCACACCCAAATCCATAAGAAGTTAATGCCGTTTTGTATATAAAATTATTGGGTGTCCTACATAAGTCACCTTTGAACAAGAAATAGTCCATTTTTTCATTAAATATAAAAATTCTCCCAAACACCTCACATGGCTTAACACAGAGACATGCCATTAACCAAGGGATGTTTACATATGAACAATATGTGATTATATATAAGGCTTTTAATGAATCTCATATGTTTGTAGCTTAATGAAACCAGATTTACATTGATAGTCAAAGACTGTCAGAAAGATTACCATCTTCTCTCTTAAGTGGTCAGGATTTTTGCTCTTTATCCAAGGATAAATATTTTTAAAACATAGACCAGAAAATTGTACAATTTTCATTCTTTATCTGCTCAAATTATATGTTCTGCTTTTGTAACGATTTAGGGTTCCAAATCGACTATGTGACAACAATTGTAAATTTGATATGTCATCTGTCAGGATTTGCTCCCAAACTTTTTAAACATGATTTGATTATGGCAGTCGACTTTAGTGATCTTTTTTATTTGTGGGTAAGGTGTGATGTTTTTATCTCAATTAGTTTTTTTTTTAACAAATAATATTATTTATATTTAGAAGATGAGTGAACTTAATCTCATAATAGACCAGCAATAATGTGTTTCAAATTCGCATTTGGCGAGAATCGAATCTAAAACTTCTCTTATAAGTAAAGATGAATATCATTAGACTGTAGTACTAAATGATTATCCTAATAGACGTTAAATATAACGAATTATAATTTTATAAGTGGGTTGAGACGATTGTTTTTGTCGTATATGCATGTCCACGACCTAAGTTCTCATTCTTTGGAATATTGAAACCCTAAACCATCACTCATCTACTTGTAACCATAGACGACTAAATTTTTTTTATTTTTCTCAGAAAGAAAGAGAGATAATATTTTTAGATCACATTGTATGACTTATAAAATGTGATTTAAAAAAATAATGTTTCTAACATTGCCTTCTTAGAATATTGGTGGTTTGGAGTGAAAACTATTTCGGCAAGTTAAGTGACAAATATTACAAAGTCAAAACAGAAAATGTGTTGCATATTCTGAATTATAAATGAAAGTTATGATTCAAGTTATGGTTCATCTAGTAGGGTAGTCCGAATACTCGATATATGATTGTGTAATTGAAAGTTGTACTTACATGGTGTCAATTGTTACATGAATATAGTGAGACTTGTTTCTTTGTAAAATTGTCTAATTATTCTACTAAATGAGGTCATTTTATCTAAATTTTTATCTTTAAGTATTAGTCACCATGCAAGGTGACATGAAAATAATTACCCTAATTTTTTTTCATAGTTCTACTTATGAAAATGTAATTGGGCACGTAGATGGTTTGATAAATGGAATCAAGGTTGCGATTAGAAATACTCAAATCTATAATTAAATATTTTGAGATATCACTTTGATCCAGTCCTACTCAAAATTGCATTGGACACTGAAGCTTGTACGAAAGTTGTGCATGTATAATGCTTAATAATATTTCCAGGAATTGGATCTCCTCTTCAGCAAATGGTGGAGATTCTCACGATCCACTAATATGAGCCGTTAGATTTTGATCCAACGACTACAAACAGGAGGTCCCTCTAAAAATTATAATAATTGTAGCCGTTGGATCAAGATCTAACGGTGCTTGTTAGTAGGTTATGAAAATCCTTACTATTTGCTCATGAGGATCCAATTCCATATTTCCACACACACACATTAGTGGGTTGCTTTATACGCGTAGCAGCCCCATGTTCAATTAGTACTACTCATACATAATTCAAAAATTTATTACAGAAAATAAATCATGCATGGTTATCAGTGGACGCAAAGTGTATAAAGAGTTCCAATCGCACTGCATTTTTCACATTCCGGAATCCGTCTTTTCTCCCATTTTCTCGGCCACCAAACACAAGGTTAGAACCTCGCCAAAATAGTGTGTGATGGGGTGTCGTTGTCGATTGTCCATACTCAAAGCAAAAGAATCTTAGCACACGCGCGCACTGCCCCTGCCGCTTTGGTCATATAATTTTTTTTCTTACACAAATTAGTAGCTTCGGTTTTTCCCAAGTCCCTAAACCTTGACTCCGTCGATACCGCCGAGCATGTCCTTCCAAACCACTAACATCTAGTATATCTCCACGTGGCACTACACCCGCTTCGTAATCACCAAGCCGGTGCTCTCTTACTCGCTGCTTAATTAATGTTAATTAGGTTTAATATAAATCACGTAGCATGAGTTAGTTGGGGAACTGAAAGAGAGATGGGCGGACGGCCTACTAAGAAAATTTTTTAAACCCTTTTTAGGCTTAACCTATTTTTGCTTATATCTTTGGGGTTTGTGGGTCGTGAGCATATGGGAGGAGAGCTGTATAGAAAGTGACTTCCTTCTTCTTCTTCCTCTTCCTCCTTATCTATCTATCTTCATTGTCATCGTCGGCGTCGTCTTCTTTCTTTGGATTCTAGAGAGAGAGGTTTTAGAGAGAGATGGGGAACTGTCAAGCCATTGATGCAGCAGCTCTGGTGATACAGCATCCGAGTGGGAAGATAGAGAGGATGTATTGGCCTATAAGTGCGAGTGAGGTGATGAGGTTGAACCCCGGTCACTATGTTTCCCTCATCATTCCGTTGCCGGTTTCCGAACAAAATCACCAACAAGTAGCAGAGAATCACGAGGAGGAGCACGGCAAAGCGGTGCGTTTCAGTCGCGTTAAGCTTCTCCGGCCCAACGAAACTCTCGCTCTCGGCCATGCCTACCGGCTGGTCACTACTCAAGGTATGAGATTTTTGTGTCTGTGTTTTGGAGTTTGAGGTTGTTGTTTGGTTTGAAAGGTTCTGTGTTTGATGTTTGGGCTTTTTTTGATGGATTTTGTAGAGGTTATGAAGGTTTTGAAGGCAAAAAAGTACGCGAAAACGAAGAAACAGCAGCTCGAAGTGCTCGAGAAGTTGAGAACGGAGCAAGGGAAGGAGAATTCAGGTTGTTCGGGCTGCGAAGAGGCAGCAGAAGCCGCGAAATCTGATGAGAAGGAAAATATCAACCATGTATGTAGATTTGAACAACCCTTATAATCTTTTCGTTTTGAAAAACTTGTTATCGATTGGAAATATCAAAATACTAATGCCTTAGCCATGTGGATAGTTTCAGGCTTCAATACGCGAAAGGCACCGACCAAGGACATCATCAGCTAATGCTGCTGCTGCGGCTGCTGCTGCGCTGAGGTCGAAGTCTTGGCGCCCCTCGTTGCAGAGCATCTCCGAGGGCGCAACTGATCAGCGGCTTCCAAACATCGAAAGCGAACACAATGAAAGTAGACAATAGAGAGTGCAAAATGGATCGAAAACCCGAAATTCATGGAATCGGGTACCAAGTTGTCTAATCCAATGTCAATCGCATCACCCACAAAATTCATCCCATGTTGAAAGCAATAATCCATCTGTATAGCAACACACACAAACCAAGCACTGAATCTGACATTGTATTAGAAGTGTGAGTTTGCTGGTAGACAATGGGTCGTTTCCCCATTTTTTTGGGTGTTTGATATACAAAATGGTCTGGAGAAATACAAAACCAAATTAAATTTACACTATTGTTGATTACAAACGAAACATGATTTTTGCGATTTCGAGTTCCAGATTCCCAGTCTCGATCAAGGTAGATTTGAGCCCAAAGCGGAGATGTTCTTGCAGCCAAAGGTGCTCCTGGTAGTTCCTTCTCTTTCAGAGCAACCAATATATCAGTGCAAGGCTCTGCCAACAATGTCACAGGTCCTCCATACTCCTTTTGCAACAAGTCACTGAATATCTGGGTTGAAATAACAAATTAAATTGGTTAATTCTGAGTCATTCAAATAGTAATGCAATCTAACTTTGTAGACGTGGGCGTAGCCACATTGGCTATAGCGGATGTGCTCTACCCTATACATCCGAGTTCGAGTCTACCTCCCAGCAGTTTAGACTTTAGCTTCATGCACCACATATTGATAATGTAGGTAGCAACAAGTCAAAACATTTGCCAGAAAGATGGAAGCTGTCTGGAAAATAATACAGGGGAGTCGAGTCAGATATTTGTCCAAAAGGCTCAATTATTGTACTGTTTTACGGGTCAAGCAAAACTCATGGCCTCACAGGCTCACTCACACACCAAAGAAAATAGAAAAGAAAGGAAACAAATGTTTTGCTGATTCACATAAAGGGTTGGCTTGCACCAAAAAAGTTGCAACTCAAAGGCCCCAAGTATCAATCTTTATCATACAACTGGGGAAAGAAATTAAAATTTGAAAAGGAAATCCCTCATATCCATTTCCCTTTGCCCCTCCAGCCGGCCATGGCTTGCATTTGAAATTAAGAGGTGGAAAGAGTTTCCGTATCAACTTTTTCGGTGCCAATAGAATCATCATTCCATAAGAAATCAGAGTTGAAAACCAGGGCTCGTCTGGTAACCAATTCATCTTATATTGTGTCATACAATGTTGCATACACTCTTCGAAGGAGATATTTTGCTCACCGCTTTAAGTGGTGATGAGCATCACCACCACATTAATTGCCATTACATCACACTAACAATTTATCAATGCGTTGGTGATGTGGTGACCAAAAATGCACTCCACTTCGAATCAAGGGTCCGTTTCAGAATTCAGATTACAGTTTTTCCAAACCTTACAGATCACAAAAGTAAAGTGCAGTAATTATCCAACTAGAAAACCAAAGGATCTGCTCAATTTTCCAGTCATGGAAAAATTGGGTGACTACGCCTATGAGTGAGTCAGAAATCAAATCCAACACACAGACACACAGATCACAGATTAGAGATGCCATGAATGCTAATACCACATGTCACATCGGTAATCAATTCTGAGTCACTACCAAAAAGTCCTGAACAATAAATGTCAGCCCATTAATTTTTCCCCAGAGAGTTGAGTGCACCACAAGTTCACAACCAAGGCCTATTTCTGGTACTAGAGGGTCCAGTTGCTGCTCAGAGACAAATTTACATAATCATTGTTCATAAGTCACTTTTTATACAAGCAAAATTGGGTAGGGTAATCCAAAATTTCGAACTCGGGCCTTCGGTTGCTGAGTAAATGTTCTTATCTACTTGAGCTACAAGCGTGTTACTCAATCGTTTGTAACTCCGCCTCGGTGAAAACAATGGCATTTTATTAGCTTTCCTCAAATTCGTAACCATACGCTAAATCATATTCTGCCGAGAAGCTAACAAGGCAACATATGGTATGACAGTGCTAAAGTTATCATTTTTATCAACTAACTGTTCCTCGGAGAAAAGGGGAAAGGGAAAATGAAAAACCCATTAGAAATATGAATCTAAATTTGGTTACAGGACGATTAACATACCTCTGCACAGACGCCTATCACACTGAGGAGATCAGGCCCAAAAGTCTCCTTCTCCTTCAACAGCCTCCTGGAAAGCTCAGCCCTGAACTTCTGGGTCTCCTGCAACATACAATTCAAGCCAATTACAAATCAAACATGCATTTCATATTCCAGAAAGAAAAAGAAAAAAAAAGGCATGAATTTTCAAACATACTTGCAGATTCTGCGAATTGGGTAATTGGGTCAGGATAAATTAAATACTTGTGGGGCGTTGCCGCCGTGGCTCTTGGCGGCTATTCGGCGGCGTTTCGGAATATGGGTTTTAATGGGGGGACGAAGAATATGAATAACGGCCGATTATGGGGTTTTGGAGGGAGGAGTGACTGCTGGGCTCCAAACGAGAGGGCAAACAGCCGCCCTGAGTGTGTGGAGCGCCATTGGTAAGGAGTACACGAC
Source organism: Crataegus laevigata (assembly GCA_963580275.1). Classification (NCBI taxonomy): domain Eukaryota; kingdom Viridiplantae; phylum Streptophyta; class Magnoliopsida; order Rosales; family Rosaceae; genus Crataegus; species Crataegus laevigata. The sequence continues at coordinate 6,279,818 of OY756948.1, read as the reverse complement.
GACATACAGAATGCCGTATATGATTCTAACGACATCGATATTATTTGAATTGGGCCGATTGGATTTGTCGTAGAATTGTAATGGGCCAGTATTTTAGGATCGCTGGCTAACGCTTGGGTTTCAGATGTTATGGGCCTCTATGGCTTTCTGAACTGCTGTGAAAAATTTATATCTGTCTGCTTAAGGTAGTTTTAGCATGAGTTGTGATCAACGAAAATGTGTTATTGTGTGTGTAAAACAAGTTGTGAAATGAGAAAAAATTTAAACGCAAATGGAAACTCCTAAAGGTTTGAACAAAATGAAAGTTAAAAAAAAAATAAAAAATCTTATGATAAAGTTTTGGATACTACATGTTATTGTACTTTGCTTATCACTTAGAAGCCGTGCGAGATTAAAAATTACTAGTTTACTGTCACATTGGGAGGAGCTAGTCAAATTTTGTTTTTCTTTAAAATGGGGACCAGCTGATAGCTTCGCCACGGCAGCCACATTTTGAAGAACTAGGCGGAAAAGGCAACTACAAAACAAATAGAGTGAAGTGCCTTGGATTAATTTCTAAAGTTAGGTGAAAAGTGTGTCTACTAATTAAACAAGTTCTAGTTTTTTGGTCAACTAATTAAACACGTTAATCCTCAAGCAATGTGAACTTTCTTTGCAACTTTGCATTAATAAATCAAACATTTTGGGGGAATCTTTGTGCTAAACAAAATCATCCACCCCAATTAAAGCGATTGTTAGCATGTGGATAAGTTCACATCCAATTCCAAACTCTCTATTATGTTCTCTCTTTTTCTTTATTTTTTCTCATTGTTTTAGAGAATCGATATTATACGATACGAGATAGTCAAATACAAAATTTCGAGTCTATAATTGAGATACAAAGTCTCTTGTCTTGGTTTCATTTTGAAGATTTTTTTTCTCTTTCCTTTGTGGGTAGTTGAACTGGAATGCATTAGAAATGATTGTTTATATGCATCCACCCTTTCTCTTTTTTCTTTTTGTAACGTATCCCACATTCAAAGACAGAGGGGAGAAGTGCTATACCACTTAAGAACTAGAGCATGTTCATGAGACAAAGAAACTAATCAATACCATTATTCAATTTCTCTTAATATTAATACGAAATATTATTAAAGGAAATAATTGTATTCTCGTTTTAATTAGGCATACATTTCATTTTTTTAGACTAATTATATGGGTTTGCGCCCAAGATATAGAGGGGCCTATGCCTTCACCCCTCCAAATTTTCAACAACCAGTCCAACCTTTCACAGTCGGTCTTCTATACCTTAACATAATTAGAAAATTTTGTAGTCCTTTCTTTGTCCTGATCATTTTTTAATGCAGTCTGAGCAGCAACTTTCGGCTACATATGTCTTTTTGGGTTAAATCATACGACTAATTAGTAAACTCAAGTCATATTTATCTATCATTCGTACTTGGTTAAGATTTTTTTTTGCAATCTACTTGTCTGGTGATTTGTTTAGCTTCACATATATAATAACTTTCTTTTCTCATACAGTATAACACGTTAGATTTCAAGCTATTAACATGCATCGTTGATTAGGGTTTTAATATAATAAAGACTCAACCCACGTGCTTCTTTATACTATAACAAAGGACGTTTTGTTGCACTTTCTTTGCTTTTGATGAACTATGACAAGAAAAGAAACATGTGTTATGTTATATGCACATATATAATTAACAAGATGGATATATATGCATGATATGATCTAAACAGAGATGTGTGTTGAACGTTAAATTGATGATTAAACAGACGGCCCTTTTGTCTCCACTCTTGGGAATGGAGGTCCAGCTCCAGGCACTATCAAAAAAGCAAAAGAAAGCAGAAAATATCAGAAACGTACACGCTCCCTCGAGAATAGCCAACCGGCCCTCGTGCATTTCCATCTTCTACGCCTTTCAACTTCTTTTTGTGGCATCCAAAGAGTACCCTCCAGTTTTGATTTGATCAAGTTGTAAAAATAAAGGCAAACATATGCACAAGGCCTCCCCATACGCATACCATCTCTTTTTATATATGGTCATGCAATCCACTATTCTACTTTTACCTCTCACACACATTTTGCTAATTTATGTCTTTTGATATTCTTTAATATATTTGATCTAACCGGCGAAAATTGAGAGGAGTGTCTGAAATGTAAAAATGAGTGTTTGGATAGCACTACATTTTATATATATTTACATGTCATTCGGCAGAACATGAATTTTAAAAGTGTCGATGGGGTATATGATCAAATTTGTTAAAAAATTGACTAAAATTATCAAAATCAAATTAAATATCGATACTGTATCGATTACTTAACGACAAAATTTTTACAATATAACGATCAAATATTGATAACATATGAAAAACTAATCATTTTAGCAATTTTAAACAATTTTCCAGTTTTTTGTTTTGAACATCTTTCTTTTAGATTGATTTTATTTTATTTTGAGTTGTTATCACAAATGGTCCCTAAAATTTATCTTTGCCATCAAGATGGTCCATAAAATTGAAAATCAATCAATGTAATTTCTGAAAATAGGTGTCGCAAATCAATGTGGTCATTCCATCACAATTGTCACATCTCAGTCGGCATAGCAAGATATTATCCGCTTTGTGCCCGGCCCGCACGGTTCTTAGGTTCTTGGGCCTTCCCAGAGGGTCACCCGCCCTGGGGCCACTCTCGCCTAAACTCACTTAGCTTCGGAGTTCTTATGGGATCTGAATCCAGTGAGTTCTCAAAACGCGTCTTACTACAAGGAGGTGGGTATGTACATATAAGGCATAGAGGATCCTCTCTCCTAGCGGTCACCCATGCTGGGACCGCTCTCACCTAAACTCGCTTAACTTCGAAGTTCTTATGGGATCCGAAGCCAATGAGTTCCCAAAACACATCTTGTTATAGAGAGGTGGGTATGTACATATAAGGCATAGATGATCCTTTCCCCTAAGCGATGTGGGACTCTACACAATTTTGTTAAAAATTACGTTAAGTGCTAATGTGGCACATAAATAGACCCCACAAGATTTACTGGTTTTTATCATAAATGGTCCCATAAATTGACTCACACTATTAAGATAGTCCCTAAAATTGACCCACACCATTAGGATGGTCCCAAAAATTAAAAATCGATGAAAGTAGTCCTTGAAAATAGGTGTCGCAAATCAATATGATCCTTCTGCCACAATTCTGTAAAAAAAAAAAAATTGTTATGTGCTGATGTGGATTTAATAATTAATTAAAAAATTGTCTAAATACCTTTTTGCACAAGAGAATTTTTTTCTTATAGTAGGACCTACTCCGAAGAGATATCCCTTCCATAAATTCTCAAAGGCATAAGGCTTAAGAGAGGGTTTGGAAATAGTTTTCAACCAACAGTAGACACACCTCGGTTATAACCTCATTATCTCATGACAGACCTCGTCATTTTTTGAGTCACCAGACTATCAAGGAAGCGCCGAACAAGCTCTCTAAGATTAAGGTTGTAAGGATGTTGATCACCTAAATGTTAATGGTGATATCCTAGAAGTCGTTGCCAATCAGCCAAGCCGTCACCAAAGGTGATATCGATCCAGGTTCAATTCGGTGAAGGGTGTCGAAGTGTGTAAAGATGGGTGTGTTGAGATTTTTTTTATAGAATAAACCGAGGTATAGAAATGTGGACTGGCATCAGAGGTGATTGCAAGATTGGGTTTTTGGTTTCACAATTTTTTATTAACTATTAAATTATTAAGAGTTAATTAGATTTAAAAGCTTAAAATTTGAATTTCTTTTATTAAATATTCATGCCTTTTAGAATTTTAATCAAGGCGGTTTGGTACATTAGGCCACATCAATATTTCTTATTCTTTAAATTAAAATTAGTAATTGTATTTTTTAAATTAAAATTTTACATATTGATTTCTAAATTTGTCCTTCTAATTAGTTGAGAGAATTTTTTTTATCCGTCCATTTTTTTATTCATGTATTTTAGGAGTTGTGGACTATTTTTTAGTAGATAATTTTAGTTTTTTTACTCAACATATTTATCCAATTATCTCTTTTAATTTTTGTTTTCGTTCCAAACATTTTTTTTATCCTAAAATTGAAAAAATAATTGAAATGATGGACGCTTAGATTTTTTTTGTTTGTTTATTATTTAGTATACTTTTTGTTAGATAATTATTTTGTATACATTTGAATTTGTACAAATTGTTGATTAGTGATAATGGTACGTTTATTGTTGGTTATCATATATTGGTTTTGTGTTGATTGGTACATTTATTTTTAATTTTTGGGTGTACATATCATTGATTGGTACGTTTAGTTTTACCTTTTGGTACATTTTGTTTTAGCTTTCAGTACGTTTAGTGTTAGCTTCCAGTACGTTTAGTTTTGTTCTCGTTGATTGATAGGTTTTTTTTTCACGATTTTGTTACAGTTGTTTTTGTACACATTATGGATTGTACCATTTAGTATCATATGGGTACAATTAATATTATACATATCGTTGATTGGTACATTTACTTTTGTTCTTCAACGTTGTTTACTAGTACGTTTATTTCTTGTTTTAGTAGGTTTGCTGTAACCGCCCGTCCTGGAAATTTTGTATCGATAATATGAATTGTCTAAAATACCCTTGAGCGTTGGGTGTGCATTTGTGATTTGAACTAAGGTTTTGGTCCAATTATGTTAACTCCTAAATCTTTGGGGCCAATGAGAACTTAACTTTGGTTGATTGTGATTGGTTGGTGAGTTTTAGATCACACACATCACACTCTCTTTCTCTCTCTCATTCCCGTGCTCTCTCTATCTCTCGAATTCACTCACTCTCTCTCTCTCTCTCTCTCTCTCTTGGTACGGACCACACCAAAACCCTTTCAAACTTTGTAGATCGAAGCTTCTGAGTGCACCATTGTGTTCGTGAAGACTATACGAGTTCAAAGGTACCACTTTCAGGTAAGGATAGTTTCGTTTTCACGTGGAAATCTTAACCTCCGATTGAGTATTGTTCATGCAATTTTTAATGCGTGATTTTTAGGAGTTTCTAAGCTCATAGGAAGCTTAAGAAGGTCATTACGAAGCCCGGAGTGCTTCGTTGGAGGTTTTTGGACGTCGGGTTAGCGAGATCGACGAGTTTTAATTTTTGGCCAGACTTTCGAGGCTTTTTCTGGTGAATCCCCGGTGAGTTGGGGGTCGAGGCAGGTATGGTTTTGTTTGTTTTGATGAGATCTTCATAATGGGACTTGTTTCATAAGAAATGGTGCAAAAATGAGGAAGTTATAGTGTTTTAAAGTTTTGTCCAGAAACTGGCGAACAGTCGCTGACGTCCGACGACTCGTTGGAGAAGAAGGTGAATATTCTGTCATTTTTATGGAATATTCCTAACAGAGGATAACGCTGTCAGTTAACTATAACGAAATATTTTGAGGAATATTCCTAAAGGCGTCACTGTGCCGTTACACGTGCTAGGCACGTGAGGGCTCAAAAAAATTTCTAAATATTTGTAGGTTTTCATGGAGTTTTGTAGATCATGTTGGTATATTCAAATACCAAAATTGAGCAATGTATGCGAAGTTATTTCCGAATCTCGTTTATGTGCTTTAAATAACATTATGTCGGTTACTTCTCATATAGGCGAGACCTATCCGGAGGACGAGCGTAGCCAGGCTAGGTGTGGGGGTTACAATCCAGCTACATACCAGTGAGTGGGCTTTTGATTTTCTGTATATACCTATATACTTACAGTTTTTCTCAGAAAATGAATTTGAATGATTATATGATTTGAAACACCATGCAAAGTATCTGCCTATTTTATTATGCGTTAAATGTTGCATGTACTTATGATTGGTGATGTGGACGCACAGGTAAGTATCAGGTAAGTTTGTATACTGGTTATGATGTGATGAGAGCTCATAAACCTACACATTTATATTAGTGCTCCTGACACGCCCCGACCCCGATGTCCTGTAGACATCGGGGTGGTCACGTGCTGGCCGACACCCGAGGGGTGACGAAAGCCATTTAGAAGGTATAAAAACGAGAAATATGAATTTAGATTACACATTTAATAAGTAATTCAGGAACGTGTCCAGAACATACATCTAATTGGAAATATTACAAGAAAGAATACTAAATTTAATACACCAAAGAGTAGGTCCTACACCGAGAGGACTCGAAGATGCCAAATGCGGAAGTGCCTCGACGCCGGGATTGTATGCCTCGAATCTAAGCCCTGAAGGGGGCGCAAAACAAAGGTGAGTGGACCAATTTGATATACGTATACGAAAATAGTTATCAAGATACTAACCCCCAAGTTAGAAAACCAAAACACGATATATAGGTAAGTTTTCCTACGCCTACCATACAACACAGTATTTCAATCACGACTCATAATCATAATCACATTTTATCGTACAATATCTCAATTCAGATTAACACGCAAGGTAATACCCAAATAACAGCTCATAAGTATAGAGTCATAACCATATTAGAATAATCGCTAGTGAATGTCCAATATAACACTTCAGGCCCCATGCCAGCTCCCCGTCCCTGAGCATACAGTCAGAGGAAACCACACTTCAGGCCCAATGCCAGCTTCCCGTCCCTGTACTCGAAAGTCAGAGGTAACACACTCCAGGCCCTATGCCAGCACCATAACCGTCGCCCGGGATGGACCGGAACCCTATCCCTACATCCCGTAGCGGAAGTGGACCACTAGGTAGTATCAGATCAATGCCATATATATTTATTTAATCTCAACATTATATTTCAGCATTCAATACTCAAACATCGTATCACACTATTCTATACTCAAGCATTTCATTCAATTAATTTCTTAAAATAACGTAAGTAATTTAGAAGGGGTCCACTCACAGTACTTAGCCGTCCAACGCTGCACTGCTAGCGAATCTAGAACAATCCCAAAAGTTGCCCCTAAGCACATAAAGGGTACAACTTAGTCAAACTCTATTCAAACGAATTTATTTGGGAAAACGGACTTCAAAAACGGGTCCAGGACGTCGAAATTAGCCTAGGAGGGGTCCCGGACGGAACCCGAAAAAGTCAACCGAGAAAGTCAACGTTGACCGTTGACTAGTCAAAGTCAAAGTCAACGGTCAGGGTCAAAGTCAACGTTGACCGTTGACCGGGTCAACGGTCAACGGGTCAACCGGGTCGGGTCAACCGGTCAGTCAACCGGGTCGGGTCAACTGGGTCGGGTCAAGGTCAACCCGGATATGGGTTGGATCCGGATTTGGGTTAGGGGTTTGGGTCCACATGGGTTTGGGCTTGGAGAGTTCGACCCAAAAGGGGTCTTGGGTTTGGGCCGAAGGGTTAAGGAGGTCACGGGCCTGGGGCCCTGATTCAAAGAACCCAAAAGGGTTTTGGGTTAAATAGGTCCGGGCTTAAAGCCCTTAATAAAACCGGCCCCAAGGGCCCAGGTTTAAAGGACCCAAAAAGGGTTATGGGTTTAGGTGACACGGGCCAAAGACCCTGGTCTGAAAGGAGGCCCAAGGCCTCAAAGGCCTAGGGTTTGGGTTTGGTTAAACGGGCCAAAGGCCCTAGCATTTCCTAAGGCCCGCGGCCTTAATTACTAAAACAGAAAATCAATATATATATATATATGGGTTGGGCTGGGTTGCAACGGGCCTAAGGCCCGAGAGGGTTTGGTTTGGGTTCTGGCCCAAGGGGCCTGGGTTGAGCCTACCTGAGAAGACAGAGGAACGCCGGAGCTTCTACAGCTCCGGCCGGCTACCTACATGGGTCCAAGGCTCCGATCTACCTACCAAATTGAAGCACGAAGAGAGAGGAGTGCGATGGTACCTTCGATCCGACGAGAAGTGACCGGAGCAGCTCGGAAAGTGCCTCGAGGCTCACGGATTCGCCGGAGAAAATGGGTGTAGGCACCCCGTGACAAAACCGACCTAAAACTCAGGGGATTTCACAAATTAACTTCCAATTTCTAAATTAAACACGAATTGAACGAAAATGGGGGTTCGATTGGGGCTTACCTTGTCGGAAAATGCAAGGAGAACGCCGGGGGTTCTCTGAGCTCTTCCGTTCGTTACGGTGACGTCGAGAGGGAGAGATGAGGGACGCGAGGCGAGGGTGCGTGTGTGTGTGTGTGATCGTGAGGTCGAGCGAGAGAGATAAGGAGAGAGGGTTACGGGAGAGTGGGGGGTCTCGGAGAGAAGAGAGGGGGTTCGAGAGGGCGTGAGAGAACAAAGAGATGAGGGAGACAGAGAAGAGAGGGAGAGGACTCGGGGAACAAAACCGGGTGGGCCCACTGGGCTCACCATTTAAGAACAAAAACAATTTTAAACTAAAAAGGGGGTTTCAGGGACTAAATTGAAAGTTTATAAAAGTTTAGGGGTTAAATTGGCATAATTGAAAACGATTTAGGGGTTAATTTATAGGGTTTAACATAAAATCGAGGGGCGGGCGTGTCAGCTCCCGCCCAGAGTTAGGGCACAGTCCTTCACGTGATGTTCACCTCCCGTACGGTATGCTTGCCTTGGATCAAAGTTAGGTGCACAGTCCTGTCGTATAAACCACTATAAGCGGGTTCGACTCGTAGGTGACCTGCGATTATTCGCACAGTCTTCACGTGATCGTAGAGCACTAGAGCATATTATTCTATATTCAGTTATGTTGTGCAGACCACTAGAAGTGGTATTGATTTGTGTGCATGATATATATGATTTGATTGAGATTGAGTATGAGCTATATATTCAGCCTAGGGTTGATTTGATACCTGACATATGCCCTTGGTTATCGAGTTACGATTAGCATTCAGTGGCAATACTTTGGCATGACATATATGTTTTCATGGCAGGATTTTGAGATATATATGTATATGAGTATATATTTTATTTCTGAGAAAACTACAAGTTTTACGGAGATGGGTTAACTTTTGAGAAATGAATGATTTTGAAAAGTTTTGTTTTTGCCCACTCGCGCTTTTGTTTTTCGCCCTTCCAAGTTCTAGGTACTGTTCCTTGGTGGCTACGAGGATTTCAGCGGCAGTTCTGACAGACCACTCCTTATGTAGGACACCCTTTGGTGTTATTTGAACTCATTACTTTCTTGCTTGACTGTACTTAGTTTATTTTTGCTCTGGTTATGTAAACACTATTAATTCTTTCACTAGCACGTTACCTTAGCTTGGGTTGCTAGTCTTTTGGTTTTAATTCGTTTGTATTCCTCTTATTAATCTTGCTTCCGCACTGTGCACATGGTTACGTCACGCTCACATGACGGCCAGCACACATTGATTTAGGTCGGGGTGTGTCATTTGCTTTCGTACATATATTTTTTATTGGTACGTTTGTATTATTCTCGATGTTATTTTCTTATATGAATTACTACAAAAATTTATATATGGACTATTTCAAATATCTTAAATGGTATTTTATTTCTTCCTTGAAAGAAAAAAAAATACGACAGGGTATTTTATTCCTTAATAAATTGTATATAATCATTTTTTTGTATAATTATCTTTAGAGGGAATCAAAGGAGCTAGATTGTAGGAAATTTGTTTCAATATCTCTGCATTTTTTTCTTGACTTGAAGAATTTAGGCAGTGGTAAGATCTGTTATTTTGGTACAAATAAAGGATAGTAATTATGATAGATGAGACTTCAAATTTGTAGGGAAAATGTTTAATTAAATCTCTAAAACCAACAAATGTTTAGTCTATAGAGTTGAAAACTCAGGCATTTATATCAAAATGCCCCTATTATAAAACCTATTTGTAATTATTTTTAAATTTAATTAGACATGTGTGATCTATTTATGTGTAACATCCCACATCGCCCATGAGAGAGGATCATGTAAGCCTTATATGTATATTCTCATCTCTACCTAGCACGAGACCTTTTGGGAGCTCACTGGCTTCGGGTTCCATCGGAACTCCAAAGTTAAGCGAGTATCGCGCGAGAGCACTCCCATGATGGGTGACCCACTGGAAAGTTCTCGTGTGAGTTCCCAGAAACAAAACTATGAAGGCGTGGTCGGGGCCCAAAGCGAACAATATTGTGCTATGGTAGAGTCGAGCTCGAGATGTGGTGGCAGCCCGGGCCAGGATGTGACAATTTGGTATCATAGCCAATCCCTGGCCAGAAGTGTGCTGACGAGGGCCAGGATGTGACATATGTGTCATATCAGCACATAACATAATTTTTGACATAATTGTGACGCAATGACTACATTAACTTAGGGCACTTACTTGCGGGACTACATTTATTGATTTCAATTTCAAGGACCATTTTGATGTTGTAGGTCAATTTTAGGAACCATTTTGATATCGCGAGTCAATTTTAAGGACTATTTGTGAGAAAAAAAGACTTATGAGACTCATTTATGTGTCACATCAGCACTTAACAAAAAAATTTAGCAGAATTGTGATAGAATGACCACATTGATTTGCGACACTTATTTTCAGGGACTATATTGATTTATTTTTAATTTCAGGGACCATCTTGATAGTGGGAGTCAATTTTAATGATCATTTGTGATAAAAAAAAATTTATTTTTACATGGGGATAGGGACAATGAGTATTTCAAGGATTGAGAGTGGTGGTGTCTTGCATGCAGCATAAAGTTTAAACCCTGATATTGAAATATTCAGCATCATTCTAGCTTTTGAACCCTTCAGTCTAAGGGACCTAGGGACTTTTGCAGAAACCCCACGGACATGTTTTAAACCACGAAAAATGACCTTCAAAGGATGAATATTAGAGTCCTCTATCTTTGTCATTGGCCTCGAAAAGTTGAAATTCCGCAAGAAAAGGAGTAGGTAAAGAGCTAAATTCTGTTCCCTACACCCCCAAACCTCTTACTTTAGCACTATGAGAGAAAGAAATTTTGGCTTTAGGGTTTATAATTTGGACTCCTCCCTTTAAACCCCCGTTTTGTTATAGAATGGAATTGCATGCTAACTATGGTTGGTTGAGATTGTAAGAACTGTTTTCTTTGCTAGACCAAGGTTTAGGTTCAAGTCCCACTGTTTGCAATTTATTTTAGTGCGCGACCTATAAAAATCAAAAAAGTACTTAAGACCCCTCCGTAAGTCCTTAATAAAGCTTGTGATATACTTTGACCCTGGAATGAGGTAGCCTCCCCTCTCTCTCTAAACTTTTTCTAACAAAAAAAAAAGTATGTGGACAAGTTTTCTTCACCAAAAAATAAAAGGGTTGGGCCCATGCAATTCGATTCTCATACACAATCTAAGATAAACAAATTAAATAGCCATATATTGATATAATCACTTACAGCATATAGAACGCTTATGTTCATTTTCAAAATGAGTGATCGATCAAGCTCAGTTAATGTTAAAACCTTTAATCTTGATTTGTACTTGGGAAAAAGTAAAAATCATTGGACATTGGTTATTGTAATTATTTGAGTTATACACATGTGATCCTCTTATTGATCTAGTGTTTATATACAATCTCAAGTTTCTCGACAATTCAACAGTCGATGCATGATTGTCAATTACCACATCCAATATCATATGCTTGTTATATAATAAGTGAATGATGATAACATGTTAATCATCAACAACCCAAACTCCCCACACTTTACTGCTTGGCCTTGATCATGATGGGAATTGGGAGGGATAAATAATGAGGAGAAGAAATTGCCCACAATATCCAAATTTTCATGGGCACCACCACCACCACCACCACCCTATTCCTATTCAAAACAAAACGTTCCGCCTTTTTATATCCAATGATAAGGCGCCATGTCACCATCCTTCCCCAATTTGCGGGTTCGGGTATACCGCCATCAAATTATACTCAAGGGACCCCCCTACTGCTCATGGACTTGGTGCTAATCTCGGATTGATGTGCTTTTGTAAAAATTGTTTTTACTATATTGTAAAAATAAATATCTGTATATAAAAAAAAAAGGTGTTTGGTAAATTATAATGCTAAAATTGCTTTTAGCAAAAAAAAAAAAAAAAAAAGGAGATAATATTGTCAATATGAAAATTTTATTAAAGGTTAAAGTAACGTGTCTCTTTGAAAATGCACTTTTTTAGAATAATAGTTAGAACTGCTTCTGTTTTATGTTGTTTTAGGCTTATGATTTTGAAAAAAAATGTTTTTTTCTTTCACTAAACACAATTTTAGTTCCAACTTTTTTAAGAGGTTAAAATTTGAGCAACATTAAACCAACCTTAGGAACTATAAAAGCATATTATATACGTATGGCATTTGTATCTACCTTGGTGTAAACAGCACCATCGATCTATGGCTGCTGTGGAAAAGTCAAAAATATATATGATCTTCGATAAAGATTCACGGTTTGTTTGATAGCAATGTCATTGCGCTCCATGGTTTGTCCTTTTTCCCGTCACACTTATGTTTAATTGAAAGTTAAGCTTTTTTGTCACATATCACCCACAGGGCTACGAGGTGGGCTAATTGTGAATAAAGTAGGTTAATCAGTTGTTGATTACCGAACCTGAGGACCAGCATTTTGTCTAATGGGTGACCTTTTTAGTGGGGGAGGATAGAAGGATACGGTGGATCCGAATTGGCATTTGGTGCCATATCCGTGTGGTCCAAATGAATCTTCATGGCTCCCACTAAAAAAACCCTAGCTAGCTGGACTAATGAGGCAATTCCATGTTGCATGAATTGATTAATTAGCAAGTTCCAGTCATAATTAAATTAGATTAATTAAATTCGTTTAATTAAACTACCAAGTGGATTCCGATCCACATTGTTGAAACATAGTTAATTAAATCCTTTTGTAAAGCAGCAAGTAATTAAGTAGCTAAGTCTTAATCAATGTGAAGAAATTGTCCAAACCTATGTTTTTCTTAATTCTGAATTTGTTCAAATTCAACACTTGGTTCCCAAATTCAAACACCGGACTTTCACCAACAAAATAAAAAATTGAGTACACTCTAGAAACCCTAATTTAATTAATAACATGGTAGCATGGGTGTTTTTTCTCAATGTCCTCGATGGATGATGGGATTATTTACACCCTAAAAGGGCAACCATCCAAGAGGAATTAGAGAAAAGTGTACTTTCTTTCCAGCAATTATCGCTAAGTTGGTTGTTTTACTTCACGGTGGTCCATTTAAACAGACATTGACATAATTTAGATGTGTGTCTGTGAGTAAAACTAAAAAAACTAAAAGTGATGTAGGAAGATTTGAGAGATGATGGATACTCGATCGGTTTGCATATTGCCACCTGGAAAATTAATTGAGAAGTTGATAAGATTGCATGGGCTATGAATGCAGTTGCTCGAAATGCATGGTTACCTTTTACAATGCATATGTACATAAATTAAAGTTCATAAGATGCGACGTTACTACATGCAAAAATAATATACCCCATGTCGAGGATCTGCGACTAAATGACATGGTCTCTTAACTGGCCTTTTTCAATTTGTAGTGAGAAGCTGTAAGTACTTAATTAAAAGCACCTTTTAAGGCCTTGGCTTTTCCCCACCATATTTCACACTAAGCTTTTGCGTACTAACGAAACTGAAACCCTACTCATTTAGCTGATGATCAATAAAATACCACAGCGAAGATGAAATATCACTATTTATCAGGCAGAGTTGTCTGACATTGGGAGAGGTGTTAGAACAGCCACGGGTTGGTCACGAGATAACTTGCTTGCTACCATGGTACCAGAGATATATCCGCTTGGGTGTACAGCTGGGGATATCAAAGGTTATGTGTAAAACATTCATCACGTGACTTACTCGTAGTGACACATTAGAACTTCTCTTCCGCTTATGTGAACAATATTTGATCATCACGTGACTTGCTTACCGTGACACATCAGATTTTCTTAATCGTTAGCCACGAGAGGCAATTATATGTGTGAGGATATGAAGTGACATTCTCACAACATGAACAGTCACGGTCGATGAATGAACTGTCGATCGATCTTTATTGATAGAGGGACCAAACGTGGCCTTCACTTTGCAGAGGAGCTAAAATCACTTACAAACTTCCACACAGTAAATAACACAAAGCACCAAACTACAAATTGTGTATTGTCAATCATGTGCCATGAACAGAGAGATAGCTATACAGAGAGAGATGACTGAAATCTTGATGATATTTTATTGATGATGAACCAAATACAACACGCATGAAAAGGCCCCAAAGACCTTAACTTGTATTTTTTAGGACAATATTAAGGAGGTTTCTCCTCCTCGTGAGTTTTTTTTCCTCTAATTACAAATAAATCAAATAAATTAAGACAAAAAAAAGGTGTAGGCACGAGTGACCATGCACCACCCTTGTGAACACCAGAGTTCATCAGTATGGTTATAGGCCCACCTCAAGGCCAATAAAAGAGGCTATTTGCCGCCAAAAAATGCACACATAAACAGGTGTGCGCCACGCACTCTGCCACCAAAGCAGTGCGAGAGAGCACACACACACCACTCAAAAGTCTAAAATGGGTGGAGCCACCGATCGTATTCAGTCTTCACCTCCACCCGTTCATTCGGCTTTCCCGTCGAAAAACGCACATAGTAGATAAGTCGAAGCAATAATTATGCCGTTAGATGAGGAGAAAAACTTGAGTAATGGCACTCAAATCACATCATATAGTCGCTCCCAAACCGATGATAGCACTTACAAAAATATAATTTTTTTGTATCTCTGTCTCATCTGACTTTCCCATTCAATTTAGCACTGCTCAAACTTCAAAGCTCGATTCGTAATTTTGCCAACCCTTTCCTTTCTTTCCTCGCTTTCATGTCCCACCAGCTTCAATGAGCCCTTTGAATTCAATCCCCTACTTCATTCACGCTTCCATGACTCCACTATTTTATCAAACATATCTCTGTACTAAAAAACAAATCCTCCTCCCTCGGGAATCTGCAATGCCATTATATAACGAATAATGGCAATGCCCACCAACAAAAACAACAAATAAAATAATAAAATCTCACCAAACTCTCATACACATAGACATTATACTATAACCTACAGAAAACCCCAATATCAGTCAAATTTTAATCCCAACAACCCTCCTACAAATTATTTATGAGGTTTCTAGACAACTTTTGAACACCTTTCTTTTTTTTTTCTTTCTTTTTTTTTTAAAATTTTCCCATCTCCCCTTACTCGGAGTTTCCTTTATCATCGTCTACCCACAAGCAGTTATTTATTTTCCTCCTTTTATACGATATTGGTGACGACGACGACGAGGAGGATGATAATGAGAACGACGGGGACAATGAGCCGGAACTCGACCTCATTCTGCCCCGAACAGTAACTCGGAGTTGCAGTGGTAACACATTGGGTGATGACTTTTTATTCCGACTATTTTCAACCACTAGATCTTGCATTAATCTATAGCATCCGATTATTTTCTCCTGCAAATTGTTAGAAAATGGAAAATATTTCGGAATTTTTATAATGAAAATAAATATGTAAATTAGAATAATTTAAAATATCGGGTCGTAAAGCAATAAGAATGTGTGCTTACTTTGCTTAGTCCATCACACCATGACTCGGCATGTTCAGGGTTTTCAAGCGACAGATTAGGCATTTCATCGGCTGCAGAAAGTATTGCTGCCGCAGCAATGCATGATGGCCGATATTCAAGAAAGCTACAGTCTGTTGATCGATGGACATAATTATTAATCAATCAACAACAAAAGGTCAAGAATAACAGCTGATTAATCAAAAAATTATCACAATGTATACATGTACGTACCCCTATACATATGTATTACGTAAGGATATACAAGTCTGCATGCATATGTATTACGTACACGTACCCTGGATATTCGATAAGATGATATCCGTGGCGCGTGAAATGAGAAAGCCAATGAAAGTTGCCGTTGGATCGAGCTTGCATGCAAAGAAAGCGATGAAGCTGAAGGGTGTTATAGATCGTAGCCTCCAATCCAAAACGCTCAGCACCAGAAGCTCCATCCTGCGGATTGTTCTGGGTTCGAATATAAACTTCGCACCTTCTACCTGCGATACGTGTACATCTTAAAATATAAATGACATATATAATTAATCAAATCAATCAAATAGGTTTAGATTAAGAAAATAAAATAAAATTAGGGTTTGATTAGGTATAATGTGTGTACCTGAAGATCCAACAGCGAAGGGACCAGAGGTTCCTCCATCTTAGCAGCTAAGGACAAGCAAGCAACACTTAAAAGTTGCATCGGCCACCCATTTGCTTGCTGATCAAACAATAAACAAACAAAACACGTACTATTATAAAAAGTATTATCGTCATCATGTGGATTAATTTAATTAAAATTCCTGTGTAATTTGTTTGCACTTGATAAACAATGCTATAAGTATTAGCACGTGCGGTGCACGTGTCAGAGAAAAATTATTATTATACAAGGCATGTAATAATTAGAATCTTCGACACTGTAGTAATTATAAAGTGAGATTAACCCAATCAAAAAGGTTTATAATGGAACAATACGTACGACAAATCACCTACTGTTCAGATAGAACCGTCGACTTCTTAGTTTCGTACTATTTTGTTGTACGTTTGAAAAGTCAAATGCAATTACTATACGTATTTAGAATGACAAAAGGTAATTATTTTAAGCATTTTGACGCGGATTTGATCAATACCGACCTCTTTACTCTAACAACGTACAATTAACTCACTAACGCTATTATTATTTTTTTAATAGTCAATAAAGTAATTAACTCTTTCAACAATAATTAAAATATAATCTTCAACATTATTCAGCTTATTCGTTAACGAAGATTAAATTTACCGGCAACTGGCGGGAGTATAAGAACCGATCCAAGTAGTTAACGGAAAGATACGCCGTCAGTGGTTGTAATCCATGGTAACTCTGAACCTGTATACAAAACGTAATATTTGATTAATTGATTAAATAAGAATTGTTGCAAGGGAAGTAGTCTAATGTGCGCCGCCGGTACACATCCGAAACTGAAGCGCAGTGTACATAGATCCGGCGGCTGATAAAGAGCACGCGCACGGCACGTGCTAGCAATGCGAGAGACGCTCTCACGCGCATGCTTTAATTTCAAGGGAAATAATTTTCACACTCTCCATTTGACTTGAATCGAATTTGATTAACTCGTTCCGATTAAAAAGATCGCTTGACGATTTACCTTGAGAATCCATGCAACGGAATCAGCTCTGGCGGTGACGTCGAGCGACTGAGAGTGTAAACGAGACAAGTAATCGATACCGGGGACGAAGTGGCGCTCGCCTTCGATGAATCCGGCTATGGACTCTTCCTCGCTGTACGCCGGAGATTCCACTCCCGACGAGCATTCCGGCGACTCTCCGGACAGAATTCCGGAGTCCTCTGCGCACAGTAGGTCGGAGAAGCAGTCCGAGCTCCATACTGTCGACATGATGATGATGATGATGATGATCGCGGTCGTCTCCGATCGCTTCAGTCATTGACTACCCATCACTTATCGACTGTCGAAAGTTTGTTCGGAGAAGTCGCCGGAATGCTTGTCTAAGTAGAGAGAGAGAGAGAGAGAGAGAGAGAGAGAGAGTGAGGAAAATTACTTGAAGTGAGACTTTGATTTGGAGATTTCATCAGTTTCGTTGGATATATATGTATGAGATTTTTGTTTTTTTGTTTTTTTTTTTTCGTTTTCGTTGGAGGTAAAAATTCGAGACTAGAAAAAGAGATATGATTTTCCCGGGAAAATATATTATTCCGTTTTATTGGAGAAAAATATTACGTAAAGAGTGCGATGGCAACTGGACTTTCATCACGTCGCCCGCGGGAAACCCGTGCTATAATTCACAATTGAATTGTGATGATGCCTCGTGGCCCGTTGGATTTGTTGATAAAATCTTAAAATATTTTTTATTTCTTGGTAAAAATAATCTAATTTAAATTGTTTTGTCCTCTCGGACCCCTCCCTTTGAAGTTTCAATGAAGCAGTAATGACATGACAGAGAATTATTTTGATGGACCTCCAGCTAAGGTGCAGTAATTAGGAAAGGTGTCTTCGGAATTATTTTGATGGACCTCCTGCTAAGGTGCAGTAATTAGGAAAGGGATCCTCTCCCAAGATTCTTTTCACCAAATTCACTTAATATGAAATCTAGAACGTTAGAATTTGATCAAACAGTTACAATTATTATAACTTAAACATAAAATTATGTTTGTAACTGTTGGATCAAATTTTAATGGTCCGAATCTCAAACTAGGTGAATTTGGTCTCTTTCCCAGTAATTATTAACAATTTTACAGGCACGGCACCAAATTATATGAACTATCTATCTACTATTGGCGTAACTTTTGATTTGGGATGAAAGCCTTGATTATATATCAATATATTGGGTGCTGATTTGATGCTTAATCTAAAAAGTAATTTTTCTTTGTTTTTTTTGTCGAAAATCTAAAAAGTAGTTAAAGGGCATAATTTGGATAGAAGAAAAAGAAGCAAACTGCCCAATGGATACGATGGCATTGTGGAACTAGGAAAAAGTAAATAAAGAAGGCTGCACACCAATTTGACTTGGGATACAAGAAATTAATTAAAGGATCTCAAGGTTTAAACTATTTGAGAGAAATGTTAAGAGACTTTTTCAAAATAGAAATCTCTATGAACTTTTCAACACCTCGTGTTTTTGACGCAATGTTAATAGATCAAGGATAGTGTTGACTCCCATGTATTCCTCTTGTTACTAGTTTAAGGGTAGTGTTGGCTCTCATGTATTTAAGTTTGAATCTCATCATATCCAGTAAATTATAGTAGTTTAAATTATTATCAAGCATGTAAAAAAAGAAAAGGGGCAATTCATTGAGACAATCAACTTGTTGATTTCCATACTAAGGGGATTCTTTAAAAAATAGACTCTTCATGAACTCCCTATCATCTTATGTTTTTGGCACACTATTTTATGATATTAGTATGGGAATTGATGTTAAATTGTGAGGTGACAGAAAATTCATAGAGAGTCTCACTTTTGAAAGTCCCCTTATCATTTCTCTTGACAACAAATACATTTTTTTTTCTTCTTTTTGAGAAATGCTAAGGGAGTCCTCTAGCTAAAAATGGACTCTTCGTGAACTTTATGTCACCTCAATGTTTTTTACACAATGTTTTATAATATAGGCACGATAATTAAGATTAAAATAGAATGTGACAGAAAATATATGGAGAGCCTCACTTTGAGAGAGTCCTTGAGACCATTTCCAAGGGAGATGTCAAATTCTAAGTGGAATGTCATGTAATCAAATTTGAAGATAGGAGTAAGTTCCAACCGATATGTGAATCCTATGTGGATTGACATATGAGTTTTCATATGTCAAATTTGACATATGAGTTTTCATATGTCAAATTTGACATATGAGACAAGGTGCCCTAAAAATATCATTTATATAGATCTTGAAAATTTATTTTAATTAATTAATTTTTAAAATGAATCCTACAAATATCATTTATAACAAAAAAAATATCAGTTACAAAAAAAGAAAAATTTGACATTGTCACGTCAATCATAAAATTAACATTTAACATTTATTTTTTGACATTTTCTTTGGAGATGCTCTTAGTAATTCTCTTTTTTCTTTATCAACACCTGCAACCGCCCCGTGGGGGGGGGGGATTGAATTGGGACTTGCTTCATTTTGGGAAGAGAAACACCATTGAATTATTATTATTTTTTTTTTGGAAGATTTGAATTGGGACTTGTTTGGCATGCAAGATTAACGTATGAAAAGACTGGATTTCTTTGTTTTGATAGTTTTAAAAAAAGGGGAACTTTAATGAAAAACTTCTGGTACTGTTCACTTTAATAAAAAAAAATCACATTTTTATACTAAAAAGTCAATCATGATACTATTCACTTTACCCTTTATTTTGTTTTTATCGTTAAAACTCAAAGTTTTCGAGTTCTTTTTATTAGTTTTCCTTTAAAAAAAATGAAAGAAAAATGTAAAAGGTAAACTCTCTCTTTCTCTATAACATGATGATTTTAATTATAGAACGCGAATAATTAAAAAAGATAGCCATGAGTTAATGGGAACGATTTTCCAACTATCTCCAACCCTTGAGTTAAAACTTATAATTTTTAACTTAAAAAATTTAAGTTTTAACTCATAAACAGCTTTTCTCCTCCAACCATTATGGATTAAATTTTTAACCCTAGATTATTAAAGAATGAATTTAGGATAATTTTTTTCTTAAAGCAACTTTTTTTAGAACAAAAAATTATGTAATCTATCATAATTTAATTTAATGAACATTTTAACCTAAAAATATTTAGTTCCGATAAATATTGAAAAATTACTAAACTGACATCATGAAACTCGTGGAATACTGTGAAAGAACATGAAACACCTAAAAGAATTTTTTAATTACTTTCAAATTTGGACTGTTAGATCTTTTATTTTACTCTTGGATTTGATCATATTTGCATCAAGGGTTGGAGCTAGTTGGGGTAAATTTAGAACTTAAAATTTGAGTTTTAGTTCAAGGGTTGGAGTAGGTTTTTGAGGGTGAAATTATTAAATTATCTTTTCAAGTTGATGATGACAAACCCGTCGCACTCACAAATTCACAATTTCAAATTCGTGTGAATGTGCATAATTGTAATGGCTTAATTTATAAAATGACTAGATCAACGGAGGCTGCTGCTGTGAGAAGGTAAAGTCAACAGTGTCTACTACAAGATTGATATATATTTGTTCTTTTATAAAATGAACTAATGCACAGAGAACTTATGTATTATACAATGACCGTTCGTATTTGCCTCCAGTTCTGTGTTTATTCACTAGTCATGATAAAGGTGGGATCAGTAGTGACAGTCAAAATATGCAATATCCAGAAACCCTACCTGCCAGTTGCAAACCAACAAGAAGAAAACTAACGTTAGCCTGCGGTTACAGCCTGTCTAGACCTTTGAGTGTGAAATGTTGAAATAAAACATCTGTCATTTGATGTACAGGTTATGAAGTATACGTCCATTTTAATCTTGGCACGCGTTCGGTATAGTAGGAATGCATGCCAGGGTTAGTCGTCCACACACACTCATACAAGTCGTTCACATTTGCATGGGATGATCTTGACTTAAGATTCAACACGTTCACGTGAACTACTGATCATGACATTGTTCTTGTTACAGCAGGCAAACCCTAGTTAATGCTATTTGCATCAGGTGGTTGGACTGCCCTGTGTCTTTCTCAACTACACAGTAAGTTTGCTCCATACCACACACACACATACATATATCTGAGTGTGTCTGTGTATACGACTGTACTGTTTCCACATCAAGGTTTGGGAGGGAGACAACGGCACTTAAAGTTAGCTTTTGATGGTACATGCATGTCGTGTGGAGGGGATTAAGTAAACGAGCTACAGAACACCGGTGTTTCAATTATGAGAGATTGTGATGAATCTCTATCATTCTTTATTGATAACGAAAATTCAAAGGACTTAACGACGTTTGAATGAACTGTAAATCCAAACATCAGCCGTTAATTCCGGCCCTTTCAGTTCATTGATCATTTTACGAGTTATAAGACCGGTTCCCCACTCCCCACCACCACCACTATATCTCACCACAGTCACGAACACCAATCATTACCACCGTCCTCATGAACTATCACCATCGTTTAACACTTTCAAGTTAATTTCTTCATACTTTTAATAATTTAATACCTCATCCAAATTCAGTAATAAAATTAGTTTTCTTGATATATATATATGTGTGTGTATGAAAAATTGAGTAAGTGGCTAAGAATTGATGTTTTACTATAAAACCAATTGGTAATACGAGGAATAGTTCAACATCTTATAACCCTTTGTAAGGTTTCTCCTTTCACCGATGCGGGACTCTTTTACCTTTACATTCTCACATGCCCTCTCACGTGTGACGGATTTTCAAGTCAAACACGTGAACAACACAAATTGGATGACATGGAGCATATGTGGCCGTTGAGCTTTACACGTGGGCCAACCTACATTGATGTCATGAAGAAAGTTGAGGTTCCACCATAAAACTAATTGACAATATGAGAAGTAACTCAACTTACTTATAAGCCCTTATAAGGTTTGTCCTTTCATTGATGTGGGACTATTTTACTTTCACATCCTCACAAATAGCTGTTGGTAATTGTGTGTCTGTGGAATGTTAGATGGAGTATGATTCTCTACTCTTCTATTGTCATCCTCTTCCATGCCATCCTCTCACATATTACTTTTTTTTTTCTTATTATCTCTATAAAAAAATAAATATAAGATGTTAACGTAGCTTAACCAAGACCGTTCAAATAGGAAGACATAGAAGAATAGAGAGATTAGGAAGGTAGATAATCTTACTTCATATTTGGTGGCCATTTGAAGTTTTTAAGACTTTGTGAACTCAGTGCTATGCATGTATTCCCCCAATGCAGCAGGGTCCAACCCTCCCGAAATTCAGCTCAGTTCATCTGTCTCTTACCCAAAATAATTGAACCATTGTTTTCTTCGTTTTAATACTATACATAACTTAAAAGTTATACAAATTTA
The DNA here is from genome assembly GCA_963580275.1 of Crataegus laevigata. Taxonomy (NCBI): domain Eukaryota; kingdom Viridiplantae; phylum Streptophyta; class Magnoliopsida; order Rosales; family Rosaceae; genus Crataegus; species Crataegus laevigata. The sequence continues at coordinate 6,257,343 of OY756948.1, read as the reverse complement.
TTGTATGATCCAAAATAGCAGAAGACTTCACTCTGAAAGTAAAACTACGCCTTCCTATGACACTCGTCACGGAATGAATGCTATCGACATGAGATATCTTGTGACTTAACGAGAGTAAAATCATCAGCTGCATGCAAGGTTCTCCGTGTTTGGGGTGAGAAAAAAAATTCTAATGATATTTGTACACCTTATTTTTTTTATAGAGAGATTTTTTTAGTGTGACTAAAACACGTAATTCTACGTCATATGTCATTATACAATTGAATTAAGACTTCAAAAAAAAAATTCTTCTAACTGTATAAAAACATGTGGCTTGGCTGCACTAAAAAATATCTCTTCCTATCTATAAATTGGGCAAGGTTATAGCCTTATAGGCACCACTGCTAGTCTGCTAGCTCTGTGTGCGTGTCCAAATCTGCTGCCCCCATGACATGTACTAAAATTGTTAGTTAAATACACAGTGGGATCAGCACTATTTTTTTGCTTTTGATTTTTTCTCCTTGTTATTCACCTCGGCCTCGTATTATCTGCCAGTCAGACAGATAATTGGAGGAAGGCCTTTATTTTCCCCTTCTTTCTTTTTTGTTGCTAGCAGTGCAGACTAAGCTAGATTTTGGATGAATAAACTTCATTGATGCTGAAACTAATTAATTAGATAAAGTTAAATAAAAATCAAATGAGTATTAGTGATTTTGCTTTCTGGTATCAGTTCCTTTCTTAGCCATGCTTTTAGTTTTAGACTTTCAAACACTCTATACGACCCATAATAAACTTCCATTAGAACTTTTGGTCAATGGGGAAGACTGAGATTGAGATAAGTTCCATTGGACATTTGAAGTTTAGTTCCACTAATTGAATCATATGGGTTTTTTTTTTCTTTTTTTCTTTCACATGACAATATTTTATTCTATACTTCTGAAATGAAAACTCAAACTCGAATAAAAAAAAGGCACACACTGTCTTATTTAAATGACTTCACATACGTGCACTGAACCATATAGAAAGACTCAAAAACTTAACATACCATTTGATTAACAATCTATCTTCTTTGTGAAGTGGCTAGCTAGAACTAGGTAGTAGATCAATTATGTTGCCTTGATTTATTTGAACTTATATTGGAGTTAATGGGGACAAAGCCCCATATGCCAAAATAATGGATTCAGAAGTTGCATCTTTGTCATGCAACTGACAAAACCGGCTTGTCCTTGGTCACAACTCTTCTCATATTTGATATATAGTAAGAAAATTAAATAATAAAAATAGCTAGTAGTGTTACTATAATACTTAGTTGTTAACTTGCTAGGTGGACATTGGATAAGGAAGGCCAAAACCATCTTTCATTTGAAATGATTAGTGTTCAGCCTATCGTTGATTTGTGATAGTTATTTCATCAACATTTTTATGGTTACGTCATTCATATATTCAATCATTATATCGTTTATATTTGATTTTAATTAGTCCAACAACAAAGATTTGATTTATGATCGTTTTAACCGATATCTCAGATAAATAGTAAAAGAGAATAGGAAAGAAATAGGAAATTATGGTACTCTCAGCAATGTTTCATAACTATTTAGTTTATGAATTATCAATCATATTCATATGTTCAACTAAAACGTCAATCAGTTGGTACTTCTAGATTAGAGAGCGATGGAAAGCTCTCACTTACCTAATACCTAATGCCAACAAGAAAACATGTTTGTAAATGGGAGCTGGAACCATGAGCATGACCCTCAGCCCCCCGGGAGCGTCTTGTTCTATTTTTTTATTGCCAAGTCCATGCTTGATACTGACTTCTGTGTTTTGTTCAACTAAAATAATGAGTCGACTCAACGTTGCCAACTTGCCAAACAAGGAAGACTTAACATCTTAGGAATTAACAAGCCTTGAGAAAGGCACTTGGTGGTCTACGCTGTCACCATTCAACAATGGCTACTGCATGAACTGCGTTTTGAGGCTTCGTTTGTGATGTAGAACAAATGACACAGTGGATTGAAGAGCACCTTAACAAATGTAAAGAGCGAAGTTCAAGCTTTGTAGGTTTGAACTCCAAGCTTCGATATGATTTTTTAAGGCCGAATCCTATCATTTACTAGGTCAAAACTCCAATTTAAAGAGCGAAGTTCAAGCTTTGTAACTTTTGGCATCTTCATATTATTCATTCAACACACTTTGAGGATTTCTCATATTTCGGTATAAATATCACCATGCGTTAGTTTAATAGACTGATTATTTAGTACAAGCAATAATTTACACTAAGTTAGAAACCTAGCTATTTGAAGGAGGATATTTTGTATTTTTGACCAATGAAATATGTGAATCTAGTCCTGGACAAAAAAGAAGAAGAAGAAGGATGTGAATCTAATAAACATACAGAACAAGAACCACTTCAAATTCAAAATTCAAAATTAATCTAAATTATACTTAAACAGTCAATGGGCCTTCAATTTCAATTGGTTGGGTATGAAAGAGCAACCAAACTCAGTCAATAGTTCATTTGCTCTAAACCCTGCCCTAAACCCAGCCCAACTGAACAAAACCACAAAAGAGGATAACCAAAAAAAATTTGAGTTTATTAAAATTCATGGCTTCGCCCGGGTTCGAACCGGAGACCTTCAGTGTGTTAGACTGACGTGATAACCAACTACACCACGAAACCATGTTGGGATCGCTTGCCAATTTATTTTATTAATGCAACCTTATTGTGGTTAATATCAAAGCGGCTGATGAATTAATCCATTTGCTCGGTTTCTCGGTTAGCAGAGTGAGAAAGAGGAACGGGAAAAGGCGACTGAGCGGCGAAGATGATAAGCATCGGCAGGTTTCCACCTCCTTGCACTTCCAAATCCCTTCTCGCCGCCGCCATCTCGTTCCCGCCACACAAATCCCAATTGGGCTTCGCCGTCTTTCCCCTCCCATCTACTTCTTCTTCCTCGCTCCCCACAGCCATTTTCAAAACCAGCTTCTTCCTCCCTCCCATTCGGGGCGCGCATCTCGGGTTTCTCGCCGTCCACGCCAGGAGAAGTAGCAGGTCGGGAGTCTCCTCCCAGAAAAGGCAACGGAGAGGCGGCGTTGTAACGGACGACGACTCTGATGACGACGAGGAGTTGGAATTGGACGGCTCTGATGACATGTTCGATGGTGAGGAGGAAGACGATGACGAAGACGCGTTTGTGCCGTTTGGGAAGATGAAGAAGTGGCTGGAGAGGAAGCCGCGGGGGTTCGGAGAAGGCAAAGAGTACGACATTTCGATTGAAGAGAAGCTGCTCGAAGAAATTGAGAAGAGTAAGAAAGCACAGGCCGAGAGTAATCTCGCCAAGCTCTCCGAAAGGCCGAATTCGAAGGGAGACCAAAGCAAGAACAGCAGCAAAGGTCTGGCCTTTTTCTCCCTAGGGTCCAATTGTGCACTCAAATTTTAATCCTTTTACTTCAATATTTACTGCATTTGAATTTGCAGGTGTTGGTGCGGTTCCGGATGGAGTTAGAGTGCGGGTGATCAATCTTCCGAAGAAGAAGAACATACACAGGGATTTGAGCTCGGCTTTCAAGCTGGTGCCAGGTCTGATTAGTATAAACCCCGCGGTTTCCGGAAACAAGAAGACTAAGGACCCCATTTGCAAGGGTTTTGCTTTTGTTCATTTCAAGTCCGAGATCGATGCAACTAGGTATGTGTAGGGTTTAGGGTTTATCGAATGGAATTCTAATTTGAGAATGCGACTTTGAATTGCACCCAACTTTGAATTCCTTCGCGTAGATATATTAGTTTAGAATATCGTTTTGTTAAAAATGAAACATGAAGAAAGGTAGTGATTGACTAGAAGGGTGTGAGTTTTCAGGCTATGTGGATACATCATACGTGTCGTTGTGAAATTCAGGACAGGGTTCCGTTTGAAGTATTCATATTGAGAGTTGAGAATACTATCAAGCGTATGCATATCAGCATTTACCTTTGAATCTTGATTGTATGCGTTGGGGTCTAAATTTTATTACAATGCCGGTATTCTATTATACCAGTTGATTGGTTTTTCTATCATGGCAGGTTTGTAGAGATGTTTTCTTCACAGAGTGTTACATTTGGTAAAATTCAAAAGCAGATAAAATGTGAGCTGGTAGATACGCCACAGCCGAATTTGGATCAGAAACAATCAACAAATAACCGTAGTGCTCTCCCACTAATTGTTTCTGGATTGGAAGGAGATGATAAAGCTGATTTTGACTCGGATGATTCTTCCATGGACGCATTGGAGGAGACTACTCTTGATGAATATGAGGGCTCTGATGTTGAGATTGTTGGACCAGAACTGGAAGACGTCATGGAACACTCATCGGATAACCATACTGCTCGTGAACTAACTGTTTCTGAATTGGAAGATGAGAAAGCTGATTCTGACTTGGATGATTCTTCCCAGGATACATGGGAGGAGACCATAGTTGATGAATATGACGGCTCTGATTTTGAACTCGATGAATCAGAACTGGAAGATGCCATACAGAATTTGGAATCAATTGGTGGCTTAGACCTAGATGGTCGAGATAGAGATAGCATGAAATCAAGGACGGAATCCGAGTCCTTATCAGCAGATTCATCCTCCTCGAAGCAGCTACTTGTCAAAGCAAAAGAAGAGAAGCTTCCCGGACAAAACCCAGCTGTGAAAGGGAAAGACGAAAGCTCGCCGAAGAATAAGAAGAAGAAGAAGCTTAATGTGAAACAAAAAGCAGTGAAGGTTCCAAAGTTGACGGTCGGCGGATCTGCCAAGAGGTAATCAGCTTCGGCTGCATATTTACTGAAATTTTTCAGTCTGTTCTTTCCTTAGGACAAAATTACATCAAGTTTGTTGCTTGTGCTGTAGGTTGAAGGTGAAGGAGAAGGCTGTGCTTGGTGACGTGTTCGCAAAATATGGGTCCAAAGAAGCTGCTTTGGCTTCAAAGGGAGAAAACTAACCAGGCCATTGTAAAAGAACATGGAGTGGGAGTTGGGACCGTGGGACTGTGGGACTGTAAACTGCAAAGTGCAAATGTCTGAATGAAATCTGCTCTTCTACCCCCTCTTTCCTTCTATATTATATAGAATATTCATTTTTCTTCAATAGTAAGTGACTACTAAGATTGACTCTAAAAAATCGAACAGTGAAGATTGTTTAAAAAGTCGGACTATTTGATAGGCTGGACTACCTAAAACAAAACCCAAGTTAAAGAACGGACGTCTATTATCGATGCATTAAAGAACGGACAATCAACAATTCGTTTTTATTAAAGAACGGATGTCTATTATTGACGCATTGTCAGTTGATTCAAGTGAGATTCTAGTATAGGGTTACGCTATGTTATCGATGCATTGTCAATTGATTCAAGTGAGTGTCTAGTGTAGGGTTACACTATGTTTTGGGAGATGAGCGAGCTATTGAAGACGAATAACTTATGTGACATGAAATGTTACGACTACATTATATTCGACTACATTATATTCGTGCTATGTAAGTTGTTCTCTTAGTCAGTTGTTTTTTTCTTTTCATAAAACTGGGCCGTTGCCGACAACCCACTATTTGCGACTTGTGTCCGTAGCTAGCCGGCCCAGTAAAAAACCCATATCCTTCTCTATCTGCTCTGTCTCCGGCCCCGTGGCCTCTCTGTTTTTCAGAAACCTGTACAATCCATCGTCCTCTGGAACTGTGATGAACTGCTTGTCTCAAGTTTCGTCCTACACAACCGCCATTTTCAGAACCAAGTCTAGCTTCGTCGCGGCGGCGAGTTCTTCTCTGTGCGCACCTCCTCCCTGGAGAACAAAATTCAAGCGTCCGATTGGGATTAAGTCTATCACCTTAGAATTAACGAAACTCCATGTCCAGCTCTACTCCTCTAGAAGCAAAAGCAGCAGCAGCAGCAGCAGCAACAAGACGACGTCGCTTCATTCGCGGAGAAAGTCCGGACCCGAACCGGTTACTGAACCGGAAAAAGACGCCTTTTATGTAGTTCGCAAAGGGGATATCGTCGGCGTTTATAAGAGCTTCAGCGATTGCCAGGCCCAGCTTGGTTCTTCGGTAATTTCATAATTTTATTTATTTATTTTTCTGGGTTGAATGAATTAAAATGTGGTTTAATTTCAATATTATTACCTATTTATTTTTGAATTTTTGAATTGTGGTAGATATTTGATCCTCCCGTTAGTGTGTACAAAGGGTACTCTTTGACTGAGGAAACTGAAGATTATCTCGTTTCGTTTGGACTTAAGAACGCCATTTACACCATCAGAGCTGAGGATTTGAAGGACGATCTTTTCGGCAAGCTTCTGCATTGCCCCTTTCAAGTAAGAGTTCCACTTGTTACTTCCATTTTGCAATTCCAAAAGGCGAAGTTTTGCGCCTTCCCATTTCGATATGAACTTGTAATTGATGGCATAGTAGTTGTTTGTGCGAGTTTTGAGTTGCTTTACTTGGTCTCGAGTGACATAACAATGTAATTTTGCCCAGGAGATGCTATTGTTTTTATGGACTGGCTTTGTAGTGGTGTAGGATTATGTTGTTGTCTTTCTCGTTTTAGGATCCAACATCTTCAAAAGATGAAACATCTGCGCTGGATGCATCCGAAAAGAGATCCCAAGAAGTGCCTGGGTCGGAAAATGTGGTAAGTTCAGAATCATAGCTATCTCTGAACTGGAATACCCTTGTTCAAGAAAATGAAGAATGGATGTCTTGGACATGTCATTACTACCTTATTTCTGAAATTTCGAGTATCTACCGGAAAATTTGGTGTTTTTTTCAGTGTTACTATTTCGTTATGTACAAGAATGATACGTGATTTTGTGTGTTTCTAGCCGTTGTGTGATTTTTTTCCCTTATTTATCCCTATTCAAATGTTAGGTTTGTTTTGTATTATTAATTGTTTTGGTTTTCATTGATTTGGCTGCTTTAGTCTCTACTTCACATTTCGATGCTTTGCAGGAAGTAATTGGTTCAACTTCCATATTAGAAGACCAATTCAGAAGGCATGTCGAAATAGAACATTTCACGGAATCGCCACCCTTGGACACTGTAAGTTGAATATTTGGCAATGTTTGATGGTTGGAAAAATATTTCTATATTTTTTATTATTTAGATTTTACATATATGAACTACTATGCCTCTTTTTGGGATTTCCTCAATTGATTTTGTGGTCATGTCGTATTTTTAGGAGTCCTGTATTCTTGAGTTTGATGGTGCATCAAAAGGAAATCCTGGACTAGCGGGTGCTGGAGCTGTGTTGCGAGCTGATGATGGAAGTTTGGTAAGTATTTTCCTAAGGGGTTTGTCTATATTTAAACACATGAAAAATCTTCTCTCTGACCATTCTTTTTATGTAGATTTGTAAAATTCATGAAGGTCTTGGTGTTAGAACCAATAATGTTGCTGAGTACCGAGCTCTGATTCTAGGGCTAAAATATGCTCTTAAGAAAGGTTTTACTAAGATTCGTATCAAGGGTGACTCCAAACTTGTCTGTATGCAGGTTTGTTAGTGACCTTGTTATCTTATATTTGGTTGTCTTGAATTGTTATCCTTTGGCATACTTTTGCTGGTTTTAAACGGTTTTTAGTCACTAACCTGCGCATACTGGTTGATGTTCTTAAATGCCAATGCCATCATCTTTAGGTTGCTCGTCTTGATTGATTTTGGAAAAGAAAATTTGATTTGATGCATATTCTGTTTCGGTCTTTAAGCTTGAAAAGAAGCTATGTAGGCCTGGTTTGGTACTCAAGTGATTCTGAAAAAAACTGCTATCAAAAAAAGTTGGCAGCTTTTTTGTAGAAGATGCAAAACCCAGCTTTGAAAAACCGGTTTTTTTTCACATCTGTTTTACATAAAAGTTTACCAAACATTATAATACTGCTTTTTTTTTCTTTTTCAAAAGCACTTTTACAAAAAAAAGTTTACCAAACACTCTGCTGCTTTATTTCATGGCTGCTTATTCTCACAGCACAGCAGAAGCAGCTTTTTTTCAAAGCACAGCAATACCAAACCAGCCCGTAGTGTTGTACTTTCTTAAAGGACCTTTCCTTCCTTATATTTAGTTGTCAGTTCCCTTTGTTCCGCAAGTGTGTAACTGTGGGTGTTATGGGAACAGGTTCAGGGGTTATGGAAGATCCGAAACCAAAACATGTCTGATTTGTGTGAAGAGGTGAAGGAACTGAAGGATAAATTTATCTCGTTCCAGATCAGTCATGTTCTCAGGGTGGGTGAAGTTGGTTCTGTTTATATTTTGTGTTATACGATTATTTTGCGGGTTACGGGTTGCACTTCTTGTTAATTGCTCATCTTTCCCAGACCCACTAATTTACCACCTTATTGGGGATGGTTATGAAATTTTGACATTTTCTTGACTTCCAAAGGAACAAAATTCGGAGGCAGATGCTCAAGCAAACTTGGCAGTCCGTCTTAGCGGTGAGGCTTTCAAATCTGAATTTTGCATTTATAAGGTTTCAATCTGCATACAGTCATCTGACCAACCAATTTAAAATTTGGAAAACTAATGAAAATAGCTTGAAAACTTTGAGTTTTATCGATAAGGACAAAATAAAGGGTAAAGTGAATAGTACCAGGTTTGACTTTTTAGTATAAAAATGTAGTTTTTCGTTAAAGTGAACAGTACAACGGGCTTTTTTTTTTAAAACTCCCTTTTAATTTATCATTATCTGTTTGGTATGTAGACGGTCAAGTCCAAGAGGAGGAGTTTGGGAAGTAGTTTAAAGCATGGTCTACTGCTGGGTATTTTCGCGTTGATATCAAACAGAAAGTTAATATGATCATTACGAATTTTGTTACTCCTTGTCCTGAAGTTGAGTGTTGATGCAGGTGACTGAGTTTTTCGAAGATTAGACCCTGATAAGTTCAGGATCTTTGGGCTTCCAGCTGTGTGTATGACGACCAGTGTGGCTTCGGTGGTGCTTTGCTACTATGTGGTTCATGGGGCATTAATTAGCAGCACAGGAATGATTTCAGCTGAGAAACCTACCCCTATTCCCCATCTGCCAACGTTTCTATCTTTCAAGATAGAGCCGGGGAGCGGCACCTGTGGTCATATAACTGGTGATGCAAAGGGGAGATTCAGTTTTGCAAACTCGCACCCCGCAAAGATGGATTTGGAAACCTCAGCATACAGAAAAGGTCAAGCCTTATGTGAAGTTCGATTCGCCGAACCAATTATCATCCTATCATTAAACAAAAGGAGATACAATGTGCTTTTCCCATCATTTATGCAACGAAATATTTGCTTGGAATCAATTTATTTGTTGTAATTGGATAAAGCTTTCAACCTCAGGTTTCTTCTAAAGCTATCCGACGTTATAAAATTCGGTGTTGTAAGCAGATACAATGTGATTTTCTACCATATTTATATGACCAATACTTGCATGTAGTCTTCTAATGTCCATCTCGATGCCTATATAAATGTTTGTAGATTCCAATTTGAGTACAAAGAGATGAACATGCGATCATCAAGTTAGACAAATAATATTTATGTATTATAAACGAAATTTTACGTTAAACTAATTCAAACCGCAAAGAAAAATGATTCATATTTGAAAACATTCAAAAAAGTATGTCCATTTTAGTCAATGTGGCTACGTCCTAGTATGCGAAAACGAACAAAATGAGTTAAATTTTGAAGCCCATAACTTGGAGACCAAGGAAGGCACGGCCCTAAAAATGATGCGATCCCTTTTTCTTTCTTCAGTTGAGTGATGGGAACTTTAACTCTTGAACGACAGTCGGTGCCGCCGCTAAAACCCCTCAAAAACCAGAGCCAAAGATGACGGCGGCAAGGCTGATCAGATTGCTACCGAAACTTACAAAAACAAGAGCTTCACTTTCTTCTCCGTCTCCTCCGTTTAAATGTCTATTTTCTTCCAAAACACCGTTTCCGCAGGACGTCGTTTCGAGCACTGCTGCCGACCTCGCTGACATGGGCGAAGACGAAGATGACGACGTGCCCATCTACTCTAACCCGACTGCTTCCGCGGCGGCCAAGATCATGCTACCCACTATCCTTCAGCCAGGCGTCGTGGTGTACGATGGGGTCTGCCATCTCTGCCATGGAGGTATTTCAGAAATCACATTTCCCCTTTCTCTTTTGTTTGTGCCTTTTGGAAAAAAAAAAAGGATACGAATTTCTAGGGTTTTCAATTTGATCCAAATGGGAAATTGGGTCTTGGTCTGAAATGTTGTTGCAAACAGGGGTGAAGTGGGTGATCAAAGCAGACAAGTACAGGAAGATCAAATTCTGCTGCGTCCAATCGGAGGCTGCCGAGCCTTACCTGAGATTGTGCGGTCTTGATCGAGAGGACGTTCTTCGTCGATTTTTGTTCGTCGAAGGCCTGGGGCTTTACCACCAAGGCTCTACTGGTTAGAATCTCTCGGCATTACCTTTTAGATTGTTGCAACCTTGTCGTAGTCCATCTTTTGAAATTTCATTTGACATGATTCTGCAGCTGCACTGAAAGTACTGTCCTACTTGCCTCTCCCTTACTCTGCTTTGAGTGCTTTCATGGTGATCCCGACTCCTCTGAGAGAGATGATCTATGATTACGTTGCCAAGCGGCGCTACGACATCGGTGGCAAGTCCGAAGATTGCTTGGTTTTGCAAGAGAAAGAGTTGCTGGAGCGTTTCATTGATAGGGAAGAGCTGATGGATCGAGCTCCCCCAGATTTGTAATTAGTTCTTATCAAGGTATTAAATATCCATAATATTCCGATATTTCCATCGAAATTTCCGTGTTTTTGGACTACCGATATTTCCGATGTCATCGATATTTCCATCGAAATTTCCGTGTTTTTTAAATTTCAATATTTAAAAAAACACCAAGAGGATTCAAACCCCTCCCATTTTACTCCTTCAACACCTTGACCACCATATCACTTATGTTTTTGTGAAAATATGCTAAAATATTTACATATTTTCTACACTCAAAATGTTTGCCAGCTCGCTATATAATCAACTTAAATCAATTAAATCTATCATGCAATGCATTTCCTTCCAATTTTTTGTGATGAACTAATAGATAATTGCTTAAATAAATATCTTGCAAAGTTTCAATAAAAATTTCCAAGTTTTTCTTATAATTTCCGTGGTTTTTATTCAATTTTTATCGATATCGATAATATTCCGATATTTCCATCGAAATTTCCGTGTTTTTGGACTACCGATATTTCCGATATCATCGATATTTAATACCTTGGTTCTTATGAATGTGTTACTTGGTTTCACTCAAGTGCTTTTGGAAGTGTCAAACTGAGTAGCATTGTCTTAAAATGATATATTACTCGTAATTTCACTTCGAATACTCTCATGGACGCTAATGTGGCTACCAAACTAATAACGCATTGTCCTTGTGGTGTCCGATCTATCCACAAACCAATGTCGACACGATAATATGGTTTCAATCAAGGGTTTCGTAATTTTTAAACCGAGTAGGCGCTTGAATTAAAAGGAAGAATTCACTCTTAATCTAATGTTCATTAGCAAAGCCCTTCAACAGTGGCATATGGTTCAATAGTCGCAGCAGAGCAGCCAGTTCAGGGTTTAGGACCAACTCCGTTCTCATAATTTCCAACATTGGTTCTCAAATAAAATCCGACATCCACTCAGAGCAAAATCCAAATGTTCAAACAATTTTGGAATAAACTTAGGTTCGTTTGAAAGTGCTTTTAGAGCAATTCCACCTCTAAAGACTTTGCGCCAGCACCCAGTCCATTTAATCCACTTAGTGAACAGTAATATACCCTAATAAACAGTAATAGGCAAATGCATCTCCATCTCGAAAAAAATAGTCTAGTCAATGTTATTAAAATATTTTTTTATTATAAAATTAAAAAAAAAAAAATTTTTTGTTGACCCGACCCGATCCAATCATCAAATCAACTATTCATCCTGCTTCCTTGTAGGGTTTGGTTTTCTTCAGGTTTCTCCTCCACCGCCAAGCCCTCTCCCAATCCAACCCCAATTCCTTCCCCTCTGGCCACAAAATCAATTGGGAATCCCACACCATATCGGCATCCTTGTTCTTCCCCCAAAAACCGGCACAAATTGTCGCCGTTTTGCATCAACTATGAATATAATCTCATCCCCTTCCGTCGTCTCCGCCGTCGTCATCTTTGAGATTGAGAATCTTTGAGTCCTCGGTCTCGGCTTGAATCCTTTGGCTCCAAACTACTGCATAGCCAATCATTCTCGCTAAGGCTCTCTCTTTCTCTCTCACGCCCCTCATTTTCGAGATTCTTCTTTCGGTCCCTTTTTTTTCTTTTTAATTTTTTTCCCCCTGTGATTTTTCCTACAAATTATGTAAATCTTGGGTTTTGAGTGTTGAGATTTGTTGTTGTTGTAGTTGCGTAAAAGAGGGCTTGTGTTTTCTTTGTTGGTATCAAATTGTGCGTTTTTGGGTTGTGGAAGAAATTGACACCTTGCCCTTGAGAGACAGAGGTAATGGGCACGCTCAGGCGGTCGTTTTCGTCTCACCGATTTGATGACCATGACGTCATGTAGGCTGGTCTCTAGCTCAGCACATTTTGGGTCAGTTTGTGGACTGGCTTGGGCTGGGTGTCAGCCCATCTGCTGGGCTGGAGTGGATTGATTAACCTCTAGCCTGGTTTTTTTACTAGGTGCTGGCACATTAGGCCTCTAGTGGAAGTGCTCTTAAAATAAATAAAAAATGGCTTGGATTCCAAAAGCACAAGTACTTTCTATGTGCTTCATTCAAGAAGCACTTCAAGTGCTTTTTTAAAATTTATTTGTGTTTTTTACTAAAAATTGATTCTAAAAATATTTTTACCAAAAACGCTTTCAATTGCGTTAAAAGCACTTTCAAACGGAACTTTAAAATACCATTACTCCAAACAGAGATGGAAAACTGAATAGAATCATTCCACATTACACTAGTCGCATTTTAAAAACAAACACTAGACTGTAATTTGTAGGGCACTTCGAAGTTAAAGTGCCCTTTAAAAAATAAGCGTATGCCGATATAAGCAGCACGCACACGGTATTCTTTAGTAAAAGGCGAAAGAATAGTTCGCTTTGTGCTCACTGCACGGCTCTATGATTGAAACAGTGAGCTGGAGAAGCATTATGTAATACGTCTTGGATGGTTGGTGTGCTTCTCCTAATCGATGTGGGACTCCATTGCAAATTGTTTTATTCTTTGTTTTATCTTTTCAGACCCTTTACCATGAGTTCGTCCAAGAGAGGAACTATTGGCGGTTGACAAATATAAACATGATTGTATACAACTGATGATACGAAAAATTAATCGTAACTAAGGTCTTTGCACGCCATTAAGTGAGAGTGGCTCAAGAATCAACCTGAAATCCGAGGCTAGAGTCGGGTTCCAGCCGGTCTTATGCTACCGCGCCCTCCGTTGCTTAACTGAGTTTATCCAAGATAGGCCGAAGTTTTCCAACAAGAACAACAGCGAGTGAATTCATTTGCGGAGAAAGATGATTTCGATTAAACTGGATTAAGCCTTTGGATTTACGAAAAACATTCTAAACAAATATGCGAATTTCAACACCGAATAATAGAAGACGACGGGACCATAAGGCAGAAGGAACAGCTTTTCATTGATAGACCTCAGGATCAGATTCACAGCATAATGTTACAACAAAAGCAACTAATACACTTCCAAATTTCCCTTGCCATCAGTTTTTCAAGCACAACAGATACCAAAACTGCTTGACCAACTCTATAACCTATCCTTAAACTAGCAAACTACAACGCAACAACCTTGCATAACACGAGCTTGAGCTTCCTGGTAACTTTCATCACCGCAGAGCAGCCAGTTCAACAGCGGCAAATGGTTCAACAGTCACAGCAGAGCAGCCAGTTCAGGGTTTAGGACCAAGTCCGATCTCATAATTTCCGACTTTCGGTACACACTCACCAAAAGCACTGTCAATATTTCAAAATAAGGCCTTAAAATCCAATTATTCTAAACGTAAATGGCAAACTGGATAGAATCATACTATATCACAGTAGTCGAATTTTAGAACCAAACACTGAATGTAATTTGTAGGGCACTTCAAATTTAAAGTACCCTCTAAAAATAAGCGTATGCCAATATTAGCGGTACGCACACGGTATTCTTTAGTAAAAGGCGAAAGAATAGTTCGCTTTGTGCTCACCACATGGCTCCATGGTTACAACCTTTAGCCAAAGAATCATTATGTATACATCTTCAATGGTACGTGCACTTCTCCCAATCGATGTGGGACTACGTCGCAAATTGTTTTATTCTTCGTTTTATCTTTTTAGGCCTTTTACCATAGTCAACCTGAATACGAGGCTAGATTCGGGTTCCAGCTGGACTTGTGCCACCGTACCCTCCATTGCTTGAGTTTGTCCAAGATAGGCCGAACTTTTGCAGCGAGAACACTGAAGATGTCCAGCCTGACCACTATATAAAACTACACCCATGCTCACAGAGCAAAACAAATCAGCGAGCAAATTCATTTGCGGAGAAGGATGATTCGATTAAACTGGATTAAGCCTTTGGATTTACGAAAAATCATTCAAAACAAATATGCGAAAACAGAATTGAAAATTTCAACACCGAATAACAAAGTAGAAGATGACGGGATGACAAGGCAGAAGGAACAACTTTTCATTGATAGACCTTGGGAATACACATTCACAGCATAATGTTACAACAAAAGCAACTAATACGCTTTCAAATTTCCCTTGCCATCAGTTTTACAAGCACAACAGATATCAAAACTGCTTGACCAACTCTATAACCTATCCTCAAACTAGCAAACTACAACGAAACAACCTTGCATAACACGAGCTTGAGCTTCCTGTTAACTTTCATCACTGCCAGTCCATTCGTTCCAGTCCTTGTCGACATGATTTTGCGCCCATTTGATTGCCGCACGAGCTGCTTGGGGGCCTCCAGGTAATCCCCGTTCATTTAGAGTATCGGCCATGTCAATGAACGGAACCACCAAGAGTGTCCCAGGACCACCATACTCGGTATGCAAGAAGGTACTAAATATCTGTTGACAAGAATCATCACAGGGAAAATAGTTCAGTGCCGATATACTCCAACAAATCAACAGGAATCTTACCCCTAGAGATTATATGAAGTATCAAAAATCCATACGCAGCAGAAGCGGCTTTGAAACATTTCCATAAGCCACCTAAGAAATGATTCACAACGCAGTTCTGTTATCTGTTATCCAGAACACGCAAATCCTGAATTTTTGTTTTGAATGAACTTTTCTTAAATCCACCTAGCCGCTATGTAACAGCGAAAAACGTGCTTGCCAATTGTGCGTAGTCTAAAAATGTCAATTGCACAGGGACACAATAGGGGGGGTTTGGTCCAACGTCTCGGATTTTAATAAGTTCATCAAACAGCGGCCAGAACATTAGTCTAATTTAATCGAAATAGCCAAGTTCAGGCCGAGCCACCCGAAAGACAACAATGTGATGTACATATTTTGGTAGCTACATCATGATGTAACATATTTTGGTTGCCATAACATAGACATTCAGCAATATAAAGAGTATAAAAAGATAGATTGATGCAAATTTAAATCGGAAAGCCGTTGAAGTACCTCAGTGCAGATGCCTACGATTTCTTCGACAGAGTCTTCATACATTTCTTTCTTGGAGAGCTTGTTCAGCAGATGGATCCTGAACTTTTCTGTCTCCTGCACCCAAAAAAAAAAAAAACCCCATAAATCGAATAAAAATCAAATCTTTATGAGAAAAAATGACTACTAATTCTTAAAATTAAAAAAAAAAAAAAAAGTAAAACTTACGGCATCAGCGAAATCAGGAATTGGGTCGGGAAATTTGTATTCGCCTGCTGCTCTGCATATCCGGTGCTTTTCTGACGACAAAAATGGCGAAGCAGAAGAAAAATGTATACTACTGGTTTTTGAAACCCTGACACTCGAAATCGAAGACGAAGAAGAGGAAAGGAAGGAAGGGGAAGAGTGAAGCTTAGGAGGAGGCAGTGATAGAAGCGGAGCAACAGTTGCCCAACTCATCTCTTTCCTTCTTCTCTTATCTAAAACCTCCTCTAAAACCTTATGCCGTTTATACTCGTGGAATTGTGGGATTTGGATTTCGAATTTGCAATTGAGCCCCTAGTCCCAAGGGGTTAATTTGGAAGAAACTTTTGACACCACGTGCTTTTACGTAAGTGGTGAGAAATTTTATTTTTTAAGTTATTTTTAACACACATATTCCACAAATTGTATAGTGGTGTACCACTTTGTGTGCCAGTCATACTGAAAATTCTATCTTAATTTGATCTTAACCATGTTCAAAATATAACTTTTTTTTGTTTGATCAAAATGTTCGAATTATAACTTTTAATCCTGAATTAAAAATTCATTAAATTTGTCGCCGAATTTGACAAAATGTGGAGCATTTATTTTTTTGTGTTTATTAGTTATGTAAGTTTTTGTGTTAATTTATATTTTTGTTTTGGGGCGTTTGGATTTTGTTGGTGCTAATGGTGAATCCGCTAATAAAAGCTTACGGAATGATGAGGTGCATGGTGATTAGTGACCCTGCCGGTGACGAGTTGAACATCATGCACTTTACTTGGACTTCTTTATCCTTTCAAACTAATTGCATCATGTTTTTATGTCGATCTCATGTACCATATTCGTCTGCCAATGAAGTAAATGTTTGATAAAAAGATAAATGTAAGCTACTCCGTCATAGAACCTAGTTGGATTTTTTCAATAACATGCGATTGATTTTTTTTTTTTTTTTTTTTTGAGACGTAACGCTCCGCATTTGGCTTTCCAAAATAAATAAGAGAAAACAAAAGAGCTACATGATTTACAAGGGATCCTATGTCGACAGGAATAAACAACTCATACAAAACATTTACACATTTCACAGATTTCTCTCCTGCGGTTCGAGCCAAGGAAACCCGAGGAAATCAAACACCTCCTTTTCTGTATCAAACTTCAAGCTTGCGCTAGCCCTCGCTCCCTGAAACGGAAATGATACAAGCAGACACTAAGCGAACCGTGAAAGAGATACAAAGTGTGGTCGAAAGATCCCAAAAACAACAGGCCTTTACCCGTTTACCGCCAGAAGAGCCCTGCGTGGCTGGAAACAGCCCTGTATCATCAAGCCGGAATCCCTTAGATTCGGCTAGTAATCTCAACCTGCATTCATAGATGGGATTTACAAACTTTTCGGCTTATCATATGTGCGAATAACAATCACCCTAATATGGCACATCAGAAAACAAGGATTCAAATGATAATTGTATACAAGTACTGCCCAACGGGTATGAGAGAAATGATATGGAGAATGTTCTCGAAAACATGGCGTCAATGAGTCCTGAACATTCTGTTTATAGAACTACGAGACCAACAAATCAAAAATGTTTCTTCTTCCCTCTAATTTGAGCTATGAGAAACTATGCTTAACATAGTGTAGAAGTCAATAAAGTAAACAAACCTCCGATTCAATACGTCATTCCCTGTCCAAGCTACTAGTCCAAACGCATATATTTCCCGTGGATAGACCTATAAAAGCAAAGCATGTAGTATAAAAACAATCACCCAAAGCAGGCCGTTATGCCCCCAAGAGGAGGGATATACTACAATAGTGTCAGTGTACGAATATGTGATTTGAGTGCCTGTTTTACCGTAAGGCGATGAAAATTTGGAGAAAAAATAACTGCTGCTAAATGTTTCTAGTAATAAACATGAAATAAATATCACCAACAAAAACCTTAAGATCTATGCGATGCCGCAGCTCTCGTCCAGGATATGTGCAAAGCCCGAAATATGTGTCGACGCCAGAATCAGTACCCTGCTCACGTTATTGAATAAAGAAGTTAATGCAAGCAATTATAAACCACGGAAAGTGCACTATAATAACATGGAATAATAAGAAACACGTTAGGGTTATGCAGACATTACATTGGCTATGCTTTCTGAAGTCAGATGATTCTATATTAAAACAACTAAGACACGTATAAATACTTTTTGCAGCATTTGACTTGACACAAACCAAATGCTTCTTACAGTTACCACCACTCAACTAGTAGGTGGAAACCTGAATTCAGTTTACAACCACGTGTCTGTAACACTGACCTATGTACATTGCAAAAGCCGTGAAAACAAACGCATAAACAGAGAAAAGAATCATGTTACCTCCTCACTATGGGTACTGAAAACCAAATCCTCCCTTAAGAACTTCATATCCTTTAAATGCTTTACATACTTTGGTAAAAAGCCTTTATGACTGAAAACACAGACCAAAGTACGTCAAACTTTCCAAAATTAAAACCACGAACTTGACTAATATAGTAAGAAAACGACTACATTATGATCTTAAGAAACATGCATATCAGTATTTCTTAGTGCAAAGAGAATAAAGGGATGAGAAATTATGGCTTTCATACCTCATTCCATCAAGATGCGTAATTACAACGTCCAGATCCCCACAAGAAGCTTTCCCACGTCTGTAAGAGCCTCCACATACAATGACCACCTACGTGTAGTACAAAAATTAAGGCCACAAACTAGAATGGAAGCCAATGCTGTAATTGTGTGCAAAACTAATGCTTTTAAGGAATGGGTCAACGGATGTTATATTGATCCACATAACAGTCGTAGCTAAATAAGGGATTACAAAAGCATAGATTCATTTGGCTCAATTAATTCCACAATATGGCAGCTGTTTAACACCAGCGTGAATATGCAAACTGAAGTTAAGTTATATGCAAACTGAAGTTAAGTTCATTCTCTCTATTACACCAGTTCTTTGTTGCCTCACATAGCAGTTAAATCAAACATAATTATGCTTACCCCAGGCAAAACTTCCTCTCCGGCTTTCTGTAGAAGGCGCTCCATCTCTTCAGCCTATTGAATATAAAAAGCACCAATTTTTGTAGGTAAAAAGAACTCAAGTCAGTATAGAAATCAGGAAACATCATTATAATTAGACCTCATGACGTGGGATCCTCTGTTTGATATCATCATAATATTTTAACCCCAACTTCTGTGATTTAGTTAATGAATCTTCATTCTTCAAATCATCTAATGTGCGGTATCCTTTCTCGTATAATTTCATTGCAGTAGCTGGACCAACACCCCAAATTTCCTCAAATAAGGCGACTGTTCGTACCTGCAATCCATTAACCGAAAGGAGAAACCAGAACCGTCAACACAATAACGAAATGAAGTTGTGGACTTAGAATTAGCTCAAATGTTGCGTTCCCCAATCAACCTCTGTTGATATAGATAAGATATAGCATCTCATTATCATATATACATGTATGTATATTACACACTTACACACCCATAAACCATAAGTGAAGTAGTGTATTTACAATTTATATGACATAAGAGTTCAGATTTCAAATTAGCAGCATAATACTGAAATCATAAATTTACTGAGGATCTTCCAACACCTTTTCATCTGTTTCAAAGTGCTCCAACTTGGATAACTTCCCAGTAGTCACGATCTCCTGAATCTGCAATCACAGATCAACAGCTTCTGTTATCTAGTGGACAAACTTAAAAAACTCACCATTCCACACAGAGAAGTAATCTGCATATTCTCAGAATAGGACGCTTGAGGTTGAAGACTTACTCTGTCACTTAGATTCAAAACTGATCACAATTTAAGCAACTGAAACAATTTCTCACCCTAACAATCCGTTTGTGATGGAAACATTAACCATATTTCAGAAGGCTCACGGCTTCACAAAAGACACCTAGTGACATGTACTTTGCACAAACGTATTCAAAGATTGAAGTTAAGCTAATATATCCTCCTCATACAAACCTATATCATGCACATTGACTTACATGATCTTGCATTGACTTTCCAATGTTGGGTAGGTCTTTAACTTGGTCCATACTTTGAATCTTGAAAGGTAGCTTCTCTATAACCGGTATAGCCTTGTAATAGCTAAATGATCTTCGGTCATCACCCAAGGCTTTAATTTCAACACATGAAACAACCACACAACATCAGAATCCTGAAAAACCAAAATGCAAAGCAAACAAATAGATGTTACATAAGCCCCACCTCTATATATATTGATAAGTTTTCCGAAAATCTCAGTTATGTTCCTATTTAAATCAGGTGGGCTGTAGGGCACGGTTGACTCCAGTGCTGCAACCTGATCCTCATTTGGGGCTTCGTGGGTTTTGGGTATTGAGGTCTGAACCGACTCATCAGCAGGAGAAGATGATCTTCTCTTTTTCGGTTTTGGTTTTTCGTCATCGCTCGAAACATAATCACTGGAAAACTTGTCTGCTTCCAATTTTAGAGGGTACAAATCCTCAGACACCAATTTTCCTGAGCTCAAGCTGTCCTCAAGCCACTGATAAACCAAAACACTCTGCAACCCGCCCAAAGTTTGGAACTTTGAAGATTAATTATACTGCCTTACACTTTTCAAAAGTACCCCATTGACAATTAATTACAAAGACTCGAAGAAAATCAAACGGTGAAAAATTACTCACTCCTTTGAAATTAGCCAATTTCTCACTGCCCACTCGTTCTAAGAGGGCTTTTGGGCTCACAGCAAGTATGTGAGTGACCTTTTTGGTTAAGTGTTCCTCAATGGAGGCCCCCATTTGGACCAATTTTTTATTCCAAATCTGAAATCTTACGTATCAATTTCTCAAAACATAAAGTAAGAAAAAAAAAACATGGGTTATGGAGTGGAGAGGCTGTGAGTTTCAGACCTGTAAACGCCGACTCTGAACGCCGTTTTCGACTAAGAAGACGACCATTCCAGCGAACATTCCCTGAGGATCGGACGGCGGACTTTGATTTCTGGTTGCCTTTGGCGCCATTACTTTGTCTTGGTCACGTTTATTCTGGCTGTTTCCAGGGCTTCCGCAACAAAAGCCGTCGGGAATTTTTACAGTTTTCACTTCTATGGGATTGGGTGCGGTCGTTATCTAAGAGCTTTAAGTGCAACCGCTATCCATAGCATATAATTCTGATCGTGGATGACACGTGTCTCGGAGAAGACACTTGGCAATCAAACACCATTTCTTCGTTTCTGATGGGTGGCAATCAGGTGAATTAAGCCAGGATGATGTTTTTCGTATTTGTGTCATTTTTTCCAATCATATTTGTTATCTTAATGAGTTGTGTTGTGTTAAACTTGTTATTTTAACAATTTCTTGACATGTGACCCAATAGACCTTATTCGTTAGCAGTTTGTAGTTTTGTGTCAGATTTACGAATCATTCAAGAAATTGGTATACATAATGTATAGATCTGGCAACAATATTTTATCGCGTTCTTTAATGAGTGATTTGATAACGATAAAAGACGTTAACAATTTATTCAACAACGACCATACTCGTTAACAGTTTACCCGATAAAGACCCCACTCTTTAACAAATTGACCCAAAACTCATTATATTTTGTGTCATTTAGCATCAGATTAAAAAACTAGGTAAGAAATTGCCAAGTTTAGTAATAATGTGTTAGTGAAACTCAAAAAGACTCAAGGGCAATATTAAGGAACAAAAATGTCCCTTCATTTGAGTACAAACACTAATATCCCTCACACTTCATTTCTTTCTATATAAACAGCTACAATTAAGTCACGTCAACATTTTGTATTGAATTTTTTTATATAAAAAGAAACAAAACTAAAATTGTGAGGGGAGGGATGAGAAGGAGACAAAAATAAGAGAGAAGAGAATCATACTCTACTTAGTTGATTAACAAATGATCCAACGGACCAAAATGCGTCGGTCACAAAACACGTCCACTATCACTGTCACCGTATCCCCCTCCGAAACCGCTCCCTCCATTTCCAGACCCAATCTTCACACCAGCGAAAGGGTTTATCCACATTCCTTAAACCCTAAATCCAAAACCCCCAAATGATACCCCGTCGCTCCGCCACAACAATGCTTCCTCTCTACAAACTCTCCGACTCTCCGCCCAAGCTCCTCTCCCAATTCCTGAACTCCTTCTCTCTTCCTTCCAATTCTTCGTCTTCGTTTCGGATCAACTTGCTCTTGGTCAGCCACCCCCGCTGGTTCGGAACCGCCACCACGGCCGCGTACTGGAAGGAGGGAGGAGATACATTTTTTCAATGAAGAAAGCATTTCGTGGCGTCCCTCGGCGTCTCCGATAAGGTTTCTTGAGCTCTCTACAACGCCGGCCTTGGCCAACCGTCTCTGGTTCAGGTGCAAAGTTCAGTCCTTTTCATATATTCTTTCATTTCTCAATATTTTCCATCTGAGCAATGAAAAATCGAACTGGGTTTTCAGATTATTGATCACAATTTGTGAAATTGCTTCAAAGTTTGAATTTTTTTTATTGATGCATTTGCGTTTTTGGGATTTTAGGCTGCTAGCATACCGTCTATACTTTCAGGGAAGGATGTTGTTGTTGCAGCTGAAACTGGTAGTGGTAAAACGCACAGCTTCCTTGTCCTCCTAATTGATAAGCTGTGTAATGAGCACCACAAGTTTGCTAATGTTGCTTCTTCTGATCAAGGAATGTCCCAACCCCGTAAGGTTTCTCTTGTTCTTTGTCCAAATGTGATACTTGCCAACCAAGTGGTTCGGATGGCCAACGGTCTTTGGGTGAAAATGGCGAACCACTTCTGAGTGTTGTATCTCTCTGTGGGAGACAGGTATTGATGTTCTTGTTATTCTGTCTTGGATATAGAATTCTGCACTTATATGGTGTTACTTGTATTTCTCGAAGGATGTGGTTCTCTCTCTTTTTTGGGTGTGCCTATTGAATGTTTGTCGTACAGTTCTCTCACAAATAAGAAACTTTGATGCAGGGATGGCCAGTTAATGAACCTGATATTATTGTTTCGACACCGGCCGCTCTTCTGAATAACATTGACCCAAAAAAATTTCGTCGCATGGATTTTACAAGGAGCGTAAAATATGTGGTATGTTTGTTTTCTCCATTCAAAATCATATATCTACGATTGCAAGCATATAGAAAAAGGAATCCCATGATTTATGGTCAATTTGGCATTGACAGGTATTTGATGAAGCGGATATGCTCCTCTATGGGCGCTACCAGAATAAGGTTATCCGTCTCATACACATGCTGCGGTTTGATGAAAAGCTATTGTCACGGTTAAGTGAAGAGAATCTATCAGAACCCAATTCATCGCATTTTGAAGATGAAGACGACCTTCAGACTGAAGACATATTTGAAGAAGAGGGAGATTCTGAGGGAGATTCCGAGGAAGATTGTAGCGTACATGAGGAGGTTGAGGCTGGGCGTGTAAAAAGTTCAGACTGGAGGAGACTGAGGGAGATTCCCAGGTGCGGCACCTTTTTTTAGCTACCAGTTACTGTTTATATCTCCTGTTGGAACTTTGTGTTTATTTAAAAAAAAAACCTAGTTGTCGTTTTGAAACTAGCTTTCCTATTTTTATGGTTCACAACTCTTATCAAATTGGTTTTGTTTTGAAGATAAAGGAAAAGACCTAGTCTTCCTCGACTAGGTGATCACTTCTAGATTTTTTGGCCTGATTGTTAGGCCACCAGTCTTTCAACTTCTTCAACGTTAAACTTTGGTTTTTTTGTATAAATATGAGGACCTCTCTTTAGTCGAGAGTAGAAACAAAAAAAGCTGAAAAAAAACCTAGCTAAAAACACCGAGTATTCTGAGCAAATAAGGTGAGTTTTTGGATCTTCCTCAGTGTAAGGAAGGTCTAGACAGAGGGATTCTGGGCTGTTTTATCCTGGGGACGACGTGGTGTCTTTCGAACTGCTTGCACACATTGGGCAGAGCCACGAAACGTCTTAAAGGAAGTGACTTTGTCCGCGACTCAACCCAAGACAGTTTTGTCATTTTTCATTCTTCGTTTCCTGGTAATACTGTTCTTGTTTTATTGTGCTGCGACTCTAACAATTTTAAGACGTTTGATTTCTGCAATGGAGAATGAAAACAACACCTTCACTAATGATCTGAACAAACCTATCAAGTTTGAAGGACTCCACTTCAAACGTTGGAGGCAAAAGATGTTTTCTTCTTAACCACCAAGAAACTTGCCACTCACTGCACATCTGAAATGCCATCACTTCCTGATCAACCCATTGCTGAACAATTCAAGTTGTTTCAATCCTGGACTGAAAATGACTTTCTCTGCAAGAATAATGTCTTGAATGGATTGTGTGATGACCTATATGATTATTACTTTTCTTGTAAGACAGCTAAATAACTATGGGACGCTTTTTAGAAGAAGTACGATAATGAAGAAGCAGGAGCATAGAAATTTGCAGTTAGCCGCTACATGAAGTTTCAAATGGTGGATGACAAGTCAGTGGAAGTGCAATCACACGAATTGCAGAAGATTGCTCATGAGATAATCACTGAGGTCATGAATCTGGATGAACAGTTCCAGGTTGCTGTGATCATGGACAAGCTCCCACCAAGTTGGAAGGAGTTCAAGAAGGACCTGAGGCACAAGACAAATAAATTCTCAATGGAAAGCCTAATCACACGCATTTGAATCGAGGAAGAAGCTAGAAAACAAGATATGAGGGAGGAAGTGCTGGTTGTTTCAAACAACAACAATCTCAAGAAGACTCATACGAGGGCTCATGCAGCAGTACTGCTCAAACCCACGGGTAAGAACATGAAGAATTCCCACAAGAATCGCAGCAACAACAAAAACCCTCCAAGTTTCCAACATCCTCAACGAGCTCAGAACAGGAAGATGCCCCCTTCACGAGATGAAGCTGTGGTACCTTTTGTGTGCTACAATTGTGACAAACCTGGGCACTTGGCTAGGAATTGTCGCAACAAACGTCGAGTTACTCCTTAAGCAAACCTGACTAAGGATCAACTCGTTGCCATGATATCAGAGGTCAACATAGTTGACGAATCCGAGGGTTGATGGGTGGACACTGGAGGTTCGCGCCATGTCTGTTATGATGTAGATTTTTCAAGTCCGATTATGAAGCTGAAGACAGGAAGGTTTTGTTGGGTGACTCACCCAACGAATGTTGCTGGAACTGGTGAAGTGTAGCTAAAATTCACCTCAGGGAAGACTATCATTTTGAAGGATGTTCTGCATGTTCCAGAAATAAGAAAGAACCTGGTCTCGGGCTATCTGATCAACAAGGCTGGATTTACTCAAACTTTTGGGGCTGATATGTATACTCTCACAAAGAATGGTGTTTTTGTGGGAAAGGGGTATGCCACTGATGGGATGTTCAAATTGAATGTTGATGCCATGAATAAAGTTGTTTCTTCTGCTTACATGTTGTGTTCATTTACTATTTGGCATGCAAGACTTTGTCACGTAAGCAAAAGGCTAGTAAAACAAATGAGTAGCTTAGGTTTATTATTAGAACTTTCACTTAATGATTTAGAGAAATGTGAGTTGTGCAGTCAAGCAAAGATAACTAAAGCTCCATATAGATCAGTTCTTAGAGAGACTGAATTACTAGACCTCATACATTTTGATATTTGTGAATTCGATGGTGTGGTAACTAGAAATGGAAAACGGTACTTCATAACTTTCATAGATGATCATTCAAACTACTGTTTTGTCTACCTAATGAAACATAAAAGCGAAGCACTAGACATGTTTAAATCTTTCCTAAGTGAAGTAGAAAACCAGTTTAACTGAAAAATAAAAAGGCTACGAAGTGATAGAGGACAAGAATATGAATCTGGAGCTTTCACTGAATTTTGGTAAGGAACTAGGAATTATACATGAAACCACTACTCTCTATTCCCTAGAAATGAACGGCAAAGCTGAGAGGAAAAATATGACACTTTATGAATTGACTGTAGTTGTTTTACTTAACTCTGGGAGTGCTTCATATTAGTGGAGTGAAATACTTTTGACTGTTTGTTATGTACTCAATAGGGTTCCTTCTTCGAAGACCAAAATTCCACCCTATGAAATCTGGAAAAATAAGAAACCAAATGTATCTTACTTCAGAACTCGGGGCTGTTTGGCCTATGTGAGAAAACCTGACCCTAAAAGATCAAAGCTAGCTAGTAGAGCTTTTGAATGTGTGTTCATTGGTTATGCATACAATAGCAAAGAATATAAGTTTTATGATTTGAAAAACCATGTTGTTATTGAATCCAATGATGCTGATTTCTTTGAAGATAAATTTCCTTTCAAGTTAAGAAATAGTGGGGGTTCTAGTTCTGTTAATATAGATGCATCTAGAGTTAATGAAAATGCTATAACTGATTCAGCCGAAATTGATCTCGAGCCAAGGAAAAGTATGAGAATCAAAGTAGCCAAGGACTTTGGTTTAGACTTTCATGCTTATACATTGGAAGAAGAGCCAAGAACTCTTCAAGAAGCCTTGACTTCGTTGGATGCAAACTTATGGCAAGAAGCCATAAATGATGAAATGGAGTCTCTTGAATCCAATAAGACTTGGCACATGGTTGATCTTCCTCCAGGGTGTAAGGTAATCGGTTGTAAATGGGTGCTAAAGAGAAAGCTGAACCTCGATGGTACAGTGGAGAAGTTTAAAGCCAGGTTAGTAGCTAAAAGTTTTAGACAAAGAGAGAATGTTGATTTCTTTGACACTTATTCGCCAGTCACCAGAATAACTTCAATTTGAGTTTTGTTTGCTTTAACTACCATTCATGATCTTGTTGTGCATCAAATGGACGTTAAAACTGTTTTCTTAAATGGGGACTTAGAAGAAGAGATATATATGGAACAACCTAAAGTTTTGTAATATCTAACCAAGAACATAAAGTATGTAAGTTAGACAAGTCTCTTTATGGTTTAAAACAGGCACCAAAGTAATGGCATGCTAAATTTGATGGGTTACTTATCTCTAAAGGTTTTAAAATTAATGAAAGTGATAAATGTATCTATTCAAGGTCTGAAAATAATTTGTGCACATTGATATGTCTATATGTTGATGATTTGTTGATATTTGCCAATTTGCATGTTGTGAATGATGTTAAGACTATGCTTTGTGATAACTTTGATATGAAAGACTTAAGTGATGCAAATGTAATCCTTGGGATTAAGGTTAGTAAGTCTATGAAAAGTTTATCTTTAGACCAATCTCATCACATAGAAAAGGTTCTAAAGAAGTACAACTACTTTGATTGTAAACCAGCATGCACTTCCTATGACTTTAGTGTGAAATTGTTCAAGAACACTGGCAACAGTGTTAGACAATCTGAGTATGCAAGTATTATTGGTAGCCTTCATTGTGCTACTGATTGCACTAGACCAGACATAGCCTATGTCGTGGGAGTGTTATGCAGATTTATAAGCAGTCCTAATGATGAGCATTGGCGGGCCGTTGAAAGGGTAATGAGATATCTCTAAAGGACTGTTAACCATGGTTTAAATTATGAGAAGTTTCCTGCTATCCTTGAAGGATATAGCGATGCTGATTGGAACACACTGTTAGAAGACTCCAAAGCCACGAGTGGCTACATCTTTAAGATAGTAGGAGCTGCACTGTCATGGAAGTCTAAGAAACAGACTATATTAGCTCAGTCTACAATGGAATTAGAAATGATTGCATTAGCAACTGCCAGTGAAGAGGCAGGGTAGCTTAGAGATTTACTCTCAGACACTCATTTATGGGAAAACCCTATACCAACGGTTCTCATTCATTGTGATTGCACTGCAGCTATTGCAAAGATTGAGAATCGATATTATAATGGTAAGAAAAGTCAAATACGTAAAAACATAGCACAATTAGAGGGTTTCTCTCTAATGGAGCTGTTGCAGTGGATCATGTAAGGTCTGAGGATAACATTGCTGATCCTTTGACGAAAGGATTAGCTCGTGAGAAAGTTTGGAAAACCTGCAAAGGAATGGGATTCCCTTGGATAGTTGAGTTAACCTAACCAATGGACTGGAGATCCCAAGAAATTGGTTCAAAAGGTTGTTACAAGTCATGAAGTGATGTGGAATCATGCTATGATACTGGGTAATGTCATTTTAATTATTTACAGAAGCATGACATTCTATGGCGATTGAAAGGATGAGTATATGATACTCTTAATGAGAACTATACTGTTTTTGAGTGGGACATCTAGCTGTAGGAATGTCCTTGATAGTTTCACCTATGTGATGATGAAGGTGAGGCCGCCAACTAGGAAGTTTAGGGGCAAACTTTTTAGCATTGTCACTAAACATGGATACAAGCACAAGGCTGAAATGTGTTGGCTTCGAACTTCACCCTAGAAGAGTTGTGTGTGCT
Organism: Crataegus laevigata; assembly: GCA_963580275.1. Classification (NCBI taxonomy): domain Eukaryota; kingdom Viridiplantae; phylum Streptophyta; class Magnoliopsida; order Rosales; family Rosaceae; genus Crataegus; species Crataegus laevigata. The sequence continues at coordinate 6,229,170 of OY756948.1, read as the reverse complement.
TTGTCATAGAGGTAGAATTCAAAACCAAGTGTTACTCTTGTTGTTCTAAGGCAAGTGCTTTGTCATCAGAGGTAGAATTCAAAACCAAGTGTTACTCTTGTTGTTCTAAGGCAATGACACTATGTACTGGTTCGGGTTGATTAACACCTGTGCTTAAGCACAACTCTATAACTTGATTGCTCAATGAACAAGTTTAGTTTTTAATTGAACAAGTGGGGGATTGTTGGAACTTTGTGTTTGTTTAAAAAAAAACCTAGTTGTCGTTTTGAAACTAGCTTTCCTATTTTTATGGTTCACAACTCTTATCAAACTGATTTTGTTTTGAAGATAATGGAAAAGACCTAGTCTTTCTCGACTAGGTGATCACTTCCAGTTTTTTTGGCCTGATTTTTAGGCCACCAGTCTCTCAACGTCTTCAACATTAAACTTTGGTTTTCTGTATAAATATGGACCTCTCTTTAGTCGAGAGTAGAAACAAAAAAAGCTGAAAAAAAACGTAGCTAAAAACACTGAGTATTCTGAACAAATAAAGGGTGAGTTTTCGGATCTTCCTTAGTGCAAGGAAGGTCTAGACACAGGGATTCTGGGCTGTTTTATCCTGGGGACGACATGGTGTCTTTCGAACTGCTTGCATACATTGGGCAGAGCCGCGAAACGTCTTAAAAAGAGCGACTTTGTCCGCGACTCAACCCAAAGACAGTTTTGTCATTTTTCATTATTCGTTTCCTGGTAATACTGTTCTTGTTTTATTGTGCAGCAACTCTAACATCTCCTTTGCCTCCTCCCTAGTTAACATATGTGTTCTGCTCATTTTACAGCATTCTTTGGGTTTTGTTTGGAGTCGAGGTTGTTAGTAGTAGGTGTTTTAACATTGATGTGTTGTGAGTGTTTTTAATTTGTTGCTTCTGATATATTTCAGGTTAAGGCAAAGGTGGATTGAAGTTACTTTTGATACTCAGGTGGATGAACTTATAAAGGCTGTGAAATATGGAATTGAGACGAGATCAGCTTCTGGTCAGTGCCGAACAATGGTGTTTACAAATACTGTTGAGGCTGTGGAATCGGTAGCAAAGATATTGAAGAGAGCTGGAATTGAATGTTACCAATACCATAAAGATTGCTCCTTGGAAGACCGTGCAAAGACATTGGTTGATTTTCAAGAGAAAGGTGGTATTTTTGTATGCACTGATTCTGCTGCACGTGGTGTTGACATTCCAAATGTATCACACGTTATCCAGGTGTCTCAGTTTTTTATACTGTTTCAAGTTTTCATCGGGTATTTATTAGCATGAACTGAGCTAACTCTTGGCATCATTTACTCATTTCAGGCGGATTTTGCTACTTCTGCTGTGGACTTTATACACAGGGTTGGTCGCACAGCCAGAGCTGGTCAGTATGGACTTGTGACTAGCATGTATAGAGAATCTAACCGTGACCTGGTTGCTGCAGTTTGTCAGGCAGGGGAACTTGATCTGCCTGTGGTAATTATAAAACTCTCAATTTGAAACAAGATATTCTTAATTGTGATTCAACAGTTTTTCTTCCTCCTAGTCCTCGGTTTTCGATAATGATTGCATATTGTTATGTTTCTACTGCTCTGATTGACGATGGAGTCTTTTTGGTACATCTTGGTAATGACTAGTTTGCCATCCTATTGTTTGTAGGAGATGGCATTTAGCAGGAAAAGAAACTTCCGAAATAAGCTCAAGAAAAAAGGTAAATTTCTGACCTCTTTTTCCCAGAAAGCTCATATCTTCAACTGTCTAAAATTCAAAAAACTCGAGATAAAAATTGAGTGTTTATGCTGAAATACTGCAGTGTACTAGAAGTTCATTAGAATTTTGGTTCACTTGCATCTATGATTTGGTTATGATTGGAAACAGATTGGTTATTACATATGGGGCTTGATTCTATCATTCTTGTTTTTACAGCTGCTTTGCGAAGAATCAAGGATTCATCAGCTAATGAGGAGAGCGTTCTCGCTTAAGACAGGCAAGGTTAGTAGAACAGAACTTGCATCTTAAATAACTTCATTCTAATTTGAGTACATATTTGTTATGATATAAGGGATGTGACTGATTATCATTTTTATACTTGTAGCATGTCTGCTGAAAAATCACTCGTAGATGTTGATGAGGATGTTATAGCATAAGAAAGCTAGGTTGTGAGGAAACTGATGTAAAAAGAAGCACACGCAATTCATATTCATAGATTTTAAACTTTTTACAACAATGATATTGACGAGTGAATCTCATGATCCATAAGAAATAAGCTCGGAAGAGGCATAAACTAGTTTAATCTGTCCCGTTCATAAACTCTTTTGCCTCTCCGTTCTTATTAGCAAGCCTCAGATGCTCTACAAAATCACCAATGCTCTTGTTAGAGCTCCCCCCTTCACTAAATTCTTTCTTAGCCATCTCCCTCCATTTACTCGAATTCTTCTTAATGTCTTTGCTTCTCTCTCCCTCCATTACTTCCTTCAAGCACCCGACAAACTCTTCCTTCCTCACGACCCCCTCCTTGTCTTCCTTAGCTCTCACTCCAACCTCCCATATCTCCTCCACAAACTTAGCATTAGTCAGCTGATCTGCCAACTGCGGTACAGCCACCATCGGCACCCCAAGGCTGAGCCCTTCAAGTATCGAATTCCAACCGCAATGAGTCACAAAGCACCCAACTGCTTCATGTGCCAGCGCTTCTAGCTGGTTGCACCATGTCACAAACATACCCTGGTCCTTTGCCGAGTCGATAATTCCATCGCACAGCTTACTGCGTTCTGATTCTCTTATCACCCACAGGAAATGCAGTCCGCTTTCTTTCAATCCCAGTGCCAACTCCTCCATCTGCTTCGCGCTCAAAGACACCATGCTTCCGAAGGAAACATACACGACCGATTTGGGTGGCTTATCTTCCAACCATTTGGCGCATTCTTCGCCGAGAGGCTTCCACAGGCTTGCTCCATATCCTCTATCCCCCTTAATCTTCCCATCCAAATACGCTGAAGGCACCATGGGGCCAATCAACTTCACAGGCCAGAGCTCTGATATTCCTCGCGCAGCCTTTCATTGTTTTAACATAAAATCAATACTTGCACGCAATGTTGATAGCATGGCAAGAAAACATGCGTATGTTTTCCGTTAACAATAAAACGATAAAATTTGGCAGTATGATAATATAACATGATCGTTTGACAAGAAACATAAGTTAAATTATCCAGTGTTTGTGTACCTCGCCTTCGAGTGCTTCGAAGGTGTTTGCGAAGATCCAATCAGCCTGGTCCAAGTTAGGATACTGATTCAGCTTCATCTTCAAGTAAGCCGGGTGACTATCTGGCTTCTTAAGAAAGCTAGGCAGGTCAGGTAAGTTGAGCGGAGGCAGGCCAGGAACCAACAAGGGCATGTCCTCGAGCTTACACGGCAGTGAAATTAAACCGCGATGAATGTGCGAAAAAATGACGCACACAGTCGCCGAGTTGGTAAAGAATGAGGCTCCATAGACGCCGTGTTTCTTGGCCACGTCAAGGGCCCACGGAAAAAACGAATCGTACACAATACAGTTCACAGGGAAATCTGAGCTTTCATATTTTTGGACGACCTGCGATAGGGTTCTTGAGCCGTTGGTTTTGAATGACTGAAGGAAAGTGTCCGCGCCTGCGGCTTGAGCAAAGCCGGCCTCGTCGAACCCATCTGAGATGGGCTCGACGCCAACGTTTTGGACACGAATGGAGTTGAGAGTGTAAGTGGTGGTTGCCAACGTGGCCTTGACGCCTTTGGAGGCAAGGCGTTTTGCAAACTGGAGGAGAGGGTTGATGTGGCCTTGGCATGGATATGGAAGCACCACAACATGAACCCTCCTCTCCATTTCTCCTCAGCTTTTTCTTGCGTCCAACACTTTCGTCACTATTTGTAGGCAAGAAAATGAGGGGAAGATAAGCATTCAGATTATGTCAGGTTGAGAACGGAAGTTTGTGTGGTCAGTATTAAGGACTTGGACTGTTTGGCCTCCCACTTTAATTTTCTCTCTTTTGCCCGCCCTTGTTTTGCGACAGCGATGGACACGTGGAAACTTACTTGTCTGATAGTATCCAGTTGAGATCGAAAAGTCGTTGGAGTACCATACTCTTCATTAAATGTAGGACATAATTGTGTGTAATAAATCCCCCCTTCAACCCCCGCCGTGGAGCGTAGGGGTGGGCATAAAAACCACCGAATCGGAAAACCGAATCGAACTGGGACAAAAAAATCGTAAAAAACCGCATTGATTAAAAAAGTCAAAATCAGAACAAAAATCGAACCGAACCATTTTAAACGGTTCCGATTCCGGTTTGGAAATATTAAGAACCGGAAGAACCGAACCGTTTTTAATATAAATTATTGTATTATTATTATTTTTATATAAATAAGACATTTTTTCAAGAAGATCATGTGCATAAGCCCAATATTTTTCTTCACTTCTGTTCCCCTCATTTGTTGTTTTATCACTTTTCTCCCCCTCCATTATTTTTCTCCATTATTTTCTAGTATGTTATGCATTATGTGCACTTTAGTTTTAGTTTAAGATCTACACTTTGGTCTTGATATGAACATTTTTATCTTTTAATTTATATTTATATGCACACTTACTATCAACCGGTCAAAAATCTTGTAGATCTAGTAGTGAAAATTCAAATTTGCTTGAATTTGTGGTTGAAATATGTGTTTGGTATTATAAGTAGAAAAATTAGAAGAAAAAATATATATATATATATATATAATTTTGGTTAGAACTGCAAACCGGCATGAACCAAACCGGAATCGTTATGAACCGAACCGTATGGTTTTAATAAAAATTTTAGCGGAACTGGACCAAACCGAACCGTTGAAATTTTTTAATTTCGGTTTCATTTTAAAGTGAAACCAGACCGAACCAAACTGTGCCCACTCCTAATAGAGCGTGGTTGGGCGCAATCAATCACCGAAAAAGATTCCCCCCCCCCCCCCCCCAACCCAACATTAGGACAAACAAAGCAACCACCACAAAAATAAATCGAATAATTCAAAAGAAAATTTGCAACCAGAAACTGATTACAAAGATTAGTGTTTCGCCCGACACTCTCACAGAGGAGAGAAACAACACTCACAACGGAGGTCTCTCACAACAGCGGAGAGAATTTTTCCAGATTCTTTGCCTTTGTTTGATTTCTGCACGAGTGCATGCATACTTAGGAATGGTAAAAGCCTTCTGTTTGCTCCTTCCACCTCCGCCTACAATAGACACAAAAAAGTAACTAATAACTGGTAAGAAATAGTTACAGAAATTCAGAAAAAGAACCCAAAGAAAGAAAAAAACGAAAGCAGTCGTGACTACTACTGACTAGTGGGTGGCGAGTAATTATTTAATCTGCGTTTCATGGTCTTCAATGGTAGAATGTTGGGATGAAACTACCCCAATGCAGAATAGCAAAACCGCAACAACAAGAAGCAGGCGCGACCCCATTTTCGGTGGCAATATGTATTTATTTTTTAACAGTTTACTCTCAGTACTCAAAACTAGTGTTTCTGAAAGCTACTTGAACTATACGAAGACAGAGAGCTGCCCCTTACTACTTGTTTATATAATCGTTTTTGTCTTAGTTAAGTTACCTAGTTGCCCATGTCACTTGTACCGTATTTGTTGCATGCGCCCATGTCTTGTTCTGCACGTCTTGAACTAAGTTCGGCGCTGTATCGGTGTCTGAACCATGACAGCCGGAACACGCATCTTGGCAGTACACAGTAGGCGACAAAAATATTCGTCCAAATTTCCAATTTGCCAGTGGAAAAACAACACACCATTTTAATTCCACTTCAGTTCTTTGGCATACGCGGCACGCAGCTAGCTTCTTGCTTGATGAATCACTTGCATGCAAAAAGTTTGGGTACTTTTCTTCACTTGTAAGTGACAAGTTTGAAGTTTAAATTTTGTAAACGGCGAGTTAGATCACAATTTATTAATCCCCTCTTAATTCAAATGTATAATCTCAGAAAGTGTTATTTTCGTCTTAATTCTTTATCAGTTTATTCAGTAACTGATCACTTTCGATCAAAACAAGGGTAAAAGGGAAATGCTGGAACGCCCATTCCATTTCCATGAGCAGTGAGCACCAAGACGCATAGGATGGGATAAGGACATGGTTTAGCCATGGCGAGTGAGGGAAGTTCTGTGCATGCGTGAATAAATGAGTCGGTTGGAAAGTGTGCTGAAGAAGCCAAGCTACTGAATAATAACATTGGTACTAATCTCATCTCGTATTCAGCATACGACACCTCAATTCCAGTTGGATGGATTGATATCAAGAAAATGGGGCGTCCCTTTCTTTGTCCTCGTTACACGCATGGGAGAAATATTGATACATGGAATAAATTTTGACAGTATCTCAAGTCAATATGACTTCAGACTGAAGACATATATGAAGAAGAGGGAGATTCTGAGGAAGATGGTGGCGTACATGAGGAGGTTGAGGCTCGGCGTGTAAAAAGTTCAGACTGGAAGGAGAGTGAGAAAAGTTTATAAGCAAAGAAAGAGTACATTTTTGTTGCAGCCACTCTACCAGCAAATTAATGGAAAGAGAACTGCCGAAGCAGTGTTGAAGAAGATGTTTCCAGAGGCCGATTGGGTTAGCGGTAACTACCTCCATTGCCACAACCCCAGGTGCGACACCTTTTTTAGCTACCAGTTGCGGTTTATAATCTCCTTTGCCTCCTCCCTAGTTAACGTGTTCTGCTCATTTTACAGCATTTTTTGGGTTTTGTTTGGAGTCAATGTTGTTAGCAGTAGATGCTTTAACATTGATGTGTTTCTGAGTGTTTTTAATTTGTTGCTTCCGATATATTTCATATTAAAGCAAAGGTGGATTGAAGTTACTTTTGATACTCAGGTGGACGAACTTCTAAAGGCTGTGAAACATGGAATTGAGACGAGATCAGCTTCTGGTCAGTGCCGAACAATGGTGTTTGCAAATACTGTTGAGGCTGTGGAATCGGTAGCAAAGATATTGAAGAGAGCTGGAATTGAATGTTACCAATACCATAAAGATTGCTCCTTGGAAGACCGTGCAAAGACATTGGTTGATTGCCAAGAGCAAGGTGGCTTTTTTTATGCACTGATTCTGCCTCACATGGCGTTGACATTCCAAATATACCACACGTTGTCCAGGTGTGTCTTGAGTTTTTGATACTGTTTCAAGTATGATAAAGTTTGTGTTTTTGGTTGTGTTTTAGTATTTTGTTGAACCGGTTTTCTTGGGATTGAGAGAGAGTTGAAATGATTTTTGGAGTGTGTTTTGATTTCAAAGGTTGTGCTATGGAATTGCAGCAGCCATACTTCATTAATAGATAGGAAAGTGTAAGGGTATGGCATACTTCCATCACCCATACTTGAGTACAAAGGAGTTGGTAATTAGACAATTTTTAACACTAAGACACTTTACTTTTCCAGATCAAATCCTAGCCCTTCATTGGATTTAAGTGATCTAATCTGGAGTGTACATTTATCACTCCCATGTTTAAACAAAAAACTAGCCGTTAAAGGCTTTCTCTTCATTTCTTCCTTTGGGCGCCGACCCTTCATCTTCTTTCCTTCTTCGATGCAGACAGCACCCTTAGGTTAGGGTTCTTTGCTGCCTTCAGTGCCTCGACTCCAGAAGCTGGTTAGCTTCCAACACTCTCTTCTAAACTGCTTCTTGGAGTCATCCCAAGCAAACCCCTCAGGTAATTGAATCTATCATTCGGTAATGCTTTAGTGAATATATCTGCGATCTGATCTTCTGTGCTGTAATAGATTAGCTTGATTGTGCTGTTCTGCAATGCTTCTCTGATGAAATGATATCTTCTCTTGATGTGTTTTGTTCTCTGATGAAATACTGGGTTTTTGGTCATGGAAATTGTAGAGGTGTTGTCACACAAAAGTGGTGTGCCTTCAACCTACAATTCGCCAAAGTCTTTAAGTATGAACCTTAGCCAAATAGCTTGAGCTGTGGCTTCTGATGCGCTCACATACTCTGCCTCGGCTGTGGACAGTGCAACACTTTGTTGCTTCACAGAGGCCCAAGAAAATACCCCTGATCCGAAGGTGAAAGCATAGCCTGATGTGCTTCTGCTATCATCTTCATTGCCACCCCAGTCACTGTCACAGAATCCAATTAGGATAGATGACTTCCCCATCTCATATTTGATCTCATAATCTAGGCTTCCTTGTACATATCTTAGCACTCTCTTAGCTGTGCCCATATGTATCTTGCTAGGATTCTGCATAAACCTAGACAGTAGGCTTGCTGAGAACATAAGGTCTGGCCTTGTTGCAGTTAGGTACAATAAACTGCCAACAATGCTTTTGTAGAGACTTGTATCTGCAGATTCACTTCCATCATCTTTCTTGAGCTTCTCATTTGCAATTAGAGGAATAGATACCAGTTTGCATCCTTTTAGTCCAAACTTCTCAAGCAAGGTTTCAGCATACTTCCTTTGGTGAATGAAAATGCTACTTGTTCCTTGAACTACCCCAATGCCAAGAAAATGATGCAAGAGGCCGAGATCAGTCATTTCATACCTCTTCATCATTTCTCCTTCGAACTCTTCAATCATTTCAGCATCATTTCCAGTGTAGACAACATCATCCACATAGATTGAGACAATGAGTGTCTTGTTGTTGTTTTCTGTATTGGTGTAAAGTGTAGCTTCACTAGGACTTTTCTGAAATCCTTTTTCAGTGAAATATAAATCAATTTCACTGTACCAAGCTCTTAAAGCTTGTTTTAGGCCATAAAGGGCCTTCCTCAGCTTGTACACCTTCTTTAGAGACTCTTGACTTGTGAACCCTTGAGGTTGTTCCACAAACACTTCCTCTTCTAGCACTCCATTTAGAAATGCAGATTTGACATCTAGTTGATGCAGTTTTCAACCCTTCTTGGCTGCTAAGGCTATCAAGGTCCTTGTGGTGTCTAACCTTGCTACTGGAGCAAAGGTTTCATTGAAGTCTACACCTGGCTTCTGTGAGTAACCTTTGGCCACCAATCTGGCCTTGTTCTTTTGCACAGAACCATATAGGTTGAGCTTTACTTTATACACCCATTTCACTCCAATCATTGGCTTGTCACTTGGTCAATTTACAAGTTTCCAAGTGTTATTCTTCTCTATCATTTCAAGCTCTACTTTCATTGCTTTCTTCCAAGCTTTGTCTTTCTCAGCTTCTTCATATGTTTCTGGTTCTACTACACAGTAATTACATGTAGCATATATCTCATCCAGATTCCTCAATCTCACTAGAGTTGAACTTAGAGTTGATTGCTGTGATTGACTTGATTGTGGACTTGTGGTGGCTTGTTGTGGAGTCCCTTGTATGTCACCATTTTCCATACTTTCTTCTTAAACTAAGGTCTCAGTAGGCTTCCTTGTTTGCCTTTTGTTGAGATCAAGTTGTAGAGAGACACTATCATTTTCCTCTACTTTTGTTTCCCAGTTCCACATTGAATCTTCATCAAAGATGACATCCCTAGATAGAATTATCTTCTGTGTTGACACATTATAGACTCTGTACCCTTTCTCACTGATACCATAGCCTACAAACACACCCTTGTTGCTTGACTTTTCCAACTTATGCCTTAGTTGGTGAGGGGTGAGAGTGTAGCACCCTGAGCCAAACACTCTCAGATGCTTCATAGAAGGCTTCTTTCCACTGAACACTTCAAATGGAGTCTTCTTCTCCAATGCTTTAGTAGGGCACCTATTCAATAGGTACACTGAGGTGTTCACAACTTCACCCCAAAATATATAGGGCATGTTCTTCTCATGCATCATAGACTTAGCCATTTCGACTATAGTCCTATTCTTTCTTTCTGCAATGCCATTTTGTTGTGGTGAATATGCCACAGTGAGTTGCTTCTCCAAACCCACATGTTCACAGAATGCATTGAATTCATGTGAGGTGTACTCACCTCCCCTATCACTTCTCGGTCCTTTGATTTGGTATCCACTTTGCAATTCCACCATTGCCTTGAACTTCTTGAATATTATGAATACCTCATATTTGAACCTTATGAAGTATACCCAACACATCCGTGAGTAGTCATCAATGAAGGTTAGGAAATACCTGTTTCCACTGATTGTTGTTGTTTTCATTGGTCCACACACATCTGTGTGAATCAATTCTAGTGGTTTTGTTGCCCTCCAAGCCTTTCCAGCTTCAAATGAATCTCTGTGATGCTTGCCAAAGACACACCCTTCACATGTTTCATTGCATTGATCCATCTTTAGTATACCTTGCACCATTTCATACTTTTGCAGATTTTGTAAGCTTGTCATGTTTAAATGACCAAACCTCTTGTGCCATAGCTTCATAGAACCTGTCACACTTGCTTTCCTTGCCACTTCTTCTAAGTACTTCAGCACAAGTAGAAAACTTATGTTTTTCACTTCCACTTTGGTCACCAAATTTGATAGGGATCTGTCATCATAGATTTCAACCACAGTTCCCCCAAAAAGTAGGAAATAACTATGCTTCATCCTTTCACCCACACTAAGTAGATTCTTATCCAATCCAGGCACTAGTATCACCTCCCTTATGCATCTTCTTCCTTTATTGGTGTTGATAACCAGAGTTCCTCTTCCAGTGGCTTTGACAATGTTTCCATCTCCCATTTTCACTTTTCCAGTGAAATTTATATCAATGTCAATGAGTAGTGATTCATGTGCAGTCACGTGGTTGTTACAGGCACTATCAATGTACCACACTTCATTATTTTTCTCCACTTTGGCACTGAAAGCACAGAACACATTTGCTTCTTCTTCCACTCCTTTTGCACAGTTCACTTGCTGCACATTCTTTGATCTGCAGTCTTTCATGATGTGTCCAAACCTGTTGCATTTATGGCATCTAGGCTTGTCTTTGAACCAACACTCTCCAAGATGAAATTTGTTACAATGTTTGCACTGTTGTTTGGTTCTTGGACCTGTATTAGTGTTGCTGCCTTGGTTAGGTCTAGAGTTGTGATACCATTTTCCTTACCATTTCTTATTCTTGCCCTTCCACTGTGGTTTATGATTGCTTTCACTAGCTTGACTACCAGATCCAACATTGAGTGATTGAAAAGCCTTCTCAGGTGCAAAATCTGCATGCCTTTCAAGCCTTTGATCAAAAGCTCTTAAGGATGCCATCACATCTTGCACACTGAGAGTTTCAGTGTCTTTGGTTTCTTCAATAACACTCACTATTGAATCATAAGGTTTAGTCAAGCTAATCAACAAATTCTAGACAATTCTCTCATTTGGCAGGTCTTCACCATATGTTTTCATCTTGTTTACAACATCAAACAATCTAGTAAAGTAGTCTTTTAACAACTCATTTTCCCTCATTCTTGTATACTCAAAATCTCTTCTAAGGGACTGAAGTTTTACCTTTCTAACTTTAGTGTCTCCTCTGTACTCTTGTTGTAAACTTCCCAAGCTCCCTTTGCAGTCTCTTCATTTGCAATCCTTGGGAAAATGGTGTCTGAGACAACACCTTGAATGATTCCAAGTGCTCTAGCATCTTCCATCCGATTCTCCTATAGTGTCTTGAGTTGTGTTTCTGTGAGATCCTCCTCTAAGGCATCAATCTCCATTTCAGGTAGTTCATACCCGTGTTGAACCATATCCCATATATCATAGGATTTGAAGATGGTTGTCATTCTTATTCTCCAAAAATCATAAATTTCTCCATCAAAGATTGGAGCTTTTAGCTCACTGCTGCTGTTTGCTCCCTTTATTTTCAGAATTGTTTGTTGGTTGTTGTAGTTGAGGACACTTCGTTGGTGCTCCCAGAGGTTTTAGCTTGCACAGATTACGACCAGAAATTTTCCAGATCATAAACTAGGCTCTGAGGCTATGATAAAGTTTGTGTTTTTTGTTGTGTTTTGGTATTTTGTTGAACTGGTTTTCTTAGGATTGAGAGAGAGTTAAAATGATTTTTGGAGTGTGTTTTGATTTCAAAGGTTGTGCTCTGAAATTGCAGCAGCCATACTTCATTAATAGATAGGAAAGTGTAAGGGTATGGCACATTTCCATCACCCATACTTGAGTACAAAGGAGTTGGTAATTAGACAATTTTTAACACTAAGACACTTTACTTTTCTAGATCAAATCCTAGCCCTTCATTGGATTTAAGTGATCTAATCTGGAGTGTACATTTGTCACTCCCATGTTTAAACAAAAAACTAGCCGTTGATGGCTTTCTCTTCATTTCTTCCTTTGGGCGCCGACCCTTCATCTTATTTCCTTCTTCGATGCCTTCAGCGCCTCGACTCTAGAAGCTGGTTAGCTTCCAACAAAGTATTCATCGGGTATTTATTATGATGAACATAGCTAACTCTTAGCATCAGTTACTCATTTCAGGCGGATTTTGCTACTTTTGCTGTGGACTTTATACACAGGGTTAGTCGCACAGCCAGAGCTGGTCAGTATGGACTTGTAACTAGCATGTATATGGGATCTAACCATGACCTGGTTGCTGCAGTTCGTCAGGCAGGGAACTTGATCTGCCTGTGGTAATTATAAAACTCTCAATTTGAAACAAGATATTCTTAATTATGATTCAACAGTTTTTCTTCCTCCTAGTTCTCGGTTTTAGATAATGAATTGCATATGGTTATGTTTCTACTGCTCTGATTGACGACGGAGTCTTTTTGGTACATCTTGGTAATGACTAGTTTGCTACCATATTATTTGTAGGAGATGGCATTTAGCAGAAAAAGAAGCTTCTGAAATAAGCTCAAGAAAAAAGGTAAGGGCTTGTTTGGTATTCTATTTGAATTTTTTTTATCATTTCTCAAAACATTTCTTGAAAACAATTTTTTTTAAGACTCAAAAACTTGATTGATTTGCGATTTAAATTTTTTAAATCTTACGACTTAAAATAAACAAATAGATCTAAAAATAGGGGGTCACAGGAGAGGGAGAAAGAGGAGAAAGGAGGAAAGAAAGTCAAAGATAATTGAAGGAAAGAGAAAGAAGACAGGGTTGGACGAGATAGAAAGGGAGAGAAGTGAGAAAAAGAGCTGAGAGAATGAAGAGAGCAGATTGGAGGAGAGACAAAAAAGATAAAAAAAAAAAAAAAGAGGAGAGAGAAAGAAGAGGAGAGAGAGAGAGAGAGAGAGAGAGAGAGAGAGAGAGAGATTTGGAGTGAGATGGGAGGAGGGAGAGAAGAGAAAGTAGTGAATTTAAGTTTAAAAAACTCTAAAAACTCACTTTTTATGTTTTTAGATAATAGATTATATTTTTTAGTTAGTTTTGAGTTCAGTTTTTGAAAATAGTCATACCAAACGAGTTTTTATGGCTAAAAACTTGAAAATTGTTTTTGAGTTTAAAAAGTTAGATTCAAGTAAAGTACCAAACATGCTCTAAATTTGTAAAACTTTGTTATCACAATTTCTCTCAGTTCTCTCCTCCGTGAGAGCCGTTCTCTCCTCCGTGAGAGTCCCTCCTCTGTGAGGGTTTCCTTGACCTTCCTTGTCCAACCTTCCTGGTACTGACCTACTACTCTTCTTCCCACCTACCCGAGTTATTGCCCACTTTAATTGAAAAAGCTATTGAAAATTCTAGCCCTATATATACTTTCGCAGTCTTTACTCGTCTTCTATTCCTCATAAATTCCACTACCTTCCTCAGACTTGCCTCACCTACCTCTTCCTGAGTTGGGTTATTGATCACCTACTTTGGGGGATCCATTAATCTCTACACTCCTCCCCAGATCCCATTTCCCTTAACCCCTTATCTCTGCCCCCTTCTGAGTATTCTACTTCATACCCGTCACTAGTTAAGGTTGATCTAACTGCAGAGCCGATTTCGATGGATACTCTTAATGGCTAGCCTGGATCTAGTTAGCGTTCTTCGGATTCACTCAGTGAAAACCGTATTCGATCCAACAGGCGTTGGGAGAAGGTATGTCAGGTAGAAAAGAGAGAAGGAAGACATCTTATAAACAGAAAGGGATGAGGAAATTAATGGAGGATGGCAGACCCATCATTCAAAGATAGGGGTATTGCCGTAAGGGCAGAGACTCCAAACAAAAGGAAAACAGGCGGCAGATAGTTGTCTCTAAGGCTAATTACTCAGTGTACATTGAATGGGGCACAAATGGTGAGGTAAGCCTTAACAAAAGGATACAATTGTTCCTGCGCTTGTTAGCTATCTATGTTTATCATATTTGGGAACTAAGAAGGTGTGCGTCCTATACTGGGTCAAAAGAAGGCAAAGGTGAGGAAACAGAGAGAACGAACAAGGTCACCTGCTGCCTGATCTTAAAGATGTCTTCTGCGGATGTAGATAAGCTTGTGGTCCATCTGGAGAAGCACATGGAACTCTCCTCAATGGAGATGGGTGTTAAACTGGTGGGAAAGGTCTTAACCAACAAGGCTCTGAACAAGTGGGGAGTGCGAAACATAATGAAATCCTCATGGAAAGATTGGGGGGAAAGTGATGTGAAATGGGTAAAAGATAACACCTATATCATTAATGTAAAGGATGAAAGCACTGCAACTCAAATTCTTAACAATGGCCCGTGGGCTATCATGACGCAGAACCTCTCTGTTAGAATATGGGATAAAGAGTTGGCCCTGGAAGAAATTAATCTGGATGTTGTATCATTATGGGTACAAATCAGATGAGTACCTCCTAATCTTCAGTTGGAAGGAAATACGAGACGTTTGGCAGCTGAAATTGGAGTCTTTGAGGAACTTGAAGACCCTGGTAAAGCCCGGGGTTTTTTAAGGATTAAAGTGGCTGTTAATACCTTGAATCCTCTGACTACAGGTTGTTGGCTTCCGAGGGCAAACGACAAAGAAACCTGGATTGAATTCAGATTTGAGAGGCTCTAGGACTTCAGCTATAAATGTGGCAGAATTGGACACCCGAATACGGATTGCTCATTTGAGGCTGTTAAGGGGGGCATGGCAGGCTACGGCGAATGGACAAAAGCAGCTCCAATTCGAGACTTCACTGAAGCTCCAAAACAGTTGGTTGTCTCCCTTGGAGAAAGAAGACAAGCTGGCGCCGAAAGAGCTGCTCGTAGAATGACTACTCCACAAGGCAGCAAAGAGATCCCCCAGAATACAAAGAGCACGAATAGGGACCTCTCCAATCAAAAGTGCAACAAACGTGAGCTTGAGGTAAATGATAAGAATGGGATTCTACCCACTCCGAAAAAAACTAGAATTGAACGGGTGGAGGAGGTGGTGCAGGCTGATCAAACACTGCTTTTGTACGAAAAGAAAAATAGGAAGGAGATCGCTGTGATGGAGAACATAGCTGTGGTGACTAAGAGAGCGGGAACATCTTCCCGGGGTGGTGGCGGCTGGCCCTCCACAGCCGCACGTGAACCATGATACACCTATTCTGGAACTGCCGTGGGCTGGGGTTGGACACGGTGGTTCGTGCCCTGCAGGGGCTGATCAGGAAACACCGACCCTCTATGATTTTTCTCTCAGAAACTAAAATGAAAAATCATAGAATTGCTGGGGTAAGAAGAAGAATGGGTTATGACAACGGTTTCGATGTGGCCCCCATAGGCAGGGCGGGTGGGCTCAGCCTGTGGTGGGATTCTTCGATTCAAATAAATGTGGTGGAGTCCTCCAAACACTTCATTGATGTGAACTGTTGTATAGTGGATTCTTCTACGATCTTCAGGTTCACAGGTGTTTATGGTACTTCCTACAAATCTGAGAAACTTGACTTTTGGGGAGGAATGAACCAGAGATTCGACTCGGACAATACCCCGTGGATATGTAGGGGTGACTTCAATGAATTTTTGTGGGATCATGAGAAGTCAGGGGGTGCAGGTGTGAGATATAACAGAGTCCGTTATTTGGAGATTTTCATGACCAAGCTGGAGCTTATGGATTTGGGCTGTAATGGGCCCGTGTTCACATAGCGTGGCAAGCGGAATGGGGATCTGGTGGAGGCACGGTTGGATAGGTGCCTTGTGAATGAAAGCTGGCAAGCCATGTGGCCTAACTCGAGGGTTACTAATGGTACTACTCTGGGATCCGATCACTGCCCTGTAATTATGCAGTGTGAACCAAGTGTTGGTAAAAAGAAAAAGATGTTCAAATTCGAAGCGCACTGGGCGAAGGATGTAGAATGCAGCGAAATTGTGAAACAAGTTTGGGATAAGCACCGTGAGGGCAATTCTGTGGAGCGGTGGCGACTGAATATTAATGAGGTCAGGCACAAACTATCTAATTGGAGCAGAATCAAATTCAGTCGGAGGAAAGCGGAAATTCAAGGGATGATGAATCTTTTGGGTAGGCTCTAACTCGACTGGAGGAGCAACCTTGAGGAGATTGAAGAATTATCTGTGAAGGTTGACTCTTTATGGCGTCAGGAGGAAAATGTGTGGCAACAGAAATCTAGAATCCAATGGCTAAAGGAGGGCGATGCTAATACCAAGTTCTTCCATCAATCTACACTTTATAAAAGAAAGAGGAATCAAGTGGTTGTGCTAAAAAATAGTGATGGGGTGTGGGTTGAAAACCCCAGGGAAATTCGCCAACTGTTTGATGATTTTTTTGTCAATCTCTTCACTTCCTCAGGGCCTAGGGACTGGGGCAACATTCTGGATTGTGTCACCCCAAAGGTTTCTGTTGCGATGAACGAGGCTCTCTCGGCCACGGTGTCCGTGGAAGAAATCAAGGGGGCTGCTGTTATGTTGGGAAGTCTTAAAGCTCCGGGCCCGGATGGCTTTCAAGGTATCTTCTACCAAACTCAATGGGATATTATTGCGTCGGATGTTAATCAGATGATTGAGGAGTTGATCAGTGGATCAGTGCAGCCATTCTGCATCAATGCCACTCACTTGGCTTTAATCCCTAAGGTTCAAAATCCTGAATCGGTGTCCCAATTTCGCCCTATCAGTCTGTGTAATTTCTCATATAAAATCCTCTCCAAGGTCCTGGCCAACAGACTGAAATTGATACTCCGAGGCTGATCTCTAAAACATAAAATGCGTTCGTGGAAGGCAGACAAATTCAAGACAATATTGGGGTTGCTCATGAGCTTTTCCACTTTCTCAAATCGAGAAAGACGAAATACAGGTTTGAGCTGGGTATAAAACTGGATATGCACAAAGCTTATGACCGGGTGGAATGGGATTTTCTCATGGCGATTATGGAGAAGATGGGCTTTGACAGTCGTTGGAGGAGCCTCATCATGAGTTGCATTTCAACGGTTAATTTTACCATCTTACTGAATGGGCAGCCTGGTTCTAAATTTGCTCCGTCTAGAGGGCTGAGACAGGGTGATCCGTTTTCCTCATACTTATTCCTGCTGGTGAGTGAAGTGTTCTCTCTCCTCATTCAACAGAAGTGTGATGGTGGGCAGATTAAGGGGGTTCAGATGGATCATGCCGGCCCCACTATCTCTCATATCTTTTTTGCGGACGACACTCTGATATTCCTGAAAGCTACTGTTGAAAACTGTCGGCACCTCACTAAGATCATTGATTCGTACTGCTTGGCTTCGGGTCAGCAGGTCAACAAAGCCAAATCAAGTGTTTATTTTGGGGGTAACGTGCCGGAGTCACTGGCTTCCAACCTGGCGGCTACCCTTGGGATGGTGAGAGTGGATGACCCCGGTGTCTATCTGGGTGTCCCGGCAATTTGGGGAAGATCGAAAAAAACGGTTTGGCTTACATTAAAGGAAGGCTTCTGCGGGTACTTCAAGGGTGGAAGCGCTCATCTCTCTCACAAGCAGGATGTGAAGTTCTAATTAAAGCGGTGGCGCAAGCTATCCTGGCGTACCCCATGAATATTTTCAAGTTCCCTACATCTCTCTGTAAAGAGTTGGATGCCATGATATCTAAATTTTGGTGGGGACACATGGAGGGGGAAAATCGGATTCACTGGGTCTCTTGGAAACAGTTGGGTCGACTGAGAGAGGAGGGCGGGCTTGGTTTGCGTTGCTTTATTGAGTTCAATGATGCTCTGTTGGCAAAACAGTGTTGGAGGTTGTTGATGGAACCAAACTCCCTATGGGCTATGACTCTTAAAGCTCGATATTTCCCTAATTGTTCTTTCCTTGATGCCAAGTGGGGTGGAAGAGCTTCGTGGGCTTGGTCTAGCCTCCTTGTAGGAAGAGATATTCTCCGGGGGGGGCCCATTGGCAAATAATGAATGGCAGGGAGGTCAGAGTATGGGTGGACCGTTGGCTTCCCTCCACTTTGTTGGGCAAGCCTACTCATCTGGGGTCGGCCCAGGTGTCTCCCAATCTTCGGGTGAACTCTTTGATTAATGCTACTGATAGGGCGTGGGATATTGACTTCCTAAAACCATTTTTGGTGGAGGATGAGATTAGTGCTATTCTCAGGACACCGACGGGGGACCCAGCTCTTTAGGACAGGCTGGTATGGCCATTCGTTAAAGATGGGACTTACTCGGTGAAGTCCGGTTATCATTGGGCCATGTCTAGGTCCCGTTCTATTGGCAATGGCTTTCACCATCGGTCTGACTGTATCCCAAAGCAGGTTTGGAAGCACGTGTGGAAGCTTGCGGTACCACCGAAAATCAAGAACTTCTTGTGGAAGACTTTGCATGGGGCGCTGGCTATCATGGCTAATCTATTTATCCGGAAGTCTTCTCCTTCCCCTTCCTGTCCTATCTGCAATCTGGCGAACGAAACTCTTATACACCTCTTCCTCCAATGCCCTTGGGTGGATGAGGTGTGGATGAGGGGCTCTATGGCCAGTAGGCCTGGCAAACGTGTCGTTTTCGTGTAACACCTGTTATCTTAACGGGCCGTGTCGTGTCGCACCCGTTATCTTAACGGGTCCTTAACAGGTCGTGTCACTTTACCCAACGGGTAAAGTGACCCGACCCGTTAAGAAAAATATATATTTTTTTAAAAAATTTGCACATACCACATATATTATTATATATTACTTCAAAACATTAAAATATTTGTCGTTTAAGTACTATATCTACACTCGAAAATAAGAACCTAATAAAAAAATAATACATACACTACTAATTTATTACAAATATTAAACGTGCAAGCATATGCAAAATGAAAGAGTTTTTGTTTTCAAGGTTCTAAGTATTTCTCAAAAGTTTAAACCTCAATTTACAAAATCTTCAATTTACATCGATCATCATGAAATTGTATTGGAACTTTGACTTGATCTATTGCCTTCAAGAGTTATGTTTATTTATACTTTCATTAAGTATAACATAAGATTTTGTGGTATCCACTTGTATAAATATTTTAAATTGAAGATCGAATTCATTCATTGTATTCATATAGGATCAAGGAGTGTATCTGTAAAAAATCATCAAAATCAGAGTTAAAATAACCGTTAAATCGTGATTTTTAGTTTATAACCGTCGAAAAACTTTGGCCCGTTACTTGATCTCTGAATGTTTGTTTTTTGTGATTTTTTTCTGATGTGATCTCGAAGCATATACATACAAGTTTGACGGTTGCGATCGTTGAAATTAGTTTTGGATAATTCGTATCCCATTAAAACGATAGATTCACTAACACTCAGAGTTTATTTATACTTTCATTAAGTATAACATAAGATTTTGTGGTATCCACTTGTATAAATATTTTAAATTGAAGATCGAATTCATTCATTGTATTCATATAGGATCAAGGAGTGTATCTGTAAAAAAATCATCAAAATCAGAGTTAAAATAACCGTTAAATCGTGATTTTTAGTTTATAACCGTAAAAAAACTTTGGCCCGTTACTTGATCTCTGAATTTTTGTTTTTTGTGATTTTTTGCTAATGTGATCTCGAAGCATATACATACAAGTTTGACGGTTGCGATCGTTGAAATTAGTTTTGGATAATTCGTATCCCATCAAGTTTCAATGAATCAATAGTGTGTATTATGTGTTAGTGATGTGTGTGTGTGTGTATATATATATTTATTAAGTAGATTTAAATACATTTATTTTGTACGTATAATTAAATTAACACGTGTTAATCATTATAAAAATAGTGGGATATGATATATGTGTGATAAAAAGTTAATAATTTAAAAAAAAAAATTCTCACCACTTTTTTTAATTTTCATTTTTCCCTCTCTTTTTTGTTTTCTTTTCAACTTTTCTTATAATTTTCACTTTTCCCTCTGGTAGCCTACCCATCTTTTCATAATTCCCTCTCCTTTTTATTTCATTTTCAACTTGTTTTATCATTTTCATTTTCCCTCCCTTTTTCTTCAAAAAGGGCGGCACTTTAAAGTTTAAATGGAATCAAAATGAATGGATTGTATGTCCGATGGTTGGACTTGGATTGGAATATTGGATGCATCATGCATTGCTCATCGATTCATGCATATTATTAATTAATAATTATTATAGTTTTATAAAATTTAATATATATATATATATATATATATAATTATTATAGATGATTAATATTTTGGGGTATAATTATTATAATTATAATTATTATAGTTAATTTTTTTTATTTATTTATTATAGTTAATTAACTTAATTTAATATATATTTATTTATTTATTATAGTTTTTAGGGGTATAAAATTGTTAAATTAATATATATAATTATACTAGTATTTTTTTAGGGTTATAAAATTATGAAATTAATATTCTGCTTATCGTGTATCGTGTTACCCACGTGTATACCCGAATTTACCCGTTATCTTAACAGGTGCTATCGGGTTACCCGATAACGACCCGATTCGTTATCGTGTCGACCCGAACACCTGTTAATTTCGTGTCGTGTCGTGTCGTGTTATCGGGTCGTGTCAGAAATTGCCAGCCCTAATGGCCAGGGAGTTACGAAGACACGACGTGTCTTCTTGGACGTCTTGGTGGGGTACTCTGTCGAGTTCGGTGACGAGCCTAAGGGGGACTCGGTGTAACCTGCTAGACTTTATCGCCATCTCATGTTGGAATATTTGGAAAACAAGGTGCGAATTCGTTTTTTGTCAGCAACCCATCAACTCTGCTCGGGTCATTGCCGCTATTAATAATGGTGTTACCGCATCAATGGATGCTTACTTGGCTCCGGCCTTACTTCTGGGTCCGAGAAACTCTACTCAAGTCCCTGGCAGGAACTCTGCTACCTTGTGCTCCCCTCCTTGCTCGGGTTTTTTGAAATTAAATGTTGATGCTAGCTGGGCTTGTGATGTGGGGTCTGGTTTCGTTGGTGTGGTGGCTCGGAATGCTGCGGGATGCTTTTTGGCTGCTGCTAGATATAAGATTCTTGCCTCCTCTGTGGCTTTGGCGGAAGCTCAGGCTATTCTTCACGGGTGCTTGCTTGGCAGGACTTTGGGGTGGAACCATATAATTGTGGAGTCTGATTCTAGGGAGTCGGTTTCTTGCTTGCGTGATAAGATTTCGACTGGCAGCTGGGATGCCTTCCCTATCTTAATAAAATGCTTTAGATTGGGTGAGTCTTTCCAGGACTGTCGTTGGTCTTGGGTTCCAAGATCAGCCAACAAGGCTGCGGACCTCCTGGCGTCGCGTAGGAACTCGGAGCGATGTGACTATGTTTGGGTCGACAGGCCCCCATTGTCCCTGGTGCATGTTCTTTGTAACGATGGTTTTCCTTGTCCTCATTAGTTTCTTTTGGTAGGTAGCTCGAGGAGTGACACCCTTAGCACGTAGTGCAGTGTCGTTTGTACCTCCTCGATCTACCAATGTTCAGTTTCTGGTTCTCTCCTGTTTGCCTCTTTGTAGGCTTCCCTATATTTTTGGCATCTCTGCCCGCTAAATTCATTAGCTTGTTCGCCTAAAAAAAAAACATGCTCTAAATTTTTGACCTTTTTTTCCCAGAAAGCTCATATCTTCAACTGTCTAAAATTCAAAAAACTCGAGATAAAAATCGAGTGTTTATGCTGAAATACTGCAGTGTACTAGAAGTTCATTAGAATTTTGGTTCACTTGCATCTATGATTTGGTTATGATTGGAAACAGATTGGTTATTACGTACGGGGCTTGATTCTATCATTCTTGTTTTTACAGCTGCTTTGCGAAGAATCAAGGATTCATGAGCTAATGGGGAGAGCGTTCTCGCTTAAGAAAGGCAAGGTTAGTAGAATAGAACTTGCATCTTAAATAACTTCATTCTGATTTGAGTACATCTCTGCTGAAAAATCACTCATAGATGTTGATGAGGATGTTATAGCATAAGAAAGCTAGGTTGTGAGGAAACTGATGTAAAAAGAAGCACACGCAATTCATATTCATAGATTTTAAACTTTTTACAACAATAATATTGACGAGTGAATCTCGTGATCCATAAGAAATAAGCTCGGAAGAGGCATAAACTAGTTTAATCTGTGCCGTTCATAAACACTTTTGCCTCTCCATTCTTATTAGCAAGCATCAGATGCTCTACAAAATCACCAATGCTCTTGTTAGAGCTCCCCCCTTCACTAAATTCTTTCTTAGCCATCTCCCTCCATTTACTCGAATTCTTAATGTCTTTGCTTCTCTCTCCCTCCATTACTTCCTTCAAGCACCGGACAAACTCTTCTTTCCTCACGACCCCCTCCTTGTCTTCCTTAGCTCTCACTCCAACCTCCCATATCTCCTCCACAAACTTAGCATTAGTCAGCTGATCTGCCCACTGCGGTACAGCCACCATCGGCACCCCAAGGCTGAGCCCTTCAAGTATCGAATTCCAACCGCAATGAGTCACAAAGCACCCAACTGCTTCATGTGCCAGCGCTTCTAGCTGGTTGCACCATGTCACAAACATACCCTGGTCCTTTGCCGAGTCAATAATTCCATCGCACAGCTTACTGCGTTCTGATTCTCTTATCACCCACAGGAAATGCAGTCCGCTTTCTTTCAATCCCAGTGCCAACTCCTCCATCTGCTTCGCGCTCAAAGACACCATGCTTCCGAAGGAAACATACACGACCGATTTGGGTGGCTTATCTTCCAACCATTTGGCGCATTCTTCGCCGAGAGGCTTCCATAGGCTTGCTCCATATCCTCTATCCCCCTTAATCTTCCCATCCAAATACGCTGAAGGCACCATGGGGCCAATCAACTTCACAGGCCAGAGCTCTGATATTCCTCGCGCAGCCTTTCATTTTTTTTAACATAGGCAAAGCTAAAATCAATACTTACGCAATGTTGATAGTCTGACGAGAAAACATGCGTATGTTTTCCATTAACGATAAAACGATAAAAATTGGTAGTATGATAATATAACATAATCGTTTGACAAGAAACATAAGTTAAATTATCTAGTATTTGTGTACCTCGCCTTCGAGTGCTTCGAAGGTGTTCGCAAAGATCCAATCAGCCTGGTCCAAGTTAGGATACTGATTCAGCTTCATCTTCAAGTAAGCCGGGTTACTATCCGGCTTCTTAAGAAAGCTAGGCAGGTCAGTTAAGTTGAGCGGAGGCAGGCCAGGAACCAACAAGGGCATGTCCTCGAGCTTACACGGCAGTGAAATTAAACCGCGATGAATGTGCGAAAAAATGACGCACACAGTCGCCGAGTTGGTAAAGAATGAGGCTCCATAGACGCCATGTTTCTTGGCCACGTCAAGGGCCCACGGAAAAAACGAATCGTACACAATACAGTTCACAGGGAAATCGGAGCTTTCATATTTTTGGAGGAGCTGCGATAGGGTTCTTGAGCCGTTGGTTTTGAATGACTGAAGGAAAGTGTCCTCGTCTGCGGCTTGAGCAAAGCCGGCCTCGTCGAACCCATCTGAGATGGGCTCGATGCCAACGTTTTGGACACGAATGGAGTTGAGAGTGTAAGTGGTGGTTGCCAACGTGGCCTTGACGCCTTTGGAGGCAAGGCGTTTTGCAAACTGGAGGAGAGGGTTGATGTGGCCTTGGCTTGGATATGGAAGCAACAAAACATGAACCCTCCTCTCCATTTCTCAGCTTTTTCTTGCATCCAACACTTTCATCACTATTTGTAGGCAAGAAAATAGGAGTAAGATACTTTACCTTCCTATTCACGTTCCCTTTCATGCTCTCCTCTCACATATTACTTTTTGTCTTAATAACTATATAAAATAATAAATATAAAATGTTAACGTAGCTTAACAGTAACCGTTCAAATAAGAGAGTATGAAAGGGTAGAGAGATTAAAAAGGTAAGAATTCTACTTCAAGAAAATGATGGGAAGATAAGGCCATCTCCAACCGAAGGGGCCAGAGGGCCGAAAATAGCCCTAAAACCATCTCCAACCGAGGGCTAGGCCAGAGGGCTCTGGAATCTGGGAGGGCCCCACGGGATTGGAGAGGGCTAGAGGGCTGGAGGGCTGGCTATTTTTTTTAATAATTTTCTTACTGCTGTCGGTTGTAACCGACAGCATTAATAAAAGTTTTATTAATACTGTCGGTTATAACCGACAGTAATAAGGATTCAAGGCAAAAAAAATATTTTGAATTACTATTAGTGTCGGTTGTAACCGACACTAATAGTTTGAATTTTTTTTGAATTCAACGGCTAGTAGTTGCTGTATTCATTTTTTTTATATGAATTTATTTTTTTTCCTTTTTTATCCTTTTCATATGAATCAAATTTTGTTTCATATTTTTTGTAAATTTCATTTTTTTTCCTATAACTTCTATTTCACAAAATTTGTTTCATATTTTTTTTAAATTCCATTTTTTTCCTATAACTTATATTTCACAAAATTTGATTAATATTTTTTTTCATATAACTTCTATTTTACAAAATTTGTTTCATATTTTTTTTAAATTCCATTTTTTTTCCTATAACTTCTATTTCACAAAATTTGTTTCATTTTTTTTCCTATAACTTATATTTCACAAAATTTGATTAATATTTTTTTTCATATAACTTCTATTTTACAAAATTTGTTTCATATTTTTTTTAATTCTATTTTTTTCCTATAACTTCCTAGGCCATTATACCACATTAAATTAAATTAAGTAACATGAAACAACATGAAACAATATGAAATAACATTAAATAACATTAACCAACATAAAAATTATACAACATAAAAAAAACATTTAACAACATGAAACTTAAACAACATTTTTAAAAACATAAAACGTAAACGCCTACTCGTCACTTAGCCGTTGGATTTGAATTTAAGTCGTTGTTTTAAAATAATAAATTATGTTTGGCCCTATGGCCCTTTGGCCCTCGGTTGGAGACGGTTTTTTGTGACAGGGCTAAAACGAGCCATCTGGCCCTCTGGCCCTCAGTTGGAGACGGAGGCAAATATGGCCCTATACTGTTTATTAAAATATTAATATCTTGGAGAATCTTGGAGGGCCAGAGGGCTCGTTTGAGCCATCTGGCCAGCCATCGGTTGGAGATGGCCTAAGTGTTCAGATTATGTCAGGTTGAGAACGGAAGTTATTGTGTGGTCAGTATTAATTGGGACCTAGTTCGACTGTAAAAGCTCAAGTACGATTGATTCTGTGGTCGGCATAAGTACATAAGTCTGTATGCCTTGTTTAAATATCAATATCCCCTTGAATTGATAAGGGGATGGTGATGGGTAGACCTGTTAAACAGATTGGCTTTGTTGTGTTCGTTTTGTTTTTATATCATGATGTTATCTAAATGCATTGTGTCATGTTAAACTTGTTATCTTAACAAATTTTAACAAGTGATCCGATAATGACATGGTTCGTATCGTTTCGTATCAGATTAACAAGTTATGCATAAAATTTGTCATTCCTATTGTTTTTATATCTTATCATGTTGGCAACCCGATTTATTAATGAGTTCTTAACAAGTTGACTCGAATCTGTTATTTTTGTATTGTTTCATACTGAATTAACAGGTCATGTAAAAAATTATCAAGTCTAAGATGGAGTTTTGAAAAAGGAACGGGAAAGAGGCATGATGGATTTTTTTTTTCAAACTTTTTTTTAGTTCTTATTTTAATGGTGACTACCATATGCCACAAAAAGTGTTGAAACTTTTTTTATTTTTTTAACAAATGATATTATTTACACTAAAAGAGGGAGAGAGGGGTTAGCCTAACAATAGGCTAGCAATAATGTGGTTCAAACTCGCCTTTGGTAATAATCAAACTTAAAATCTCTCATTTACAAATAAAGAAGAATATTATTGTACCGTAATACTAAGTGACTTTTAAAAAAAATGAAAGGAGAGAGGAGAGTAAGAGAGAAGGTGGGATTGGAGAGAGAAGGGAGAAATTTTTCTTTTTTTTTAATATTAGAGTTATGTTATAATCACATGTGGGTGATGGTTTAAAAAAACATAAAATTTGTTTTATATGAAATTATATTATTTTCTATGTTTTTATATTTATGTTCAATTTTAATTAGATAGTTAGAACGTCAATTCTACAAGGTTTTTTTATTAACAATTAGAGTTTTTTTATTTTATTTTAGTTTTTTTGTTTTAACCGATTTTTTTCTTTTTATTGATAATCATTTAGAATCTTATATTAAAATTAATTTATTCTATTTTTCTACACGACACTTTTTCATTGATGTCCGTCGTAAAATAGCATACTCGTGTTGCACACTCATTGCATTGTGTGGAAGCTAATAAAAGGTGCGGTCCAGATCGTCCCCACAGAAGCGCACGAGGCGGGAAACATAAATAAATAAGGGGACCGGCTTTAATTTTCTCTCTTTTTCCCGCCCTTGTTTTGCGACAGCGATGGACACGTGGAAATTTAAAATGTGAACAACACTTTGTTTTTGTGCGGGGTATATTTTATTGTGAAAAGGAGGGGAAAGTACACTATTCAAAAACGGAAAGGTGTTCGTTCAAAAAAGAAAAAAAAGAAGAGAAAGGTGAAGGCAAAGGGATCCAACAATAATGTGAATCTGGAATCTGTTGTAAAATCGACGATGTGTGCAGTGGAATAAATAAGCAAGACACAAAATTTACGAGGTTCCTCTACAGTCAGTGTGACTGGAGTACATCCTCGGGGCAGCAGTAGTGCTTTCATTTAAACTTTGAAATAATAGGAGTACAAAGATAACTCTATCTTCTTCTCTCCTTTCTCTTTCTTTTCTTTTCTCTCTTCTTCCTCTCTCTCTTCCTTTTCCTTTCTTCCCTCTCTCCCGTAAGAACTTCTATCCACTTTCTTCCTTTGTTTTATAAGCAAAGTAAGAGCATCACATGCTAAATAGTGGGATGAATAGTGGCCATCCACAATGAATGTCTTGTGAATGAATAGTGGATTACAACACTCCCCCTTAGATGGCCACAAGTCTTCAATTGACTTGCTAAAATATTGATCTGTTTTGGATGCTCCCCCTGATGAGTATCTCCCCCTGATTTCAAATCATTTAGGCTGATCGTTGATCATTCTGTTTCGATCTCTTAGCGAGAAGAGTTGCCAACAGATGTGCTTTACTGGTAGTTAACTTTCCACATGCTTATTCTTGAACTGGGCTGGATGGCCTTTTTACTTACAAGCGATCCTCAGCTTAGTTGATGATGAATCAGCACGTTGTCTCCACATGTTTCAAGTAATCAGATCTTCATGCAGGTCTGGCATCTTCTTTTGCAGTATTTTTCCTCTGATGCAAAAATTCCCATGAAAGCAATTGGAGATGCCGCTCCAAAACATTCAATGTGGAGATTAGCTATGCTGCAAAAATTCCCATGAAAGCATCAGATCATCACTTCTCAGCGACTCATCATGCTTGGCAGCGAAATTTTGAGTGGAGGTTCCGACATATTACTTTCTTTATCCTCGTCTTAGTAGGTAAGAGCAAGGGCAAAGGAAAGAACAGGGAGATTGCATGATATGAGATACTTTTGCTTTCGACCCTGATGATATGAGATACTCTTGCTCTGGATGACTAAGTTTGTAGAGGTACTCCAGGGGATGAAGAACACTGAGTAACTCGAGAGTTTTCTTTGGGAATACATTTTCGGAAATGAAGAAATGCTGAGGGAGTTTGCCTTTGCTAATGGAAGGCGAAGGTAGACGTTTATAGGAATAATTCTTCACAACCGAAACTATTCCCTTACCCCTGTCGGCAGCTGGTGGATGGATGAACAATACAAGTTACGTGTTTTCTGACAAAGCTGTCCGTAATTTCCGCAAAGCTGACAGTGCATGTGACGAGTGACAACAATTCTGGAAAAGCTGACCTCGTGATTTCTGAGCAGACCCGGCTTTTGAGAGAGGTGTCCGACTTTTGAGAACGGAGTCCAGCTTTTGAGAAAGGAACCCGGCTCTTTGATTTGTGAGATTTGCCTCTTCGATTACTGAGTGATGCCTCATCGATTTCTCTTTTTTTTTTTTTTTTTTTTTTTTTAAAGAGGCACTCATTTGGTTCCACAGCACCCTGAATTGTCAAAACACTCTCTTCTTGTGAAATCTTCATATCTCCGATCTTTTTTTTTTTTCTCAACACCTTCGAAAAATGTCTTTCCCTTCCGACCGTCGCCTAAACTTGAATGTTAGGGAAGACGATGACTCGTCTTCTCCGAACAACCTTTGGAATTCGTCCTTCATATCCCCCAATGGTCCTCTTACAGTCGGGGACACAATGATGAGGAATGAAATCACCGCTACGGTGATAGCCAGAAATCTGCTCACTCCAAGGGACAATAGGATGTTATCCAGGCGGTCGGACGAGCTGGCTGTTCAGGAATCTCTAGCTCTCAGCGTCCAAAGTGCAGGCTCAATTTCAAACATGGGCCAGCGCCTGCTTGCCCGAACTCGTCAGGTGGAGTCGCTGATGGCGGAGGTGGAAAGTCTTCGGCAAGAGGTCAGAGGACTCAGGCACGAGAACAAGGAGTTGCACATGCTTGCAACTAGTTACTCGACCAGCATGAAGAGGAAGCTGGACCAGCTGCAAGAGTCGGACGGTCGGATCCAGAGTGATCATGAAAGGTTCATGGCGTTACTCCCGAGGTTTATGTTGCCTTCGTCCTCTGGAGTAGCACCAAGTGTTCCGGCTCCGGAGATTCCAACTCTGGCTCTTCGTCTTCCCGGAGCTCCGTCGACCTCTCAGGTACCACCTGACCAATGACCAATGACCGCTAAATTTATTTTTTTTCATAATTGTATCTCATGTGTATGCACCTATCTGTAATTTCTTTGAGATATCAATAAATAAGCTTTATTTCATTCAATGTATTTTGCCAAATACAATAAAGCATATTCTTCACTAAGATGTGGTACTTCTGGACCAAATATCAATTTATCTTTACCCTTTCGAAGATAAATGATCATTCTTAGTGTCTAAATCATTTGAGTATTCAACTCATAATCTTCAATCCATATGATTCTTTAACATCATAAATATCATGGATAAGATTCATGTTGGCATATTGTTCGATTCTGCAGTTCAAGACAATATTTCTCTCAACACTTTATAATCTTTCTTGACTCTTCAGAAGTTCCAATTTAGTATCATCGACTCTTGCAAGAGATTTTAGTATGTTGCAACAATATCATAATGATAGTACTCACTAAGGTAATTTATACCATCCATTGGTATTGAGTACATAATTTATGCTTTATCCTTCTAGGACTTATTTCAAGCAATCTGAATTCTTCAGGGATTTTCTACACTTCATGACACATTTTCTTTTGGAATTTATACAGAGCAATTTGCTCCCATGTATACTTGAGGGATTTACTTATGGAGATATGATGTGGGCAACTCACAACCATTCGTATATAATTCTCGATTCATATGAACTCGTTTACAGGAGTATAATTTCAGGTTTCAATTAGTAACCTTGTGTCATATCATGTGAGTGTAATTCACTGTATTACAAATGCCCATATGTAACCTCTTTGGTTCAACATCCTTTGGCTATTTGTATTATATTCAAATATATATAGATCCATTTTTCCACGTTCTTACAGGATTGTAATGGAATTGCCTTTCTCCATTTTTGCCAATAATTTTTCCTTTCGTCGACGAACAAAAGAACGTGACTCATTATCAACACAGCTTATTGATGAAATTTAGTAGCTACTTATAAAAACCAAATTTACCATTGGTTATCATCAATTCGTGATCCCATATTCTCATGTGCATGCGCATGCATAAAAAGCTTTTCATTTCTTTGGATATCCATTGCCTATTCAAGGGCATTACACTATCTCTTCCAGGATGGCCATAATTTAGAGAATGCGGATCATAACCTCTTCTTGAGCGTTATAAAGCTTGGATTTTAATCTCCACTTCCGGGAGTTGAGTAATTGGAACCTATACGTTTATCATGCTTCATGCATGAGACATCAAAATTCCCATGTCCGCGGATTGTCCTTTCTGGGACGTGTATCCATGCGACAACTGTTATGCTTCCGGCATGCAACAGTTATGCTTCGGGAATGCAATAGTTCAGTAGTGTCATATTCTTCTTCTTTCGAAAGACTGAACCTTTTGAGTCTGAAGGTTTGCCACGCTTCAGGCGTGTAACAGATAAATCATTTGCTACGGTATTATTTTGTCCAATAGGGACATCAATTCTTGTAGGCACATTTGTAGCAAATATATGTGATTTTATCACTTTCGTTACATCATTCAATTATTCTTACTTCATTTTCTCATTGATTGCTTCGTGAATCAAAATAAGACAAATTCCAAATATATGTGATTTTATCACTTTCGTTACATCATTCAATTATTCTTACTTCATTTTCTCATTGATTGCTTCGTGAATCAAAATAAGACAAATTCTCTTCGTTCTTTTGGAACGGTCTTTTCTCATCATTCTTCTGGAACGATGTTATTTTCTCCCCCTAATGGTGGGAAAACTATCTTATTAAAATCATAGTCTGCAAATCATGTGGTAAATATATCCCTAGTCAAGGGTTCAAAATATTGAATGATGGATGATAAATCAAATCCAACATAAATTCTCAATTTGCATTCAGGCCTCATTTTAGTACGTTTGTGGTATTGCAATAGGCACGTAGATAACATAACCAAAAACTCGTAAATGTGTAATGTTTGGTTAGTGCCCAAACATGAATTATATTGAGAGGTATTAGTAGTTGGCAATATGTCTCAACCAAGCTAATAATGTATCATGTAACATGGCATGTCCCCATGTAGAAAACTTGGCAATTTTGTTTTCATGAGCAGAGCACGGGTAATCAATTTCATCCGCTTAATAAATGCTTCTGCTAAACCATTTCGAATATGGACATAAAGAACTTCTGGTCCTTATTTAATAGTATGTAGAATGGTACTCTCCTGGCTCTTATTACAATTAAGTTGTGGCACTTCGGCTCTTCAAACTTAAAGTACTCATCAAGGAACTTCATGTCTGATCATTGAGGATCAAGGGTCTTCATGCCCAATCCTTTTGCATGATGGAACTTCTGGTCCAATCATTTTTATATGATGAGGATCAAGAAACTGCAGGTTCTAATCTGATCAAGGAACTTCGGGTCCTTGTTATACTCATCGTAACAAAAGAAGTACAATAAATTAAATTAAAGCAATAAGCGGTAATAATTCCAACTATGGTAAATAAATTGCTATTAAGTAAATAAAGCTTGTGATAAGGGCTTTGATTCAGCACCATTCACATAAATCAAAACTTAAAGCAGTAGGCGGTAAAACCGTCCATGGTAAGTAAATTGCTTTAAAGTAAATAAAACTTGTGAATGGATTTTAAACCAACACCATTCACATAAATCAAAACTTAAAGCAGTAGGCGGTAAAACCGTCCATGATAAGTAAATTGCTTTAAAGTAAATAAAACTTGTGAATGGATTTTAAACCAACACCATTCACATAAATAAAAAACTTGATAAAGAAAGAGTAAACTTCCAGTACTCAATTTCTCCTTATTGCCTATGCACTGAATTGTTCACCTGTCTCTATGATTGTTTATTTATTTATTATTTTATTATTATTAATTTTCTTTGTCTGCCATAATGACCATCTCCCACATATTTTTCTGTTTATTATTATTATATTTTTTTCTTTTCTTTTCAAATGGTGCAACTCACCATTCCAAAACATTTTCTTTGTCTTCCACTTATAAGAAGATCAAACCGTTAGATTTAGCTCAAATTTTAGTATGATATGGATAAGAGGATACCAAACAACTTTCGTGAAGAAACGGTTTCAATCTGAGCAACTGAAAATGACGTTTTGGTACTCATAAGATGGCTGTCCAGTTTTCTGCGGAAATTGGAAACTGGTTTGGTATTTCAGACATATGTGACGATCGCACCGTTAACGTTTTCTGAAATTTTAATATGTTGTAGATACTGGGAGGATGGACAACTTTCAAGAAGAAAGTTTTTCAATCCGAGGTCTGCAAGTTGGAGTTCCGAGGCTGTTTCCATGGCTATTAGATTTTCTACGGATTTTGAGTCCGTACCATTTTGCTTCTGCAAATAATGATATACAGTTATACAACAACATATACATATTTGCTTCAAGAAAATCAGTAGTACAAATATTTTAAGATGAAATGAAAAGATTTTCTTATCTGTGAGATTCCAGGCGACATAGGTGAACAAGATTTGTGGCGCTGTGCTTTCCACTGACACGAGAGCTTCTCGTGCTGATAACGTGTTGTAAAATCGACGATGTGTGCAGTGGAATAAATAAGCAAGACACAAAATTTACGAGGTTCCTCTACAGTCAGTGTGACTGGAGTACATCCTCGGGGCAGCAGTAGTGCTTTCATTTAAACTTTGAAATAATAGGAGTACAAAGATAACTCTATCTTCTTCTCTCCTTTCTCTTTCTTTTCTTTTCTCTCTTCTTCCTCTCTCTCTTCCTTTTCCTTTCTTCCCTCTCTCCCGTAAGAACTTCTATCCACTTTCTTCCTTTGTTTTATAAGCAAAGTAAGAGCATCACATGCTAAATAGTGGGATGAATAGTGGCCATCCACAATGAATGTCTTGTGAATGAATAGTGGATTACAACAGAATCTTCATATCTATACAATGCGGCGATTGAATTTACGATTAGCAACATAAATAACAATATGCTGGCATCAGTCTAATATCAAATAGACCTTACCTTGTCCCCACACACGGACAGAAATGACCCGATGGCTTGGTTCGGAAGCCCACAAACTGCCCGACCTTTTGGAGTGAGCTAGAAATGGATTTTTGGGTTTTTGATTTTAAATTATTTTTCACTATTAAATTTTTAAAAAAAAAATCATTGAATATCAAACAAAGTAAAGTTAGTAAACAAGAATATAGAAGTGCAACTGGCCCTTCACAATAGTGGTAGAAATGTGTTGAACTCTTGCATGCCGGTGTAGATCAAATTTCGTCAGTAATTAATCTAACAAAATTTATCGTTTGATACAATATAAAAAATAGGGCAAATGACAGTTTACTACCTTCATGTTTGGTGGTTTTCAACATTTAGTACATTAATTTTTTTTCATCCCAGAGTCATACCTAAAGTGTAAATTTTGGGACAGTCTAATACATCCGTTAGTCAAATTGTTAGTTCTACCGTTAAGTAATGACGTGTATGTCACGTGTCAATAAAAATATTTAAATAAAAATAATATTTAAAAAAAACACCCTACAAAGAAGAAAAAGAAGAAGAAGAAGGAGGAGGAGAAGAAAAAAAAACCGAACCCAGAAGAAGAAGAAGGAAGAAGGAGGAGGAGGATGGGGGGAAAAGAAGAAGAAAAAGAAAAAAAAAACTGAACCCAGAAGAAGAAGAAGAAGAAAGAAAGAAAAAAAAACCGAACCCAGAAGAAGAAGGAAGAAGGAGGAGGAAAAGGAGGAGGAGGAGGAGGAGGAGGATGGGGGGAAAAGAAGAAGAAAAAAAAACCTGAATCCAGAAGAAGAAAAAAAAAATTGGGTTGGGGGCGCTCGGGGGGGGGGGGGGGGGGAAATAAGGTTTTTTATTTTATTTTTTTATAAATATTATTTTTATTTAAATAATTATTTTAATATTTTTAATGACACGTGGCGCCCAGTCATTGTCTACATGGGCGCCACATCATCACTTAACGGGAGAACTAACAGTTTGACTAACAGATGTATGAGACTATCTCAAAATTTACACTTTAGGTATGACTCTGGGATAAAAGAAAATTGATGTACTAAATGTTGAAACCCATCAAACATTAGGATAGTAAACAAAGATATACCCTAAAAATAATTAGAATATAGAAACGGAGATAATAGGTGTAGAACATTGACAAAAAATTTAAAATCCAAACTATAACGAAACAAAAACATCATACAACATGTAAGTTCTCCCGAAATTTATTTATTTCCTTTCACTTGATGTGACGTCCCACATCGCCCAGTGGAGTGATCCTTAAATGTATATTCACATCCCTACCTAGCACGAGGCCTTTCGGGAGCTCACTGGCTTCGGGTTCCGTTGGAACTCCGAAGTTAAGCGAGAAGGGGGCTAGAGCACTCCCATGATGGGTGACCCACTGGGAAGTTGCTCGTGAGTTCCCAGAAACAAAACCGTGAGGGCGTGGTCGGGGCCCAAAGCGGACAATATTGTGCTACGGTAGTGGAGTGGGCCCGGGAAGTGGTCCCGCGGGGGCCGGGATGTGACACTTGAGGTGGTTGTGGTGAGTAGTCATATTAGTGTAGTAGGTCTCGTTATATAGTTTATAAAAAAAATGATCTAAATAGATAATCTCCTCAGCTTGCTCGAAAAATAAACACAATCGTCCTGTTCAAAAGTGATCTAAAGTAAAATCCAAACTACATATTAAGGAAATGCTCTTTGTCAACCAAAAAAGAGTAAAAAGACATTTCTGTATTCTATCATAACAAGAAAGTTAAGAACAATAATGTAATTTTACAAAACAAACTTTGCTGTTTTTTGTTTAAACCTCATCTACAAATAAAAAAAATTTAATTTAAAAATAATAATAAAAAATAAAAATAAAAATAAAAAACCTCTCCCTCTTTCCCTACTCCCACGTTCTCTCTCACTCTCTTCCTCGCTCCTTCAACTTTAAAACCAAAATAAAAAATTTCACACTTTATGTGTGGCCATATACTATATTGATTGTTAAAAGAAAAGGCAAGTCATTAGTTTTAAGTTTATTAACATGCATCAATAAAGATTAAACTTTTGAAAGCAAATGAAAAGGCCATGCATGCATACTTAGGTCATTAGTTTTGAGTTAATTAACTACCTGTATATTGATACAAGGATTGAAATTTTGAAAGCAAATGGAAAGGCCATGAATGCATACATTTTTTTTTTTGGGTGAACTGGAAATATGCATAACCAAGGCCAGAACCAAGAAAACATGGGGGCCTACAAAGAGGCAAGAACCAAGGAAAACAACCACAAAGCAGTGAATGATGGTACAAAGGCTAAAGACATTGCACCAAGTGCAAGGGTGTCGCCCCCTTCAATACCAAAGCAAAATTAAAGAGGACAAGGGATGTCATCCTTATTCAAAACAAACACCAACGAAGATGGGGGATGGTTAACCCAAATGGAACCGCACATCCCTGTATTACACCTCAACGCCAACCGGTCTGCTACCATGTTGGCTGATCTCGGAACCCAAGACAAGTATTACACCTCAAGATTCTTGTCAACGTAGGGAAAGCCTCCTAGCTGCCAGAGGAGATATCATTCATTAAACAGGATATGTTCTCATTCGAGTCTGACTCCACGACAATTTGCTGCAACTCTAGAGATCTAGCAAACTCACAACATATTAATAAAGCACTAGCCTCATCCACAGCTGCACTTGGAGCATGAATCTTCAGTTTTCGTGCCGCCACAAATCAACCTCATCATTCCTAACAACAATGCCAACTATACCTTCACCATTGGTAATATCCCAGCTCGCATCCATATTGAGCTTCATAGATAAGTAGGGGGAGACCAACAGACCAAGCTCGAAGATGAGGCCTGCAGAGGAAAAGAGTTTCTCATAGGTGAACGGGAGGCTTCCAAAAACATTCTAGCCGAGGAAGTGATAGATAATATGACTTACCGTGGTGTTATAGGCACCTTGTTAAATAAGAAATTACATCTAGCCTTCCAAATGTTCCAACAAATGAAAGATACATAGGACAAAAGCCAACTACCTTGTTCCACAGACCTTATATTAGAACTTATGAGTGAAGAGAACCAGTTTGCCAACGTCGTGATACTCGCCCTATCCACTTTATAACTAAGAGAACCCCTAAACCAAATGGTTTCAACCCACGGGCATAAAAGAAGCAAATGCTTAACAAATTTTTCATAAGCATAACAGAGAGGGCAGAGGGAAGAAGGTGAACTTCGGCCCTAAAGAGATCCTCCATCGTAGCCAACCCTCGACTTAACTCCCTCCACATAAAACATCGTATCTTTTGGGGGAGGGGAAGGGTCTTTAACTTCCAAATGACCTTCCAAATTCGACAAGGAATCAAGTAAAATGTGGAAGTCGGTCTAGCCACCGCTGGCACCGCAAAAGAATGCACTCAGTGGTAACCTGATCTCACAGTATATATTTCATTTCTATTCCCCAGCCACACCAACATGTCCCTTCTCAAATGATCACCAATGGTAAAGTCAACAATCGCCTTGTACTCCTCCTCTGAAATAAAGGGCTTGATAAAATCAATATCCCAATTCCTCAAAGGCCCATCAATTAACAAGTTCACCCGCAGATTCCTTGACACCATTACATCACCTTGAGGAATAGGGTGCCCGTGAGGCAGGGATGGAACCCATCTATCATGCCAAAGTCAAACATTTTCCCTATTCATAATTTTCCAATGGGCACCCTAAAGAAGGATATCTCGGCCAACCAACAGACTTGTCTGACCCTAAGAAGCTTTACCCCACGTTTGGCATCTATGAACGAACAATTAGGAAAGTACCAAGCTTTGAGAACTTGAGACCATAACGAGTTTAGATCTTGCAGCAGCCTCCAACATTATTTAGCAAGGAATGCATCATTAAAATCACTAAAATTATGAAAGCCCATACCCCTTCAGACTTCGGCAGCCCTAAAAATTCCCGAGAAACCCAATAAATTCGCCTCTTCCCCCTGTTTCCCCCACCAAAAATTAGCAATCAAGGAATCTAATTCTAAGCACAAAGATGTCGGAAATTTAAAAATGTTCATGGGGTAAGCAGGGATGGCTTGTATTACAGCCTTAATCATTACCCATTTCCCAGCTTATGAAAGAGTACACTGTTTCCAACCTTGAATTTTTTCCAAAATCCTACCTTTTACATAGGCAAGGCCCTTTTTTTTTTATCAGCTCTACAGTGAAGGCAGGCCCAAGTAAGTTCCCGAATCAACCACCGAGGGAATGCCAAGGACCTGACTAAGCTCCATAGAGACACCACTCGAGATGTTAGC
This sequence comes from Crataegus laevigata, assembly GCA_963580275.1. NCBI lineage: Eukaryota > Viridiplantae > Streptophyta > Magnoliopsida > Rosales > Rosaceae > Crataegus > Crataegus laevigata. Next base: position 6,191,954 of record OY756948.1, on the reverse strand, counting down.
ACCAAAAAACACACTGGATTTCTACAAATTCACATGTTGTCCAGAAGCCACCGAGTAAGGATTAATGATTTTCACAAGGTTGCAATAGTTTTGGCGATCCGCCCGAAAAAAGAGTAAAGTATCATCTGCAAATAGCATATGTGAGATAATCGGGGCACTAGAATTCATGTGGATTCCCATCAACTCACATCTATCAACCGTCGATTGGATAAGCCGAGATAAGACCTTAATAATAAGGAGAAACAAATACGAGGATAACAGGTCTCCCTGCCGAATTCTCCGTGACGGGATGAACTTTTTACCGTGCTACCCATTCAAGATCACTGCGAAAATCCACCAATTTGACACACCTCATAACGAGATTTCTCCATCTCGCACAGAACCCTATCTTCTCCATCACCACATCCCAAAAATCCCACTTCACACAGTCATAAGCCTTGTGCATATCTAGCTTAATTCTCATCTCAAACTTATGTTTCGTTTTCCTAAGCTTCAAGAAATGAAACATTTCATGCTCAATGCCAATGTTATCCTGAATTTGTCTTCCTTCCGCATAAGCATTCTGCATAAAAGAAATGATATCCGGAAGAAAAGATTTGAGGCGATTGGCCAGCACTTGAGACAAAATCTTTTATGAATAATTAAATAAGCTTATTGGCCTAAATTGTCCCACAAATTCCAGATTTTTAACTTTCGGAACCAACACAATATAGGTAGAATTAAGTCTTTGGGGAGAGCTCCCCTCATTCACAATATCCCAAACCACCCCATTTACCTCAACAACTAAAGCATCCCAAAATGAATGGTAGAACAATCCTTGGAAACCATCTGGTCCCGGGGCCTTCATACCCCTCATTTGATAAACAGCAGTTTTAATTTTCGCCTCTATAATCGGACCGATCAATGCCTTGTTCATCTCCCCTGTCACCAAAGTATGCATGCAATCCAGCAATTGCCCCCAATCTCTATACCCCGAGGAAGTAAACAGAGTAGCAAAGTACTCTTCCACCAAATTCCTCACAGCCCCCTGATTGTCTACCTATACATCATTCCCATCTTTAAGCTTCACTACCTTATTGCACATTTATCTCTGACTCTCGGCAACATATACTAGTGAAAAAAATGAGGTATTAGCATATCCCTCCCTGAGCCACTTGACCCTGGATCATTGTTGCCAGTAACTCTCATTCACCTCCCACAACCGCTCAAATCTCATATAAACCACTTTGATTTCCTCCCAGTTTTTACTCCAATCATGTTGAAGTTCCCTAAGCTGATGCACCAGACTTTCAATCTCCCTCTAAGCTTAAATTCCTTACGACTCCAACACATTAGTTGTGAGCGGCAATTGTTCATCTTCTTCAGCCATCATGTGATCCCATCACCAACACACCGCCCCCTCCAGCATTTTTCAACAATTTCCCTGGACTAAGAAGCTTCGTTGAAACGAAAAAGCTTCTTAGATTTCAAACCTCCTGGTTGGCATTGGATAATTAAAGGACAATGGTCAGATCCAATAATAGTACCATGAGTCACCAATGTATCGAGCCATTTCTCTTGCCAAAGCTTATTAGACAGGTCTCTGTCCAATCGTTCATCCACTAACTGCTCATTCCTAACTCCATACCAAGTGAATTCAAGCCCATCGAAATCTAAGTTCATCAGCTCCGCATTAATCATGAATTCCTCTAAATACATTGGTCTATTATAAAGAACTTCCAATCCCCATGACTTATCATGATCCCAAAGAAAATCATTAAAGTCACCTACACAAAGCCATGAGAGGTTGGACGGGCCAAACAGAGTCTTCATCCAACTCCAGAACTTAACCTTCTTAGCCCCATACGTAGTGTCATACACCTAAGTGACCCGAGCCCATAAATCTTGTCCCACCATCTTGATGCGCGAGCATCAATTATATGCTTAGAGGAAAACCCAACTTCCATCTTCAAAGTCATCCAACCACAAGCTTAACCCCCTGCACGCCCAACTAGAGCAACATTAAATATGTTAGGATATCTCATACGACTTCTAACACCTTCAATTCCATGATCCTTCATTTTTGTTTTAAAAAGATAAATCATAGAGGGCCTATATTTTTTAATCAGCCCATGAAGGGCCCGAACTACAGTGTCCGACCCAAGACCACAACAGTTCCAAAGTATGTGTATCATGGTTCCCTTGCAGCTATTGAGGGCCAGCTGCCACCACCCTGGGAAGACACCCCATTTCCCTTCACCAACATAGCGTTTTTCTTCATTTTTGAATTTTCTTCCAAGTTCTCCCAAAGTTCTTGAAATTCTGTGGGAATTTCTATCAACTCATCTTCAGGATGTAAAGCATTTTCTATTTCTAGACATCGCTCCCTTATAGTCATATCTCGGTGTCGAATGATTGCCTGTTTTTTCTTTTCAAAACTGCCATCTCCAACTCTTTTTTTCTTATGGGAAAAATGATCCAGCTATTGTAGGTTCCTCTTCGAACCTCGCCTCATACTACCCTTTTCATATCTCCATCGCGTGGAGAGAGCAGAAAACTGCACAAACACTCCCAATTGAGAATCAATCTAAGGAAACACCACATTCATCGTCAACATACTTGGACCACGGACTACGCAAGGCTCCATATTGAGGGCATCTAATTACCCAAGGTTGCTAGCAACTCCCAAGCCCACATGTGTTTGCTTGCCCTCCTCACTTATCTCATAGATCCGCACTAGATGACTAACAACACTTGGGTTTTGAGCATTAAAGATTTGGGTGGGCTGAGGGCCCAACACCCATGATCACCTAATGGGCCACTTGGTTAGCTTGATTCTCCAACCAATGTTCAATATCCCTCTCCTAACCATCCCATCTGTTTCAAACCCTATGCCATTTTCTTAGCCCCTTTCTTAAAATGTGTGACTTATTCTGTTGTGGAAGGGCCTGTGAGTATCCCATTGAACTTCCACATTCCATCCTCTCCATAGCCCTCACGCGCCTCTAAGAACTCACCCATGCGCCTCCCCTAATAGCTCTAACAAGTCTTATCTCTCCCACATTGATTGGTATGGGTCTTAAAGCCTCAATGTCATCATAGATTGGTGTTGTTCTTATCCAATCTCCATATGCCACTATATTCCTCCTCCCAAGCTGAAGTGAACAATCAGTATTGGCATGTCCAATCCTTCCACAACAAAACAAAAGTCCTGTAGCCGTTCATATCGAAATTCGATCCATGTGTCTATATTATTGTCCCTTGGGATCCATCATCTTGGAATCAGTGGCTTCTTTATGTCAACAATCACCTTAACCCGAAGAAAATCCCTAGCTTTTGCAGGGTCCTCCAATTCCAAGAAATCCCCGAGCTCCCTAGCTAGGCGACTCACATTTGTTTATGTGCTAAGAGATAGAGGAACGCCTCTAATTTGAACCCAAAAAGGAACCAACTCCATTTAGATCTCCTCCAAAGCTAACTCAAGTGGCCACCTCTGAACAAAAAAATTTTGTTTCATGACAACCCAAGACACTTGGCTCAGAATCCTAACCGCAGTACTTTCATCTTGCACTGTAATTATAAAAGTGTTGTCCCGGACCCATTTGACATCGACTTCCCCTAAATCCTTCTAAGCTGAACGAAAGATATTCCTAACACTCGCATACACCATAGCTCTCACTCATACAAAGAACAAATAGAGAAGACGAAAATACATAACAAATTACTCTCTCAAAAACTACAAAACGTAACACCAATATAAGTACTTGTTCAAATAAGAACACATATAAAGCAGCCCAAGGAGAGCATTAAAAAGTTAGGAACCAAAAGTATTAGAGGGATAGAACAAAAAAAAAACAGCAAATGGCGTACTAAATTTGGCCATAATTCATCTGCTGCTGGTGTTAAAGGATCCCAATGCACCCCCTTGGCTCCGTTACTTTCATTGAATGTCCATCTTATAAATGCATATCACGTGTTTAAACAAATACAATAGTGGTTGTAAAATTGTGTACTTGTGCTGCACACATTACATTGTGTTGACGCAAAAAACAGTGTAGTCCAAATGGGAACAAAATAATTACCCCTGCCCTTCTTTTGTGACAGAGATAGAAGCATGAAAATTTAAATCGTGAACAAAGAATGATGATTCTTTTTAGGGTAAATGACAAAAAACTACCTCAACTATTGGTGTCATGACACTTTCATACCTCATCTTTTAAAGTTAACAATGTCATACCTTCCGTTAATTGGCCGTGAATTTTTCAGTTAAATGCTGACGTGGCTTGTTCGGGGCCCTTTTTTTATTAAAAAAATTAAAAAATTATTATTAAAAAATATTTAATATTTTTTAAATATTAAAATAAAAAAAGTAAAAAAAAAAATCTTAGGTCAGTTTGTCCCCTCTCCCCCCCCCCCAATCATCCTGCAACCTAGAAAAAAAAGAAGAAGAAGAAGAAGAGAGAAGAAGAAAAAGGAACACCCAGTTTATCCGCCCTCCCTCTTCTCCCCCTCACCCCCTCTTCTTCCCTCTTCTGCAACCGAGAAAAAATAACAAAAAAAAAACACCTAGATCCCCGATTCCGAGGGTGGAGAACTTGGGCGCGGAGAAATGGGGAGAATGGGTGTGGAAGGAAGAGGGTGGGTGCGGGGAGAAAAGGGGGTGGAGGAGGTGGGGAGGGGGGGAAGACAAAATGTTTTTTTTCCTCCTGTTTTCTGGGTTTCAAGAAAGGGGAAGAAGAAATGAGGGAGAAGAGAGAGAAGAAAGAGGGGAGAACGGGATGAATTGAGGGATTTTTTTATATTTACTTTTCTTTATTATTTTAATATTTAAAAAATATTACATGATTTTTTTAGTTTTTAATAATATTTTATTAATTTTTTAATAAAAAGTGGGTCCCGGATCAAGCCGCGTCAACTATTTAACTAAAAAATTCACGTTAAGCAAACGGAAGGTATAACATTGGCACAAATTCGTAAGATGAGGTATGACATTGTCAACTTTAAAAAATAAGGTATGAAAGTGTCGTGACACCAATAGTTGAGATAGTTTTTTGTAATTTATCCTTTTTTTTAATTCTCTTGGTGAGGATTTTAGAAATTCTCACATCATAACTGTTCATTGTATATCGTATGGTTAATTTTTATTAGATACTATTTATTTTTAATTTTAAATAAAATAATTTTTAACTGCACGATGTATAATAAACAACTAGAATGAATCCTCACAATTTAGATCATGATGAAATCAAAATCCATGTACAAAACTGTTACTAAAGATAAAATGTGAACAAAACTTTTTTTTTGTGTGCGGAGGAGGGTCGGTTGAGAAAAGGACTGTACACCAATAAAAGCAAAGGGATCCGATACACGTGAACAATAATAATGCGAAAACCACATGTTCTAGAATCTGCGTTCAAATGAGTTATGTGCTGAAGAGTATTTTTGACAGAGTTGCTAAATTAATACAATGGTAAGAATACGGATTGCGAATCTTTAATAAATAAAAATATGTAGAAGATTTTAGATTTGATGTTCCGAACTGTGAGTTTGTTTAACTGTGGCTAGAGATAAAATGAAATTCTCTATAGCCTCTCTAAGTCAAAACAAAAAATAAAAAATAACTGGACTTACCACCAATTGTTTTCTTTGAAAAAAAAATTATAAAAATATTCTTTTGAATTATCGAAAAGTTAAAGGTGGATTATAGCCTTTCCCACACCGGATGGGTTTTTCAAATGGGGAGGCCCGGGCTTCAAAACTCCACTATTTAGGTCAATAATTGCCCAAACAATTGGACAATAAGCAACTATTGCTTTAGTAAACATAATTGTTCGAGTGCATTTTTATTCCGTAAAATAAAGGGAGTTTTAATAAAAAGGGCTTGAACTAAGTTTATTTTAACCAAAAACCATCCTATAACTTTTTTTAACCAAAAACCATTCCAAAACAAAGTAAAACCCACAAAACCAACAGACAGCTCGACCACCAGCCAGTCACTCATGGCTTTCCTTTGGCCCTCATCCTCATCCTCCTCCTCCTATTCGTATCGCTGAGTACTACAACTTTCATTTTTGAATCACCATATTTCGTTAAGTATTGAATAAGTTATATCCATTTGAATCTTACCCAGTTTCTAGCAACCTCCGAGGCTTTCGAGGCATTTTTCGGCCAAACAAAAGCAAGTTAGCCATCGTGCAAGGTACCATTCTCTTCGTCTCTTCGAGAACTACGATTTTCGTTTTTGAATCACTCGATTTCGTTGAGTATTGAAGAAGTTATGTCTATTTGAATCTTACCTAGTTTCTGGCGACTTCCGAGGATTTCGAGGTATTTCCGGCCAAACCATGGCGAGTTAGCCATCATGCAAGATACCATTATATTCGTCTCTTCAAGAACTACGATTTTTGTTTTTGAATCACTCGATTTCGTTGAGTATTGACAAAGTTATGAGCGTTTAAAGTTTGTCCAACTTTCCGGTCGAAATCTGGCCTTCCCTTCTGTTTAGCTCCAGCAAGCAGCAACTACACCAAGCCCGGTGTTTAAGTGACTATTTCTGGAAAAATGATTGTTCATTGTTTCTGGAAAAGTGACTGTTTCTGGAAAAATGAATGTTCACTAATTCTGGAAAAGTGACTGTTTCTGAAAAAGTGATTGTTCACTGTTTCTGGAAAAATGAATGTTCATTGTTTCTGGAAAAGTGACTATTCACTGTTTCTGGAAAAGTCACTGTTTCTGGAAAACTGACTATTTCTGGAAAGAAAAGAACCAAAATTCAGAAACAGTGATTTAAATTCCAGAAACAGTTATTTAAATTCCAGAAACAGTGACTTAGATTTCAGAAACAGTGTTACTTAAAATCCAGAAACAGTTTATTTTTACATTCAAAAAATAGTGACTTAAAATTCCATAAACAGGGATTTAAATTCCATAAACAGTGACTTAGATTCCATAAACAGTGACTTAAATTACAGAAATAGTGTTACTTAAAATCCAGAAACAGTTTATTTTTACATTCCATAAACAGTGACTTAAATTACAGAAACAGTGTTACTTAAAATCCAGAAACAGTTTATTTTTACATTCTGGAAACAGTACTACAACTTTCCTTTTTGAATCACCCTATTTCGTTGAGTATTGAAGAAGTAATATCCATTTGAATCTTACCCAGTTTCCGGCGACCTCCGAGGCTTTCGAGGCATTTTCCGGCCAAATCACGACGAGTTAGCCATCATGCAAGGTTCCATTCTCTTCGTCTCTTCGAGAACTACGATTTTCGTTTTTGAATCACTCAATTTCGTTGTGTATTGACAAAGTTATATCATTTTGAATCTTACCCCGTTTCTGGCGACCTCCGAGGCTTTCGAGGTGTTTTACGGCCAAACCATGGCGAGTTAGCCATCGTGCAAGGGACCATTGTCTTCGTCTCTTCGAGAAATACGATTTTCGTTTTTGAATCACTCGATTTCGTTGAATATTGACAAAGTTATGAGCTTTTAAAGTTTGTCCAACTTTCCAGCCGAAATCCGGTCTTCCCTTCCGTTTAGCTTATAACATGGTTTTTTATTAAGCAAACGGAAGGTATAACATTGGCACAAATTCGGAAGATGAGGTATGACATTGTCAACTTTAAAAAATAAGGTATGAAAGTGTCATGACACCAATAGTTGAGATAGTTTTTTGTAATTTATCCTTTTTTTTTTAATTCTCTTGGTGAGGATTTTAGAAATTCTCACATCATAACTGTTCATTTTATATCGTGTGGTTAATTTTTATTAGATACTATTTATTTTTAATTTTAAATAAAATAATTTTTAACTGCACGATGTATAATAAACAACTAGAATGAATCCTCACAATTTAGATCATGATGAAATCAAAATCCATGTACAAAACTGTTACTAAAGATAAAATGTGAACAAAACTTTTTTTTTGTGTGCGGAGGAGGGTCGGTTGAGAAAAGGACTGTACACCAATAAAAGCAAAGGGATCCGATACACGTGAACAATAATAATGCGAAAACCACATGTTCTAGAATCTGCGTTCAAATGAGTTATTTGCTGAAGAGTATTTTTGACAGAGTTGCTAAATTAATACAATGGTAAGAATACGGATTGCGACTCTTTAATAAATAAAAATATGTAGAAGATTTTAGATTTGATGTTCCGAACTGTGAGTATGTTTAACTGTGGCTAGAGATAAAAATGAAATTCTCTATAGCCTCTCTAAGTCAAAACAAAAAAATAAAAAATAACTGGACTTACCACCAATTGTTTTCTTTGAAAAAAATATCCTTTTGAAATATCGAAAAGTTAAAGGTGGATTATAGCCTTTCCCACACCGGATGGGTTTTTCAAATGGGTAGGCCCGAGCTTCAAAACTCCATTATTTAGGTCAATAATTGCCCAAACAATTGGACAATAAGCAACTATTGCTTTAGTAAACATAATTGTTCGAGTGCATTTTTATTCCGTAAAATATAGGGAGTTTTAATAAAAAGGGCTTGAACTAAGTTTATTTTAACCAAAAACCATCCTATAAATTTTTTTAACCAAAAACCATTCCAGAACAAAGCAAAACCCACAAAACCAACAGACAGCTTGACCACCAGCCAGTCACTCATGGCTCTCCTTTGGCCCTCATCCTCTTCCTCCTCCTCATCCTCCTCCTCCTCTTCGTATCGCTGAGTACTACAACTTTCCTTTTTGAATCACCATATTTCGTTAAGTATTGAAGAAGTTATATCCATTTGAATCTTACCCAGTTTCTAGCAACCTCCGAGGCTTTCGAGGCATTTTTCGGCCAAACAAAAGCAAGTTAGCCATCGTGCAAGGTACCATTCTCTTCGTCTCTTCGAGAACTACGATTTTCGTTTTTGAATCACTCGATTTCGTTGAGTATTGAAGAAGTTATGTCCATTTGAATCTTATCCAGTTTCTGGCGACCTCCGAGGATTTCGAGGTATTTTCCGGCCAAACCATGGCGAGTTAGCCATCATGCAAGATACCATTATATTCGTCTCTTCGAGAACTACGATTTTTGTTTTTGAATCACTCGATTTCGTTGAGTATTGACAAAGTTATGAGCGTTTAAAGTTTGTCCAACTTTCCGGCCGAAATCCGGCCTTCCCTTCCTTTTAGCTCCAGCAAGCAGCAACCACACCAAGCCCTTTGGTGTTTAAGTGACTGTTTCTGGAAAAGTGATTGTTCACTGTTTCTGGAAAAATGAATGTTCACTAATTCTGGAAAAGTGATTGTTTCTGAAAAAGTGATTGTTCACTGTTTCTAGAAAAATGAATGTTCATTGTTTCTGGAAAAGTGACTATTCACTGTTTCTGGAAAAGTCACTATTTCTGGAAAACTGACTGTTTCTGGAAAGAAAAGAACCAAAATTCAGAAACAGTGATTTAAATTTCAGAAACAGTGACTTAGATTCCAGAAACAGTGATTTAGATTCCAGAAACAGTGTTACTTAAAATCCAGAAACAGTTTATTTTTACTTTCAAAAAACAGTGACTTAAAATTTCATAAACAGGGATTTAAATTTCATAAACAGTGACTTAGATTCCATAAACAGTGAATTAAATTACAGAAACAGTGTTACTTAAAATCCAGAAACAGTTTATTTTTACATTCCATAAACAGTGACTTAAATTACAGAAACAGTATTACTTAAAATCCAGAAACAGTTTATTTTTACATTCCAGAAACAGTACTACAACTTTCCTTTTTGAATCACCCTATTTCGTTGAGTATTGAAGAAGTTGTATTCATTTGAATCTTACCCAGTTTCTGGCGACCTCCGAGGCTTTCGAGGCGTTTTCTGACGAAATCACGGCGAGTTAGCCATCGTGAAAGGTACCATTCTCTTCGTCTCTTCGAGAACTACGATTTTCGTTTTTGAATCACTCAATTTCGTTGAATATTGACAAAGTTATATCATTTTGAATCTTACCCCGTTTCCGGCGACCTCCGAGGATTTCGAGGTGTTTTACGGCCAAACCATGGCGAGTTAGCCATCGTGCAAGGTACCATTCTCTTCCTCTCTTCGAGAAATACGATTTTCGTTTTTGAATCACTCGATTTCGTTGAATATTGACAAAGTTATGAGCGTTTAAAGTTTGTCCAACTTTCCGGCCGAAATCCGGCCTTCCCTTCCGTTTAGCTTATAACATGATTTTTTTTATTAAACAAAACTTATGACATGGTTTTTTATTAAAACTAAAATTTTTCAAGTCATTTTCATTAATTTTTCTTAAAATGAATTGTCCGAATTTAACATTTAAAAATAACGATGCCATCTCGCCCTCAACAACGCTGCCATCTCCGCCCGCATCATCAAATACCCGCTCCCCATCATAAATACCTATAACCTCCACGTCCTCCATGACTACTACGACCCCCAAAACTTCATAAAATCTCTGACTAGACCATTGGACACGCCTCGATTAATCTCGGCTTTGTTAACATCACTAATCTATGCAATGCTCGATTGAATCCACCATTAGCGACAAAAATAAGGCTGACCACACGACTGATGTCATCCTGAAGTCAACCTATCGTGAAATAAACCTCGGGTGCACACACAACAGGATTTCCCTTCATCCTTCTTACTGTGGTGTAGTCTTCACTTCTCATTCTTATTCTATTAAATTTTCTTTGGCTTTAACTTATATTTTTAAAAATTTCTTGATTACTCTTTATTTCATATTTGAGTTTTTGGGTTTTGTAATATTTTTAGTTCTCTCTATATTAAATTTAGGTCTTTCAATTTTTATACAAATTATTCCAATTTATCATGTTTTGAATTTAAATTACCTATGTATGTGAGAGGTCTTCCTTCACATGAAATTATGATTCTGTCACTGCTTGGTTCGAAAAGGTTAGTTCCACAAACTGCCCAACCTTTTGTGTAGAGTCCCACATCACTCAAGGGAGAGGATCATCTATGCCTTATATGTACATGCCCACCTCCCTATATCAAGACGCGTTTTGGGAACTCACTGGCTTCGGATCCCATAAGAACTCCGAAGTTAAGCAAGTTTGGGCGAGAGCGGTCTCAAGATGGGTGACCCCCTGGGAAGGCCCAAGAACAAAACCATGCGGGCCATGCCCAAAACGGACAATATCTTGCTATACAGACTGGGATATGCCAATTTGGTATCAGAGCCAGACTCACCGTCTATTCGAGTGTGCCGACGAGGACATTGGGCCCTTAAGGAGGGTGGACTGTAGAGTCCCACATCGCCCAGGGGAGAGGATCCTCTATGGCTTATATGTACATGTACATGTCCATCTCCCTATAGCAAGACACGTTTTGGGAACTCACTGGCTTCGGATCCCATAAGAACTCCGAAGTTAAGTGAGTTTAGGCAATAGTGATCCTAGGATGGGTGACCCATTGGGAAGGCCCAAGAACCCAAGACCAAAACCATGCATGCTGGGCCTAAAACGGACAATATCTTACTATGCTGACTGGGATGTGACATTTTGGGCTATAGATGGTTTTTGGGGTTTGGGGGAATGAATTGTCCAATTGCCCCAGCAATTGGGTAGGGCTGGAGTTGCCCTTGCACATTCTTAATTATTTTATACAATTAAATTTAAAAAAAAATCAATGAAAATCAAATAAAATAATTAAGAACATGGAAAAGGGGAAAATAGTTGTAAAAACTAGAGTTCTTTAGATTTAAGCTCTTGCAACTCTTAAACTCTAGATAAAAACCCACAAATGTTATAACTTCTAAATAAAACCCAAATTTTAAATATGATGTCCATGAATTTGTGTTTATTTACAAAATCATGCCACCAAATCTCTTATACGTTTCTTTTAGACATTTAATTTGTTTAATATATTTTTAATTTTGAGTGAACTCCTCCAATCCAAAACCTAATTAGATCAAATATATAAGGACATATATTCCATACTAATACCATAAAAAGAAAAAGGTAAATTAATTTTGTTACAAATTTAAAAAGTAGGCACATTAATTTTCATGTAATTATATAGTGGGCAAATTATTTTCATAAAATTAAATAATAGATATTGTTTTTATGACATCCCACATCGCCTAGGGGAGTGATCCTTAAATGTATATTCCCATCCCTACCTAGCATGAAGCCTTTTGGGAGCTCACTGGCTTCGGGTTCCGTAGGAACTTCGAAGTTAAGCGAGAAGGGGGTTAGAGCACTCCCATGATGGGTGACCCACTAGGAAGTTGCTCATGAGTTCCCAGAAACATGATGGGTGACCCACTAGGAAGTTGCTCGTGAGTTCTCAGAAACAAAACCGTGAAGGCGTGGTTGGGGCCCAAAGCGAACAATATCGTGCTACGGTGGTGGAGCGGGCCCTGGAAGTGGTTCCACCCGGGCCGGGATGTGACAAAATTGGTATCAGAGCCAAATCCTGGCCGGAAGTGTGCCGACGAGGATGTCGGGTCCTTAAGGGGGGTGGATTGTGACATCCCGCATCGCCCAAGGGAGTGATCCTTAAATGTATATTCACATCCCTACCTAACACGAGGCCTTTTGGGAGCTCACTGGCTTCGGGTTCCGTAAGAACTCCGAAGTTAAGCGAGAAGGGGGCTAGAGCACTCCCATGATGGGTGACCCATTGGGAAGTTGCTTGTGAGTTCCCGGAAACAAAACCGTGAGGGCGTGGTCGGGGCCCAAAGCGGACAATATCGTGCTGTGGTGGTGGAGCGGGCCCGAGAAGTGGTTCCACCTGGGCCAGGATGTGACAAAATTCACACCCCACTTTCGGGTCGGGGTGTGTCAGTTTTCAACAAATTAATTTTCATAGTAGGTAAATTATTTTCATAAAATTAAACAATAGATATTGTTGAAAATAAACACTAAATTAGGTATATTCAAATTAAAATTTATTGTCGAAATTGAAAAAAAAATCTAAATTAATTCCTCCATCTAGAACCATATTTCATGACTACAGGACCTTGCCAAATTCAATGCACGTGATCAATTAGAACAAAATTACAAAAACTTTTCATACTGGCTTAGATGGGGTATATTAAGGATCCAAAAAATATAAAAACGGACACACAAACTTAATTTGGTAAGTTACTTAGTTGAATCCTAATCATTGGGTTTTATTCGGATAAATATTATATGATGGGCTGTAAGCTAGAAAAAATGAGTTTGGAGGGGGAAAGTTAAATTTTCAGTAAAAACTATTTCCCATTTTATAATTCCTACTAAGCACTCCATGTATTAGACCATGGGGTAATGATTAGGTTGATGAATTTATTGATTTGTTATTTGTTAGTCCAATAAATTATAGGCGAGAGACGTGTGTCTCACATGCATCCTTGTTAACCTTGCTAGGTAAGATTTGCATCTCAAGTTGTTAAGAGCGTTTAAATCATGTTTCATTGCTGTTTTCAAGTGGTTCTAAGTTCGGTAGCTGGGGGCATTACCGAATTGAATGAAGATTTACAATGTGGAGTTCCCAGTTTGCACAACGTCAAAGGACACAGAAAAATAGAACTCTGCCTTGTGATTTAGAATCTAGAACAAATGACATGGGAATCAGCACAACTGCAAATTACACAATTAACATCAACAGAAAATTTAAAATCCATATATATATATATATATATATTATATAACGAAATACATATACAGAAACATAATACAGCATATGAGTTCTGCTGAAATTTATTTATTTCCTTTTGGGCATCTCTCGCTTCCCGTGATTTCCGATTACTTAAGGAGGTAATTCATAATTTGTGATAATTAAGGGCACTTGAGGTGGTTGTGGTGAGTAGTCATATCAGTGTAGCAGGTCCCGCAGGCTTCTCTGTTGCCAGAGGTGCCGGGAGGAACACATTTGCACCTCATGCAGCAGGTACCACATGCCCTTGTGCACACGTTAGGCCTCGAGTGCTTACTGCACCTCTGATTGCACAACCCTTCACAGTCTGCAAATTAAAACAAGCACACACATGCGAACCCTATTAATTAACACTAATAAACGGTTGCAGTATGTACTAAATCAATTTAGTAAGTCATGCACGGTGTATATCCACGTTGATTAGAGCAGATGTGTTCTTCATGTTTGAATATGCCTTCCCGCATAGTTTAGAGTAGTTCAAAGTAAAATAAAATGATTTGCATGCACTTTTTCTCCTCAGTAGACTTAAGTACTGTTCTCATTTGGATTATTCAATCCGAAAAAGATTTTAGAGATATAAAACAAACATAATAGTCTTGTACAGAAGCCATTCCTAAAGTAAAATACCGATTCTAAAATTAAAAAAATCAAGTCATTAGTTTTAATTTAATAATTAACTACATGTATCGATATAGAAGGATCGAAATTTTGAAAGCAAATAAAAAGGCCATGCATGCATACTCAGGAATGGTAAAAGCCTTCTGTTTGCTCCTTTCACCACCGCCTGCAATAAACAGAAAGTAAAACTGGTAAGAAATAGTTGCAGAAATTCAGAAGAAAAAAAAGAAAAAAAAAACGAAAGCAGTCGTGACTAGTGGGTGGTGAGTAATTAGTTAACCTGCGTTTCATGGTCTTCAATGGTAGAATGTTCGGATGAAACCACCGCCATGCAGAAGATCAAAACCACCACAACAAGAAGCAAGCGTGACTCCATTTTCTGTGGCAATATGTATCTACTTTTAACAGTTTACTCTATCAGCAGTCGAAACTAGTGTTTTCTGAAAGCTAAACTCTTGAACTACAAAGACCGAGAGCTGCCCCTTTGTTTATATAGTCGTTTTTTGACGAAGTAAACTTACCTTATTGACCATGTCTCTTGTACCATATTTACATGCGCCCATGTCTTGTTCTGCACGTCTTGAACTAAGTACGATGCTGTATCGATGTCTGAACCATGACGGACGGACCATGCACTCTGGCAGTACACAACATTAGGCGACAAAAATATTCGTCGAAATTTCTAATTTGCCAGTGGAAAAAAAAACAAAACTCCATTTTAATTCCACTTCAGTTCTTTGGCATACGTGGCACCCAGCTAGCGTCTTGCCTGATGAATCATTCGCATGTAGAGGTTTGGTGCGTTTCGTCGTTTGGAAGTGAAAAGTTCGGAGTTTAAATTTTGGCAAACGCCAAATTAGATATTTACTCATCTCTTAATGTACTTATGTTTTTTCATAAAACTTTTGAATTAGCCTTATATACACATGCAAACCAGTGCCAGTATGTAATATGTATGGCATGCACACAGACGTTACTACTTGGGATATTAATTCGAAAAAAAAAATAAGGGATATTAATTTTGGTACTATTTATTACACTTTTATTTGTCTTTTTTCATTAAAACTAAAAAAAATTGAACTTTTCGTTAGTTTTCTTAAAAAATAAATAATTTTCGCACACATTTTTTTGTTATGCTTAAACGTGTTATTTAGTTTCTTAATCATCGATAGTTTATTGAACGTAAATGCAAGAAATATAAAGAATTGTGTGCGAAACTGACGTATTTCGATAAATACACGGGTAAAAGGAAATTTGATGAAACGCCCATTCCATTTCCATGAGCACCAACCATGACGCATGGGATGGGATTAGAAAGGGCATGGTTTGGTCATGGCGAGGGAGGGAATATCTGTGCATGCATGCACATGAATGAATGAGTCGGTTGGAAAGTATACGGAAGAAGCCAAGCTGTTGACAAATAATACTGGTACTGTAATCTCATCTCGTATTCAGCATAGGACAGCTCAGTTCCAGTGGGATGGATTGATATCAAGACTTTCCTTGTCCTCGTTATAGGCATGGGAGAAAAATCGATACACGTTCGAATAAAATTGTGAAGGTATCTCAAGTTAATAAAATACTGAACCGGTGCGTCGTCCAAGTCTTATATTTCCAAGGGCAAGGAGAAGCTGCAGACTAGGCTCAAGTAAAAGGTAGGCGGTGGCGCATTGGTTTCTATGGTCCATGACTCCATAGAGTATTATAAAAACGAGGTCCAGATGCCACGACATGAATGTTGTTGTCTCCAAAGATAGCCACGAAACCTGTTCACCGCTTACAATTTACTTGTAATAAGATGATATTGATGGTGGGGGATAACTTTCATGGGTTCGGTACACTCTCAACAAGTTATGACGATTACATTGAAAACGAAGAAAAGTTCAAAAAAATTGTACGCTCGTGTCAAGTTAAGATCTACAAACTTCAACGAATGAATTGATGCGGTGAGAAGCCAAATATTTTCCTATGAAAAATGCTTTGACTACTCAAGAATGAATAGGTACTCTTATTCAAAAATTTTAATGTCTAAATTTTAGAATTTTATATTTATAATTAAAGCCGTTTAAAATTAAAATCGTTTAATCAACCTATTGTAGCAAATATACAAACAGTTCATCTGATTTCATTCATCTATTTTTATACATTTTGATAGATAGACAATCTTCATTTTAATTAATTTTTTACAAAAATGAGCTTTATAGAGTAATTTGAAATATGAACTATTTTAATCACAAACACGGTTTCTTGAATCGATAATGAACAATTTTAAGTAAGGACTCCTACTCATCAAATAACCATCTTTGACACACAGATCATTACAAAGCTTGTCTGAATATTTAACATTACATTTGACAGATACAAGCTTTTAGAATCATTTTAACTCTTTAGGGATGAACACAACCTCCCACCACCACCCACCAAAATTCAAAGAAATAAAAATGAAAACCCTTAAGAACAAACAATGCCTATATCTCTGAAGAGCCAACTAAGATCTCTCAACGTCAAAATTTCCAATTGTTCCCAAGTTGATAAGAACTCAAAAACTTCAACCAAGAGCTTGGACTTTGGAGTTCTTGCCAATGCTTCCTGGGGAAAGAATGAACCACGAGAACGGTGTTGTTTCGAGCTTGAGGAAAGCCCTCTAGAAAAAAATGTTGATTTCCTTTTCACTCATCTCATATACATGGTCTCTTGCATCTGTCAAAGCACTCTGGAGCATGATCCAAAACATCATTATATAGCGGAAACAAAATGGCAACAAATGGTGAAACTCGAAGACCTTAGACGCCAAGAGGGATACCTGTCCAAATTTGGTGAGGAAGTTGCTGGCTACGTTCAGAGATGTGACTGTCACATCTTCATTAGCCTTGAGTGCTTGAGCAATTGCAAATGCCCCGTCGTCCTGAATACAAAACCGCCGTCAAATGTTGTGCAAAAAGAACACTAACATGTGAAAAGGTAAACAGAACAACACATACCCTAATTTCGTTGAACCCTAGATCTAATGAAGTTAAAGCTTCATTAACGACTTTTAAGCTGCGAGCCAGGCACGATGCACCCTGCATTTGTTAACGTATAAATTAACGTAAGATTTGAGTGATCATAAGGTCCCAAACGGAAGAGATTTATTATCTACAGTAACGCACTTCATTTCGAAGTCCATTTGCCCGTAAGTCCAGAACACGTATTGTGGTATTATATTTCAACATATCTGCGATGAATTCTGCACCCTTTGCACCAATCTGCAAAAAACTTATAATACATTGTTAAAGGATCCTCTTAAATGGATATGGAACGCTCAGATCTAAGACTATGAATAGAAAAGCAAATGTGCAAAACGATATATTACCTGGCACCAGCCAAGCTTAAGGGTTTCTATGTTTCCATGAAATTTAAGAACTTCTGATAAAGCCTTCACCCCATCAGGTCCCATGGGATTGTAACCGAGTTCCAACTGAGAAAGGAGAGAACTGTCTGACATTACGTTCATGAATAAATGAATAGAGAACAGAAAAGGTAAAAGAAAAATATTAAGGACTTACGAACGTAATGACAGAATTATCTTTCAATGCTTCAGCTATTGCAGTGACTCCCTTGGCATGGATGTTATTTCCTCCCTGTAAGAACGATCCCCATGTTTACTAAACTAGCACGTTAAAGACATCTTCTTTCTTTTTTAAATAAAAAAACATATATACAACAACAACAAAGCCTTTTCCCACTAAGTGGGGTCGGCTATATGAATCCTAGAACGCCATTGCGCTCGGTTCTGTGTCATGTCGTCCATTAAATCCAAATACTCTAAGTCTTTTCTTAGAGTCTCTTCCAAAGTCTTCCTAGGTCTCCCTCTACCCCTTCGACCCTGAACCTCGATCCCGTAGTCGCATCTTTTAACCGGGGCGTTAGTAGGCCTTCGTTGCACATGTCCAAAAAACATATATACAAAAAAAAAAAAAAAAAAAAAAAAAAAAAAAAGCTGCTAACAAAGACACATGCTCTACTCACCATGTCTATGGTTGTTATCGTCCGGTTTTGCTTCAAAGCATCTGCAAATTTTTGAGCTCCCTAAATATGAACAGGATTTACACATCAGCAAGGAACTTGACTTGGTTTTTTGTAGTTATAAAACTTTAAACATGCCATTGAAGTACTGATTAGTTACTTGGTTTGTCTTAAGCACAAACAATGTACCGTTCCAGAATGGAAAAGACTCAAACTAAGTTTTAATTCTTTTCTTTTTTTCTTCTCTGTACTATCTTAAGATTGTCATATGCCAGAAAATCCAAACAGTGATGGCTATAGCAGTAGATAGTTCAATGCAAGCTGATAACCTTGAAAGGGAAAAACATGCCTAATGACTTCAATCATCATAGTCGATACTTTTTTGGGGTACAAGATAATAGACAAAATTCCCAAACATTCTAGATTGGCTTTTGAGTCATTTTAAGAATTGAAAACGAAACCAGACAAATTGTGAGTTCAAATAATTGTGGAGCAGAAGTGATCAACAACTTGAAAATATCATACCTCGTCGCCTATATCGTTCATGTAAAGGTTCAACCATAATAAGTTTTTGGTCTTTTTGATGTATCCACCAACATGAAAAGCACCTTTAGCAGTAAAAGAGTTGTTGCCAATGTCCAGAAGTGTAAGTTTACCTAAGAAAATATGCATATCAAATTAATTGCAGGAAAACGAAAAAATCTTACCAAAAATTGGCAATTAATATAGTGAAATACAAACCTTTATGTAATGATAAACCTGACATCAAAGCATTCACTCCTTCATCTCCAATCGAATTTCCATGCAAATGAAGTTCCTGCCATATATCATAGCTATTAATATCAGAGCCCTTTGTAAAACTTAATCAATTCTGTTGCAAGCTCATATATTTTTATGCAGCATCATTGTGGCAGCTAAAAAGAAGAATAATGAGCAGCATTTCTTGGAAACAATAAACAGGGTTCCATCAATCTTTAAAATTGCGTAGTAAGAGTAGATTTTTGTGAACTATTATCACTGAATATCTTCCTCAGTATGACTTATTGTGTTTTCCAATTAACAGAGAGTCGGAGAAGTAAGATACCTTGAAAATTTATACAAAATTCAGAGTCATCATCAACATAGAGTAGTAGTTTAATTTTATCGCATTGCAAAACGGAAAGAAGAGTGGTAGTGAAGAGACAGCTACCCTTAAAGACTTGTTCCCTTCAAGTCCTTTAGCTAAAGCATTGACCCCCAGGGCGCCACCATAATTGCCACTTCAAGCAAATAATACATTGTCAGAAGAATTTCTTTAAAAGAAGCCAAAGCTGAACAAACGGTATAATGATATAAACCTTAAAGTTTGTAGTATATGAGAAAAAAAGAGGGGGCTTGACTAACTTCAGATGTAGATTTCGTAATGTGTTATTCTCAGCAAGAGCTCCAGCAAGACTTGTAAATCCCTACCTCCATTTTGTAAATAATAAATAGAACCAGTTAGTGAACTATGACTGAACTCATTGAAGACTATTATCTTAGGATATCCGGAGGCTATTCCTTACAGAGTAGTCGATCATATTGTTGTTTAGTTCGAGGACAAGTAAGTTTGAATTTTTCTTCAACATTTCAGCAATAGCCTTTGCGCCCTGCACAGTGAAGTGAGCAGCATTGTAAGTGTATCATTCACGAACACGCCTTTCCTCTTCCATCTTTTGCAAGCACATGAATGTCAATGTACTCATTAGGGCACCAGCTTGGATAGAAAAAGTAATCTAACCTCATCCCCTATGTCAGTACTGTTTAGCTGGAGCTTTTCAATACCATTATTATTCACCAATACATCACATAGGCACTGTGAACAATAGTACACCACACAAATAATCAGCTCTCTAATTTAAGAATGCACAAGAATATACACTTGTAAGTTGTGACTGAGGTGAAGCGAAAATTGTTAGCTGGTGGAATTTGTACTGACCTTAGCTCCCTCATCTCCAATAGGGTTTCCAGAAAGATTAAGAGTTTTTAACATGATGTTAGACTGAAGAACACCATCAAAGGCTTTCATTCCAGTTCCAGTTATTCCATTTGCAGCAAAACTTACTTCTTCAGCAGTCTGAAACACAATAAAGCACGCAATTATGGTCCATAGTAATAGTTTCTTAATAAATTAAAAAGATAACAAAATTATTTATAACAAAAACAGAGAGCTTTAGTATTTGACTAATGAACTCAAACCTGATTGTAACCCAAACTCTCTGAAAGAAAAAACAATCCTTCATCTCCAAAGTTACGTCCTGTCAAAACAAAGTGTTGCCCGAATACGCATGAGTTATTACATTTAGTTTGTAAATATATTTAGAACTTTCAAATATTGATTTCTAGAAATTAGCGCGATTGCAGTTGGTATCCGGATAAAAACTAGTATGAATAAGAAAAAACGAAAATAAAGTACAATGTGATTCTTTTAGCGAGCTAGTGTTTTCCAAAATGCCTGCAAAGATAGAGAAACTACATTCATGAGTACTAAAGCATCTACCTGACAGATCAACACTTCTGAATGACCTAAGTTCCTTGGCAAAGTCATTAAGCTTCAGCTTTGACTCTCTGTCAATCTTTGCCCCCAGACCCGATAACAGATTCGTACCAGCAGCAAAAGACCATTTCATTCCTTGTGCGGGCGTATTGCTCTCTACCAATGAAGTCCTCTGACGCTTTGGAGCAAGGATTTTCTCCACCAATTTCCACAAAACTGTCAGCTGAAGACATAAATTAGTGCAACAATTTGAGCGACAAGGCAAATATAATCACTAAACAACAATGCCAGACCAAAAATGACTTTAATTATCACAAGCACATAAAGGTATCTATTCATTAAGACAAAAACTTCAAGCGAAGCTATTTTCCAGTTGAAATTTGCTAATAATTAAAAAAAAAAAGCATCAACTTCCAATTTCTATCCTACATTTCAAATTTTCAACCAAGCTAAAGTTTTCAAAATTCTATCCAACATTTAACCAAATTAAAATTTTCCAATTTCTGCCCCACATTTTAACCAAGTTAAAGTTTTCAAATTTCTACCCAACATTCAACCAAATTAAAGTTTTCCAATTTCGACCCCACATTTTAACCAAGTTAAAGTTTTCTAATTTCAATCCAACATTCAACCAAATTAAAGTTTTCTAATTTCTACAACATTTTAACCAAGTTAAAGTTTTCAAATTTCTACCCAACATTCAAAAAGTTTTCAAATTTCTATCCAACATTCAACCAAATTAAAGTTTTCCAATTTCTACCACATTTTAACCATGTTAAAGTTTTCTAATTTCTATCCAACATTCAACCAAGTTCAATTTTAGCCTAAGAGACGGTAAAACAAAAAGGAATTGAAAGCAAAAGCAGTACCAAAAGTGACGGCCAAGAAGGAGGCGGCGGGAACAACGAAGGAAGGAAGCTGCTTGACAGGAGCAACAGACAATGAGCCTCTGCTCTGCGATTCTCTGTACACTCTTCGAACACCGGATGGCCTAGAAGCGGCTTTTACCGCTAAGCATCTCCTCCTTCGCGGTAGGACAGCAGGTAAAACCACGCCCTGCCCACGATAGCCCAGAAAAGCACTCCCAGACCTTTGGGGCCGCAGTAAAATCTGAGAACCGAATAGGAGTTTTAATATTCAAGAGAGAGAGAGAGAGAGAGAGAGAGAGAGAGAGAGAGAGGGAGGGAGAGTACCTTGGGATGAGAGCGGAGAGAGATGGCGGAAGTGGAGCCCATATGGTGAGAGCGAGCTGGAAGTTAGAAGGGCATAGAGATAGGGTTGCTGGAACGAACGGATACGGTTATGGAGGTTTTGTTGTTGTTGCAGAGAGCGAAGCAGCGGCGGGGACTCTGGAGATTGTTATCGAACAACCGAGCGAGCAGACGACGATCACTCTATCAACTACCAATTCACTTCCCAAAACGTTTGCTTCGGCTCTTGAATTTTGTTGGACTTTTTGCCTTTCAGGCCCAAAACGAACAGTCCAGAATTCGGCCTTTGCGATTTCTCTGATCTTTATTAATTATTGAAGATGTGGATAACTCATAAACTGTTTGGGTTATTTTCATTGGGCATTCGATTACTAGCATGACTGAAATAAACCAATCGATCCATTCAATGATCTAATGGCATATTTGAGACTGTTTTAACATGTCTAAATGCGTTTAGTTATAAGTGCTGTTGATGGTGTTCAGTAAAAAAAATTGAATTTCTTTTGGTCACTTTCCAAATGATTTTCCATAAGCACTTTCCAAAATGGCTAAAACGCTTTTGATACAAATATTTTAGAATCAATCCTTAGTATAAGTGCAAATGAATTTTGAAAAAAAAAAAAACACTTACTGAGAAGCACTTTAGGTGCTTTTGGAACCTAAAATTATTTTCTCTAAAAACAATTTCAGTTATTTTCAAAGCATTTCCTAACCAACATTCCCCCACCCCATGAGATTAATGGGTATGACGTTTTAACAAAATGGCTCAGCAATAGCGTGTGTTGGATGTGATTAAACCTAACAACGCGTCGTCTTTACAATATTCATGTAATGCAGTGTTAATTGCAGTTTGAAATTTTCCCAATAATGGAAATGGGGTTTTAACAAAAGGGCTTGGCAATAGTGTGCGCAACGTGTCATGTTTTATTATATTCATGTAATGCGATGTTAAATACATTTTGAAATTTTGTCAATACCAATACCGACTCAACTTATCCCATGCAAACATATAAATTGAAAACATGTACAAATTAATTGAATCGTGTTGTGTTGAACCGAATAACTGCAAATTTAATCGTCATGCTTAGTTATCAAGTAAATCCAAGTGAACTTTGCGATCAATTCATTGATCCTTTACATCATAAATTACAACATCTTATACAACATTTCAAGACAGAAGATACTCTGGATGAATCGGTCTTTTTGATAAGTTTTAAGGATCACACCAAATGAACATATAATAAGAAGTTTCATGAATTATGAAGGTGCAACTTCCCAGTTGAATCTGATAGAAAAGAATAGGCAAAAGCTGCATGTATGGCAGCCCCAATGGGAAGCACATCTTCATCGAGGATGTAGTGAGGACTATGCGGTGCATGTATGGCTCCTATCTTCTCATTTCTTGCGCCTAAAAACAGCATGAATCCAGGTACCTTGTCTAAGTAAAAAGCAAAATCCTCACTCCCCATGAAGGTATGAGCTAATTTTATGTTTTCTTCTCCTACTATTTCGCTCGAGATTCGCCTTACTTGTTCATAAATTCTCTCGTCGTTTACAGTAGGAAGGACGGTAGGATGTTCCTTCCCAAAGAATTCGACCTCAGCGGAGCACCGGTGCACGGCTGCCTGCCCTTTAACAACCTGTCAGCAAGAAGAATTTCAGTTGTATGTTTACGCTTAGCTAGACGTGGTTACAATTTACTGAACAAACAATAAGTTGCATAAATCAGGGTTTAGCTTTCATATGTAATTTTGTTTTTGGTTAAAAATTTGTAACCAGTTCGATATGTGCCTACTTCCACGTAGTTGGTGTATTACCTCTTCGATTCTTTTCATGAGTCCATTGAAGTTCTTCTTGCTAAAAGCTCTAAAACTACCAGAAATTGTAGCTGACTGCGGGATGACATTGAAAGAAGTCCCCGCTTTAATCACAGCAACAGAAACCACCTGCATTAATGTTCAACATTGCATTGTTCAAGCACAATCCTGCATTTTCTTCGAAATAATCGCAGACGAAATTGCACAAAAAAAAATATATATATATATATATATATACATACCTGGGAATCTAGAGGGTCTGTTTCTCTCGAGACGATGCTCTGCAAACTGATTACAGATGTTGATGCTGCCAAAATCGGATCAATGGATTGCTGAGGAATTGCTGCATGACCCCCTTTCCCGTGAATTTTCGCTTTGAAGCTCCCACAACCGGCTAGAAATTCTCCAGGCCTCAGTGCAACAACGCCAGTCGGATATACGGGCGCTACGTGCATCCCAAAAACTGCCTCCACATTATCAAGCACCCCTTCTTCAATCATGTCCTTTGCGCCTGCACCACGTTCCTCAGCCGGTTGAAATATAAGTACGACGGTTCCCTGCAAGGGTCTGATAGATTCAAAATATGACAAAAATGTAAAGTGGACCAAACAAGTGGTTAGCGACACATTAACGGTTAGCGTTCGAGCGTGCCTACATATATCAACAAGTTAATGAGTTTTTCATTAACTGAATATTTTACATCACCTGTAATGTGTCTTGCAGTTGTTTAAGTACTTTTGCAGCGCCAAGAAGCATGGCAACGTGGCCGTCGTGGCCGCAAGCATGCATTTTTCCGTCCACTTTGCTCTTGTTCTCCCAGTCCACCATTTCCTATACCCACCCATATTCAGGAAAGTGCTGTCAACTTGACAGTGCTTTTTTCAAAAGCATCTTTTTCAACATTCCACTTTTAATCACTTGTCAAAAGGAATAAAGTAGCAACAGAATATATATCAACCTGATCAAAACTAACAAAACCCAACAAGTTAAATTGCCTTTGAGAAAAGAAGGTTAAACAAAATAAATTAAATTAAATATAGTGAGATAATTAATTAACCTGAATAGGCAAAGCATCCATATCAGCTCTTAGAGCAACAAATGGACGAGAGCCAGAGCCAATCGTGGCTACAACACCAGTTTTAGCCACAGGCCATTTATAAGCAACACCGAGTTTATCGAGCTCGCGGCGAATGAGTGCACTTGTTTCGATTTCCTCATATGAAATTTCTGGGTTTTCATGCATTTCCCTCCTCACGTTTTTCATCCAATTCACTGTGCTGGGTTCGTTGGCCAGCCTAACTATCTGGTGTTTCACTGAATAAGTCTGATATGTGGTGGATAAGTCGAGATGATCGGTAGGGTTAATTTGGAGCTTCAGAGAAAAGCACAAGGGCATGGCAATGGAGATTATTAGGAACAAAAGTTGCAGAAGAAGAAAGTCCATGTTGCACAAATTGCAGATGGAATAATGAGCAAGTAGCTTTGCTAGGTATATTCAATTGTGTGTGTGTGTGTATATATACACACACACAAATTAAAAATAAAAATGCTACAATGATTTGAAAGACTTTTCAGCTTTGAAATTAATAAAAATGACACCAGTACAGAAAAAGAAGGAGAAAAATAAATACTCTTTCGTTGGGGAACATCAAAAGTTCTACAGCTTCTGAAAACAAAAGGTTTTAGTGTAAATTTTGGACTTCTTTCACAACCTCTATCGCACTTTATTCTTCATCATCTCGGAAGAATATATGACAAAATAAAAGAACAATAATAAGAAATAAATTCAAACGATAACCTAGAATCTAAGTGCAATTAATATTATGAAATAAATCTAAATCCGCACAACAACAAAAATCTGAATTTCAGAAGGAAATCTGGAAAATAAAACAAAATTCCTAATTTTACACAAATCTTAAAATATTTTTCTCGTTTCTGTTTTCCAACCATGGCATGGCAGGCAATATGCATATAATCACATATTGTGTAGAAGTATGATATCCACCCATCTCATTTTACTTTTCACACACCATTTTAATTTTCGGCTTTCAAATCAGATGAATTCAAAAATATTAATCGATAAAAATTAACAAAAATATATAAGAAATAATTTAAAGTGTGTGGATAGCACGCCTATTATGTAAGCATGGATTTTATTCAGTAATTTCATTTTTTTTCTTTTTCTGACTTTATTCTCGATCGATGGGCTGGGGAATTGTTTGTTTATTTATTTTGAGTGATGCCTGGGGTTGGGTAGCCACAAGAACAACAGCTAGCTAGTGTGGAAAATAGGTCACGTGATGCCTGGGGTGGGTAGACTCGCAAGAACAACAGCTAGCTAGTGTGGAAAATAGGTCACGTGCTGAAATTTGGATTCGTGGACTTCTCAAATATAAGATAATTTTTCGGATGCATTTGAAGTGTTACTGTTTCACTCAAATTAAGATATAAATATGTATTTAGAAATTGAATATATAAATCATCGACCGTCAATCATATTATAGCATGTGCAGTGGCTAGGCTAACATTGGATCGTTGGTTGTCCATGAATCCAACAACTTCAAAAACCTCTGTATATTTATGTGTGTATCATACTTGATTCCTACTTCTTCTATTTTTTTTATCATCCTTGCTCACCAAATGCTCGATGAAATGCCTTAATTGACAAGTTTTGGCAATTTTTAACATTTTTTTACAGTTCTTGTAGCCACCATGGACAAGCCTCGACATATCATTGTAGTTGTTGACATATGTTGACACTAATTGACATGTTTCTATCAAGTGTTCAACGAAATAGTCCATTGAAATTTTGTTCCTATTATTTGAAAATTCTAATACCACCCCTGGAGTACGAAAGATTGATACCATATAACATATGTTTACTAAAAAGTAATTAAAAACGTGAATTATATGGATTGGAAAAATCGCATTGAACCCCTTACCTGGAAGAATATACGTAATTAGCCATGTTCTTGTTTTCAAACATTAAAAAAAAAACGTGCGTTAGTTACCAATGCATGCATCATCACATGAGTTAATCGTCAAGTCTTAAGTTGGACCTTTTGTCAATTTGCATGAGACGAATATGATTCATATGCGCATTTTGGAAGACAATATATCTGCTGCCCAGGTCTATTCATCTTCATCTTTCAACTCTCCAGGACCAATTAATTTATGCAGGGCAAAAAGAAAAACCACGGGTTGCATGCATACAATGATGAAACTATTCATACACTCTTTTATTCGGGCTGTTTAACAAAGTAGATTCTCTTTTTTTTTGAAAAAAATAAATATATAAATAAAGGATTAGTTGTTGTGAGAGCTACTTTCTATTAAATTTTAACGAACTAGACCATCTATTTTGTATGTTACACATTTAATTGTTACAATAAAATTTTAATGTTTCTTAAAATATAATGTTCGTCAATTTCTTTGAACTCAATTAGATACATCAAATATTTTCAATCAGCTACTATTTTGTCAAGATGATATGTGAGGTGCAAATTAAAAAATTGTCAATTTGAATCATTGAAGATCGATGTGTTATGGGATTCACAACTATTAGAAATTCCTTCGTTTGTTCTTTTATTATATTTTTTTATCATCTATGTAAGTCGTTCTCCTAATACATTAGCTAAAGGATAAAACTATATCAACGTATACTCTAATCAAAGTGAAAACACTGCTTTAATTCCTTGGAGAATTAAATCGACCATTCATCTATTATATATAAACCCAACACAAAGGTGAATAGTGTTTTGGTGTCATAATGATTTACCAAAACAATTGGACAAAAATACTCATAAAACAAAAAACTTCAGGCATTCCAAAATAATGCAAGGGCATTTTCATCAGTTTAATAGTATTTTTTTTAATAATTAATTTTTTTTGTTTTTTGTTTTTGTTTTTTTAATTAGTACCTTACACTAGATTAGCAATAATGTGATTTAATTTATCTATTTTTAAACATGTTAAAAACATCTTAAGAGACGTGTAATGCCGGTTATAAAAAAGATTATTCACACGCGGATAATAATGTGATTAAATTAGTTGTCAAATGGTTTTTTTTGTTTCTGTAATAAACGATATTATCTATACTAAAGGGAAGGGAGGTAGACTTAGTCTCATAACGGGCTAGCAATAATGTGATTCAACCAATTGTTTATTAAATATTATTTTTTTCAATTTTAAATACGTTCAAAACATCTTAAGATACGTGTAATGCCAGTTATAAAAAAAATTTCACACGCGTATAATAATGTGATTAAATCAGTTGTCAAATGATTGTTTTTTTTATCACAAAATACATGTCCTATGATTATACTAGGAGGATTCTCATCGAATTATCTTCGTGAGGATCTTGGAGATCCTTTAATCATATCCGTTCATCATACATTGTGCGGTCAGAAATCATTGTAAATTTTTTTATTTAAAATTGAATATAAACATTACTTAATAAAAATTGATCGCACAATATACGATAAACGGATGTGATAGGAGAATTCTTGAGATTCTCAGGAACGGACGGATGCCCTCTCTCATGATTATATATCTGTTAAGATCTTGACAGGATCCTGCGATTCCAATTTATTAAAAAGAACTTTAATCAACATATATATTTAAGTTCCATAAACTATATTATATATCTCAGCTGATGATGTCTGGTATCGCTTTTTTAAAGTAGAGGTGAGATCCACCTTACTTTATTTGTCAGATATCCACGAACTCTTACATTTAGTAGAGAGAATGAAATACATCTAAAAGCATTCATCTTTGCACCGGAAGAGCTTCAGATTTGAACCTATTATATTGGGTGTACGAGTTGATGCTCTTAATCATTTGCATTGTTCTTAGGCGCTAGGCGGTGGTGACCCGAGGCGTTTTTGTGCAAATCGGTTGAAAAAATCGAATGGGCTCTAGGCGGCCGCCTAGGCGGGCTAGGCGGCTAGGCGGGTTAGGCGGGCTAGGCGGAGTTAGGCGGTGCTAGGCGGTGCTAGGCGGAGCTAGGCGTTTTTTTTATTTTTTTTAATGAAATTAAAAAGTAAAAAATTCATATCTAAGTCTAAGTGGTTTAAAATTGTGAACTTGTTGTACATGTGTCATCCTAAAATACTTCTCACCATGGTTATATGGCATATAAGCTTAATGTGTTTTAAAATTTTGGACTTTTTGGATACTCTTTTTGTATTTTATCATTATTTTATTATCTTATTCATGGATTTTATACAAGTATAATTTTTTTGTAAGTATCATTATGCACTTATTTAGAAGATATACAAGAAATTTACCTAAATCCGCCTAGGCGCCCGCCTAGACCCCGCCTAGCTGCCTAGGCGCTAGGCGCTAGCCCGCCGCCCGACTAGCGCCTAGCGTTTTTTAGAACCTTGATCATTTGTGCAATACGTCATTCAATCACTTCTACTCAATTTTTCTTTTAACTTTTAATCAGTGTTTGACATAGTGGATTCTTTTAAAGTGTAAAATCATCACTTAAAACTTAAGAAAACTAACGAAAATGATTTGAAAACTTTCATTTTAAAGAAAAATCACTTTTAAAGAAAAATCACTTTTAAAGGTATAATAAATAGTGACAGTTAAAGGTAAAAATGAGGTTTTTCGTTAAAAGTAAACACTTAAAACTTAAGTTTCTAATCTAGGATTTTTAAATCCTCTCAAAACTTACAAATTTTTTTCCAAACGTCGTCATTCTTAAAAACATGACATTCTCATGTACAAAGAATTTATGGTGTAAATTATACAATATATCTCAACATTAACATTATCATTCAGTTGACATGGTACAAACTATTATATTCAAAACGTAAATTTTACCTTTGTTTTATCAAGAAGTTGAAGAGTAAACGTAGTACCAATAACAACTCGGCTTTGTCAAGCAGATTCTTGCGCCTAGACCGATAATGGTGGACCAAAAATGGGGACTTATTGCGAAAATAGAGGGAGTAGAAAATCATGTCCCCTAGCATTTTGGACTTGCACCAGTCCAACCCAAGAGTCAGCCGCATGCATGCACAGCCCTCCCTTCGCCTCCCCTGTAATTCCTCTCTTCCACCGAAAACAATCCGCAACTTTCTCTCTTCTATCTTCTTCTCCCCACCCTGCACAATCAGACACAACACACATTCCCCCATTGATTCCTGCACCTCTCCATCTCCAACATTCCTTTCACTAATTAACCATGGCATTCCATTCCCATTCCCTTTTGATCACCCTTCTAACCCTAGTATTACTCTTTCCCGCCGCGACAGCATCGCGTGCCCACCTCACCGAAAACTACTACGATAAAACATGCCCAAAATTCAACGAAATCGTCCACCGCATCGTCACCGAAAAGCAAATGGCCACCCCCACTACCGCCGCTGCCGTCCTTCGCCTCTTCTTCCACGACTGCGTCCTCGAGGGCTGCGACGCCTCCCTCCTCATCGCTTCCAACTCCTTCAACAAGGCGGAGAGGGACGCCGACATCAACGTCGCCATCCCCGGGGATGGCTTCGACGTCGTCACCCGCATCAAGACCGCCCTCGAGCTCCAGTGCCCCGGGGTCGTCTCCTGCGCCGACATCCTCTCCGCCTCCGCACGCAACCTTGTCAACATGGTCGGTGGACCCCACTACACCGTCCGTTTCGGCCGCAAAGACGGTCTAGTCTCCCGGGCCGATCGTGTGGAGGGCCACTACGCCAGGACCAACATGACCATCTCCGAGATCATCAACCTCTTCTCCTCCATGAATCTCTCCGTCCAGGACCTCGTCGCCCTAAGCGGGGCCCACACTATCGGTTTCTCCCACTGCAACGAGTTCGCCAAACGCCTCTTCAATTTCAGCACGACAGCGGAGACCGACCCCGCCATCAATCGCAACTACGCGGAGGGTCTGAGGAAGCTCTGCGCCAATTACACCACCAACCCCGGGATGTCGGCGTTCAACGACGTCATGACCCCGGGGAAGTTCGACAACTTGTATTTCCAAAACTTGCAAAGGGGTCTAGGGTTACTGGCGACGGACAACGCCCTAGTGACGGATCCGCGGACGAAGCCGTTTGTGGATCTCTACGCCGCCGACCAGGCTAAGTTTTTCGAGGATTTCGGCCAGGCCATACAGAGGGTCAGCTTGATGAAAGTGAAGACAGGGAAGCATGGGGAGGTCCGACGCCGATGCGACACCTTCAACAACCTTCAACAACCTCAAGGCTCGAACAACAAACCTCAAGACTTGAACAACAAGAAAATAAATTCTTGAGCTTAATTCGAGCTCACCTGTTGTCAACTTGTAATCGATGTAATTTGTATTTTTTTTTCATTTGTTTGTAGGGTTTAGAAATACGAAAATGTTGCATCTCCCAGACGTGTAGCTGCAAATTTTGTAAGCAGTTATGAGCAGCTTATGAAATTACAAATTTACAAATTCATTAACAACATAGAAACTGCTTCTAATATATTGCCTGTTTAGTACGGCGAAATCACCGGTTACAGCAAAAGAAACTTGGCAAAGAGCAGTTGGGAGCTTGTGCAGGAGCAAATACAACCCTGCCATAATTTTTCGTTCCTTAATCCAAAATGACTAGTACCCACGGAAAGGGTTCATCGAACAAATTGTGCCAATTTACATGTGTGATTTGATGACAATGCCGATGCAAAAAGAACAGGATGATTGATTTAATGTAATTCTGGTCAACTTGTACTCTGCTTCAATGGACGCCGCAAACCCACTGGAACCAAAAACTGCAAAGAGAGTGCCTGATTGACTTCCTGTAGCATAAGGAGATTCTCTTTAAGTAAAATCAAGATATCGTTGACATTGAACGCTACAAAGCTTAATAGAAGAAGCTATGACACTCACCCTGGTCAGCAAGGTTTTCTTTTGTCAACCTTTAAGCGAAGGTTGAACCATTTTTTCTTCTTAGATCTATCTCTAAACGAAGGTTTCTTATCTCTCGCCTGACCATCTTCTTTGACCTCCTTAGGCTGACCCTTATTTCTACTCCTACTTGAACTACGCTTCATTGGAGGAGCAACAGTATACGAGGCATGAATTTTATTCCTCTGCTTGAGAAGCTCGTCAATCTGAGGAGAAACCCAACATAGTGGGGAAAAATAAAACGAAATGAAAACAGCAGAAACTGAGTGTAGTTCAAAATTATCAATATGCTTAAGCTTTCAAATGGAGTTTGTTTAAAAGGGTATAAACAGCGTTACCTCTTGCATTTCTTGTGTGTATCTGGAGGTCATCTCCGTGAATTGTGCCAGAACCTGTCAACAAGCCAAGTGAAAAGTAAGGTAAAGGTATTTACAATTACAAAGGGTATATGCAGTGCTTATGTCATGTACAGACCTCTTTGTACTCGGTTTCAAATTTCGATAACTCCACTCTTTTTGATAGTATTTGAGCTTCCACCGCCCTTAAACTTTCCTTTTCTTCTGCAAAAGGTCCACAAGAAAGAACTTCTATCGCGTAGCTTGCACTTTTGAAAAAATTGTCACCTAGAATCAAATTTGCCATGAAACCGAGGTGGTAGTGAGGTTTAGCAGAGTACGGTACAACTAATAAACATAGTAAACTGGACATAGACAAAAGTTACGAACCATAAACAGCAAACACATGGGTGCCTGCTTTCAGTTCGGTTAATTCACATGGCTGAAACCCATCCAGCTTTTTAAAGAATGCAGTATCAGGATCCTTTGCACTAGCCATCTAGAAAGCATAATAAGAAAAATTAGGATATAAAAAAAACCTGAAACAAAACCTAGAAACATGGAATTCAAAGGTAGAATTAATTATTACGATTTCCAACAGCTCACCGAGTTTGGTGTTGGGTCCAACCGATATACAGGGAAACCAAGAAAATACATCCCAGCAGATGTAACCTTTCCAGTTTTTGCACTGTCCTCCTGCACCAGAAGTAAATACAAATGAGCAACTAAGACAAACATGGTAAAACAGGTATATGCCCCTGCCAACATTACAGACATGAAAGGTAGGTACTTAGGACAGTTTTGCCTAGAATGAAAATAACAGTGGCCAGAACAATTTATTTATAAGAAGCATCGCCAAAAGATCCCAATCATTATATTGCAGCTGATATGAAACCGTTTTATTACGCATATATCAGTTGGTAATTGAAAATACTAGCACTGTAGCCCCATTTTCATTCTTCCTTACATGCCTCCAACCCCAAAGAAAGATCAATTCGGAAGGAAGATGATATTAACATGTGACCCTGGATTTTATATGACTTTGACTGAAAGCAAGACTTATAAGATAAAATCGTCCCACTCTTCAATTTATCCTATATGCCACCCAGCTCTATATTTATAGTTCACAGTCATATGAAGGAGCTTAGTGTGGTGCCGGGTAACACTAATGATCCATAACACAACAAAATTAAAGATGAAAAATCGTGGCACCTGTAAGCAAAGGCTCAATCCACCAGTCTCTACCTGATCAAAGTACAATAGCTGCAAAAAGACAATTTCGTCCACAAAACTTGACAAGTTAAAAGAGCAGAAGATAATCAAATAGTTACTTTCCAGTAACACGTGTACGAAGAGATCTAAGATTTAACCTTGAACTTGCTTTTGTCAGACGATTGCACTTGGCACACAAATCCAGCTTTTGCTTCCACTTCCGTTATTGTAACAGAATAGAAGTGAGCACATTGCTTTTCAACCTGTTAAAAGACAGGAAAATGAGTGAATAAATAGAACACTAATTAAAATAATAAACCAGGCCAAAAAAGGATAACTTACCTTTTTCGTTATAGACTGCCCCAATGGAAGTGGAAGGATAGTGACCATCCCAGTTAGTGCCTCCTCCAAGACAGTAGCTGATACGGTGGTCTTTATCGGCACTCCAAGTTTACTGATGTGTAAAATAGTGTTACATCATCAGGAATTCTTTCACAAGTTCAGAGAAGGGAAGAAAATTCTGAAGAACAAAAAGAGCAAAATAAACCAACCAAACCTGAAAAGGGCAGCAAACATGGTATTTACAGCACCCAAACTTGAAAGATCTAGCTCCAAGTCATGGCTTTCTGTTTCAACAGCCTAGACAACCAACAAAGGAATCATGTTCAGCAAAAAATATTCATGTTAACCAAAAGGATAAAATGCATTGACACAATCCAAATTAAATGCATGCAACAGAGGGAGCGACTGCAGTCTCAACAGCCCTAAAGTGTGGGACAAATAATTTGCCTCTGATTAAAACAAAGGTGACTGAATCTTCAATAGTTCACAACAATAAGCACCCCAAAAACATCTCACCTGAAAGCCGGCTGTGTCATACTGACGTCGTTTGTCTGGATCAGACAATATATTATAAGAAAACGTAACCTCCTTGAACATATCAGCTGCTTTAGGGTCATTAGCATTTTTGTCAGGATGGTACCTGAATGATACATTGTAGCATTATCAACAATTATTCTCTCTTTTACTCTGTAAGATTTGAACCCATTCAAGCCATCAAACGACCACATGGAGTCATGGACCAAGGCACAGCACATTTTCAAAATCCCTTATATTATACAAGATTATCAAGGAAAAACATATAAGGAAGTGCAATCTGATGCCTTAAACTAACCCATTATATAAAACTGAACATTCAATTTAAAACCTAGGAAACTTCAATCTTTCTACTGTAAATCCAACACCTAAACATCTGGAATTCCATTGTCAGAACCATCTAATATAGAGAAATCCGAGACTCACATGACTACGCAAAAGAAGTGTTGCAACGCAGCTGCCCACGATGCAGAATAGCATAGCTTATAAGATAGTGATTAGCAAATCTATGCAACTATCAGGAAACCTTTAATTTTGACCTAATCCTTCACCCAATCTACTCTCTCTCTCTCTCTCTCACACACACTCTCTTCTGCAGATGCTCCACACAAGCAATGGTCAACAAACCGGGAACCACTACTTCCAGCTAATACTAATTCTACAAAATTCTTAACCCTTATTCCTAAACTCATGCCTTCGTCTTTGTTTGCATCAAGTTGCGTTTGACTTTGGATTATGCAAATTACCAGCATTTATTACAATCTAATTAGAAACAAGAATCTGTGCACCCAATTTCACAACTGATATTCTCAATTACATCAGCTACAAATTAAATACAAATTAACTTCAAAAATTACAGAAGCCATAAGCTCGGACTCATCGAAGAAGAAATAAACAAAGTCCAACAGTGCCTCGGAACTCAAAAGCTGATATAAAAAAAAGAATAGGGATAAAATGGAAGATGAGCATACTTGAGAGCCAGTTTCCGGTAAGCACTTTTGATTTCCTGGTCGGTGGAGTTCCTACTTAGGCCGAGGACCTCATAAGCGTCTCGCCGGAGCTGCTTCTCAGCTTCCTGCTTCTCTGATTTCGATCCGCTGCCCGGCATTTTCAAAATTGAGGGCCGATTTCTTCACAAAACCCTAGAAACAGCTTCTCGATTACCTCCGAAACGCCGAT
Source organism: Crataegus laevigata (assembly GCA_963580275.1). Classification (NCBI taxonomy): domain Eukaryota; kingdom Viridiplantae; phylum Streptophyta; class Magnoliopsida; order Rosales; family Rosaceae; genus Crataegus; species Crataegus laevigata. The sequence goes on along the minus strand of OY756948.1, from coordinate 6,156,708 downwards.
TTCACGATTCCGGAGTGAAAATTTCCCTCATTTCAAAGAAGTGGAGGAGCCGAATCAGATGTCGCACAGCACTGGAGCATCAGAAAACCAGGAGGCAGAGAGACTCCACGCACATCCAAGCCGGAGCCTCGGAGGGAAGAGAGAGAGAGACAAGAGAGATGGAGGGGGAAATTAGGTTTCATATAGTTATTATTGTTATAAAATATGTTACTCCTGAAAAATTTTGAAAAGGAGGGGATTCCTGATAATGTACGTCGTGGTGCGTAATACGCACGGTTTGCACGCGATCGGCGCGTGTGGTGGTATACAAAAGCCGCATGATTTTTTTTCCCTCCTTTCTAACGAAATCTACTGAATAAATCACAATTAAGTTCGAATCTACGTTAATTAAATTTGAGGTTTACTCCAATTAAGTGGGAAAAGGAGTTCCATGCAACAAAATTTCATTTTGGTGATGTTTTAAGTGAATAATACATTTTCGTATAAAAAAAACTTAAAACGCATATTAATATTTCATTGACTTGAATATCGCAATAATAAAATTTATTTTGTAGAGAAATTTGTCTCGTTAAAAGAAGACAATCATCTGTAAACAAAGGGCTAATCAGTATTCATATAAATCATTAATATACAATCTCATCATTTATTCGTATAATAGCAATTTTTTATTTAAATACAAACAATAATAGAAGACGAAGATTTGAGCCTAGAACCTCGCATACAAGCGTAAAAACTCTTGGCTAACTAAACTACAAACTCTTTAAAACTCAAATTTATTACGCTTTGATAGTGCGTGCTGATGCAAGTGATGAGAGAATGTTGACCAGATTCAATGACGAACATTTCAATAACCAAAAATGACTAGTACACTATTTAACGGTGCATACTTTACATAGTAAACTCACACTCAACAAAAATTTACGCCATTTTAAGAGTGAGAAACTGCGGACCGGGGTGCATGGGAGACACAACTCCTATTTGTTTGAAAAAATGGCTCAAAGGGAGGTGGGTTGGATCATTACCTCACTGACCATAATCAAAGCTAAAAAGGCTAATAAGGTTATTCAAATCGCAATCAGTGCGGTGGGATTGAATTAGAAACTTGACCTCAAACTTTTACAGATTATTAATTATTATAAATCAAAAGTTTTAGTTTACAGTTAATAAAATATTTATTTATTCCTCTTCCTTCTGGGAAAATTATAATTGCTATGATTTGTGAACCCTTCGTATAAAAGCATATGAAATAATGGGTGTGACATATCATCATATGGTCCGCTTGCTTCACACATGGAAAATAATAATATATAAATTTATCATCACCCTTTTTGTCGAATAAAATGTTTCATTTATTTATTTTATTATTTATCTATGGAATTATAAATGCCGATATGATTGAAAACATAAATCCCATAATTCCAATTGGATTTTTGGTAACAGGCTAGATACATAGACATTCTCGGATTGTTGAAACTTAATTTTGTTGTTTAGGGCAAAGTATGGGAGTGGGGGCAACAATAAAAGGTTGTTTGGGTGCCAAGAAAAGGTTTGATGAAGGTGGCTCCAGGCAAGAGTGGATATACATTGAGACCAAGGTGGTTCTAAGACTATCAAGTGTTTGAGGAAATGCCTCTGTGAATAAATTGAAATTTGTTTGCGCGTTTTCCACGATATTTTTATCTAAAAAACTAGAACCTTTAACAGTGAAACCCTGAAGTTCAAATCATGAATCCGCAACTTACTGCATACTTGTATTATATATGGCTCATGCAATGCATGGTAAGAAAATCATTCATTTCTATTACACCTCAATTCCATATAGAAACAATGTTGAGTTATGTTATGGAAGTTTGCTGTCATGACACAGAGTAAAAGGTGAAGTAATAAGAACCAACACCAGCCAGCTTCATGATTGATGATGTGCATATATAACAATACATACAATTCGTTGGATTTTGTACATAAAGATAAATGTTCTTAATTGTTTAAGCTACAAATTGCATTCTTTCTTATTTTATACGCACGTTAACTTTTCTTTTTAATTATTTATTTGCTTGGGTGAATTAGTTACAATTATGTATTAGGTTTGCTTTGTCAAGGTTGGTGAATCACCAAGCGTAAATTATTGTGCAACAAAGAAAAAGACAAGCAGAAGAATATGAGTTGAAAGAAACATACATTGTGTTCTCAAATTTTGGTTTGGTTTTGTTTAATATTCGTTTTTTCATTTAAAAAAAAATGAGATTTGGCATGAAGGTTTCTTTCTTGTAAGAAATCAGATTGTCAAGAGGGCGACTCTTTGCCTATTTGTGCGAGACAGAGAAAATGAGAGATGTAATGTAACACCTTCTCATCCTTAGCCACATCACATCCATTCTTTCGACGGCTCGAAAAAATATATCCTATGAAACTGAGCATTTACCCATACATTTTAGGTCATCTTTTTTATTCTATGTTTCCTTATTCAAAAGATAAACAAATAAAATATATTGATAAGTACACACTTTTTTAGTTTCTTGTACATGTTTGATACTAACCTTTATGTCCGCTTGATTTATTCAATTTCGTGACAAAAAATCAAAAGAGATGTATAAGAGGTTGAAAATAGTGTGAAAATTATATTTCCGAAATAAAAACTCGCGAGACTACTCAGTTTGACCCAATTATAGTTAGTTTAAGTTGTCCAGCCCAAATCAATATAATGCCAATTTATAGATTTGAGGCCCATTGGGATTTCATTCCAAGCTGAGTCTTGACTGTTCATTCTTGCTCCCATCCTTCAAGTAATTTTCAACTTGGTATAAGTAAGGAAAATTTTATTTAAACCCAACTATCTTATCTTCAAACCCAACTTAAATATTTTTGCTATTAAATTCTCCATTTTACCTCGACGTTATTTAGAAAGTAAAAATAAATTAAAAGAACATGAACTCACATATCTGCCCACCAATTTTCGGAATCTTCTTCACTGATGCCGGCATGATCTTGTTGCCGGCGTCTCTTAACCACCTCCTCTTTCGTATTATCTCCCTCCTCATTTGTCCTTCTCCCTCCTCTATTTATCACGTTCTTCAATCATAACGCCAGCATCAGAGGCCTACAAGCATAGTCAAAGCTACGTGAGGGTAAAGAGTGGCGGCCGCCCCTCCCATCGCCGAAAAACATGCCTAGGACCGCTTCGATTGAAGCTTGCACAGGTGGTGTGTCGTGGTAGTCCTTGGCTGAGAAAGAGCTCATTCCTGCAACTTCCATGTAAGGGCATTTGGCATACGTCGTCCAGTCCGTGCAATTGGAGACTAAAGGCCGTACATTGACGAGTGTGGTGCTTCTGCTGCCATTCAACTATTTGAAGCTACATTTTCCGCAACTCATTCAAATGGTCAAAGACGTGAAGATCAAGAGCAAAAAGATCCGAAGCAAAGTGCTTGAAAATGCAGAGGAGAAGCAAATTGAGAAAACCCAAGTGTAGAACTTCCTCTATAGTTACAAGTTTCCGAGTGGTACAGAGCCGGCAATGCGGAGAACCACAAATGTCTAAGGCCGAGAATAGATGGCAGAGTCATCGACGAGGAAAGCGTTGAGCCAAAGAGGGATCATTTATCTTGTATGGACAATTCGAAGTCAAAACTTGTGAAAACTGAATGGTGTGCCATATAAGGCGGTTGTGATGCTAAAAGAATTTGAATTGAAGTTGGAATCGTCGGTGAATCTTCTGTGGGGTTTGAGGTGGAAGAGAACCGCTGGGTGTGGAAAAAGATTTCAATTTTGTTTATTTCTTTTTTTAGTTTTAATCAAAGGGTGAATTAGGAATTTTAAGAAAATATTTTTGGTATTGGGTGTAGAAAAATGTTGAACGAGTTCCAATAAAATTTCCCTTTTAAGTAATTAGGCTGTTTGCTATAAATGTTGTCTCTGAAGTGACTATCACACATCAATTTAGTCCTAACTGTTTAATTCCGTCACGTTTTCGGTTAATTTGCTGTCGTGTAACACATGGTGCCCACAAAACCAATAATTTAGTTCCACGTGGACAATGCCCCAGGAAAAATCAAGTACTTGGAATTTAAATAACAGTTAGAAACCAAAGAAAATAATTTAAAAGGTAAATAAACATAAATCAAGAACTCAGTCGATGTTCAATCGTACATGCTCAGTATATAAAATTGCATTTCATTGTATATATAGTAGAAGAAAAGTAAAAGGAAAAGGATTCAAACCTCACGCGGATGTTTTTATATGCAATGTGCATGGACGTGTTAGTTAGTTTCTTATTGTACGTAACTGAAAATTATATGCATAATTGCAATACTTAAGATTAATAAGGCAAATAAGTCAATTTATAAATAATTAATTTGTTGCTATAAGTAATAGTGTAAGCATATCTGCAATTAAAATCCGATTAGGTGACGAGGCTTATTAGACCGATCGACTACCACTACCAGTTTTAAATTTTATTAATTAATAGAATAAGAAATTAAGAATGCATGATTTTGGGATTTGGTTTTTATTAATTTACGACTTATATGATATGATGAGATGGACAGCTTCATCGTAATCTTGAATCCAACTCCATCTATATATATGAGAACTTTTTTATGTCCCATAAACACAGCTTGCTACATCAGTACATTAAATGTCATAATATAATTGATTAGAAATTTATTTTTTAAAATTTCAACTAATTAATTATAACACTTAGTATGTCGAACTGTGTGTTTGGCACACCAAAAAATCTCTTATATGTATATATATTAACAATAACAAAATGTGATAGCCAGTCTTATAGAAAATCCATCGAATCAAAGCCTTTTAGTTGCCACTAGAAAAAGACCTCAGCGTTGTTGGAGTGAGAAGAATAATTCAAATAAGTTGTTTATATTAATAAAAAGATTATTCAAACGAACACTTGTGATAAGAAATAGTTAATACACAAGTGCTTTTAATTACTTAGACGGGTGACAAGGGTTCTTTGTTATTTTAACATCCCATGATATGATACTCTTCTAGAGTATTGATGGTTTTACTGGAATGGGTCAAAAAATCCAATGGATTTGGGAAGAAAATTGCAATTGTCATACGTTGGCCTCGCTCTTCTAGAATTTTTTGGGTGTACGTAAGAGCATGTCTAATCATAAAAGCAAGGATCGTGGGCTAAAGATAAAATATCTAGTCTTCTAAACTGACATCATTCATGAAATTTTATCTTTTAAAATTTTGATTGTTCTAATGGTGAAAGAGGTTAGAGGTTAAAAAATGTCAAGTGCTCATTTTTACTGGCTACTAATATATGTTGTCCTAAACTGCCATCTTAAGAAGTCACGAACAAGATGTAGAGCTAATATGGCCTCACAAGGAGTCTTGGGTCTCAACTAGCCTAGGTTGATTGGGTGCTTTAGAAAGCCTTTTTTTTTTTTTTTTTTTTTTTTTTTGCAACTTGGGGCTAAATCTTCTCCTAGCATGGGCTAAAGGTCATGCGTTAGATATGCTCTAACAAAAAAATTGACTATCGCACAGGGTTATTAATTCAAACGTTATAATATAGCTGGTAATACTAGAGAGACCATCTTTTTTAAATCAAATTTGCAAACCAAATGATGTGTTTGTAAATGATTGAATTGTTAACTAAGTGTTGATTAACGTATTTATTTATTATTGGCGACACATTATTTGATTTATAAATTTAATCTTTTTAGCATTACCCTAATATCACAAACAACAAAATTAATATCTTGCGAATCATTTGTCAAATACACGTTTTGTAACATGACCGAAGTGCAAAACACCAGTCACACCGAAAATTTTGTTGTTATGCTATTATGTAATTTTCACTTGGAGATTTTCTTTCTTTTTTTTTTCAAATAAATGATGTCATGATTGTTTGTTTGTTTTGCGGTTATTATTATTAATGGAGAGGGTAACTTCTAACGTTGAAAAATAAAATCACTAAATTAATAATTTCTTTTAAAAGACCAAGAGCTAGTTCATCGCGCTTCTTTTTTTTTTTAACAAAGTTCATCGCACTTGAAATGAAAGAAAAAGAATTCTTGTAATTATAGTTGACTCCTCAAGTACTATACCTATAATATTGCTGAGTTTTCTCAGCAAAAAAATAAAAAATAATAATATTGCTGAGTTGGAAACCAAGTCATCAATCGTCGATGTTGCACTTGATTTTTACGAAAATTGGACCTGTTTTAAGGAAGCTAATCTACAAAAAGTAAATTAAAAAAAAGGATAAATCAACACACACAACGAGTAGACAATGGAATTTTCTCCATACCGACATGTCAAACTTATAAAGGTAAGAAAATTGCTTTAATATTAGAACTTTAGAACAGAAAGTTTAATATCCAGTTGTCCACACAAAAAATGCTAAATACAATACAAAACAATTGTCAGCAAATTAAGGACCTGAAAATCCTGCATGGCTTCATTTGCAGCTACTAAATATATGTACGTTTGAATTGCATTATATATATATATATATATATATATATATATATATATATAATGCAATTCATATATTTTTGTTTCACTTTGGAAGATGAAAAATAAAAAATCTAAAACTGCTGGAGAACAAATGGCAGCTTTTGTACTGAAGAAGAAGAGCCATGCTAAGCCTCACTCCTAGATGATCTCCGAATTTTCGATGGCACACCGAGGCTTAACTGAAGATCCAACGGTTTACAGCTCTGATGAGTTGAAGCAGATAAAGAAGAAGGCTTAAAGACGATATGCCTGCTTTCCCCCGACCTGTCCGTTTGCGTTAACGTAAACTTATTAGGGTTTGTAACATGATCTTGTTCTCCCGTTTGGGAAGAAGGAAACTGCTGCTGAGGTGGCACTGAATACCAATTGGAAACCTGAGAGTGGGACCCGCTCGGGGACCCATAACTTTGATCGAACGAGTTGAAGCTGATCTGGGATTCTTCGTGGAGGGTGAATGGATGGTCAGGATTGAGATACGATGAGGGGTCGTAGAACCACGATGGAGCCGCCGTAGAACCATGGTGGTAGAAAGTTTGGAAAGGCTGGAGGTAATAGTTGATGCTGGCTTTTCTGGCTTGAAGCTGGAGCCTTTTTTTCTTCATTCTCTCCTTTTTGTGTGCATTTTGATGCCCACCCAGTGCTTGCGAATTTGCAAACTCCTTGAAGCAATATTGGCACTCGAATTTCTTGTCATCTGGTTCACTAGTCGAGCTCTTCTCATTCTCTCTGTATCGTTCCAATTTTATCGGATGTGAGACAGAGTTTGATGAATTTACACTTTCATCCCCACCGCCTTCTGCTGCTGACCGCCCTCCTTTCATGTAGGTTTCTTCATTCCTAGGTCGATTTAGCTCAAACCCGAAAAGCCTGAGCTTCTTCTCGGCATAAGCTCCTCCGGTATTGGTTTCCGATTGCATTTCTAATTTGAAATGTGGGGGAGGAAAAAATATAGGAAGATATTTTGAGTGGTTGATTTGTAGGGAGTAGTTATTTGGCTTGTGCTCCTTTTATAGTAAACTCTACGGGTTTCCAACGATGCATTGCATCTCAATTTATATTGTTTTTTTTCTAATGTTCATGATGGGATTAAGAAATGTACACCAAGTGCCAATAAAAAAGACAGAGAAAAGGAAAAGTCAGATCGGAGAAGCCGTCTCATGCATATATCAGTTTTTTAGACCCTTTCATATTAAGTTAGATGTAGAACAGTAGAAGTAGATACACATTTTGAAAAGTCTGGAACTTTTCTCCAATATCATAATAAAAGGATTCAGACGGTACGTTTTCATTGTTAAGCTAGAAAGAAGTCTATTTATTTATTTGAGCAATATTTTAATTAACTTATGAACATTTTTGTTGTTAATTATGAAGAATTATTTTATTTATCTATTATACTAGCGCTATTTTAATTGAATTATTATATTATGAGGAGAGTTATTCAAGAATTTGGATGCATAAGAAGGATAAACTATGTTAACCAAATTAATTAGGTCTAGATTTTCATTCATCAAACTAGGAAATGTGATATAATTACGCACTTCAGAATATATATAAAAATGACATTATATACCACCACTTGAGGCATTTTAAAAACATTTAGTCCATGCTTAAAGTTACTATGAACATAATTAACTGCAATCTAATTAACAAAAGTCAAAGAAAGACGGGAATTTTCAAAAGAAACAGGAGGCTAACTTTGCAACAACCAACAAAATCTTTTTCACTGTACTTAAATGAATATATTAGATTATGTTACAACGGCTCAATGAGTCTTGAGTGGATTCGTGTATTGTCATCTACCCAAGAACCCTAATCATAATTTTTTTTTTAAAGCGCATTAGAATATATAGTTTATTTTACAGGTGTTGGTGCCCAGTCCCATCCACTCCAGGACACCAATAATGTAATTGAAAAAAAAGACTTTCATAAAGTGAGATGTTTCATGGACTCTCTGACATCTCACAATTTAATATTAATTTACGTGCTAATACTCTAAAATATTATGCTAAAAATATGAGATGACAGAAAGTTCATAGAGAGTTCTAATTTTAACATAATCTCCTTAACATTTTTCATGTAATTAATATACAGTTTTGAGATTTGTAGCTTTGTGATTAATCAGCACTAAAATGAAGCTTCTTGGTAATTAGAATGATTAATTATCCTAAACCAACAAAATACAATTAAAATATGTGTATTTCGACCATGTTTCTAAAACATATGTACTTAATAGGAACGTAGCAAGGCAGATTAGTTGCTAAACAAAGGAATAGTTTAGAAGTGGGCAATGAGGTCTGCATATATACTAGTTAGGGTCTTGGATCTGGGCATATCTTCTTAGAGCAGGCAAAACCCTAATTTTTTATATTATTACCCAAAAAGCATATGATTTCAAGTGAATCAAGTCATCATATAAACATTTTTCTTATGAATTAAGAGAAGCATTTGGGATGGGCAGGTGTTCTGATTGGACCCCGCATTCTGTAGCTTTTATAAACTTCTTAGATTGTGTTGTTATTCCGTTTTCTTTTCTTAAGATCTTGTTCATGGTGGACTTTTTCCACCAATAGAGATTTTTCTCATGCTCATCTCATTCCCACTCCTTCTCTTTCTCTCTCTATCTATCACTCTCTATCTCTCTCTCTCTCTCTCTAAACTTCTAATCCTTTTTCCTGCTTTTGGGAGAAGAATTCCAATTCCAACCAGGCAAGCTGTCATCAAAGCCATTTTCAACAGCATGTGGAATAAAAATGAGGCCATTTAGAAATGGTGGGTTGTTTTGATTGATTGATTTCATATGTTTCCTTTTGGTTTATCCATGATTGGGTTCATATTTCATAACTTGATCCCCTAAGACACCCTCCAAAAAGAAACCCTACTTCCTTCCACTAATCTTGCTTTCCTTCCACTACCCTATCTTGCTTTGCTTCCACTTCTGGACTAATCTCCAACCCAATATTCTCTCTTATTTTATTAATCTACATAGGAAACCAAAATTGACTGAGGGCAAGTAGTTCATCATGAGTGGTAATATATGGATTACCTGTTTAATTAAGGATCAGAACTACTAAAGTTAGATGAGAGAGTGACAGTTCTATATATGTAGTCTTTGTATATGATATAACAAAGTTATGACTTATGAAACATCTGATCGGATGCATGCGTTATACATATGCTAGCTAGTTAATTATATGTTTCTCTTATGTAGCTAATCAGATCAGATGTTTCCCCTTTTAGGAGAAAAACTTCTACGGACTTGGGATGTCACGTTGGCGGCAATATAATATTTATAGTCGTTCATACAATATTATATGAGTTATAAATTATAATAAATGGTAGTGTATAGTTGGTTTATAAAGCTACCAAACTGGTGTTATGCATGAAATTTCTTTTCATCTTTATAACGAGAGATTTTGTACTGTCGCAGGTGTATACACATAAAATTCAACTGTTGGTACAACGGAATTTGAATCCAAAATGCCTCCGGAATACAAACGAAGTTGAGTGGTTACCTGCTGCTTAGACAGATTAACCAATGCATTAGAGATTTTAGTGCCTTTTGGTTAGAAATTTGTCACCCTTAATTTTTTCAAATTATTTATTCAACTATTACTTGGACATTGTTAATGGGAAGCAACAAGGCTGAGTCCAAACTGATGCCTCCAGAGTCATTTCAAGGAAAGAGGGTGGGGGAAAACTTATCTTCATATAAGTGGAGCCACTGTACATGCCTTTATCATTTTAAACTATTACTTTGTATTTCTAGTTAAATTTGAATTAGGGTTTACTTGAAGAAAATCCAGTACTGAGAGTGACAGAAGAAACTTTATATATATGATTTTTTACAAAGAAACATTAATGAAAAATATTTGAAAATTTTGTGTTTTAATAATAAAAATAAAATAAAAAATAAAGTAAATAGTACTATTAGGATTAACTTTTAGTGTAAAAATATAATTTTTTTTTAATGTGAACAGCACAAAGAATTTTTTATTAAAGTTATTTTTTACAATCCTTTATTGAATTTGTATTTTAAATATGCTTTAAGAGTAGTACAACGTTGACTTCTAGCCATTTTTCAGCTACAGATTATCCAAATCAAAATATTGATCTTAAAGAATATGTGTAGGCACCTGGCTAGCTTGGTAGAGCTGTAGTCTTACACGGACTTGGATCCTCTCCAGATCCCCTCTGGATCCCCTCCATGGGGATCCTAGGGATCAAGCCCAGTGGACCGTTCATAAAAAATCGTGCGGCTAAAATTAAATAATTTTTATATTTTTAAAAATAAAGCAGTTTCGTTTTGCGTAAAAAGCATTTAATTGTAACCGTATGATTTTTTATGAACGGTCCACGAGGCTTGATCCCTAGGATCCCCATGGAGGGGATCCGAAGAGGATCCAAGTCCGTCTTACACACACACACACACACACGCAATCACTCTTTACTATTAGACGTTCAACTTCCCGTTGCTTGGTATGTATATATATGATTAGGATAGAAAACCGTTTCTAACAACATATGTCATTTATAGAGCATTTATGTAACCGTAATAAAAATAGAAGAAATTGAATTGAGGAAGAGTTGGAATAAGGAGTCAGAATTATATTCTTGTTGAAGCTATTTACTTAAATGTTCTGGAATCGGAATAGAAATTACACTAATTTCATAAAACTGTTTACTAATTCAGCAAAATCGGAATATAAACCAGTATAATTACTAAAATGTCCTTATCCCAAATCAAATATTTTATATACTTAAAAAAAAAGATATAATATATAATAGTAAGAAAAAAAAATTAAATTACTTTTTTTATTTCATAGACACACTAAAATGCTTTTGTTTATTATTATTATTTTTTATAAATTTAAGTATTTACTTCAATATTTAAATTTTCTCACTTAAATTGTAGTTTCTTCTCTTGGGCATGTGCATGGAGTTATGCATAATGTGAATGAGCATGAAGTTGTTCATAATGTGAATGAGGCATAATAGGAAGAAAAAAAATGCATTCTTGATTCCCTCACCCTCATGGAATTCAAATACCTCATCTATCCAAGGAATCCCACTCCTCCAATTTCAAGAATTGCATTCCTTGTTTCGGGTGGGGTCCACCACACTATTGATTCTCCAGTATTTAGTAAACACCGGAGTAATCTGTAATCGGAATTCAATTCCCTTTTTTTATTCCCATTACCCTTACGTAAACACTCCCTTAAAGTAAAAAGTGCACATGATTATAGAAGTGCTTTATAGGCAAGTCATTTTAAGGGTTTTTATTTAAGAGGTACTTGAATTTTAATAAAAATTTCGACGTATTTAGTATACTGATTTATAATAAAACCATCTCATGAGCGCAAGTATTTATAATATAAGTAGACCATTTTTTGGTCAATATAACATAAGTAGTCCCCAACAAACTCTTACAAGGTAGTATATTATTATGAGGTGTGATATCCGCACTCCTTTTTATTTTTCACACACTTTTTTTATTTTCTGCTGTCGGATCAGATGAATTGAAGAAAATCAACGGACAGAAATTAATAAGCAGTGTGTGAGAAGTAAAAAAAAGTGTGTGGACAACACGTCTCCTATTATCGTATTATTGGAGTCAAGGAAAATGTAATCCCAAAATAAAAGCAAATCCCAAACATGCAGTTTTATTGTATCTCGCAATTTCTAACATCCGTCTATCGAACCACATGGCCATGTGGTCTTACTCTCACACACAAGGGCAAGCTGACCCATGGATTTGGTCCCATCCACCCACGACTATTCCCACCCGATGGATAGCATCTCCAAAGGCCTAGGCAATGGCTGGGCAATTCCATTTTGTTACATTTTGCTGCACCACGTACACAAAACTACCATACGAGGAACTAGGCAAAATAGCCTAATGGAGTTTCAATTATTGCCCTGTTGAAAGGTTACACAAAACTATCATACGAGGAACTGGGCAAAATAGCCTAATGGAGTTTCAATTATTGCCTTGTTGAAAGGGCTTAGACAAATCGGGCCCCACCATTAATTTAATCAAGACCTAATGCTTCACGTTCCTTAGAACTTGAAATTGAATTATATACTTTTTTTTATTTTATTAAATTAAATATTAAATTAATCACCAATAAAATTTGATTCTCGTCATATAAGAGTTAACACATTTCCACTATTGTGGTACCATTATTTGAACCCAACTATCTTATCTTTACACCTTGAAAAATTTTGTCTACCAAACTTTCATATTCACCCTTAGATAAATAAGAAAGAAGAAACAATTTTCAAACCCAAACACATACAGCAAAAAGTTTTCTCTCTACACCCATTTTATCTAATCCGATGAACCTAACCCTAACGCTGGCAACCCTTCTCCAAAATCGTCGACACCCACCATCCCCTTACACTTTTTTTTGCTATTGTTATTATATGATAAAGAACGTACCTTTTTTTAATTATTTGATTGAGTTATTTTTACAAGCACATGTTGGGTGGTGTTGTTTTATTGTTTTTGAGCAAAAATTTACAAAAAAAATTTCTCGTTAGATCTCTGTTTTTTCTCTAACAGTTAAAAATTTCTACATTTTTCAATTTGGTTTAATGTTCAACAAATGGCTGTTAGAGTGAAAATGAACATAAGCCTTGCGGTTGTGGGGTTTGATTGCTTTTTTCATTCACTAAAATCCAATGTGTATAGATTACCAAATTAAGAGAAAGCAAAGATGTAAGCCAGGATTCAAGAAAGAAGAGGAGAAATATGAAGAATAGTAGTGAAGGATCGTGGTCGCCGACGATGTCGGAGAAGAGTTGTCGTCCTTAGGGTTGAGTTCATCGGATTAAATAAAAAAGGTGTAGAGAGATTATTGTTGTTTTTTATTTTAGGGTTATAAAATTAAATTGTCATTTTTATTTATTCAAGGACAAATTTGGAAGTTTGGCAGATAAATTTAGGATAAATTACAAAAAACTACCTCAACTATTGGGTCGAAAACAGTTTCATACCTCATCTTTAAAAAAATTCAATGTCATGCCTTTGCTTACGAATTTGTTTCAATGTCATACCTCAACTATTGGGTCGAAAACAGTTTCATACCTCATCTTTAAAAAAATTCAATGTCATGCCTTTGCTTACGAATTTGTTTCAATGTCATACCTCCCGTCAGTTGACTGTCAATTTCTCAGTTAAATGCTGACGTGGCATACTTTTTATTAAAAAATTAATAAAGTATTATTAAAAACTTAAAAAAATATTTAAAATATTAATTTTTTTTAAAAAGTTTTTTTTCATTTTTTCTTCTTCTTCTTCTTATTCGGGTTGCATGCTACAGTTTTTTTTTCCTTCTTCTTTTTTTTCTTCTTCTTCTTCTCGAGTAGCAGGCGCTACTTTCTTTAAAACAAATTCGTAAGCAAAAGCATGACATTGAAATTTTTTAAAGATGAGGTATGAAATTGTTTTCGACCAATAGTTGAGATAGTTTTTTGTAATTTACCCATAAATTTATTTAGTTGGGTGTAGAGATAAGAAAGCTGGGTTAAAATAAATTTTTCCTTTTTGTTTTTGAAGTAGAAGGAGAGAGGAAGAGTGTGATAGAAAATGTGGGAGTATGAATTTTTTTAATAGTTTTTAATTAGAGATATGTTAGGATTACAAGTAGGCGAGGCTTTGAAAAAAAAACACTAAAATTTAGTTGTGTGAAATTACATTTCTGCACATATTACTTATTCATGTTCAGTTTTAATTAGAGGGTTAAACTGGTAATTTTGTTTTTATTTTTTATCAAATGATAAATTTTGTTAGATTAAATGATTAAATTAGTTACCATCAAAATTTGATTCCATGCCGTCATACAAGAGTTAACACATTTCAACTACTGTGGTACCATTATTTTAATCAAAACCAAATGTTTCACGATCCTTAGAAATTGAAATTGAATTATATAATTTTTTTTTATCAAACGATAAATTTTATTATATTAGATATTAAATTAGCTATCGACGGAATTTGAACTCACGCCGTCATGTAAGAGCTCAATACCTTTCTACTATTGTAGTAAAAGACCACTTGCGAATTATATAATTATTGAAATAAGCAAACTATAAACAAATACTAAAATAATTAAAAGCCTTACTTATTTGTCTTTACCATTTGGAGGGACAAGTTTTAGAACGAGGGATAAATCATTCTACATCTCAAAAAATTTCTGGTACCATCAATTACTATAAAGTATAAACCAACAACGATCTCTAATTTAAAAAATGTGACAACTGGTTGGGGGGCAAATATGACACCCCGACTGGAGCAAGTACACGCCGATCATTTCATAAAAAAAGGGCTTTCTAATATGCGCTTTCAATCACCGAATAGTAACCGATGGCCCCAAGATATCCTGGTTTTCAATGTATATTTGTCGCTGGAGGCCGCTTGGAACGAGGCAGGAGAGCAAGAAGAAGCTTCTTCCTAGGTCCCTGCAACAAAATCAATCTTCATGAGAATCTACAATACACTGTATTTCGAGCAGGTTAACTCTAATACATTCACAACCACATCCAAAGGTCACAAGGCAACACGCACACTGCTGAAGAGGTGCCAGGTTGATCCACATAAAAGTGGGGACTTGAGTACCACAAAAGACACTTTCTCAGATGGTATAATGCATGCAACACAATGCTACTATGCACACTAATAAAGTAGGATTAAGCAACAAAACCATAAAACACCTACGTTGGACATCATTAGTAAAGCAAACTAACAAGAACAAACAAAAGGGGGAAAAGGCAAGTACCATAGGTATTCCCAGCTCTTTGAGATCATTTTCTCCCATCTGCTTCAATGCAGTCATATCAATCTGCATAAGATCAGATGTATCAATTATAAGCTCAATCAGAGCGAAGCCAGTAACTTATTTACGGCCACACAAGCACCAAAACTCCAAAATTTAGCTATCTGGGCGAGTCTGATAAAGGTTAAAACACTTTCAAATATTATTTGAGAAGCACGTGCTGTTTCACTAATATGGTTTAGAAACAATGCTTATAACACCACCACACCTCAAATGAGTGGTGCTATGCATAAAAAAATGTGATGCCCAAGAAACAAAGAATAAGATAGAAAGGAATTCATCAAGGTAGTTCTGTATGCAATCCAGTCTATAAACTTAGGAATCGAAAAAATGCATTAGATAAATTATAAAACTACAGGCCAAATGCTCATGAATTTCAGGTTTAATGTAGCCCAAGGAATAATCATGCACGCTGACATAAAAAAAACAAAGATACAAAGCAACATACTTCCTCAGCCTTAAAAATAATGGCATATTTTCCCAATCCCAGCGTATGTAGCAAGCCATCTACAGTCTGCTGTTCATCACCCTGCAGACACCAAACACAGAGAAAGTTTGTAAACCCATAACTGAGGTGGTTATTAATCCAAAGTTGAAACACTAGGTAATTATAATTACAAAGCATAAAAACATTCAAATACAACCATAGAAAAGTACTTAATCTCCTTTTACTTCCAAGAACCAAGGCTAAACAAAAAGCCGCCAGACACAGGTGAGGCACAAGCATGGTGAAATTTCTCACATCCTTAAAAAATTTAACCTTACAACCACTGGTGAATATTTTAGAAGTATGCCCCCAAAAACTAGCCTATCCATATATAATTTTGGTGGTTTTGTAGAACCTACCACAAACTAGTAAAACTGGCATCTGCTACAACTTTATGATCTGAATGGACCTTTACATCTAAAATCACATGCAAGATTACTCATCCTCCAAATGTGGGCAACATAAGGGCAAGAACTAACAAATTCCATTTTGCCCCCTAGGTAGTTTTGTCAGCATTTTGTACCGTAAACTAATAAATAACTTTTGTGTAGTGATGGACCAATTTTTAGAAAACAGCACCAACTTTTTGTAGGTTTTTGTATCTCAAACTTACCTCTCCAAAAACAATTACCTAATTTCAGCAAGAAATTGAGTTAACAGCCTCTGTTTTACCACTTAATCTATCTAATCTTGAGGAACTGCCTTTCCTAATTTCAGAACTTTTAAGGCAGCATACTGTTTTCTTTATCATGCAGACGAGGCATGTTTTTTACATCATGAAAGATAGTTATGGTTCAAATTGTGTGATGGGGGTGGGGGTGAGGGAGCAGTAGGCATGAAAATGATGGTAAGATCAGCATTTGTGGAAACACAAACTGGACCTAAAGCATAGACAAGTTTAATGAGTTTATTCTTAGACCTTCCATTCAGTAGCTATTATATAGAGCTACAAATGCAAAAAGCATATTTGGATATACAAGCAAAGCAGATAGCAAAAGGCAAGTAACATGTACCACATATGAACTTTTCTGTACAATGCTGCTGAATGGAGGAATTTGACTCAAGTGGGGTGGGGGTGGGGCCACAGGTTTCGCAGACACATGAGGCAATGGAGAACTGGATATGAAAGGAGCAGTACTTGCAGGCCTTGTAGCACTGAGAACATCTTTCCTCATATATGAATCCGATCTGACATCATCAAATGCCCTGCTTAGTGGCCTTCTCTGCAATTCTTCGGGATTCCTCGGAGGGGAGAGACCCCTAGAAGTGACTACAACTCTATCTAGGGATCTTCGTCTTAAATGGTCCAGAGTCCAAGGGGAATAAGAATTTCTTAACGAGTCCACATGAGGCAAATCATCTGCCCTTGAAGAAGGAATTTGACCCATAAAGCTAGTCTCTTTTATTTCAGGAAGGTGCTGACGTGAGTCGTGGACAGTGACAGGGCGCTGAACTGCCTTTGAAAGCTTCTCACGAAGGTCCCCATGCCTCTGACCATCATCACTCTGAGCTCGTCTAAATGCATTTTTTTGCATGAGTTTAAATCGAAGATCACCTTTACCAATGTGTGCATCTTGGAGATTTAAAGGTAGAGATTAGAAAATGGAATTTAATTCAGAAATGCAGTAATGCAGCAATATTTCAATTTCTCCAGAGTAAGCTCATTACCATCGTAACCATTGAAATTCAGACTTGACATACCATTGTCTCCTCGCTGGCTGCAAAAAAGGTAAAATAAAAAAATAAATTATTTTAGACATGACTATGACTTCTTTAAGGAATTTTCGGGTACATAGGATGTAAGAACCAATTACATATCAAATCCATTTGGCTCTGTTTTTAACACACATACACATTTGTTGCGACATCCCAATATCTCAATATAACTCGATAGGCAAGTTATTCAATTTCATATCAATAGTACAATCTACTAGGAACGGAAGCACTAAGTCAGACATGATTTTATTCAGCAAAACAGCAGCTTTTCCACAGCAGATCAAATATGATTTTCAAAGTAGCGAAGGGCATACCGTTTATTGTTGTGTAAGCTTCCATGAGACAAAGAACCATCTACATTACTTCCTAACCTATCTCTAACAGACCGCTTGGTCCCAGCCACATGCATAGAACCAGCTAATGAAGACCCCGAATCAGACCTCTTCACTACCTGTCAAATGGTGATACAAGTCAACGAACTTTCAGGGACACCAAAACCAGGAAAAAGCAAAATCCAACATTCTTAGCAATTGTTGAAATATAATCTAGTAAATACAACTAAATGCATAAAATTCAATTCCCCCACTTCAAGTTTATTTTCACTAACTAAAAAAAGTATGCTTATTTAGTTCTACGGAGAACCCAAAAGAAAAAATATATATACATATTCATGCATATATATACATATATGAATATATGTATACTTCCTCAAACTTGTACAGGAGAAAATGAGAAATTGGATACCTGGCCACCGCGCCCAAGCGTGATGGTGACTCGACCCCTCGAATTCCCTGACATAGTTTCGAATCAGAAACCCTAGGAAATCAATCAGCTAATCAAGCATTTACTGCAAGGCATCACCGCCGCAGAAACCCTAATCCGATAGCCGATGGCAGCCAAGGAGAAGCTCGAGGAGATTGGTTGATACGCGCCTGCTTGTCTGTGACTTCTGGGGAGCACTTAGGGTTAGAGAGAGAGAGATTGGTGATTTCGGGGTCGAAACTTCGAAACGAAGGAAAACGATGACGCAGCGTCGCGGAGGAATATCAAAAGGCCGGCGTTGCGAAGACCAGAAAGAGAGAGAGTGGTGTTTTTTGATCGACCAATACGAGCCGTCAGATTACCGGACGCACTCAAAGTCTCGAGCTTTCCTTCCACAAATCAGAACGAGCTTTTTCAGTGTTTTGATTTTTGACCCCTTTTTTGAAAAAAAAATTAGTTGTCACCGGACGTGTTTTTATGTAAGTGGTAAATGTGACGACCCGTCTCTAATTTTCTTATGTAATTTCTCTCCGCGTATGTGTGCCCTTAGTGGCAAATGACGTAGACGTGTTCATTTTATTCTTTGCTTATTTCTCGCTCCGTAATTTAAATTTCATGCGTTATTTCGAGAGTATGCGATTTTATCAGTGTAAGAAATATCTACTTCGAATAGAGTTAGATTTCTTTTACAGTAATAAATCCAAAACCCTATCCTATATACCCTTTTTATTACCCAACCCGTGCACCCCATTATTTCACCCACCGATCACGTCCCATAGTTTACTCTCAAATCCAATCCCTTCCATCCTCTTAGTCACTAATCAAAAGGGCAGAAAAATCAGAAAAAGTGAAGCTCTCTCTCTCTCTTCCTTCTCTCTCTCCCCTGTATACCATATTCTCTGCAAATGCCTTGAATGAACCCTAAACTTCATAGATCGAACCTAAAAACTAGCTCATTGTGTTCATCTCATCTCCACGAACACAACCATGTTTTCAAAACTCGAAATGGTTGAGTTTTCAATGTCGAACTCATGAGGTCCCAACTCAGTGCTTTGAGTTCGACGAGTTTATGACCGAGTTACAAAGTTTTAGGAACCTTGAAGGCTTCCATTTCACTCCCTGAGGTCCCTAGTGAAGCTTTGGTGAAGAAACCACGTCGAAACGACCGAGTTTCGAAGAGTTCCAGTTTGGCCGGAACTTTTGAGGCGTTTTCCGGTGACCTCTGTCCACTTTTTGGACTCTAAGCAGGTATAACGCCATTCTTCATCTCTTTAGCTTCAAATTCATATAAAATGGATCAAAAATGGACGAGAAATGAAGAAGATATGTTGATTTGAAAATTTTCCAAATTTCCGGCGAAAATAGGGTTGCAGACGGCGGCGACGGCGAGGGCGAGGCTCGCCAGGGAAGGTGACAGAATATTCCGTTAAAATTGACGGAATATTCTAACTACGTCAGGTAACGACATTAACTCTGTCAGTTAAAGTTAACAGAATATTCCCGACGGACGTCAGGCACTGGATTGTGTTTGGAGGGGCGTCTGGCCTTGCCATTGTCGGCACGTGGGGGCACGTGAGCTGTCCAAAAATTATTTTAAAATTTTTTGGGATGTTCGTGACGTCAAGTAGGTCATGATGGTATATTTAAACCCTAGGTTTAAGCAAACTATGGGGGTTTTATTTAGGTTTATGTATATGTGCTTTAATTAATTCAATATTAGTTATTTCACATATAGGGGAAACGTATCCCAAGGACGTACAAGACCAGGCTAGGCTTGGGGGCTACAACCCAGCAACGTACTTGTGAGTGGGCAGTTTGTTTTTATATCTATACGTATTTATAGTTTTCGAAATTGCTTAAATAGTTCACTTTACGTATATATTGCCAAGTAGTTGATAATTGCGATATAACTGTGATAAATGCTGTTATATGGTTGGGATATTATTGTCATGACATTTATACATATCTGTATAAATGCTTATCTTACTGCACCTCGGTGTTGGTACTTCGCCCAGGGCCAGTGCCAGTTTTTCACATGTATGTTCACATCTGCACCGTTCACTCACCTTGGATCCAAGTTTAGGTGCCATTTTTGTCGTACAAACTACACGAGGGAGTTTCAACTTGTATGTGATTGTGCTTAGCACTAGTTGTAGTACTAAAGCGTATTATTACACCCGGTCTTGTCGTACAGGTTGCATTAGGCAACTCCGACTCGTGTGCTAGCCTAGATGA
Source organism: Crataegus laevigata (assembly GCA_963580275.1). Lineage (NCBI taxonomy): Eukaryota > Viridiplantae > Streptophyta > Magnoliopsida > Rosales > Rosaceae > Crataegus > Crataegus laevigata. The sequence goes on along the minus strand of OY756948.1, from coordinate 6,136,185 downwards.
TGAGCAATTGATTATACTTGATTATCACATGTTTATATTACTGTGGCATTGATCTTATCGTAACTTGGCATACATTATCATTGATATATTGACTATAGTATTGTGGATACGTACTCACTTACGTAGCATCTTCTTTTCAAAGGAAACTATACTTGTTTTACAGCGACGGGTTAGTATATTCTTAGTATAAGCTTTGTTTTGCTGACCCACTCAAATTTGTTTTCGCCCCTCCAGAACCTAGATAACTGTTTTGCAGGGCACTCGAGAAATCTTGGCAATTTCTGATTTCAACTTCGGCTTTAGATGTATGAACTTATCACCATTGTGTAATAAGTGTACTTTAGTTGCTTCACTGCTCTTCGGTAGTCGTTCTGTCTTTAAGCTTTGAATAACTATAGTGGGTTATTCCCACGAATGCGCACTCTATCATTATCTTTTATTTGAATTAGTTCTAGTTGATTTAAATTTATTCACTTTTTACTTCACTTCCCTTTATGGTTACGTCACTTTCACAGTGATGGCCAGCATGCTTCGGCCTTCCCGGGTCGAGGTGTGTTAGTTTGGTATTAAAGCACTAGGTTTAGACAATCTTGAAATTCCTAGTGTGTTTTAGGTCTTGTTTTCCTATGTCAGAACTACGCCAACTCGTAGAGAGCCACGTGTTCTTGTCGAGAATAACTTTCCGGACTTTGGGTAGTTTGGGAAGGTTATCGCCAATGCTATTCAGTCTACACTTCATCCTCCCCAGAGAAACACTCAAGACTCCGTTTCTCGCCTGAAGATAGATGAGTTCTTCGGTAATAAGGGGTCCGAGAGAGCAGAGATTTGGCTTGAGCATGTCGAGAAGACTTTTCAGGTTTTGCATCGACAGGGGAATCTTCCAGTAGAGATATGGGTCGAGATGGTGACTTGGTTTTTCCGTAAAGGAGCAAAATCTTGGTGGCTTTAGGAGAAGCGCTGATTGTCTGCCGAGAATGCTAGAGATTGGGATACTTTCAAACACATCTTCCATATCAGCTTCATTCACCCAAGATATTTGGATCGGAAGAAGAATGAATTCTTAGAGCTGAAGCATGGTAAGATGACAGCCACTGAGTACCACCGGAGGTCCACGGACTTATCCCGCTATCATCCCAAGATTGCTGCTAATCCTCAGGATATGCTCCGTTTGTTTAAGAAGGGAACTCGAAGAAACTGCACTCCATGGTGACCACTACTCCTTGTGTTACTTATCAGGAATTCTTCGAGGTCTTACTTCAGGTTGAGGAGTCGGAGAACGCTCATGATGATGATGATGATGATGATGAGGATGATGGCAAGAATGCCCAGAGAAACAGTTACATGAGGCAGTTTTTGTTTAGTTTGCGAAGGACGCAGAACTTTAAGAAGAGTAATAACATTTTTGGATCATTCAACGGAGGTTCTAACTCTGGCGCTCCGCACAGAGGCAGTAGGTGCACTGGCAGTTCTCGTTTCTAGACTCAGGGAAACTCCAGTAGTTCAGAGGCCCAGTTTTGTCGCAAGTGCAACATCCATCACTTTGGCGAGTGTATGAAAGGAAAAAGAGCGTGCTATACTTGCGGACAAACGGGGCACAGGTCCAATAACTGTCCTCAGAACCAGAGGAACCAGCTTGCTAATATACCACATGCAGTCCCCATACAACAGTTTCCTGCACTTGGTACCCGTCAGTAGACAGGCTATAATGGAGCCTTCCACTATCAGGGAAAAGTAGCCTCGTACCAAGGAGGAGGATCATACCAGTATCCAACTGAGGCTTTCAATTATCAGATAGGCCATCAGTAGATTCAAAGAGGCTACCCACAGTACCATGAGGATTATACGCCATATCAGGGTGGTCGAGCTCAGATGTATACTAGAGGGCAATATTAGAACCTAGACGTATCGTCTAATAGTGGTGGATCAGGCAGGCAGACAAATCCATTATATTAAGGTCGAGGCAACCAGGATCGAGGTAATCAGACTTAGGTAAACAAGGGGCGTGGAGGCAGGCAGCAAGCCCATGGAAGAGTCAACAACATCACATTTCAAGATGCCTACGCTAATCCGGACTTGATTATCGGTATGTTGAATGTTCTAGGTTACTTCGCTAAAGTTTTAATTGATTCTGGTGCTACACATTCAGTTATTTCCTATAAGTTTGCTCAAACGACACAACCACATCCCACTTCACTTGGCTACAAGTTGGAATTTTCGATGCCTAGGGGTGAAATCTATTATGTTAGTTGTGAGTAGCAAGGATATCCCGTCCTTATCGAGAATGTAGCTATGCCAGTTAATCTTGTTCCATTGGATATTGTTCATTTTGGCGTTATCTTAGGTATGGATTGGTTACATTACAATCGTGCTAAATTGGATTGCTATCAGAAGGTAGTTACTGTTCGCTGACCAGACATGCCTATTGTCACCTTTGTTAGTGAACGAAGTGGTCTAAAGCACATAGTTATCACTGCCGTAAGGGCGAGGCGAATGTTGAGCAAGGGTTGTCAAGGCTACTTAACTCACGTTGTGTTATTGGAAAAAACTGCTACATCTGTGGACGATGTCTGAGTGGTTAAACACTTTTTGGATGTCTTTCCTGAGGTTCTACCTGGTTTACCCCCAGATCGTGAAGTGGAGTTCACCATTGATCCACTTCCAAGTGCTAATCCTATTTCTCTTACACCTTATTGTATGGGTCCTACGGAATTGAGGGAACTTAAAACCTAGTTACAAGAGCTTGTTGATAAAAGTTTTATTCAGCCAAGTACTTCCCATTGGGGAGCTCCAGTTCTATTTGTGAGGAAGAAAGACAGAACTTTGAGATTATGCATCGATTACAGGCAGTTGAATCAGGTGACGATTAAAAATCGTTATCCGTTACCTCATATTGGTGACCTTTTTAACTAGCTTAGAGGAGCTCGTGTATTCTCGAAGATTAATCTAAGGTCTGGTTATTATCAGTTGAAAATTAGACATGACGATGTTCCGAAGACAGTTTTTCGAACTCGATATGGTCATTACGAGTTTCTTGTGATGCCATTTAGGTTGACTAATGCACCAGCAGTTTTCATGAACCTAATGAATCGAGTATTTCATCCATACCTTGACAGGTTCGTTATTATTTTCATAGATGACATCTTTATGTATTCTAAGAACGAGGCTGATCATGCTAAGCATTTGCGTTTGGTTCTTAAGACGCTAAGGGCAAATCGGTTATACGCTAATTTAGCAAATGTTAGTTTTGGCTAGATCATGTGTCATTTCAGGGGCATGTGATATTAGCTCAGGTTGTGCTTGTGGATCTCTAGCAAATATTAGGCGTTGAGAATTGGGAACAACCTCAGACGGTTACTGAAGTATAAAGCTTTCTTGGTCTTGCCAGCTATTATCAGTGCTTCGTGAAGGACTTTTCAGCTATTGCACTAACTTCCATTTGTATGGAGTGAGGAGTATGAGTAGAGCTTCCGACAGTTGAAGTACTTTCTCACTCATGCACTTGTCTTAACACTTCTCAATGGCAGTGGGAACTTTGAGATCTACAGTGATGCGTCTCTGAATGGTTTTGGATGTGTGTTAATGCAACATGGGAATGTGATTGCGTATGCTTCACTCCAATTAAAGCCCCATGAGAAGAATTATCCCAATCATGACCTCGAGTTAGCATCGATTGTTTTTGCTCCGAAGATTTGGAGACATTACCTTTATGGGGAAAAATGTAAGATCTTCATGGATTATAAGAGTCTAAAGTAAATCTTTACTCAGCCAGAGCTTAATCTCCGGCAACGGAGGTGGATAGAGTTGCTCAATGATTATGAATGCACCATTGAGTATCACCTAGGTCGTGAGAATATTGTAGAGGATGCTCTTAGCAGAAAACCTCATGCTCGACTTAATACTTTTATTGTTAGTTATCTTCTTGTGTTGACTGACCTACGATCTACTAGTGTAACTTTGAAAGCGGAGCGGCGATGAGCCCTAATTGCTAGTTTTCAGGTTAAACCGATTCTGTTAGATCGTGTTCTTGAAGCCCAAGGGAACGATACAGAAACTCAAGAACTGATACAAGCAGTGTCAGAAGGGAAGAAGAAAGATTTCAGGGTTAGAGATTATGATGGCATGCTGATGTAGGATGCTCGGATGTACGTACCAAATGTTAAGGAACTAAAGAAGGACATGGTGGATTTCTTGTACAAATTACCCCATATGCGAAATGGTTATGATGGTATATGGGTGGTGGTTGATCGACTCACCAAGTCAGTACACTTCATACCCGTTCATAAAAATTATTCGTTGAATCTGTTGGCCAAACGGTTTATCTCTGAAGTGGTAAAGTATCACGGAGTTCTTATTAGCATCATTTCTGATCAGGACCCTCGATTTACTTCAAAGTTCTAGATAGCTTTTTAGGAAGCTTTGGGATCGAGATTACTCTACAACACCGCTTATCATCCTCAAATCGATGGACAATCAGAGAGAACGATCTAGACTTTGGAGGATATGTTGAGATCGTCGGTTCTACAGTTTAGAGACGTTTGGCACAAGCGTTTACCATTGGGAGAATTCGCCTACAACAACAACTTTCATTCTAGTATTGGTATAGCACCATTTGAAGCATTGTATGGGAAATCGTGTCGTACTCTACTGTGTTAATCCGAAGTTGGTGAATGGGTTTTGGTAGGCCTGGAGATCATGGATGAAACGACGTAGAACATTCAGGTGATAAATGATAACATAAAGGCAGTCCAGGATCGATAGAAGAGCATTTCTAACAGGCATTCCACCGACAGAGTTTATAAGGTTGGTGATTGGGTATTCTTTAAGTTATTGCTGTTGAAGGGCGTTGTAAGTTTCAGGAAGAAAGGAAAGCTCAGCCCTAGGTGGATCGGACCGTACCAGATCGTTGAACGAGTTGGTGAGGTTGCCTATCGACTCGCTTTGCCACCAGAGTTGGCGAGAGTGCATAATGTGTTTCACGTGTCTATGCTACAGAGATACGTCTCTGATCCATCACACGTGATCCATCCTCAGCCACTAGAGATTAACCCAGATTTGACCTACGACGAGGCTCCAGTGACTATTCTTGATTGGAAGGATAAGGTTCTTAGGAACAAGACCGTACGGATGGTAAAGGTCTTACGGAGGAATCACTTAGTCGATGGAGCTACTTGGGAGACAGAGGAGCGCATGCGAGATATGTACCTACGTCTATTCTACGGTTTCAATATGTAGCTGCTGTTGAAATTTAGGGGATGACATTTTTATAACGGGGTAGATTATGACGACCCGTCCTTAATTTTCTTATGTAACTTCTCCCTGCGTATATGTATTGATGATTATGCTCTTAGTGGCAAATGATGTGGACATGTTCATTTTATTCTTTGCTTATTTCTCGCTCTGTAGTTTAAACTTCACGCGTTATTTTGAGAGTACGCAATTTAATCAGTGTAAGAAATATCTACTTCGGATATAGTTAGATTTCCTTTACAGTAAGAAAGAAATATCTACTTCGGATAGAGTTAGATTTCCTTTACAGTAAGAAATCCAAAACCCTATCCTATCTACCCTTCTTATTACCCAACCCGTGCACCCCATTATTTCACCCACCAATCACTTCCCTTAATTTATTCTCCAATCCCATCTTTTCCATCCTCTCAGTCACCAATCAGAAAGGCAGAAAAATAAAAAAAGTGAAACTCTCTATCTCTTCATTCTCTCTCTCTCTATCTCTCTCCCCCTCTCTCTCTTTTTCGTATACCATATTCTCTGCAAATGCCTTGAACGAACCTAAACTTCATAGATCGAACCTAAAAACCAGCTCAGTGTGTTCATCTCATCTCCACAAACACAACTATGTTTTCAAAACTCGGAATGATTGAGTTTTCAACGTCGAACTCGTGACGTCCTAACTCAGTGCTTTGAGTTTGACGAGTTCGTGACCAAGTTACAAAGTTTTAGGAACCTTGAAGGCTTCCCGTTCGACGAGTTCAGTGCTTTGGTAAAGAAACCACGTCGAAACAATCGAGTTTCAAAGAGTTCCAATTTGGCCGGAACTTTTAAGGAGTTTTCTGGCGACCTCCGTCCACTTTTTAGACTCTAAACAGATATAACGCCATTCTTCATATCCTTAGCTTCAAATCCATATAAAGTGGGTAAAAAATGAATGAATGAAGAAGATATATTGATTTGAAATTTTCCCAGATTTCCGGTGAAAATAGGGTTGCAGACGGTGAGGCTCGCTGGGGAAGGTGACGGAATATTCTGTCAAAGTTGACAGAATATTCTGACGGCGTCAACTCTGTCAGTTAAAGTTAACGGAATATTCCTGACGGACATCAGGCACTGGCCTGCGCGTATGGGCGCGTCTAGCTGTGCCATTTTCGGCCCGTAGGGGTGCGTGAGCTGTCCAAAAATTATTTTAAAATTTTGGGGATGTTCGTGACGTCGAGTAGATCACGATGGTATATTTAAACCCTAGGTTTTAGCAAACTATGAGGGTTTTATTTAGGTTTATGTATATGTGCTTTAATTAATTCGATATTAGTTATTTCACATATAGGGGAAACGTATCCCGAGGACGTACGAGGTCAGGGTAGGCTCGGGGGCTACGATTCAGCGACGTACTTGTGAGTGGGCAGTTTGTTTTTATATCTTTTCATATTTATAGTTTTCGAAATTGCTTAAATACTTCACTTTACGTATATATTGCCAAGTAGTTGATACTTGCGATATAATTGTGATAAATGTTGTTATGTGGTTGGGATATTATTGTCATGATGTTCATACATATCTGTATACATGCTCATCTTGCTGCACCCCTGTGTTGGTACTCTGCCTAGGGCCAGGGCTAGTCTTTCACGTGTATAGTCACATCTGCACCATTTGCTGACCTTGGATCCAAGTTTAGGTGTCAGTCTTTTCGTACAGACTGCACTAGGCAGTTCTGACTTGTATGTGATCGTGCTTAGCACCAATCTTCATGTGATTGTAGTATTAGAGCGTATTATTACACTCAGTCTTGTCGTATAGGTTGCACTAGGCAACTCCGACTCGTGTACTAGCCCATATGATGAGCAATTGATTATACTTAATTATCACATGTTTATATTACTGTGGCATTGATCTTATCATAACTTGACATACATTATCATTGATATATTGACTATAGTATTGTGGATACGTACTCACTTACGTAGCATTTTCTTTTCAAAGGAAACTATACTTGTTTTACGGCGAGGGGTTAGTATATTAAAAGATAAAGGTTTTCGTATAAGCTTTGTTTTGCTGACCCACTCAACTTTGTTTTTCGTGCCTACACGACCTAGATAGCTGTTTTGCAGGGCACTCGAGGAATCTTGGTAGTTTCTGACTTTAGCTTCGGCTTTAGATGTATGAACTTATCACCGTTGTGTAATAAGTGTACTTTAGTTGCTTGACTACTTTTCGGTAGTCATTATGTCTTTAAACTTTGAATAACTATAGTGGGTCACTCCCACGAATGCGCACTCTATCACTATCTTTTATTTGAATTAGTTCTAGTTGATTTAAATTTATTCACTTTTTACATCACTTACCTCTATGGTTATGTCACTTCACTGTGATGGCCAGCATGCTTCGACCTTCTCGGGTCGGGGTGTGTTAGTGAATTTTTTTAATTTTTAAGTTATTAAGCTTTTAACACACATATCTCACTATTTATATAGGGATAGGTGGTGTACCACCTCGTGTGACGGTCACACTGAAAAATCTATCCCCCTTTTCAAATGAAAGGCCAAAAATTAAAAACTCAAAAAGATTATCTGCATATATAAAGTGAGAGCTCTAGTTTGGTGAAGCATTCTAAACTCCTAAAATGCCTTCACTTCAGAATAAAAAACAAAGAACCAAATTATCCTAATAGAATACAGTATAATCGTAATATACGCAAATACGATAGAGTCAAATCGTAATACACAATTTGTAGATATTTAGCTGCAAACAATGTATGTGTGCATGCATATGAAGAATGATAGTTTACAACCGTTAAATAAATGGGACCTACACTTTCTAAACAATTGTGACCCTTTGATTATTTATAATACTGTTTACATTCTTTCTTTCCACACAAGAAAAAAAAAATATATATAAAAAGGTACGGTCGAAATTACCCTATACCTCATTCCAGAGTTTGCACGATGGAAACTACCCATCGAACTCTAGCGGTTGCAGAGTTTGCACGATGGAAACTGCAAACTACCACCACACATACACATTCAGAAGACTTCAACCGGTTACTCAGTCCCACTATTCATACAAAAGGGATTAAAACTCAACCGCACAGACCGCTCTCTCAAATCGTTAATTTTTTGCCTTCTTCTTCATCCACCTTTCAATTTGGTGCTACTGGGGAAAACTATGAATTAGGATCAACAAAATACTACAATTTGCAAGTGGGCCACCAAATCCGCCTCTAAAATCGTCTTATTTGGTCTCTTGATAAACTCTTATTATTTGGGTTTTATAGTGCATATCAGCTGCAGCCACCGGGTTCTACAGTGCAAAAGTTATGGGTTGTTCATTTGTATGTCTAATTTCTGAGTTGGTTCTGAATAGTTTTCTAATTGGCAACCAATAACGTTCTGGAAGTGCAAAGGACGCGTAGGATCGAAGCAACACGAGTTTACATAATTTAGGAGGTAAAAGGGTACGATAAAACATGGTACGAACATAGACTGCCGTCACATGATCTGTGTCGGGGATGTGATGACGTACATGGGGGATGTGTTTCGATTGACACAATTTGGAGAGAAGAAAATGGATAAGAGTGTGATTGCATTGGCATCGTTCGAGCAGGTGGCGGATCATCTATTCAATGGCTGCATGAATGGGAGAGTTGATGCGGTTAGAGGAGTAAGTACATAATTATAGGGGTGTGCCATTTAAGGTTGGGACTGAGATGTTCAACATTAGAGTATGGGCCAGGCTACGTAGTTCCAGTTGCTTGAGTTAAAGAAAGATTGATGATATTATGATTTTGTAGAGCATCCCATTTCTGGTTTTGGGTAATTTGAGTTTTCTTTTCTTTAGTAGTTTATGGGTTGTTTTATAATCAGTTCGTATGGTTTTGGACTTTTTAAAAAATTTTAATTTTTTGAAAAACACAGTAGGGATAATGCTTGCATTCTTATGCAGTTGGTATGAAGTTTGATTTCTTTCTGACCAAAAATTTGTTTACTCTAAGCCCCTTGGCGATAGGATACTACGACTTCTTCGACGTGGCCGTTGAATAAGGTTAGAGGTGACCGTGGTGTGCATATTATTAAGACTCTGATAAGGCAACGAGTGGACGAAGATAAGAGAGGGTTAAGTATAACGAGAATCTGGACACTGTAAGTCTATATATACCAAATGCAATTAGAAATTTAATTAAACTGGCCATATGCAGTTGGCAGTTACACTGAATATCATCAAGTATGAAGAAACAAACGTGTGTGTTTGATTCTACTTATCAATATATCAGTAGTAGATTTTTTTTTCATTAAAACTTCAAATTTTACCTATTGGTAACCTGTGGCATATTTTCTCTAAAAAGTTTTGGGTAAATGTACTCTTGTAGTAAAAAGCACGGCTGTGTGAAAAATGGAGGGGAAGTAAATTCATGTTAATGATTAAAAAAGCATAGTTAAGGTTTTAGTTGTTTTCCTTTTCCATGACTTCAAATGAATTTGATCTCACATATATTGGGTATTGTATTTTCTAATTATAATACATTATGCTGCTACAGAAGAAGTACATATAACACAAATTGTGAATTTGGCAGGCCAAAAAGGGTTTGGAAATAAAAAAAAAACTTAGGCAACCATTTGAGTTCATGATTGGTTTGCAACTTTTTCAATTATATTTTGTTGTAAGCTTTCCATATAGTGCCAAGATGAAAATACGACTAAGAGGTGTTGGCATTCAATTTAAAGCTTGCTGTAGGTGATTTCCATTCCTTATAATATTGTTGTGTTTTTGGCTGAAAGCTTGCAATTATCTCTAAAATTGATTCAGTTGGTTTTCTTTGGACTACAATGCAAGACTTCTCATGACCTTTTTCTTATGGAGAGGTTCGTTTCTCATCAAATCAACCTTTTGATTTGATAGCAGGTGAGATCTAAGATAGAATAAATGTCAAGCAATGTGAAAGGAGATGATAGATTAATTCAATAGTTGTTTGTATCTCTTTGATTTAATAAGAGGTTTGCTCTTACTATGTAAATGTGCAATTGGTGTTGAATCAAATCATTATACAGTCAGTTTAATAAATTTCATATTTTATATTTTAAAAAAATATATATGAAATCATAATACATTTCACGGTCATGAACAAAGTAAAAATCTGTATAAAAAATAAAACAACTAACGCAATACACCTTTGGGGCGCGTAGCACCCATAATGCAAAAAAGCCTCTCACGCACGTTAGTGCGAGCGGAGGGCTAGTATATAAATAAGCATGAAATGTAAGGAAAGGAGTCAAAGGACCATGTTTTCTTTGGTAAATAATTATCTTTTTTTTTGTTAATTTTTTTTTAAACAAATGATAATATCTATATTAAGAATGCGTTAAAGGTTGAGAGTCTCATCGGTCACTATGAATAAAAAGCCCATCATACACATACAAGGCCCAACTCGAAGTCAAAAGATGGCCCAATTATTAGGAGGAACTTCAATATTGGGGTATCACTTGGTGTGGAGAACATCTTCCATGAAACGAGAACTTTTTGTCGTAGTACATCTCGCCGTTGAATTGCCTTCTAAAAGTTTATTTTTATAGGATGCCTTTTGGTATTTTAATTGGTATTCAATGAAGTAATCTTGTTCTTAACCTTATTTAAATCACTTATTGCAAATTTACCAGTGATTAATTAATTTCTTATTAATTATGAAAAAGTGCACATCAAATGATCATTTGGTAATGTGAGAAATGTCAAGGAGACTCTTTTAAAGTGAGACTTTTATAGACTAGATCAAATCTTCTCCATCCAAAATGGGTATGTGACCCCAATTATTGTTTGACACATATTAAGTTTATGACAATAAGTTAAGAAAAGTTAAGTTCATAAATACATCTCCGTCAATGTTTAGGGCCACAAAGAGGCCACATCCATTTCGAGTGTAGAAGATTTGATCTCTTTATAGACTTAATTTAACGTCAATTTCCGTGCAAACATTATAAAACATTGTGAAGAAAAAAAACATGAAGTGATAGAGAGTTCATGGAGAGTCTCATTTTTTTAGGGAGTCTCCTTAGCATTTCTCTCGGTAATGTCTAAAACAATACTCATTAATTGGTTTTTTTTTAACTATACTTATTTATTTGGTTAGTTCAAGAATAACTCACAAGATCTTAAGAAGTGAGAATAAGTTTGAATCAAGAAAAGTTGAGAGTTCGATTGGTACAGTAACAAGCTCTGTCCAACCCTATTCATTAGATAGAGAAGATCACCAAGATTTCGTGATCCGCAGCCATTAATGAGTAATCTTAATGTGGGTGGATTTGAATGTGTAACCTCCGGTTACATAACATGCGAGAATAAAAAAAGAAAGTCGAATAAGAATTAACCTAACCTTTTTACACCACAATATACAACACTACAAGACTCTTCAACTCGATGTAATGAAATGATTCAAATTAACTAGCAAAACTATTTAGCTCACACTAATCTCTGACCATATCATGACGCAGTTATATGATCATAATCGGAGAGCAACAACTTGATTATTATATAGGCTAATCATGACATGCATAGGGTTACATGCATGTGCATGGAGCAGCTTCATCATCATCATCATCATCATCATGCTCTACTATATAGCTAGAGAAAATGTAAGCTGGAAATAGAAGGCACATAACTGTCGGTCCTTCGAAAATGTAATGAACACAAGAACGATTAAGAATCCAAATTAATGATTAAGACTGACTTAATTATGCACATATAAACTGTGCTAAGACATGTATTGAGATTTAGAGGTTTAAAAATGTGGTTATAACGTGAGTCACTCATGAAGTACTACTTCTCCTTTTTCTCTGTAAATAGAGATAGAAGATGAATCAAACTTAGCAAGATGAATCAAAATTTAATAAAGGGTCGACTACTTAAGATTAAGCCACTCAAATCATTCATGGTTTCGAGTCCAAGAGTTAGGCCAATTAAGCTACGTGAAGCTGAATTTTATCCTGATCAGAAAATGTTTAACTACTAACTACATATATAGGTCAGACACAAAATTTAAAATAAGATATGTTGAGGCCTCAAAATGAAGAATAATTAACAAACCCTAATGATAATTAATATATCGCAGATCGGTCTTAAATGATCACTCGATGGATGTGCAGGCATACAATCAATACAGCTCTCTCGAAAATTGAATCCAATAGCATCCAACAGGCATAGAAATAAGTACGCCTGGAAAAATTAATTCAGCTACTCATTTAAGCACTCATACATGCATATGGAATTTCAGAGCTCCATCCTTTAAGTAGAAAATGCACCACTAATATAGAGTCTTGACAAATAACAACCATGGGCTCATAGAATCACAATATTCATTTGTAGGAAGAGATCGAGAGAGAGAGAGAACGCATACAATCTTTTACAGCACAAGCACACAAGCACACAACACAAACACATACATGGTATATTAGTTATTCAATCGACCAAACTTTTAAGCTCAAAACATATATATATATTTACTAGCTATGTGTCTGACTGAAACCCTTACAAATTCAATTAAGATACCAGCAGATTAAAAGCAATTCATCGTCCGTATAGAGACGAAAGCTTTCAACCTTGCGTAGAGATTTGCTTGATCTAGCAAACAATCGGACCACAACGCTTCAATTCCCCAAGAGACCTCAAGAGAAGAAAGAAACTAACATCAAAATGTGCTGCTAGTCTATATCGATCCAAGAAGAAGATAAGGAGAGAGTACCCTAGCTAGCTAGGGTTTCTTCTTCTTGAGTGAACCCATATATCTTCTCAAGCTAGTAGTCGTCTGACCTCTCTCTGGCTTTCTTCTTTCGCTTTCTTTGAGTGGAGGTGGAGGTGGAGGTGGAGGTGGAGGTGGATGGTGGTCTTGGTGGGTGGTTTGAGGAGCACTGGTGATGATGATGAGAGTGAGGAGGGGTTAATGATGAGAGGAAGAGGGGAGAAGAAGACATGATGATTATTGCTGCAGATTGCTGTACGTGGTTATTGTGTTTATTTGCGTTGAAGGGAGTGAAGAGATTTAAAGAGAAAATTTGGATGGCTAATATTGCTTGTTCCACATGGATAGATAATGCTATACCACCACACTGTCGACTTTTTCTCTCCGAAACCCCAGAAAGCTTTTGACCTAATAAGCCTTTGTTGTACTTCTACCAGCAAAAAGCCCAAAAGAGAGGCGGTGTTTTTGACTGTACACACAGAGAGAGAGAGAGAGAGAGAGAGAGTTGGGCACCGAAGAAATATGTTATAGCTTGTGTTTTTACCTTTACAATCTTTTACCTCTTTTCTGTTAAAACTATTACTTTTTTAGAAAGAAACATATCTCATTTTTCTTGTTGGTAAATATTTTCCCCCTTCAAGAGTAAATAGTTGGAGACATGTACTTGTCAATACACCTCATCTCACGACTTGTTTAAATTTCAAAAGGTTTACAACCTTAGACATTTAAGGTTCGTTTAGTTTTAGTTTTTAATTGTTAGACGTAGAGGGTAAAACATATTATGTAGAAGAGTATTTGAAGGATCATAGGAGAGATGTAAAGCAAATGTACAGTCGCAAAGATTGATACACAAAATAAAAACTAAAAACAAAAAACGATGTTAGGTTTTTTATTATCACTTTCAAGAATATTTTTTTTTCCATTCGTTCTTCTTTATTTTGCTCCTCTTGCCACCATTCTTTATTTATCATTTCTCTCGTATACTTCATTCGCATTTCAAGCAAAGTGCACAGAAATAAAAAACTGAAAAAGAAAAACGAAATGGTTTGTCAACGTGCTCTTAATTACTTAATTATATATATATAGCCTTTTAATAGATGCCTGCTACAAATTATTGCATTCCAATGTAAATTCGATGCAGTATATCTACGTTGTATAAGTTCTGTTAGAAAACAAAGTTTCATCTGTAATGAAGGTAGAATTACAGAAATGAAGGGCACTAGTTAAAAGGCAGATAAAATGATTGAATCACTGTGTCTTATCTAATATATTAACTGTCGTCTTTGCCCCAATCATGAGATGTTGATTGCGGTGAAATTACTTACAAAACTGCTTAACTATCCTCCTTGCTTAATAATCTGTTTTATCCCCTATGTTCCTAACCAAAAAAATTCAGTTTTGCAACTATTTTATTGACCAGAAAATAATAATTACAAAACTGAATGATTATGGTTAGGAACATAGGAAGCTGAAGATGATTAAGAAATTGTAAGGAGGATAAAATAGATCGAGATCAATAGCTCAAGTTGATGAATATTTATGATTGTGATGCCTAGCGAAATTGTTGTGAATGTATTAATAAAATTCACTTTTTATTTTCGAGTGAAAATGTTATTATAGTGAATTAATTATGTAAAAAATGTTATTTTTACACGTATGTTATATGATCTAGTAGAGGGAGTAATTTAATTTATGTTTGACCCTAAGTAAAGTCACTACTTTTTAATGGACTTAACTTTTTTTTCCACTTTCTTTCAGCTGCCTTCAGCTCTTGATTGAGGCCAGTGCTTCTGTCATATCGTCGATAAAAAGCGACCAGATACTTAGTGCTTAAGTACTTTTTCTTTCTGCTTGCTAGCCACGAACTTGTACAAAGTTGAAGGGGGAAGCTTAATTAAGCAAAACATTTGGTTCAAGGGTTAATTAGCTTCTACGATGCAATTAACCACACTTGATTAAAGTCCACAGATTTATGAACTTCCGCAAATATGATAATAACAAGAATGTACAAGATTTTTGGCTAATCGGGTTCTTCATATAGATTATAGCAATAACTTGTTGCTGAAGTTAAAATCCTTCATTGCTAGAAGAAGAAGGTGATCATCAGGCTGGGCTCCACAACAAATTTGAATTTGTCACGGCTATGATTATGATTCCATTTCCTGGGGCAACCCAAAAAGTCACACTCTTTGGAATCAAATTTATTTCTTTTCACAAATTTGGGGGAGCCATGGAATAATATACTGCATAACGACCCAGCAACCACCATGTTGGGCTCCACAATAAATTTACCCCAACCCTATAGCTAATTCTTTCTTTATTAATCCCGTTAACTTCAAAACCGGTTAAAATTTGAGTGTAAAGTGAGAAACACATTACTCTCGCCGACTTAATTTGCTAAACCAATGTTTGCACATTGACTTCTTGATAAGAAGAACTACAAGATTGAGCTCATTTTCCTGGCGAACTAGAGAGATTAGACACATACAATAGTTTTCTACGAGCGAGGAAAAACGAAAGTTATAGAATGAACTACCTCATAAAATGTACAGAGGTATATGACAGTTGATTTTTTAGCCAAGAGTTCAATTATTAAGGGCCAACAATCATGGGCTCCGGTCCATACTATGACTAAAGCTCTACTAGTTTAACTCTTCTCACAACTGTCATCTCTTATGTAACATCACATCAGTGCGAAGGAATTCATTTTTCTTGTCTTTTTTACTTTGAGTTGAAAACCAGAGTACTACGAACAAACAAAAGATAAACTATGAACATTATTTTATTAAACAGAAACTATTAAATGACTTGTTATTCATATTAATAAGTTACATTTATAAAGAACAAAATCTAAAATACCTTAATTAGAATGGATAAGACCCAAATCCTAACTAACAAAAAAACTCAAATAATTAAACAACCACAAAATACTAATATTTTTCAACACTTTGTTTTTCTTCTCAGTTAATTTTTCTTGGTAGATTTGGAGGTGGGGACTAACTAATCTGATTCCTCATCTCAATTTTTAGGACAAAAGAGAGGAATTTGCGGAGCAATGAGAATGTTGGGTTAAAGTCGGAAAATAATTGTTGGTAGAGATGATAACGTAGGAAGTGGGACTAGGAAGCAGCTTGGAACCAAAAACCCCCAGGAGTAAAATGTCAAAGCCACTTGTTGACTTTCCACCTTGCTTCTTTCTTTCTTCTTTGTCGGCTTTCTCGAAACGTCTTCTCAAACAAGTCCGAAAACATAGCCCAAAAGTTTGGGCTCACGGGACAAGGCATGTAGCAATGAACTCGCCCAAAACACTTCCTCAAGGGAAGTATTCTCGCCCTCGTTTTCTCCTTCGCACTTTACATATATATAAAAAAGAAGTTCTAGAAAAAAAAATTGAGAGTGCGGAATGAATTTTCTATTTATAAACCTTAAAAGTTAACTTGTGTGCAATGTGCATGCATTATGTGCACTCTAAGCTCAGCAACCAATTATTCAGACAAAAACAAACAAAATAATTGAGCCTAGTGAACATAAACTATATGGCACCAAACTGCACTTACTTAAATTTAATATACAGAGGATTTTTTTAATATGTTAATATTTTTACACTAAAGGGAGAAGAAGTTCGCCTAAGCCACATAATTAGCAACCTAATTTGGAATTGAATTCACTATCGACGAGATTCAAACCTAAGACCTCTCACTTTCAAGTGAAGAGAAATATCATCATATCATAGTACTGAGTCGCAATATATAGAGGATTAATCTGTAGTAAGTTAAGAATTAAGTTAATGTCAAGGTTTAGGGAACTTTGTTATGCACTATGCACACATGACACGGACAAAGCATGTTAGGTCAAATGTAGTTTCTCCATCCACTCTCAAACAATTAATCAAATAATATTTTCAAACAATTAATCAAACCGTTGACATCTTCATTTGAAAAAGTACAGTGCTCTCTCCACACTTCTTTTATTTCCTGCACTCAATTTTGGATTGTCGGATCGATTGAAATGAAGAAGATTACATGACAAAAATTAACAAGATGTGTATATGAAAAGTAAAAATAGGTATATAAATAACACCATTCTTGTAAAATATATTTCAAATATGAGAGATCATATTCACACACTTACGTTAGCTAGGTTGAACCCAAGGTTAAATTGAAATTTGAAAGTGGTGATTTTACTTTTATCAAATATTGAAGTATTTAAACCCCAATAAAGTAATAAACATCATAAAGAGGAATATTATCAATTGATTAAATGGGATTATCACCTTGTCTCCCAAAGTTCCATCTCCAGAATCCTCTCATGAAACAAAGAAAAGGAATACTTAACAACTTATCAAAAAATAGGTTCAAAGAATTTCAACCTAATTTCAAGTACTTCACTTGTTTAGAAAAGTGATCAATAATGTAATTAGTGACTATGAGTCTATGACTGAAACAATAATATTTTGAATATGTTAATGGCATACCCAAACTTTATATAATCATCAATAATCACGTTATATAATTTATAAAATAAAATTTAAATAGATGGTATTCCTAACATTACCAATATTGTATGTAAAGTTCAACCAAATTATGAAAAGGGAACCCGAATTTGCCAGACCTTAATATCACAATCCAAGCTGCCACTATAAACAAAATAAGAATCACCAGAATGATCAGAATCACTATTATCAAGAGCTGCAGTCAAACACTTCACCGGCCGCTTGTGACCTTCCAACACAGCCAGACAGCAATAACTCCTATTTAGATCACCGCCAACTAGCCCTGACGATAATCTCCTCCAAACCCTAACACTATAATCAGCAGATCCACTGCACACCAAATCCGCCGCCACCGCCAAACACAACACCGCCTTTGTGTGTCCCCTCAACGCACCCACCACCACCATGTCCCCACCGCCACCGTCCGCACCACCATCTCTTTCCCAAACCAAAACCGACCGGTCGCAGGCACCAGAGTACAACACGGATCCGTCGGTGCTAAAAGCCAAGGCATTCACAGCCGACTTGTGCTTCTCTAGGGTTCCAACAAGTTTTACTGATGTTGACTTGTTTTTCCTCCACGTCCACACCTTTATCTTCTTATCCGCCGAGCCGGTGTACACAAAAGCTCCGTCACTTGACAAAATTACGGCGTTGATGGCATCATCGTGGGCGTTACTAACCGAGTCCAAGCATTTAAAGTCGGAAGTCCGCCATATTTTGAGCGCCCGGTCCCATGAAACGGAGTAGAGAAACGACCCGTCGTTGGATATCGCTAGAGCGGAGACGGTGTCGATGTGATGCTCCCAGGTGCCGTTCTTGTGGAGCCGGATTTGCACGTAGTTCTTGGAACATAAGAATCTTGTGACACGGTCTTTTAGAGTTGGGAGTGTGGCTATACATTTTAGTTTTTCATACGTGTCGGTCGTGTTGGTTTTCCAGACTCGGATTTTATGGTCTTGGTGTGCACTGAATAAGAGCTTGTTGCGGTCGTCCCCACTCCCAACAACCACCAGAAACTTGACGGTGCTGGGACTGGCGACGGTGGCTACCACCTTGTTGTATTGTGGATTTGAAGGGCGTGATAGGGTTCTACTCCATGCTGTAATCTGACCGTCGGATGAGCCACTGTATAGGAAGTTTCCAGATAGGGCTAGGGTACAGATGTAGGACTGGGATTTGAGGGTGGCTATGCAGCAGTGATGAACACTTGGGGATCGTAGTACTACTAATTGGTTGGATTTTGATGGGGTGAGAGAAGGAACAGAAGGGAGACTTGGCTGGGAGGACAGAAAGGAGAAGGTTGAAGACTCAGAGAGAAGACTGGAGGTGGAGTTGGAGGTTGAAGACTCTTCGTTACTTTCTGTGCTTGTGTGACAGGGCAAGGGACATGGAACAAGTCCCATATTATTTAAAAGGAATAGCGAAAATGCAGCTAGAAGCCTAGAACTAAATGAGTTGTTCGAATTTTAGGGAGTTTACTTTTTATAGAGGGGAAGACTAAAAAAGAAGACAAGCTTATAACAAGTGGCCTCGATCGGCCCCTTTTTACAGGCCTATTGCTGCAATTTTACTATATTATCAGTACGCTTATTTGACGATCGAGGATGTGTAAGTACCTTCTTTTGTGACACTAGGCTTCCCATATATGTACGCATATATTTTTAAGAGAGAGCCAGATTCTTCCACCTTCTTTTGTGTAGAATGCAAGTTGAATATTTGGACTTAGATCATTGGTTCCCTCGACCTTTTTTCCCGGATGGATTGCAAGCTTTTAGGTTGGCAAAGTGGTGTCCGATCATGTCAATTGGCTGGGCCTAATAATTAGTTAAGATTTTTTAGCTGATCCTTACGATCCTCTCAAATTATGTTTTACCAAATAAACAAGAAAATATGACTACAAAAGTCCACACGCTTTCACATGCACGACTAATTTATGCACTCATCTAGCTTGTTGTTTACTCATCTAAAACTGAAAAGGTGGAATAATCTGAGTTTAGATATGCGGTAGCAAACATGCCTCTGCCCAACCTCTACCTACATTCTCCTTGTGAAATGCTTCTTCTGAGTTACCATGAGTTTAACTCTGTCAAGTCTTCTATTTTTGTAAAAGAGTAATATTACACTTATAACATTTTTACTACTCTCTAATAGAGATAGAACTCACCAACGCATGTAAATTCTGTCTCTCTTAGAGAGGTGGTACATATATGGTATAAAAAATGTGATACTATATAAAATCCCTAATTTCTCATATTCTTCCTCTTCTTCACAAGATAACCCACCTGATCTTTTTGATCAAGTTCAAGCATCCCTTTAGGTTTTAATTTTGATCTTCGTCCAATCACAAGGCAATGGAACAAATTCAAACACCTTTGATCAAAGACCAAAGCCTCATGCGCCCACGAGGTGGGGGGTAGGTCAACGGATCTTCGATGATTAAGTTAGTTTCTCTGAGAAAGTAAAGTGTTTATGACTTTTTTAGGGTTGCAAAAGTTCTGACAATTTGATAGAATATGAGGTATTTATAAGGATAGGGTCGGCCATTGTGTTTAATGGAGAGATATTCTCTAAATATTCCCAAGATATTAAATAGGAAATAATATCTTGAGAAGCATGCCCATTTATTGAGGGCAATCTTGTCTTTCTTGAATAAAAGTCCACGTGTCACCTTTAGAATTTTTGAAATTATATTAGACTCCACAGTCAAGTCTTCTATTTGGTAAAAGAGTAATATTACACTTATAACATTTTTAATACCACATTTACACTACTCTCTAGTAGAGGTAGAACTCACAAATGTATGTAACTTCTGTCTCTATTAGAGATGTGATATATATGGTATGAAAAATGTGATAATAAAAAAATCCCTAATTCCTCATCTTATCCCTCTCATTCACAAGATAACCCACCTGATCTTTTCGATCAAGTTCAGGCATCCCTTTAGGTTTTAGTTTTGACCTTCGTCTAATCACAAGGCAATGGAACAAATTCAAACACCCTTTTAGCTTTAACCCAGATGAGCATTTGGAAACCGCTGCTTAAAGTTTCAATTCCTAGATCCCCTTTGAAAGAAATAGCGGAAGAGAACGTCAATTTGCCGTTAAAAAATAGAGGAAGGGTCCTACAACCGAGAGGAAGAAGCCAGATAGCAAAAAAGATGAAGGCCCAGTGTTGCGTAGTCTTGCCCACATTGTCGAGGCCCAAAGCAGAAAAGATAAAGGTCTTTTTTTTCCTGTCAAAATTGGAGTAGGATTCTCTCTTGTTTTTTCTTCTCATATTTGAACGGTCACAATTAAGTCATGTTAGTATTTTATATTTTTTTTTTTTTTTTGAAAGATGAAACCCACGGCAGGAAGCCAGACAGAACAAGAAACAAACCAGAAGAGAGCCCACAAAAGGCTAACACCAAGCAGGCAAAAAAACACAAGCAATGAAAGGGGAAAAACCAGAAGACGCTGCAACCATATTGAGCGTCGCCCCATTCATCGCCACGGCCAATCAGTGCGGGCAAGGCAGACCATCCTTATTCAACACACGCACCAACGAAGATGGGGGTCGCACAACCCAAACCCGATCGCTCATCTCCGTACAACCAGCCGACCCCAGGAAATCCGCCGCAGAGTTGGCCGATCTTGGGACCCAAGACCAGCGGCAGAACTGGAAAGTTTCACTCAACTACTTGACCCTAGCCAAGAGAGGGAAAACTTCCCAACTGCCAGAATCAAGAGAGCCAGACAAACAAGATATAGATTCTCTGGAGTCCGATTCTAAAATAACAGATGTGTACCCCAAGGAAATGCCCAATTCGCACCCACGAAGCAAAGCATTCGCTTCAGCACCGGCCACAGAAGGGGACAAGGAAGCATACCTAGCAGCCGCCAGAAACGCCCATTGATCATCTCTCAGAACCACCCCAACAAAGCCTTGTCGCGAAGTCCGAGACCAACTAGCATCGACGTTTATCTTGATAAACGAAGGAGAGGGAGGTGTCCACCGAGCCACCTGATCCCGCCCAATCGGAGACCTCACATCCGCAGTCCCCACGGCCTCCCCCGCCTTCTAGAAAGCTGCAAAGTCATTCGCCAACCTCAAAAGCACCGAGGTAGGGTTGATAGGGACCTGATTGAAAACCCAAGCACAACGAGTTTTCCATATGATCCAACAGGTAAAGCCAATATAGGATTGAATCCATCTCCGATGAGTCAAGGAGCTCGAGGTAAGGGATAAAGCCATATGCAGCCAGCACACCCACGAGAGGATTGAACCATTATCAACCTGATAGTGGAGGGCACCCCCATACCAAAGAACTTGAACCCACGGACAGAGAAGAAATAAGTGTTCTACTGTTTCAACTGCACACTGACAAATAGGACAGATGGGAGAAACAACAGAACGACGACGGAAGAGCACATCTCTAGTAGGAATAGCATTATGTAAAGAGAGCAAGAGGAAGTGACGAATTTTAGGGGGGGGGCATAAAGCTTCCATACACATCGCCATAGTTGCTTAGGAACAAGGCGAGCCCCAGGAAGGCGATGATCCCGAACATCCAAGGACTGCAACTGCAACCAATGATATCCCGATCGAACCGAATAAAGTCCAGACTTGCTAGCGTCCCACACTAACCTGTCATTCCGATTAAGATCACCGATGGGGATCCGAGATATGGCATCTTGCTCATCCTGCGAGATAAACGCATGCAAGAACCCAATATCCCACTCATGGGTCTCCGCCCTGATAAGAGAACTGATCCTCAGAGAGGGAGAAACTGTGACCTCACCAAGCGGAACTGGGTGACCCGCAGGCAAGGAAGGGATCCATCTATCCACCCAGACCCGCACCCCTGCCCCCCCCCCCCCCAGAATTTGCCAGTGAGAACCATTCTGAAGTAACGCTCTACCCTCAAGGAGACTAGACCAAGCCCAAGAAGTCTTCCCACCTTTGGTAGCATCCCAAAAAGAACAGTGTGGGAAGTACCGAGCTTTAAGAACTCTAGCCCAAAGCGAATTCGGTTTCAAAATCAACCGCCAACATTGTTTGGCCAAAAGCGCATCGTTAAACTCACTGAAATTCTGGAATCCCAAACCCCTCATATCTTTCGGAAGACCAAGAACAGATTTAGAAACCCAATGCGTCTTCCTCTGAGCCCCAAGGCTACCCCACCAAAACCCAACAACTAAAGCATCCAGCTCATTGCACAGATTAGCCGGAAATTTAAAAATACTCATCGGCTATGCAGGGATGGCCTGGACAACCACCTTAATCAGAACCTCATTTCCCGCTCTAGATAAGAAATGTTGTTTCCACCCTTGCAATTTCCCCAACACCCGGCCCTTAACATAAGCAAGGCCCCGTTTCTTGGACCGACCCCAAATAGCTGGAACGCCCAAATACGCTCCTGGATCAGTTACAGCCGGAATACCAAGGATAGAGACTAAATCTGTGGATAACCGAGGAGGGATGTTCGCCCCAAAGTAGACACTAGATTTTTGAAGATTCACTTTCTGCCCCGAAGCCACACAATACCTCTCCAAAATATCAACCAGATTTCTGCAATTTTTCGCATTTGCCTTAAGAAAAAGCAAAGTGTCATCAGCAAAGAATATATGGGAGATGACGGGTCTCGATCTACCAATCCGCACCCCATCCAGCCTTTTCGTATAAACTGCATCCTGGATCAAGCATGAAAGTACCTCTCCCACCAGGAGAAAAAGGTATGGAGAAAGCGGATCTCCCTGTCTGAGACCCCTAGAATGATCAAAAGAGTGACCAGGATGCCCGTTGAGAAGGACAACAAATTGCACCGAAGACACACAGCCCATAATTATTCGTCGCCACTCACTACTGAACCTCATCCTTCCCATGACAGCATCCAGGAAGTCCCATTCAACGCGGTCGTAGGCTTTTTGTATATCCAACTTGATGCCCATCTTAAACATGTTTTTTGTCCTACGCCCTTTCAGAAAATGGAAACATTCATGTGCAATCCCAATATTGTCATGAATCAGACGACCAGCCACAAATGCATTCTGACAGGAAGAAATAATATGTGGCAGGACACCCCTGAGACGATTGGCAAGGACCTTGGACAAGATCTGACACGCCCCGACCCCGATGTCCTGTAGACATCGGGGTGGTCACGTGCTGGCCGACACCCGAAGGGTGACGAAAGCCATTTAGAAGGTATAAAAACGAGAAATATGAATTTTAGATTACACATTTAATAAGTATTTCAGGAACGTGTTCAGAACATACATCTAATTTGAATTATTACAAGAAAGAATATAAAATTGAATACGCCAAACAGAGTAGTTCCTACACCGAGAGGACTCGAAGATGCCGAAGCGGAAGTGCCTCGACGCCGGGATTGTATGCCTCGTATCTAAGCCCTGAAGGGGGCGCAAAACAAAGGTGAGCGGACCAATTTGATATACATATAAGAAAACAGTTATCAACGTACTATCCCCCAAGTTTTATGAAAACACAATTATATCATGATAAACATAGGTTTTCTAAACCTAGAATGCCGTGTAATATCTCATGTCCTAACTTATCATGCAATATCTCAATTCATAACTCGCATACTATAATCATATTCATAAAAGAATAGTCGCTAGTGAATGTCCAATATAAACGCTTCAGGCCCCATGCCGGCTCCCCGTCCCTGAGCATACAGTCAGAGGAAACCACACTGCAGGCCCAATGCCAGCTTCTCGTCCCTGTACTCAAAAGTCAGAGGTAACACACTCCAGGCCCTATGCCAGCACCATAACCGTCGCCCGGGATGGACCGGAACCCTATCCCTACATCCCGTAGCGGAAGTGGACCTAAACCGTCGTCCGGGATGGACCGGAACCTTATCCCTACATCCCGTAGCGGTAATATCATAACTAACGCATAAACATTTATACACTATCAGAACTATCGTCATACATCATTCTCATGCTATCATGCTTTTCATACATGCAATTCTACAATAAAACATGTATTTTTAGAAGGGGTCCACTCACAGTACTTAGCCGTCCAACGCTGCGCTGCTAGCGAATCTAGAACAATCCCAAAAGTTGCCCCTAAACACATAAAGGGTACAACTTAGTCAAACTCTATTCAAACGAATTTATTTGGGAAAACGGACTTTAAAAACGGGTCCAGGACGTCGAAATTAGCCTAGGAGGGGTCCCGGACGGAACCCGAAAAAGTCAACCGAGAAAGTCAACGTTGACTAGTCAAAGTCAAAGTCAACGGTCAACGGTCAAAGTCAACGTTGACCGTTGACCGGGTCAACGGTCAACAGGTCAACCGGGTCACGGGTCGGGTCAACGGGTCAGTCAACCGAGTCGGGTCAGGGTCCACGGGTTGGGTCCACGGGTCAAGGTCAACCCGGACCTGGTCAAAGGGTCAACGGGTTTGGGTTGGATCCGGGTCAGGATTGGGTTTGGTGGTTCTGTCCCATTAGGGTCTTGGGCTTTAGGGTTTTAACCCACAAAGGGTTATTGGGTTTTAGGGTTAGCCCAAAGGGTTTGGGTTAGGGTTACTGACCCAACAAGGGTCTTGGGTTTTAGGGTTGGCCTAATAGGGCTTCTGGGTTAAGGGTCACGGGCCAAAGGCCCTTGTTTCTAAATCGGCCCAAGGCTTTTAAGCCTTGGGGGTTGGGTTTGGGGTCAAACGGGCCAAAGGCCCCTAAATTTTCTAAGGCCCGAGCCTTAATAATTAAAACAGAAAATTAAATATATATACGTATGTGGGTTGGGCTGGATTGCAACGGGCTTAAGGCCCGTGGGTTTTCTAACAAGGCCCAAAGGCCTTAACTAATAATAAAACATAAATAAAATAAACAAAAAGGGAAGTGGGCTGGGTTAGCAAACGGGCCTAAGGCCCTAGTGGTTCTGGGTTTGGGGAAAAAGGCCCGAAGGCCTGGGCTCTTCACAAGGCCTGAGAGGCCTGAAATGCCGGAGAAGGACGCCGGATTTTCCCGGCTCCGATCGACTACAACCCGGGGTTCTAGACCCCGATCTACCTACCAAACGAAAACACGAAGAGAAAGGAAGAGGTTTATACCTCTGGGTTCGCCGAACATCGACCGGAAACGGTCGGAATCGCCTCGATCCGCACGGGCTCGCCGGAGGAATGGGTGCGTACACCCCGTCCCGATTTCGACCTAAAACCCAGAAGATTCCAACAATTAATTCCTAATCTCTAACCTAGGCACGAAAAGAGTGAAAGAGGGACTAGATTTTAGTTTACCTCGTCGGGAAATTCGGAGGGAACGCCGGGAGTTCTCTGTGCGTGTTCCATTCGTCGCGATGTCGCCGGGAGAGGGAGAGAGAGACGAGGGAAGGTGATGAGGGTGAGTCGAGAGGGACGGCGAGGGTGTGTGTGTGTGTGGGGTGGCGAGGTCGAGTGAGAGAGATAGGGAGAGTGAGTTACGGGAGGGTGCAGAGAGACAGAGGGAGTTCGAGAGGGTTGAGAGGCTGAGAGAGACAGAGAAGAGAGGGAGATGACTCGGGGAACAAAACCGGGTGGGCCCAGTGGCTCACCATTTAAGAAATAAAACAATATAAAATTAAAGAGAGTGGTTTAGGGACTAAATTGAAAGATTGTAAAACTTTTAGGGATTAAAATGGCATAATTGAAAAAAGGTTTGGGGTCAATTTCTAAAACTTAATTATAATTGAGGGGCGGGTGTGACAAGATCTTATAAGAATAGTTGCATAGGCTGATAGGACGAAACTGAGAAATAGATTCCGGGTGAGGGACCTTCGGTATGAGAACAATGTGAGTGGCATTAAGAGTACGAGGAGGGACCGAACCATCCATTAAGGAAGTAATCAGCCGATTAACATCATCCCGTAGCTGCTCCCAGAACGACTGATAAAAGATACCTTGAAACCCATCCGGCCCAGGAGCTTTAAGTCTGCCCATACTCATCGCCGCCTCCTTAACTTCCATGTCCGACACCTGCACAATAAGCTCCTCATTCATCGTCGCAGAAATACCTGGCTGGATACAATCCAGTAAATTGCCCCAATTCCTCGATCCCCCCCGTCCTAAATAACTGTTTGAAGTGTGTATCCACTAATTCACGGATACAGCTCGGTTGCTCAACCAATTGCCCATCCCCATCCTTCAATTTAAGAATCTGATTCCGCCGCCTTCGTTGTAACATGGATTGATGGAAAAACTTAGTATTCGCATCACCTTCCCGAAACCAATTAACCCGAGATTGTTGCTGCCAAAAGCTATCTTCCTGGGCACATAAATCATCAAGCCTGCGAGAAACCTCCCTGATCTGATTATAGTTTGGGCCCCAATTCAATTGTAGCTCCCCAAGCTTTTGCTTATATTCCTCAATTTGCAGCCCCCGCTTTTTGAACTTATTCCGACTCTATCGGGTCAACCGAGATCGACAATCATTCAGCTTCCGGACCCAAGCAGACGGGGCCCACTCGATCCTGGCCAGCCCAGCACTCTTGAACCAAAGCCTGGCATTCATCCTCTTGAACCCAAAAAGCCTCAAATTTGAAGAGCTACTTTCCTTTGGGCCGAACCACCTCAGACATTATAATCAAATGACAATGGTCGGATCCCAACACATTCCCGTGCAGCGCACAAAAATTAGGCCAAACCTTCTGCCAGTGTTCATTAACAAGACCCCTATCTAATCTCTCTTCCACCCATTCCCCTTGCCTAAATCCTCGCCAAGTGAAGGCTGCACCATTAAAATCTAGATCAACCAGATCCGTTCCATTCATAAAGTCCGCTAAAAATTGAGGCCTGTTGTAATAAACAGCCACCCCACCAGATTTCTCATGAGCCCAAATGAATTCATTAAAATCACCTCCACAAAGCCAAGGGATGTCCGAAAAGGAAAAATGAGATTGCATCCAAGACCAAAACCCCGCTTTTTCGCCAGAATATGCAGTACCATACACACCCGTAACCCTGGCCCATTGTTGCTCACCATGAACGTGGATAATAGTATCGATCACATGCTTAGATGAGAAGATAACATGCACCTCCAAAGAGTCATCCCACCACAAGCTTAACCCACCAGCCCTCCTTATGGGATCCACATTGAAACCGTTTCCAAAGCGCAACCGTTTTCGCAGCCCATCAACTCTATGACTCATCATTTTTGTTTCAGAAAGAAAAATCATTGCGGGCCTATGGTGTCTTATGAGCCCACGCAGAGCTCGAACTGTCGTGTCCGACCCGAGGCCACGACAGTTCCAAAAAATATAATTCATGGCTGCCGTGCGGCTGTTGAGGGCCAGCCGCCACCGCCTCGAGCCCTATGGCCCGCATGTTGAGTATCCTCCTTAATAGACCCCTCCACTGCCACAGTATCAATCAGGTGCCGAGAACTAGTTGCCTCACACCCATGTTCTTGGTCCTGTAGACCAGTGGAAGCCGCATGCTCAAGCATCAATAACCGATCCTGGTCATTCATGCCTTGCCGAACCTCACTCCTCGGTACAGTGCAGGACCCCCCTTCATCGAACCCCCTAGCCCTCTTTAAGGGGTGATGACAATATTCCCAGTTCTGGAATAATCCACCCCTCTTTAATCTGCTGAGATCAACAAGAACAGAGCTAGCGAGCAGCTAGTTGCCAGTATCAACCCTTACCAAATTATATTCCACTCCCGTAGATTCACGGTAATGCATAGAGCCGACTCCTAGTCCAGGGCTGATCATAAGCGTCTCCTTACCTCCTATAGGGGCAGTAGACATAGTCTCCGCGATAGGAGAACAACCCCCAAGTGTGTTCCCAACCGTCCGCGTTAACCCCCTCGTAGAACTCGAGGAAACCCCATCTTGTACTCGCTCCAGCCTTCGCCATTTCTGCATTGCACTGCCTTGTTGGTAGGGAACATCCCGATGTCCAACCGTATCACCACTCCCTTCCCTTGTTGGACGCGTCCCCGCCAAGATAGAACCACCACCCCTCACCGTGCCTGCTTGCCTTCGTTCACCTATCCCTGAAGCAACAGGGCGCGATACCACAATCTCGTCCCAGACCGGGGGCGCTTGAGTCCACTCGCCATACCCAGCATCGCCAGCCGCATTTGTCTCAAAGGTACATTCCGTGTTGACGTGGTCAACGCGCCCACACCTGTAACAGAAGTCTTGTAGTCTCTCGTAGCGGAACTCAACCCAGGTATCCCTAATTGACGTCCTCCGCAGCCAACATCCTTTAACCAACGGATGAGTAGTATTAACTAGTAATCTCGCCCTCAGGAATCCTCTTGCTTTAGCCGGATCTTCCAGCTCCATCAGTTCACCAATAGCTTGCGTTAGCCGTCTAACATTCTCCACAGAACTGAGCCCGAATGGCACTCCGCGGATCTGGACCCAGAAAGGAATCACCTCCATTTGCACCTCCTCAACCGCAAATTCCGGAGGCCATCGCCTAACTGCAAAGATTTTTTTCATGACCGCCCAAGGCACCTGATCCAAAATCTGTTTAGCCATAATTTCATCCTGAACCGTGATAATGAAGGTGTTCTCCCTCACCCATTTAATGTCTACTTCTCCAAATTCACTTCAT
Source organism: Crataegus laevigata (assembly GCA_963580275.1). Taxonomy (NCBI): domain Eukaryota; kingdom Viridiplantae; phylum Streptophyta; class Magnoliopsida; order Rosales; family Rosaceae; genus Crataegus; species Crataegus laevigata. The sequence goes on along the minus strand of OY756948.1, from coordinate 6,107,189 downwards.
ACCGATTTGAGGATGTTCCTCACTCCCCATTTGTGCAAGACCTTAGTAACTAAAGCTTTTCCCACTAACCTCACTCCGTGCTCCATAGTACTCAGGTCCAGGGTTTCTTCAAGCTGGACAACAAAGTCCTCGACCCCTGAATTGGCCATACCAGTTCTCCAAAAGTCAAACAGATAGTTGTAACACTCACCTGAAGACCACCAGCCCACCCACTGTCCCTGTAAAACACCAAGGGTTCGCCTGTGGACCGATGCAAGATTCGGATTAATAGCCCAGAAATTACCGTGCCTGTGTAGAGAAAAAACCCAGACCGTAGAGACTTGGTTTCGAACTCCAACATGACTACAGTGAAAAGTATTAGTCCCTTTTATCCCTTTCGAGGCAGACCACTTAATTCCCCCTTTACTCATATACCTACCTTCTGTGAAAGCCCTTAATTGCTGGCTAACCATAACTTCCATCATGTACCTCCCAAGTCCCAATTGACTCGCAAGGACAACAAGTATCAGAGAGAGAAACAAAACCCCAAAATCTTCATTCAATTCACTTTCCCCACCCATCCCCAAAAGGGGATGAACTCAGGTTCACAGTCTAAATCAATAAATACCTTCGCACACTCAGACCCCAGCAACCACCTTCCACCTAACCCACCCAGTAATTAAGCCTTCCCCACCCCCCACAAATACCGCCGCACAAAGTAACGGGACCACAGCAAATTTGTCACTGCCACCAAACCCCAACAGTAAAAGCACCAACTCAAGTAAAAGGTAAGCGTGCAATCAAACCTGGCGGACGAGAATCGTCTATCGCGATGGACAGACCTCACACTACGGCGGAACTCACAAAGGAGAAAGGGCTCTCACAGACCCAGGAGAGAAATTGAACAGATTCCCCAGTTTCTTACTAACCTACATACTAACCCATCCCAAATATCCATAAATGCTCCATCTTCAATCTCCATTAACTGTAGTTTGGGCGGGCGGTGGCTGGCATGAGATAAGGTATTGTTCTATCAATTTTGGCATTGGCTGCCGAAATGTTTGTTAATGGCTACTTATTTTATATTAATTTTGTTGGAGAGAGAAAGACAAAATGGTAAGCATGAGAGGAGAAAAGGAGAATAAGAGAGGAGAATTTTACTTTGCCAAAGTCCTGCCAAACCTAAATACAAAAGAAATCCACAAGGCAAAATAATGGAGTCAAAGAAATCAAAGCTTATGGTCACATCTCAGACGTAACATTCTTATAATTAATGATTGATTTATTTTAATTTGTCCGAATGCGTAAAAATAAATAAATGATTTCAGTTCTGAAATTTATACGTCAAAATCATGTAATATTATTAAAACATAAGGCAAAATATAATCAATAAAATTATTGATAAAGATTTAATCAGAAAAAGTCGGACAATAAATTAAAAACTTATATATATATATATATATATATATATATATATAACTGTATATTCAAATGTAAATATATACTGCTGACAATATCTGTTCGTCTAACTGTATTCAACTGTATCTGAGTACAGTGCCAAATCCACAATAAGAAACCAAAAAATGTAATAAAATAATGGGTAAATCTAATCCTAGTCAATAAACCAGAAATTAAATTTTTAAAAAAAACTAAAACAATAGTAACAGAAATCCAACTGCTAACACGACACGGAGAGCCCACAACCGCGGAGTAGAACCGAGGTGGTCCCCAGCAGCAGACGTGTCCCTCGCCTGAGTGGACGGCGCGGATGTAGTCGTACCGTCGTAATTGGGATTGGCGCCGTATAGCTTCTGGATCCCCAAAACGTCGTCACTGGCAAGCTCCACCTTCTTCGTATGCGACGAGATCGTCGGGTACATAATCGCATCCTCCACCGACGAGTGCCCCAACCCCAGCAGATGCCCTATCTCGTGCACCGCCACGGACTCAAGGTCAACGGCTGACGCCACGGAGGACTTGCTGATGTCACCGGTGATCACCCAGTTCTCGTCGCCGTCCAGGTGGAACCTACCGCTCGGCGGGGAGAACGCGTGTGCAAGAGTCCCCAAAACCCCGTCGAATGGCTCGCCGTCGCCGTGGTCTCCGACGAAGAATCCGATCTTGATGTCCGCCGAGTAGAAGGAGTTAGTTTCTGTGAAAGTTAACGGTATCGCCGCCGACCACCGCTGGAAGGCGCCGACGAACACGGTTTTTACCGCGTCGGAGAGCTCGTTCTCCGGCAAGAAAGCATAGGTTAGGTCGCGGCGGTTCTGCGGCCAGACGGGGGTGCTGGGGAAGAAGGAGTAGTGAGAGACGGTGTGGAGCTTGGTGGCGTTGTACGACTCCGGTTTTCCAGAGTTCATAGTGGTGGTGCCGTTAACTACGTCAGGGTTGCCGCATCGGGGTTTGACGAGGTGTTCCAGGGTGGGCCCGTCGAGCTCGCCGGTGACATTGAGGTTGAAGTTCTTTTGGTAGGTTTTGAGGGCGGCTTCAAGGTCTTCGTCGAAGTCGTCGGTGAGGTTGGTTGTGGGCAAATTTGGAATGTAACCGAAACGGTTGAAGTATTTTTTGAGCTTGCCGAGGCCGTCGATTTTTTCGCCGGGGTGGCAGTTGCCGAAGTGTTTGAAGGCGTCCCAAGCGCCAGGAATGGTGGCGTTTGGGACGAGGTAGGACGGTATGGAGGAGATGTTGGGGAAGAAGCGAGCTGAGGTCTGTGAAAGTGATGAGAGGCAGAGAGCGATGGCAAAAAGGTGGAGTGGAAACTGAAACCTCTTCATGATTACCTTTAGGGTTTTGTTTTCGTTATACTTTTTTTTGGTGGTTGTGGGGTTTTTGGAGAAAGAGTTTTAAGAGGGAAGTTTGGGGCTTGAGAATGTAAGAGTAGAGATGGAGATATTAACAAGAAACGGTGAAGCCGGCGAAGACTTGGCGTAGGCCGCGGATTGAATGTTTGTCCAGCTTGGTGGATATGCATTTGGAAGTCTTTGTCAATGAAATTATTGAATTGCATTTGCGTGTTGAATTCCTTTTATAATTTATATTTTTTTTCTTGGTGTGGGTTTGAAATGGAACTTGGAATGCATTTGTGATGGAAGCTTCTTTCTAGTTTCTTACGGTTTTACTAGAGATACTTGTGTTGGATCACTCGGTCTACGTATGGGGATTTTTGGCATGCTATGGTGTGTTTTACATTTGAATGTTTAGCGGTTATATCATTTGTCTGGAATGCAATGAACAAGATTTGATGATAAAAAATTATACCGGAGCTTGAAGAATATACATTTTTTTTGTAGAGAGGCTATAACAAGTACGCGTAACTTTTAATATTTTGGTCTTATATAATCATACATTGATTTTAAACCAATATAAGTGCGAACCTTGCATAAATTAATTTGTATCTGATTCTACTTAGATGTAATGATCAAAATTAAAATGATGGATCCATTATATGTGTGAAAACAGAAATTGCTTAATGATTACTCATACAAAACGTAAAACGTAAAACGTAAAATATATAGAAAGAAAAAGAAAAATAAATGCGTGATGGATACATGTTTTGACTTGAAAGTTGGGGGACGACGACATGCGAGGTGAAAGTAAGGGATGAGGAATGGTCAAAGTTGGGGGTTGAACTGATTTGTGTCACATCAGATAGCATTTGTCATTTTTTTAAATTACAGGTATATGAATATATACTTACAAAATACTAAAACATGTCAGTCTCAAGTTGAGAGCAAAATACGAAAGCATTTACCTCATCATTGCTCTCAGTCTCAACAAACGAGAGTCAACTTGAGACTGACATGTTTTCGTCAACACCAAGAATGACAAAAAAACATGTCAGTCTCAAGTTGACTCTCGTTTGATGAACTTGTCCTGGCCGTCGTGGAAATCGGAAAACTTGACTCTCAGTCTCAAGTTCTTGTTGAATGTCGATAATGAATGGGAGAGACTAGAGAGGCTCGAAGAAAAGTAGAAACGGTTTAGGCCAGGGGCCCGTCCCTCCCCGTTATTTTCATGAACCCTCCCGCCCCACTCCGTTTTGAATTTACAAATTTTGAACCTGCCGTGTACTTGCCCTGAATCGGTTAAACCCACCCCACCCTGATGATCTTAGACCGGTTTGTCCACCCCTAGTTCATACAAATCAATAGGGTCGGAGTCAATCCACGAGAGGCATTGGATGTTAATCGTGTTCTTTTCATAAATTTCACACCTACAAATTACTGTTCAACATAGAGATATCATTTAGCATATGATTCAACTATAACGGATTGAAATTCAACATGACCAAATTGTTGTGGCAAGGCTTGAGCTTAGGTTTAATACTTAGGCCCGAACTAGTTTGAGCTCATCCCCTTGAGATATGTGTCCAATTGTTATTTGTAGATAAAACACTGTACATGTAATAAGTTTAACATTATCCATTTTATGCTATTTGTTTACAAAATATGTCCAATATTGACTGGAAGTAGAACATAAGGTCATTGACACACCCCGACCCAGAAAGTCCACTAGGACACTGAAGTCGAGTTGTGCTGGCCGACACCTGGAAGGTGACGAAGCCATAAAGTGTAGTGATGTGGAAAATGTGAATAAATTTAAACCTAAAAGTGCCTAAACACCAGAGTGTGCTCGTGAGCGGGAGCGAGCCCACCTCACGCGTGACTTCAGAGCATAAGTAAATACAAAAGAACGGGCAAGAATTATACCATCAACAGTAGCCACCAGACCAGAGATTCGCCAATAATCCTCGTCGAAACGAACCTTAACAGCTAACCTGGAGGGGCGCAAAACATAAAACGTGAGTGGGCAAAAACAAATATTTTCCAAAATCATTTCAGAAATCCGTATATAACCCCTCACTGTAAATCCCCGTATAGTTTCCCAGAAAATAGTTATCATTATTCCAAACATGAGGAGCACAGCTAGAACACTTTTTAAAGCATTTTAGGTTGAAGATCATTATGTTTATTATAATCATGAGATACTTTTCCCATGCATAAATCATCCATCCATGCCATGCCAAACATTGAGATACTTTGTAAATTGTGTTTATTCATATGATCATTATGTTTATTCATACCACTCAATGAGATACCTTCAGTTGTGATTTCTGAGTTGTGATTTCATCATTAAACAAGCTAGCACACTTGCAAAACATAATCATTCATCCATGCCATGGGTCATCCTTGCAGTTGTCCGCCTATTCCTTCCCCATGTGCTCTCTTGACCTTCCCTTACTAAAATGCCCATAACTTCTTCTAGAAAAATGATCTTAACAATCCGCAAAATGCTCCAGAACTCAAACATCTGTAGCTTTCCAAGCATATAAGGCTCATTCTCTAGTTCATTTTGGGCCGCTCGCAAATTGCTTCCAAAATGGGCTGATCTGCACAGGCAGTTTTGACCCATGTGCTCTCTTGACCTTCCCTTACTAAAATGCTCATAACTTCTTCTAGAAAAATGATCTTAACAATCCGCAAAATTCTCCAGAAAATAGACATCTGTAGCTTTCCAAGCATATAAGGCTCATTCTCTAGTTCATTTTGGGTCGTTCGCAAATTGCTTCCAAAATGGGCTGATCTGCACAGGCAGTTTTGACGAATTTGTTACATAAAATCTCACTTGTGCTATTTTTCTTTTATTTGCTTGACAAATCATATAAAACACAAAATCAAAGTAAATAGCTCAAAAATATAAGGAACTAACTAAGAAAAGACAAGAGAATTTGATGTAAAATATATATAAATATGAGCTTATCACGCGCCGCCGCGGGTGGCGGTTGGCCGCCCCCGAGTCGCCGGAAAATTCAACTTTCACTAAAAATTCCCAAAATCTCCAGAATTAAATATCTCAATGAGTAGAACAACTTTCATACCTGTGAGAAAGTCCAATTTTGACTGGAAAGCCCTCAATTTTGTCACACCCGCCAAGAACCCTAGAAATGGGGTGTTCTCCAATTCGACTTCAATTCAATTCCGATGCTCCAAACAATGATTGGGCTTTGTTCCTGGGTTCTAGGGAAGTATTTTGGTGGAATCAATTTCATGAAAACGTTTTAGGATTTGAGGATTTCGAACAAATTTCCCACCGCACCCACGAGTGCGTTTTCTCCATTTTGGGGATCAAATCTCACCAAATTTGAGATGAAAAGGATGGAAGGGAGGTTATGGAGGGGTTTCTAGGTGGTGGTGTGAGGCAATTCACCAGAAAAATGGGTGAAAACCGTCGGAAATCACCATGGGGGCCGATTGGGTCGCGGGTTGCCCAAAATGGGGTCCCGATCCCCCGTGTCTCTCCCCTCTCCTTTCTCCTCCTTTCTTCTGTTTCCCATTGGGCACCCTCCCTCCTTTTCTCTCCCTGCTAAACCATCTCAGCCGCCCATTCCTCCTTCCTTTAAATCTGGGCCACACAAGTGGCACCCCAAATTTCTGAAACTTTCCCAAACAATTTTAAAAAGTATCAATTTTGCTCTTGACTTCAAACGTTAATAACTTCTTCGTTATAGCTCCAAATTCGAGTCCGTTTGCGCCCACGCGTCCGTGGCGACGAATACTATTAGAATATGCCAAGAAAATGAATCTTAGGTGTCACCACGAGGCAGTCAATACCAATCGAAGTATATGCCTCAAAGGGCATTTTCGTAAACTCGCTTATTAAAATTATAAAAATCATTATTTTCAGGGACGGGTTGTCACAGTCATCCCCACTAAGTAAAATACCCAAATATATATACTCTAATTTGAATTGATTAGCATTAATGCATAGTATCTTCGTCTTCAACCCAATTATGTCTCAATTTTAAACTCTTTCTCCTTCTAAAAAAAAAAATTAACAAAGATGAACATAATGAACGTTTTGGTTCAATTATAGAATCAAATTAAGTTCTAAATGTGAGGATTGAAGAACATTGTGCTATGTTATGTTATATGTGGATGTAAATTTCCACCTTCTTCTTGGACGAAAATGCACCTGCAAAATAATTAACACCTGAAGTCAAGGCTAAGAACCTCACGCGCCCATAATGAATGGGGGGAGCTTTGGTCGAAAAAACTTTGATGTCAAAGTTAGAATTTGAGAGAGAAAGTGTTTAGGGAATTTTAGGAAAAGAATGAACGTAGGTTAATAGAGAAATTATGGGGTATATATAGGGGTGTGACCGGCCCTATTAGGAGAATTGGGATGAGCCACATTTGGTTGTTTTGTAGGATTGATTGCAAGATATTATGGAAATAATGTCTTGCAATTACTTTAGGCAATTAATCAATTAATTTGATAATTAATTAATTAATTTAGCTAATTATTCCCAATTTGAAAAGAATAATTGGGAGTTACCTTGTGGGTGAAGATTTGAAGAATAATTGGGCTGCTCGCATAAAAAGGCAGCAGGTGTAGAGATCTCTAACTTTGATGCAGATTCTCACTTGGACTTGGAACTAGATTCTTCTAGGAAAATGAAATAAATCGCCTCCAAAGCCTATTTAAGCCTACCTTAAGTAGGAGATTAAATCAACTTCGGAGGGCAATTATTTTTCCCTACAAGAAAGAGAGAAAGCTAGAGGATATTTGTTCCCCCTCCCCTAACTCTCTTTTTTGCTTGCCCGTGCAAGGAATCGTCTTCCATTGATTTTTTTTTTTGTTCTTCTTCGCGCCGCACCGATGTAAGAAAAACTTAATTTACTTTGTCTTCTTCTTAGGCGGTGCTACCATGGGGTAGTCGTCGGGGTGGTGTGGCACGTCAGCTGGCAGGGGTCAAGAGTTGGCTTGGCACGTCGGCTGGCAGGGGTCAAGAGTTGGCTTGGCACGTCGGTTGGCAGGGGCTAGGAATTAGCTTGGCACGGGCCGAGGAAGTGGTGTGGCAGGGGCCACAGTTTGTGCTGCTCAGCTTGACTGAAACCAAGGGTTGGCTCAACATAGGTCGAGGAAGTTGCGTGGCAGGGGCCACGGCTTGAGTTTGATTTTTCAACTGTGGTAGATGGAGTAATCAAGGACAGATCTGCTGAATATGAAGTGTCGAATAAGCAAATTATTGAGTGCGAAGTGGTTGCTGCCCCTTGACCTTTTACTACTTAGCTGGTCTTCAAGTATCCAATCTTTTGAGATGTGTGGCCTTTTCGCACTAGAAAGCTTACCCAGATGGATGTCAGAAAATTAGTTTACCCTCTCGCACTGGTGAGCAATGAGTTTACCCTCTCGCGCTAGAGAGCAATTAATTTATCTTCTTGCACTGGAGTCGGAGAATTGGTTTACCCTCTCACATTGAAGAACATACCCATATGGGTGTCGGGAAATTGGTTTACCCTTTCGTACTAGAGAGTAATTAGTTTACCCTATTGCACTGAAGAGCATACCCATATGGGTGTCGAGGAATTAGTTTATCCTTTCACGCTAGAGAGCAATTAGTTTACCCTCTCACATTGAAGAACTTACCCATATGGGTGTTGGGGAATTAGTTTACTCTCTTGCACTGGAGAGCAATTAGTTTACCTTATCGTACTAGAGAGCTTACTTAGATAGGTGCCGGAGAATTAGTTTACCCTCTCACACTGGTAAGCTTATCCATATGGGTGTCGAGGAATTGGTTTACCTTTTTGCACTGGAGAGCAATTAGTTTATCTTCTCGCACTGGAGAGCAGACCCAGATAAAGGTTTGAGCAAATGTTGTAAACAGGAGTTGAGCCGGACTTATGAATAACTTCTTGAATCGTCATTGAGAATAAAGAAACAAATCAAATATGCTGGAAGGTAGAAACTACATAACAAACTAGATAATCCTCGGCTTACGAGGCCTTGTTCATCGAGTTGCTTGAGACTTCGAACTTATTTGGAAAAACCCTAATGGGGTTCAAAGGGTGATTGAGACTTCTCCTACTTGTGTAAGCCGTTTCGTTCATCTGTCAAGATACTCATCGCACCGGCCCTCATTTGTCAGTTTCTTAAGGTACTGTTTCCACTTCAGGCAGCCATTGGTAGTGTCACATCCCGGCCGAGGGCGGATCACTTTCCGAGCCCACTCCACCACCGTAGCACGATATTGTCCGCTTTGGGCCTCGATCACGCCCTCACGGTTTTATTTCTGGGAACTCACGAGCAACTTCCCAGTGGGTCACCCATTATGGGAGTGCTCTAGCCCCCTTCTCGCTTTAACTTCAGAGTTTCTACGGAACCCGAAGCCAATGAGCTCCCAAAAGGCCTTGTGCTAGGTAGGGATGGGAATATACATTTAAGGATCACTCCCCTGGGCGATGTGGGATGTCACAGGTAGTGTGGCCCGGTCCTTGATGGAATGCGAGCCTGGTATGATCGCCTTTCATGGGTGACGGCAGTTCGAACCAAGGTTCGTTCTTGATCTTACAAATAATTTGGCCGATTGAAACTGTGAACTTGGTGAATGTTTCGGACATAAAGTTTTCTCTAGTCGGGGAACGTTCTATGTTTTTTTTTTCGACTCGTTTTTGTTAGACTGTTTGGTCTCGTTTTATAGTGCGTGCTTTTTCGTCAAAGCATATAAAGCTGCTATGGTCAGTTTTTCTCCCATGATTAGTTTTTCGAATAAAGGGTGTTCAGTAAGAAGCCCATTTCTGAATGGTGTCGTTGCTATGTCCTCATTACAGCCAACAATCTTGGCCTTCTCATCTTTGAACCTCTTGACATAGTCGCGAATTGTCTCCCAAGGGTTTTTTACGATGCTAAAGAGATGGTCGGATGTCCTTTTGATTGAGCAGTTAGATGAATACTCCATAGTGAAAACAAAGGAAAGTTCGTTGAAACTCCAAATCGACTGCAGTGGTATGGTATGAAGCCAGTCTTGCTCTTGTAGAGTTATGGCAAAAAAATTTCACATAAGCGCGTCATTGTTCCTGTAGAGGATTATGGTATTGCGGTAGTGGTTGAGATGTCGATCCGGATCTTCGTCTCCCTTGTACGAAATAGAGTGAGGCATAGTGAACCTGTGAGGTAGATCTGTCCGCTCGATCTCATTCGTGAATGGTGACATGCTTATATTAGTCATGTCTCGTTGAAGCACATCGTCAATAACCTCGTTATGTTAGAAATTGTACAATCGTTCAGTTATGAGCATATCAACTTCTTTTTTAATTTACCTCTGTTGGGGTAATGGAACTTTCGACTGCCCCCAATCATGACCTATTGGTTTGGGCCGCTCTTCCCTATGTTCGACTCGTCTATGTCGTGGTGGCGGTGCATGTGGCATGTTCCTGGCAAGCAAACGGGCTACTTGCAGGCTGCCGATCGTACTTGATTCAGATTGAGTGACTACTTCTCTCCGTCTGTCGTGCTGCCTACTCCGATGTAAGGTGAAGAATGCTCCTTACGAGCCTAGTTGTGAATGAACACTTACCTGAAAAGTTGTCCTTGTTGATAATAAAAAGTGAGGCCTCAACCATGAATGTATACTCGTCTGTGGGCTTGATCTAGAGTACACGCTCATTCGCATGCTAAAACGAGAGTATACACTATCCCAAGGACCTAAGTGGGAGTGTAAACTGCCAAAACGCTCGGATCGTGGCTGGTTGAGGTGTTGCTTGCCGAGACGCTACCGGAGAGGTTCGTCATCTGCCCTTGTCCTACTTCGAGACACATCGTCTGGGGCATGTTGCATCTCAGTATGTTGCAAAAGCTTATTCACCAAGGTCGTCTGCTGCGCGAGGGCACTTTTTAACTCTATGCGGAACAAGCGTTGTTCATCATGAGGGATGTAAAGCTTTGGACGGTATACGTCTCTTTGAGTAGTGGAAGTGTAATGGACTCCGAGCGCAAAATTTGAGTTGGAAAATGTCAAATCTATAGATAAATTGGATGAAAATGCCCTCGTCTCTCAATTGTCGATCCAGAAATCTGAATATGGGAGGTTGAACCTATCTTGGATCGGTTTGGGCTGCTTGGAAGACCATGGGAGTGGGCTGGATTTCGAATTAGGCCGCATAAGCGAGTTGGATCAATGGCGTGGGCTGGGCCACATGCGGTGCGCGTGGTTGCCGACCCTACCTTCTCTTTGGTGCAGCTTGGGTCGGCCGTCGTGCGTCGTGGACCTGGCTTGGCGTTGCTCCGTGGTGTAGGCCTAGACGTGCCATACTTTGGTTGCTAGTGTCTAAGCCTGGGCTTGCACTTGGGCTTGGACTACTGAAGTGGCAGCAAGTTAGGCTACCTTCAAGGGTTGCGCATTTTGGGTCATGGCCTGCTCAATTTGGGCTAGCTACCTTGTGGCACGGGCTTGGGCCTGTTGTTGCGAGGTGGCCTGCTCACCGTGAGTGTGGATCTTGCCGTGATGGCCACCGTGGCGACTGCTGCAGTGGTGCCCCGTGGTGGTGCCACTCCACTTATCGTCGTGTTGAGCCTCATGGATCGTCACGGTCCCAATTCTTGAACGTTAGAATTTATGTTCATCGTGGTTTCCGAATCTTTTGTCATTGTACTTTTCTTTTATGTTGATTCAAAGATTTTTTTATATAAAAAAAATTCTAGGAATGAGAACGTACAAAAAATCTACAAATGAACAAGAAAACGAAAAACCTCGAATGCGATGTCTTCTTCAAGCGTGTGAAGCAAACTCTCAATGAAAGCACCAATTTATGGATTCAAATTTTCACCTTTTTCTTTTTGGACAAAAATGCACCTACAAAACAATTAACACCTAAAGTCAAGGCCAAGAACCTCATGCTCCCACAATGAATGGGGGGAGCTTTGGCCGAAGAACCTCCGATGCCAAAGTTAGAATTTGAGAGAGAAAATGTTTAGGGAATTTTAGGAGAAGAATGGACCTAGGTTTTTAGAGAAATGAGGGGGTATATATAGGGGTGTGGTCGGCCCTATAAGGAGAATTGGGACTGGCCACATTTGGTTGTTTTGTAGGATTGATTGCAAGATATTATGGAAATAATATATTGCAATTACTTTAGGCAATTAATCAATTAATTAGATAATTAATTAATTAATTAAGCTAATTATTCCCAATTTGAAAAGAATAATTTGGAGTTACCTTGTTGGTGAAGATTTGATGAGGAGTGATGAGAAGGTTTAAAAGAATACCATTTTGATCACCTTTGACCTTGATTGAGCCGTTATTGTCAGCTGCTTGCATGTGGGAATCCCGATGTGCTTTGAAGGTAATATTATCCTTTTTATCCGAAAGTCCACGTATTGCCTCCATAATTTTCTTAATTATTTTTAGCTTCACATTATATATGTAAGCATTAGACAAACATACCTAACATACCTTGGCTCGGACACTACGGACTCAAGGTGGTGGATGGCAAGAGACAAGCGATGGGATGCTTCCATTTATTGGGTATTAGAATCTTTTCGGTTTCTTCAACTTTTTACCTAATGCTTTTGCTGTTTTCGTCTCCTTGTTTGCTGCTGATGGCCTTCTCCGGTCTCATGTCTGCGGTGACGAGTTTGTGAGTCGTGACCCTTTCTTTGGTCGCTTTAGGATGATGCTTGTTGGTGGCTTTGCATGGGATGCTATTGGGGCTTCTTTGTTTTCAGTTTTGAGCTCCAAATTCTGTTTTAGTTTGATTTGGAGGTCCGTTTCTATGTTTGAGTTTAATGTTGTAATTGGACCTCCCTTTGTATAGATTTGCTGGGTTGGTAATAAATTTACCTTTAAAAAAAAAAAGCAAACAATATGAACACAAACAAGCCAAGGAATTATAAGAAAGGTCAAAAGTCTTAACTTGCATTATGTATATTTCTCTCATATTTCATTTGCTTCAGATGAACATCATCCATTACTTTATATTTAGTCGTATAGAAAATGGAACCTTCGACATCCGTAGTCCGGATGTGACAACTACCACGTTCCTAAGTTCCTTGATGAACATCATACATTACTTTGTATTTAGTCATATAGAAAATGGAACCTTTGACACCCGTGGTCCGGATGTGACAACTACCACGTTCCTATGTTCCTTGATCAAAATATTTCTTTTTTGGTAGTTCCTAGAAGGTTCAACAAGCTCTGTTATTTATATTTAATTAATTGTTTTCTTGTAACTAGAAGGAACCCTATTTTGTATTCAAGCACGTCACAGCCACATAAAAAACATGTTCGCCTTAAAAAGAAGAGTAAATACTTATTTTTTTGTTATACTCCTTAGATCTCGAACTTAATCACATTTTTTCTCTCAAAATTAAAATAGCAAAAAAATAAGTTTTTTTTTTAAATATGGGATTAAGTTCGAGTTTTCGAAGACATGCCGAAAAAAGGTCATTAAGAAATACATGGAAGGACCGCGCTTTCAATTCAGGCTGCCACATGACGCATATAGTATGCGGTTATATATATGACCTAATCCCTCACAAACCAAAACCATTCATTATTTACTTACAGAATTATAAACAATTGTACATCGGTCTATGGCAAGCATTCCCACTCACGAAAACTCATGGGCCGATCAGTGGGACTACAACCCCGATCCTCTTCCGGCATCCGTGACCAAGAAGAGCTCCGCCGGCGGCAGTGCAAAGGCGAAATATGGTAAAAAGGTGGAAGAAGGGTTTGGGAAGACTAAGGCAGTTGCAGCAAATGGCATGGCCAAAGTGAAGGTAGGGGCTCGTTTTGGACTCCACTGGATCAAGGACAAGTTCCACAAGACTACCGGAAAACAGTAGGGGCTAGGGCTAGCTGGCCGCACAGCTTGATCATTCTTTGATTTTGTGACCATTTGTTTGGTGTTTCTGTTGTATATTTTGTACACAGATTTGATTGTTCAGACTCTGGTTAATAAATGTTTTTTGATATTTGTATTGGAAGAGTAAGGATTCATGGTTTTTATATAACTTTTACTCGGTTTAAGCTTCAAATGTTTTCGTTTAATTTGTTTAATTCTGGATTCTAAACAATTGTACTTGATCCACAGTACCTAATTCTCTCAACTTTAGATCAAAACACAGTTCATCTATCGTCTCAACCATTCGTCTGTCTCTCTAAGCATGATTATTCAAGTAGTTGGAAAATCTCATGTGCAACTCCACTGATCAAACCCATATGTCATTCGGCTACTTAAAGTTGAGGACAATATCAATATTGGATTTGATTAAGTAGTAACCCTACCTTGCTCCGATGCACATGTGCAATATTCTCTGCAGCTAGTACGTACCTGCATGCTGATGCAATAACAAATATATCATTAACCAGATATGAAAACCAATTTACATCGGCTGTTTTGTTTATTTAACAAGTGATTAAACATAATTTAACATTTCATTGGTCCTCTGCTTACTTCGTTATCTCGTCAATTAATGAAAGTTCTGTATAATGCTTAATTAATTTATTGTAGCGGATGATATTCTACCATTCAGTCTAAATCCATATCGAAAAAAAAATTGATTTAAAAATAAATAACGTTATCTGAATCTGAGGATTGTCCTTCGAAGCAACTTCCTGGTTCGTCTGTTTGTATTTTGGTACGCTTTTGTTGACTTGTAGCTTCGAAAAAGGAACTATATTTCACCTCCCTCCCCCTCCGCCCAAAACCGGAAGCTTCCACCGGGCCAGGGGTGGCAACTGCGACTGTTCCATTACCAGAGCTTTTAATTTATTACAAGAAGGTTCAACGATATCAGTTATTTAATGAGTAATGTTATTCATACTATGTTTTTGTACCACATTTTCATACCACCTTAGGTAGCATTTGATGTGGACAACTACATTATTTGAATTAACCAGATTTTTAAATTTAGTTTATTATTTAATAAACTAATAATTAAGAAAAACTAATTAATTAAACGATGATTGTGATATACGAGGAGTCTTTCTCCTTCATTTCCTTGGGTTTAACAAATTTTTCAAATGATGTGGCTGTTCACATCAGATGCCACCTAAAGTAGTATAGAAATGTGGTATAAAAACATAGTATGAATGGCTCGTTATTTAATTGTGTGGAAAGAAAGTTCTGTTCCTTTGAGCCGTGCTTCTTCTGTTTTCTCCTGTAACAAGATTTTGTAACCGTGATTTTAGGCAGGCATATGCATATATGGGAACCAGCCCTCTCACAGCCAAAATGATTACTTGGCAGACAAGCAAATTGATTCCCATATTTTGATTTCCTGAATCCCAAGAAAACTCTCATTCTGCACTCGATTGAGTGCAAATAGAAGAGTGTCCATGGATTCGACTAGGCCGAATCAAACAAGAGCAGATCAAGGGGCCGGTAGCAACCAAGACACAACTCTTGTTTCCGACACCAAGGCGAGCTCCAGTGAAGGCGCCAAGGTTAGCCATAGTAAGAAAGTGGAAAAAGGGTTTGAAAGAATAAAAACTGCGGCATCAATTGGTATGAATAAGGTTAAAATAGCAGGTCATTTGGACATCAATTGGATCAAGGGCAAGTACAAGTCAAGCCGAAAGATTGCTAACTAATCTCCTTCAAGGGGCTGGCCTCCTAGAGAGAAAGGGAGAGACATGTTCTCTCCAATTTTCTCAAAAAGAAACCCTAATGTGTTTAGGCTATAAAGTTCTTTATATAGTCACTTCAATTAAGTGACAAAAAGAACCTCTTATCATTATGGCGGGCCTTCTCTAATGGTTTTGGGCTGTTTGGGTCTTTGTGAATCATTAGTCATTAAGTTGTCATACAACTTAAGTCAATGGGTTTGACGTTCGAAGCTCATTGAGCCTTGAGGCCCAAAACTAACCTGAGGTCTAAAACTAACTTATTCGTTTAATTAATTAACATATTAATTAACCCTAGCCATATACTATTAAACCATTTAATTGTTCTTACTCAACTCTGTTGTTTCTTCAATCTCTACCATACACGGTATACGATCCATTAAGTTCCTTTTAGCGAGGCATTGGGCGATTAGAACTCTTTCAAATCGATTGTGAATTGAAACTTACTTTCAATTCTCCCTTTAGTGATTATACACCTTTAGGGCTTCCACAAACCATAAGTGACACCTAACAGTATGTCATGGCTACCCAAGCTAATCAGAATAGGTGGAGAACTTATTCAGTTTGGGATTACAATGCGATACGGTCTTTCTCTAAGACAATACTCTTGATCACATCGTTTGATTTGATAGTTTATTCATGTCTTCTATCCAATGTGATTCTCTTACTTATATGATTACCTTGAATGTGATTTGGAATGACTTCCTAAGTCTCATTCATACTCTGGCTAGAGATTCTTAATCATATCATAGAGTATTCTCCCTCAAATGGTTTGAGGGTTAGAGATCCTTTGTTGTGCATTTACTTGCCTCCATAGCTAAGTGGCTTAACCCCAACTATGTCATGGACACCCTTTGACAGAGTGACTTTGACATAGCCAAAGATCAAGGACCTAACCACAAGACAACTATGATGCCTCATGTCAAATGACTACTTTGCATTATCCCAACCATGAGTTCTCTTGTGACATGAGCATGAGAACTCCTTGTTGATCGTGTTCAGTGGACTCATTCTCTATTAAGCACCTACATGCTTGTCTTAGTGTCAGTCACACTAATGACTCGAGACTAGTCACTCTTCCTAAGAGAAGACATAGCACATACTGATCTTAATAGACTGTCAATGCCTAATTGGTAATCCTATGATCAAGAACATTTAGGATCTGTATACGAAAGAGAGTGGTCTCATGAATCTAACCTCTTTAGATTACATTCTCCTAATTATGAAATGTCCGTAAAGTATCATCATATGATTGGTGTTAAGGCACATTTCTAACAGAGGGATGGGCGGCAGAGAAAGAGGAGGTGGGTTTTTGTGGGGGGGGGGGGGGGAGAGAGAGAGAGATGTTAGCGTGGGTGGGGAAGGGGTAGGGGGTTGCAGGGAAGGGGAAGGAGTCGAGGAAGATGGATGTTTGGGTTTTTTTTTAAGGGTAAATTGTTATTATTATTATTATTTTTTAATAGAAAGTCGGCTCCAAATCAAGCCACGTCAGTATTTAACTGAGAAATTCACGGCCAAGCTAACGGAAGGTATGATAGTGGACCAAATTCTAAAGATGAGGAATGACATTGTCAATTTTAAAAGATGAGGAATGACATTGTTCGGATAGAAGAGTTTGTCCATGGAATCGACTAGGCCGAATCGGACAAGGGCAGATCAAGGGGCCGGCAGCAACCAAGACACGGCACCTGATTCCGACACCAAGGTTAGCCATGGTAAAAAAGTGGAAGAAGGGTTTGAAAGAATAAAACTGCGGCATCAAATGGTATGAATAGGGTTAAAATAGCAGGTCATTTGGGCACCAATTGGATCAAGGGCAAGTACAAGTCAAGCCGAAAGCAGCAGAAGCAAGCAACAATTGAAGAAAGAAATCCTCCACAGATTTGAGCGATTACAGTTGGGGGATTTCTTCGTTTCCAAATCATGCTTCGATTCATTTTGCTGTTAAAACTTGTTCCTGACTGAATTTCCAATGGTTGAGGAAGGAACCCTCTTGGGTTTCTCGGAGAGATTCTTGGGTGTAAACAGAAGCGTGCGGCGAGTGATAGGATGAGAGAAACGTATTCCCGCTTGCATGGTAGAATTTCTCCGACCGCACATCTTAACTCAAAATAAATAGATAAAATCTTGCATCCCACAAGACTATCTGTGAAATATACAAACTATGCAATTCCAACCATTTTTGTATAACAAAGTTTGTAAACACGTCTCCTTGCTTGTTCAACAACTTATATACATTTATTTAGCTAAAGTGAAACAAAGAAAGAAATGCCCGTTTCTCCACTCGAACGTGTTACGAATTTTTTAATAGATACCTGCATCTTGATAAATTGTCATACATACCTACGTGGGATTCGGATTTAGCAACGAGTGGGTCTGTCGTAAGTAGGAGGTAGGGAGGGGCAGTGCTCGTTCATGTTAGCATATGGCTCTAATGTGTTATATAGAGGCAGTTCCATCCGGTATTCACCGAGGATCTGGCAGAATGGGAGCTTTTCATCCTTACCGTTGCACCAACTTGGCAAGCGGGTTTGGTTATCCTCAAAAACCTTAAGCATGTATGCATCACGAATCTGCAAGCAAGTATAAAAAAAAATAAAAAAAAACCCATCTCATATGTAGTAATATTGGCATAGTGCACTTACAAAAGTGAACGAAAATAAATTTAAGTGCAAAGCGACTTACAGTGAACTCAGTAACTTGAATAGAGTTGGAAATAGGTCCGAAAATCCCGGCTTCTTTATACATTGCAAGAATAAAAGCAACGCACGTGGTAGATTTTCCATCACTATATACCCATTCATCTTGTTCAGGAACTGTAAGCAAGTGATCAAAGGCCATTTCGCGACTTTCAACCTCAGCTAGAATCTCATACAGGTCCAAACCCTACAAGGAAAAACACATGTGAAAATTGAGAGACAATTCAATATGAAGCAAGTAGATAAAATACTTGAATAAACTTGGAAGATGATTCTAATTCCAAAAGCAGACCTATATCCTTCATTTCAACACAAGTAAACCATATGGCGTAAGATGTGAAATAACATGATTTAATAGCAACCTCAAATGAAGCACAGTTACCTCTGTACCAAGCCGCTTGTTGAGAGCCTCATTCCACATATTTGCAGCATATGCAGGCTGCATTCTGGTCCACATAGACATGACAGAAACAACCTGAAAACAGGAGTTCCAATTAGAATACAAAACTCAATAAAACCAAACATGCTACACCCAAAAACCCATACATATCTACATAGTACAAGTATGTGGATAATAATCATAATAGTATGCATTATGAAGCTTGAGTGTGCGTGTGCAATAACAATATAAAATAAACTGACAACCAGCACAACGATACCGTGCTTCATTTACAAACAATTTCTATAATGCTTAATGTACTACAGTCTACACCCCATAATTTTTTAAAGAAACAAATGCCATACCAAGTGAGTATCAAGAGGAGGAGGAAAGTTGTCGGCCATGGTGTCAATCCAGCTAAATATCATGTTGTGATAACCATATGGCTTCCCTGACATGCTCCGAACGTACTCCCATGCTGCAGTAGAGTTGAATTTTGCACGCACCTCTGGATGCAAGGGAAGCAAGGCTATTTGTGGATTAGAACTATCCTTGAGTGCCAACTCCCACCACTCATCCCATGGAATCACCGCTATAATTTCTTCACCCTGCAATATTAAATTATTAATACATGTAAAATCACCAAAAAGAAAAGAAAAAAATAAGCACAATAACTCTACGAAAAGAAAAGAACTAAGCAAAGTTTAAAATAATTAAGAATCTGTGCAAGATTGTTGTATATTTAATTTTGTCCCTAACCAAACGCTCATCATTTGTTCATTACTATGATCCTAATTCAAATATTATTCTACTATAGGCAAGAACCAAAACATTTAGCTTAATTTCTATTCCTAATAAATACCAAACACATGAAATGACTTGCTTCCGTCAGCATGTACTCAATTGAAAATAAGGTATAAAAGGCAACAAAGAAACCTACATAAAAAAATCCAGACCCAACAAGCAAAAAGAAAACATGAAATGTAAATAGCGATGTTTATTTACTAAAGCTATATACCGTTAGGGTGGACTTGTGTCATACTATCCCTTAACATTTTAACCACTATGACCTACAAAGGTTCTCGACGTGATACCTTTTCATTCTCGTGTCCTGATTCACCAACCCATAGGTTGCCCATCTCATCCTTCAAGCACACTGATGTATGGCCAGCAAATGCTCCTGTTACCCATTTTTCCAATGTCTCAAAACCGCCCCATCTACCACGGATCTTTGAAACTGCTAGAAAATCACCAGTATGAACATCTGCAGGATTTATAGTCGTCTGCCACGGGTGAGAACGTTTTTCAAATGTTGCTCCCATGTGCTTCTTCAAAAAATCCAAGTTTGCACTTTGACCCCAAGCAGTGTTGGAAAACAGAGGCAAAACATCTATTAAAGACAGCATTGTCCCCAGCATCCCTGATGGCATGAGAAACACAGAGACCCCGTGCTGCTTTACCTGCTCAACAGTCATCAGTGTGTCAACTCGAATCAAACAAGTTTTCCTAGCTTATTCAAACAGATTACAGATATGAATGCACATACATATTCCAGTTCTGCAGCCTCTTCCCACGAGTCGAATTTCAACGTATGTTCTCGAGCAGAGAAGTAGTAATCCCATGTAATCCGATATGGTGTTGCAAAAACATAAAGATCCATACAGGCCCAGCTGTGTGCCTCAGAAGTCTGCAGATTAACAAATTTGATAAAACCAATCCCATTAACCGTAAAATCTACAATAATTTAGAGCTCACGAGTCCAAACAGAGATCTCAATTAACTGATTTCAGCTAACAATTTACTAAATTCAAGACAAAACCAAACAAAAGCATTCAATTATTCAAGTACCCAGCATTCAATTATTCAAGTACCCACATAAAACCTAACAAATTTCAAATCAAATTTAAAGGAACCAAAGCAAAAGATGAAACCTTTAGATAAAGAACGCCGCCTCCCAAATCGGGTTTGCCCCGATCGCCTTCGGTGAACTCGAGCCGGGCCTGGTTACCGGAAAAGCAAGCTCCTTCCCATTGAATCGAGCTGTTGTCCGGAGTCACCGACCCAATAAAAGAAGGCAACAAATCCACGGCACTATGGAAATTGTTGAGCACCGGCCACGATATTTGCCTTGGCAGAACCGGAAGCACGTCCTTGATCCTAAGGGGCACCTTCAGAGCGTCCCCAAATCCTAACCCCAACCCTAGAAAGCATAACAGAAGTAACAGCAGCCGTGGTGTGGGGGAGAAGAGAGACATTGATTGGATTGATGGGATTTTTCCGGGCGGGAAAATCTTAACCCTAACCCTAGAATTTGGGGGTGAAGAGAAGACGTTGGTCAGAGGTGGTGATTATCCATGTTCCTTCTTGTTGGAATTTTTTGGAATTTTGGATTTTTCATTGACCGAGTTTTGATCTTGTTTTAGGTAGTTCGGACCGCCGGCTACGTTCTGTTATGTCCGTTGGATGATTAGTAGAAACGACACCGTATGCTTCACATTGCACTCTCCGTCTCCCTCAAAACTTCTTGTTAATATGCTGTGTTTCCCTATTGAGGTCCGCAGGGTAACTAAGGCAGTCGTCTAAAACTCAATCGTGAGAATCAAGAATAACGTCATTTTATTCCGATTTAATGATATTCCTTTTCACTTATAAGTGTGAGATCTTAGGTTTGATTTTCACCAAAAACAAATTTAAACTACATTATTGATAACCCATTATAAAGCTGTCTACCCCTTTTTCTTTAGTATAAATAATATCACTGATTCAAAAAAAAAAGGTCGTTTGAAAGCTTCACAGAAAATAATAAAAGAAACAGACGCACCTTTTCAATCTAAAAAGCTGAAAGAGAAACACATTAAGCCCCGAGTTTAGTCGATATGGTGAGCGGGAGTGGAGAGATGAGATAGAATTGTGCGAGGTCAATCGCGTTGGTTTATTTTGACAATAATGTACCACATCAACCAAGCTCTAACTGCATAAAATAGATATATACATCATGAACTGAACGTATACAATTTTGTCAAATCTCTTGACTAAGGTATCATACAAACTGACCAATATTTGAAGAGAAAATCATCACGAAATGGGTCTCGTCTACCTTGGTAACTTGCCCTCCTTTGCGTCAAGAGACGCGGCAGACTCATTTGAAGCAGACGGCGATCCTTAAAACAATGTATGATTTTAGACAGACCAATTTGACATCCCGTAGAGGAAGCAATTCGAGTAGCAAGGAAGAACAAGAACACTGTCTTCCACCACCATCGGCTGCCTAAACGGATTTAACTGAATCTACATGGCAGAGGCATGGATTTTGGTATAATCAGATTAAGCAGCTATGGTTTAATGCCAGACTATAATAACAGTTGAGTAAGTTTAACATACAGGGATATTGAGAGGACGGCCAGTTACGCTGCTTATGCAACGAGCTCCAAGATGACAAGCTTCTTTGCAGTAATCGGAAAAAACTGCTGGGATATTCATATCCTTTATCAGCTCCTGAAACACGTGGCCACGCAACCAGCAAAATTGAGAGAAGGATTAAAATAAAGGAACCAAAGAAGAGATGATTAGATATCAAAAACTGACAACAGTCGGTAACCAGCTTGAATAGGCAGCAATTCCTGCATTTGGAGCAATGACTACATGAGGTGATGAATCCTACACACATTTGAGAAGTCATGAGAAACCACAAAAAGGAAAACCGATAAGGCTAAAGAGAAAACACGTAATCCTTAGCATGAATTTATGTACATAGAAAGAGACAAAGTATACAATCTTAGTTATATCCCTGTAACGGTCGTGATAAAAGCCGCTTCTAAGTTGCAATGTAACTGCTGAAGGTTCACTAGCATGTACATCCCCGCTGACAGTCTCAATTGAGGATTTACAAATGCAATCTCTATCAAGGCAATGTGCATAATCGGATAATGCGACCATCTCGCCATCTCTATACATCTCAAAGAGGCAAGGGAGAATCAAATATGAATCAGAGATATTTCACAAGAGTGCAAACACAAGCAAGCAACCCTTGTTTTATCTTCATGAGTGAAGTTCAATAAAAAACGAATGTAAATGAATACCAAGCAAAACATCATTTCGAACTATAGAACCGACCTATGCTGTGGAATCGAAGGCCCAACAAGCTCTATATGCACGTTCATGTTAGGGAAAAGTGCACTCAACTCTGAGAAGACAGAAAGCTGAAGAAGCTCTTTCTCAGGGCCTGACCAAGTTTAGTTCATGAACGAAATTCCAATATAACAATGATCGTAAACCAAAGATGTCAAACCCGACAACTTACAGGATGACTGTTAAAAATTTGCAATGGTAGCAGAATTAGAAATTCGAAGAAAACACATACCAAGATAGTGTATGTACAATTTGTTGCTGATTCCAGAAGTCCAGCTTCCCAAACCAGCTACTTGAGTGGCATAGTAAATTGTAAGAGGCTGAAATGAAAAACCAGATGTTAATAATTTCCAGCATTTAAATTGGACTTATGGATTCAGATGCGAGCGAAACTTAAATTAGGCTCCCATGTACTCAAGGCAATTAGGTATCTTTTCTTAATATGCACTCCCAACTGTTTACAAATGGTTCGGGTTTTATTTTTGTATACACATATTCTAACTCTCAGCTAACACACCTATCATACCCAATGGAGAAGCAATGCAACAGGTGAATGCAGCGGGATGGACCTCCACTCATAGTACTCCTTCCAACTGGTTAAACACTCTGATATCATAACTGAAGGCTCTGCATGTTGATATTATAAATAGAGGGTTTGCAAGTGTATGTCATAAATCTACAAACATCAACTTCTCTTGAATTATCTTAGTAAAATGAACAAGACGATACCTGTACACGGGCAAAAGGTATTCGAGAGATCCCAAGAACTATTCAACCTGCCAATAGAAAAATATGAAGGACCGGAATTAGAATCAACATGGAAAACGATATAATACAGAGAAATTCAGATGTACCAGGCAGAATGAAACCTTAAACAATCAAACGAAATAACTGAATCCCCGCAACAACATTCATACAACCACATTCCGATTTGATGGACCCCTCTTTTTTCCAAGACTGAACACCTCGTCTCCTGCTTTTCACACACCTAACAAGATCACACCCGAAAGAGATATTATCTGTGACGACACTCGGATAGTAAAACAGCTAATAGAAACAACATTACTCAATGTTTTCCGTCTTACAAAGAAATCGTGGACTACCTGAACCGTAGCTTCTTGAGTAAAAGTGAAAGGAAACTCATTCAAGGTGTCCATATGCTTCATATGTTGTTCTAACCTTCCGCACTCTTCTTTGTGCTCAGGCCAATGCGCAATCTAGGCGAAAAAGTTATACAGTAGGACGGGCAATCGCTTAAATTCAAAGAAAATCAAGACAACTATATAAACTTTTCGTCAATGAAAGTTACAAAAAAAGCATCACCAAGTGAACAACATTGACATCAATGAAATACAATACGCAGTTAGGCCAATCAGCCAGAGCGGCGTGCCTGACCCTTTGCACCCAAGTTCAAAACCCCCGCCGCCCCCTAGATTAGTTTAGAATATCGTCTCGTAAAAAACACTAATGGAAATAGTCATGTAAGGAATGACCAGTCATTTTAGCTCAACTGCAATACAATTTTGTTGCGAGCTGCATTACCCAGATCAACACCCTAAAACAAACTCAATAAACTATTCAAACCAATTTATCCCTTCCACACGGACCATTCCAGCACAAATTAAGACTAACCCAGGTGCTATTTTCTTAAATTAACCGTGATTATGCTGTGTGATTTGCATAAAACAGAGAAAATCGAAGAGAGAGAGAGAGAGAGAGAGAGAGAGAGAGAGAGAGAGAGAGAGAGAGGGAGGAGGGAGAGAAGTACCTGGTGAGATACGGCGCAGTAAGCGACGGCTCCACAGCGAGCACATCGTCTAGTGGGCGGGCCCGTGCACCGAGTACCCAGTCCCTTCCCGGCACACTCCATCAAACTCTGCTCTCTCTCTCTCTCTCTCGTTTGAACTTGGATATGTTTATACGGTACGAACTCCGGACTACGGAACTCGGACTGAACAATTATGGGCCTTTCCAACTCGATCCAATGGTAACTAAGCCCATTTAGTAATAAGTTTGAAACCCTGGATATGTTTGTCGTGAAAATACTTTTGTCTTTTAAGTATTTTTAGTGAAAATGTTCTTTTTATTAGTACGGCACCATGTATGATAAAGTTTTAAATGATTTTTCAACTCAGAAGTACTTTTAGCTTTCAGCTCAAACATTGTAATAAACACTTTTTAATATTTAAAAGCGTTTTTAGCAATTCTAAACCGATTAATTAGAGGTCGTTTTCGTTTTCTTTTGTGAGAAAGATGTGTCAATAAGCAAAATGCAAATCCCACTTTTTTCTCTGATTCCATTTCCATATGAAGGAATGAAAAATGGGGTTCGATTTTAGTGGCTGTTGTAAGATTCTGTGCTTTTGTATTAAGCTTTGTGTCATTTTCCTAATAATATAGCCCAACTGCTGATTTGAGTGATTAATTAGTTTAGTAGTTTAAGCATGCACAAACAGAAAACTAACTTTTCCTACCAAAAAAAAGAAACATTTTGTATCAAAATCAACCCTAAATATATCCATCTATGAACATTATAGTAAAAAATCTTAGATCTCACTAGTGCCATCATGTTTGGTACAAATATTCTTGTGTGCGTCCAATTAATTGCGCTGAGTTCGTTTGTATCAAGTGGTGGATAGAGTTTAGTGTTTTTGGTAGACAATAAATATTCTACTTTAATCTGATCTAACTTATTGAGAGAAAGTTTGAACTCTAAGTGATGAAGTATATCCACTACAATGGCGGATACATTCATGAAACCAGGTGGTCTCGGGAACACTCGGAAGCCCGAAGAAGCGCATGTGAGGACCACACAACGGTCTGGGCAAGTGGTGGAAGAGAGGAGCATCATGGATGTGCAGATGACATGCAATTGTTGAACCAAGAAGAAAGATCCAATTTCAGACAAAGAGGAACATAAAAAAGACTACCACAGCTCTGTTGTTATTGGACCTTAGTTACAATGACGAAGATAAAAAATGACTCTCTCTCCACTTCCCACGCGACAAACTCCTCTGTGACATCCCGTCCCGAATTTTCTATACGTTCGATGTGCAATGACGAAATTGCCCTCAATTACGCGAACGGGTACGTTTTGGACACGAAAATGGGTTTTGGGTGTCCCAGATATTAAGCCCAAAAGGTTGGGCTGATATGCGAACATCTGTACCTATACATGCACACATACACGTGCACAGATCCTGTTCTTCCTTATCTCTCTCTATTTCGAACTCTATCATTTTCTTCGTCGAACTCTCAAGTACGGACACACACACACACACCATTTTGACACCATTCGAGCTTCAGGTAAGCATATTCAAACTCCCTAGACTCTGGTGAACTCATGTGTTTAGGTTTTAAGCTTTGAAACCCTTGAAAACCTTTCAAACCCGTGGCTTAAACTTTGGGTACTATTCATCAATTTTCATTTGGCTTTGTTTTAGGCGAAAACAAGATCACCACAAGTCTTAAAATTGTCCCACGAACCTTGGAGTACCTCGTTGGCAAGATTTGGACGTCGGAGTTAGAGGTTTCGAAGTTCACCGATTTTGGAGAATTTTCCCAACGATTTTCTCGTGGTTTTTCGAAGGATTTGAAGGTACAAATGTGTTCTACGTTGAATTTGGAGCATTTTGGTATAAATTTCATGAATTTTGGATCAAAAATGAGCTAGAACAGACATTTGGAAGTTTTGGCCGGAATCGGTCGCCGGCGCCGGCGACGGTTGCCGGAAAAACCAGTCCGGCCGGCGACCTGAGGTAGGGGGTGACGGAATATTCCATCAAAGTTGACGGAATATTCTGACGCCGTTAACTGACGCCGTTAGAAGTTAACGGAATATTCCTGACGCCGTTAGGGCGTGCGCAGCACGTGGCGCGCGTGGCCGGCGCGTCTGGCCGTGCCTGGGCCGGCGCGTGCGGTGTCCTAAAATTATTCTAAAAATATCACGACGATCGTGACGTCGTGTAGGTCGCGTTGGTGTATTCAAATACCAAAATTGACCTTCGTATGAAAAGTTATTTACGTAGGTCGTTTATGTGCTGTTAATGACGGTTTTGCGATTAATTCACGTATAGGTGAGACGTATCCAGCGGACGAGCGCAGTCACTCTAGGCTCGGGGGATACGACCCGTCGACATATCAGTGAGTGGGCTTTTGTTTTCAGTATATATATATAAATGACGTTTTTCCCAGAAACGTAGATGGATTGATTTACGAATTGATTGGATTTTATAATTAGAATGCCATGTCGTATGCCTACTATAGTATATAAATATGATTGTGATTGCATATGTTGTGCGCTGACGCCGAGGACGGCCAGGTAAGTTCTGTGGTAATGTTTGAGATGATGATAGATTGTGATTTAGCTAATCACCTGCACCTCGGGTGTTCGTGCTCCGCCAGAGTAGGGCCTAGCCTTCACGTGATCGTTCACCTCACGCACCGTACGCTCACCTTGGATCCAAGGCAGGTGCCTAGCCTGTCGTACAGACCACAATAGGTGGTTCCGACTCGTTGGTGACCCGCGATTCGTCGCATAGCCTTCACGTGATCGTAGCACAGGGCGTAATATTATACACCTAGCCTGTCGTACGGACCACTATAGGTGGTTCCGACTCGTGTGCAGGATGATAATGATTGATAGAGATTGAGTATGTTTTGATGAGCTATAGATTCAGCCGTACAGGTCATTAGAGTTGACTACTGCTGATAGGACACTAGGGACACCCTAGTTTTATATTACTTGCCTGATGATAATGATTTTCAGAATTGATATATTGACATGGCCTAATCTTGAGCTTGATGATGAGTTTTGATATGTAGACGATGTTTTCGTATATAAGTTTATATACGTATTATTTTCTGGGAAAATTATACTGATTTCCAGCGATGGGTTATATATGGAATTATGAAATGGTTTTGGAAAACTTTGTTTTTGCCCACTCACCTTTTATGTTTTGCGCCCCTCCAGGTACTAGGTAGCAACGTCGTGGACGGTTAGTGAGGCACCAAGGCAGTTCTGACAGACCACCACTTATGTAGGATTTTCTTTCGTAGTTGTAATGTCTGTTTAAACTTGACTGCACCTAGGATCGGCTCTGTATCATATGTATATTATCAACTTAACTTTCACTGCTGCACTTTATGCCAAATTTGCTTCCGCTGACGCACATGGCTACGTCACTCACACGTGACGGCCGGCACGCCTCGGTTTCCGGATCGAGGTGTGTCATCCTCAATTTTCTATTTATTCTTTTTAATTGTGGTTTAATCAAGTTGTGTCACCTAACATTTTAATTAAAAGGGTGATGTATTATTTAGCCAATACTTTTTTAGGAGTTTTAACGAAACACTCTAAGGACTGTTCACTTTAACGAAAGAAGATAATTTTACTCTAAAAAATCACTCCTGAAACTATTCATTTACATCACCTTTTTGTTCTTTTGATTAAAACTCAAAATTTACAAAAAAATTTCATTAGTTTTCCTTACTTTTTATACCATATGTTTGACACCATTATTTCTTGTAAAATTCACTACACATTCATAAGACATTGAAAAACAATTCACTAAGTACTATGAACTCGTAATCACTTGAGCTTTCATCTCTTACCATCGAATTAACAAAAATACTAAAGCAAAAACTCTGACATTTTTCTACGTTGTATATTAAATAATAAACCTAATTAAAATAATAAACCCAATATCTCAATACAAGCATAGTGTTTTTTAAGTGTAATAGACACTTATTTATATGATATATAATAAATTTATTTAAATTCGCCTAATTCGTCTAGGTCTCGTCTAGGTGCATAGGCGTACACCTCAGCCAGTCACCCAATTTGCACCTAGCATATCTTAATTAGAACCGCCCAATATTAAAATCCTGAATCCATTACTAACCCACTCTAACAAGAATTTACGCGAACGTTTGTTTGGTGCGCATTGTTTATTCAAATAAAATTGCTAGCCTACCACACGATGTTTTTTTCACCCTTAACTGTTCAGCAGCACCTCCCCTAAACGCCATTGGAGTGATGAGATTCCATTTTCCTAATCGTATTGAGTCAATTGTCCCTCTCAAATCTTCCTTTTGTGGTTGAAAAAAGAAAAGAAAAGAAAATTTGTTCTCATTGCCTGTTTGGTAAAGAGAGATCCATTGCTCCAATAAATAAATTGCCAGTACAAGAACTAGATACAACAACAAAGAAAAAGATGCCACAATCACACTCGTATTACAAAAAGTGAGATGCCATATCTTTAAAGAAAAAGAAGGATCATTCACACCGTGATTCTCTTTTTTACCTTCAAAAGTCACGTATGAAAGTAATTTTTAAATATGCATCTCCATTATTCGTTAAGTATAACAAATAATATTTGTAAATAAAAACATTTCTCATTAGGGTAAATAATATATATTTTACGAATGAAGTGTATTGTGTATGTCTTTTTTTTTAATGTCATTTGAAAGTAATTTTAATCTTTTCAAAATCAATGTCATGCAAACTGAAAATTCTAAAACGGGCTCATTGCATGAACAGATAACTAAAAAATCAACAATCATGGATCCTAGTCTGTGGTATGTTTCTGTTCATAATATAAGAAACTCGAAGCTGAATCCTAGTTTATGGTATGTTTCGGTTCATAATTATAAATAAATAAATAAATAAAAACTCGAAAAGAACAATTTTTAAGTATAAGAGATGTGTTTCAATTGTGATTAGTTTTCAACTTTAATATTACATGACCAAATATGCTCCATACATCTATTTATGGTGAAGTACATAATTAAATAATGATCAATTGCTACTTAGAATATCTCCTATTGGAAGGCATAAGTTGTCACATCCCGGCTCGGACGGGACCACTTTTCGAGCTCGACTCTGCTGTAGCACGATATTGTCCGCTTTGAGACTCAACTACGCCCTCACGGTTTTGTTTTTGGGAACTCACGAGCAACTTCCCAGGAGGTCACCCATCTTGGGATTGCTCTAACCCAAACTTGCACGGAATCCCGAAGCCCTCGCTCTCAAAAGATCTCGTGCTAGGTAGAGATGGGAATATACATATAAGGCTTACAAGATCCTCTCTCCTGAGTAATGTGAGATGTTACATGAGTGGCAATGTAAAAATAAAAAAAAAATCTCCAACTCAAATAATTTGTTTATTCAATTAATATTGTAGGACCCACTTCAAAACAAATCAATAAAAATTACTTTTCATGATTTATAATTAGTACATTACTAAGACCCGCATAAAAATATAAAGTCATCGGTTATAATTTGACATAGAATTGGCACCACATAATATTTTTTGTCAAACAGCATAAGAGTAACATATAGATTAGAGCTTAAAATTTAAAACCTCCTTAAGAAATGCTCGGTTATCCATTATCTATTATATTCTAACCCGAACCGATGGATGGAATTTGGGACAATGGCGAGTTGCAACCCCACATGATCAACGATCTTTTGATAATCGTGTTAAGGTGTCGGGGCAACATAATTTTGTGGGACCTAATTGATGCCCTAAACATTAAAATTGAGATTAAGTTTGACTAAAATGAACTGCAGTATTATTTTAATTGACTCTAATTGTAAAAGAGAGGTCGTTTAATGGAAATGGCTTTCATGATTACAAAGTCAACCAATTCTTAAAAATACCATTTTCCAAATTCAAGGCGAAGATTTCAAGCCATAATTTAAGACAACTTAGCAACGAGGTGGGGTCTAAATGCATGTATCTACTTAGCTAGTAGTAGTTGGAATACGCATCCCATACAATTTTAAATGAATAGTTAGAAGAAGAAGATCATTCGTTTTAAGCCCGAGTTTTAGAATAGCAAGGATGCGTGTAACATGTCGATTTGGGATTCTATCGGCGAATTATACCTTTAAATTTTTTTATCACAGATAATGTTAAGGAGATTAACTTTTAAAACCAAATCTTGTTAACCATATGACGTAATAGTTAATAATTAAATTATTACTCGACTGTTGATTAACGTGCTCAATGTCTACTTGTTGAACCTAAAAGCTACATTGCCTACGTGGTTCGCAGGCCGAGTAACTAATAAACTAACTACGTCATTCGGTTGTGTGTAGGGTGTGCCAACTCATCAGTCGAGCTCGGGCCGGGTGGGGAGTAAAATGTGTTGCGTGGTTTTGGTCGCACTGTTATCTCTGCCTTTGGATTCTAAAGCCTGAAGACAAGGCTGCTATCTCTGCGAAGTTCACAAATCGTCAATGCCGGATTCGGCAACTGTGATTATATTTGTGAAGGTCTATATAGGCACGTCGAATCGACACCAGATTGTAAGGACACATACTCAAAGCAGATATATGTCTTGACTGTAAATGTAATTCGGCCGTCGGAATGCCGAACTCTAAATCTCACCTGTGAGTATCCAATCATAAAACAACTCGGCATTCAATGTGTCGAGCCTAATAATCTATAACACCTCACTTCGCCGAGAAGGCTAATAAGATGACCTCTACCAACAAAGATTTGAAAACCCTTGTCGACCGAAACTTGGATAGATAACCAATCAGCCTCAACGCAGTGCTGTTTATCCAAACTGAAGGTGCTCCAAGGATGACTGATTATACGGCGATAATGCAGTTTATCCAAATGGAAAGTATCACCGGTTGCCTCTACGGTGTTGTTTATCCAAACTGAAGGTGTGTCAGGGAAAAGAAAAATTAAAATCTCAAAGTTGTTGAGAGGTTTCGCGTAGAGCAAGAGTTTGCGCAAGGCAAATTTGTGTGTTGAATTAGAGGGGCCTTGAATGGTGCATTCCTCATCTATTTATAGCAACAATCTTTCAACCCGAACCAATTACAACTATGCTCGGACTAGGACTCCTTACTCTGATCCAAACTTATATCGGCCAATCCTACTTCCAATAGGACTCTTAACCCAGCCTTTTACCAGGCCGTATTCACCTCAAAATTTCAGCATCCTCATCCGGCCGAAAACCCTTATCATACCAGGACTTAACTGCCTCGTCTATTCACCTTACAATAGGACTCGCCCACTCCATCCTTATTTGGACTACTCCATTTCCTGATAGGACTTGGCCGGCCTTAACTGAGCGACCCATGACTCGAATGTCCCACAACTACATTCAAACTAGGCTTCTGGGCCGAAACCAAGTCTACACTCAGCCCAAACCAATAT
The DNA here is from genome assembly GCA_963580275.1 of Crataegus laevigata. Taxonomy (NCBI): domain Eukaryota; kingdom Viridiplantae; phylum Streptophyta; class Magnoliopsida; order Rosales; family Rosaceae; genus Crataegus; species Crataegus laevigata. The sequence goes on along the minus strand of OY756948.1, from coordinate 6,075,407 downwards.
TTTGGGCCCAAACACTACTAATGACACATTATGTAGTTTGCAAATTTAGTTTAAAAAGTTGGTCTACTTGTGACAGCCCGTCCCAGAATATTTTATCGATAGCGTGGAAATGACGTTTTTGCCCATAAGCGTTAGTGATTGGGCTACGTTTTGGGCCAATTGAATTTCTTCACATATTTTTGGATCCAATGAGAACTTGGGTTTGGATTGTTGTAATTGGTTGGTTAAAAATGAAAAGTGCACACACATTCACGTGCACACGTGCACCTATTTCCTATTTCTGTTTTGGTCTCTCTCTCTCTCTCTTTCTCTCATTCTTGAGCATTCTTCTCGTTTTCACTATAAACATACGGACTCACATACATCTCGTACCTTTGGCCACAATCGAGCTTTTGGTTGACATTTTTGGACTCCTTGCAAGCTTGTGAGTTCAAGCATACCTTCGGTTTAGTGCAGAACCTTAGAACCCGAGAACCCCGAAGATGGCACTGTTCATACACTTGTGATCACGAGGGTTTTAATGAATTTTAAGATCATAAGGAGCCTTAGAACACTCTCACGAAGCTCGGAGAACAATTTTGGTGGATTTTGAACGTCGGGAAAGCAAGTTTTGAAGTTGATCGGATTTCGTGGAACTTATCCGGCGAGATTCGGTCGACGTTGGAGCTTCAAAGTGGTATAATTCTGTTCTCTTTGTTCTAAGCTTTAATTTGGTGTAAATTTCATGAAGTTTGGTTGACAAGGGAATATTCTGTCAACTTTGACGGAATATTCCTAACGGAGACTAACAGTGTCAGGTTAAAGTTAACGGAATATTCTAGTTTTTTACGAAATATCCCTTAACGGCGTTAGGGATTCCATCCATGTGCTAAGCACGTGCCTGCGTGTGTGGCCATGCCTTGGCCAGCGTGTAGGGGCGCATGAAACATCGAAATTTTTTTATAAAAATATAGGGGTGTTCGTGGGATTGAGTAGAGCATGTTGGTATATTCAGACACCCCAATTGAGCAGTGTATGAGAAGTTATTACCTAATGTTGGTTATATGCTTATAATTGACGATTTTATAGTTATTTCGCATATAAGTGAGACCTATCCTAAGGACGAGCGCAGTCATGCGAGACTTGGGGGCTACGATCCTTCTACGTATCAGTGAGTGGGCTTTTGTTTTCAGTATACATGTATAATTGGTATTTTTTCCAGAAATTACGTTTTAAAATGATTTTATTAATTGGAATGTCATGTCAAATATCGTTTATATTTATTATGATTTGTGATGATTATTGATTGGCACCACGGACGCTCAGGTTAGTCAGGTGAGTATATTTGATAGTGATGGTTGTGATGATGATGATGAGATTGGTATATAGCTCATATTCCTGCACCTCAGTGTTTGTGCTCTGCCAGAGGTTAGGGCTTAGCCTTCACGTAATCATTCACCTCTCGCACCGCACACTCACCTTAAATCCAAGGTAGGTGCCAGCCTGTCGTACAGACCACTATAGGTGGTTCTGACTCGTAGTTGACTTGCGATATGTCGCACAGCCTTCACGTGATCGTAGCACTGAGTGTATTTATATACACCCAGCTTGTCGTACAAACCACTATAGGTGGTTCCGACTCGTGTGCGTTGAGGAGCTATAGATTAAGTCGTAGACAGGTTTTACAGAGAGGGGTTATTACTTTTGATAAAGAAATGGTTTTGGAAATGCTTTGTTTTTGCCCACTCACGCTTTCTGTTTTGCGCCCCTCCAGGTTTTAGGTAGCAGTGACCGTTGGTGGCGAACGAGGCATCGAGGGCAGTTCTGACAGAGCACCATCCATGTAAGATTTCTCTGGTTATTGTTTATTTAGTACTTGTTTGTCTTAGACTGCACCTAGGTTACTTGAGTTCTGTCATTGTGTTTTATTCTTTCGTTCCATCACTTTAATCACTTACCTTGTATTGTAAATTATTCAATTTGCTTTTCATTTCTTCACATTTTCACTTCAGTACTTCCGCACAGCGCACTTGCCTACGTCACCTTCACGTGACGGCTAGCACGCCCCTGATAGTTGGGTCGGGGTGTGTCACTACTTATCATTACTTTTCTTATAATAAGTTTATGAAAACATTACACACAAATAATTCATCAATAGAGAATACGATTACAACATGATTACGATAGCAGTGTCAACTAGGTGCATTTTCTCTAGTGACCAAATCTTTGATCTAGATAGATTAAAGGATAACAAGCAATAATAAATATTCTAAATAGTCAACATAAGAAACAAACAATAACACCTGCACAAGAACTAGTAGTGCAGATCTACCACAATAGATCAATGGTGACATATCCAAAACAGATTAAAACACAAAATTAAATTGCCAAAAAGCGAGGCCACATAAACCGCTAGGCGGCCAAAACAAACATAAATCACATTAATTCAAGAAGGAAACCACCGTTTGACATGTCCAAAACCGATTAAAACACAAAAATTTAAAATCTTATGTTTTTAACATAAAATGACATGCACGTAAACAACTGTGAGTCTGTGACTAAAACATTACAAATTAATTAAAGTTGTTAAGTGGATGTTTGGGTAAACTAATGAAGTGTGCCAAATGGTGGGCTGAAATTATGTCACATGTTAGACCATAATCGGATGACACCGTGGGAGCTGGGATTTTGATGACAACAATCAAATCGTTTACCCAACAATCCGCACTGACTAGCTGTAAATATATACATATATTTTATATTTATATGTATGGGTGGGTATGACTACGAGAGAGATGGGAAATCAATCTCGGAAAGACGATACAAGCGATGACGATATTTGATGATATCCCGAAAGATTTGATATGCAGTTTGTGAAATTAAAATTTGAATTTCGGAAGCAAAAGTCCAAGGGTTAAAAAGGATAATGTTGGGTCCCACCTCCACATTATTTTGGGACTCTCCAAATCTCCTCGATTCTCTTTCGTGTCCCGTCCTTAAACACCCATTGTTGGGAAATTTCGCAAAATGTTACTTCTTTTAAGAGGAATGTTGAGGGAACCTTCTCGAATTAGGATTTTTATATATTTATGTGGCCTTACAGTTTAACATTAATTTTCATAATATTATAAGAATACGCGTTTTGAGAAATCACATTAGCATTTGTAGCATCCCACATCTATAGAGTGATGGTTGGTCACTGACTTTATTTACATGTCCACCTCTCTATAACAAGACGCGTTTTGAGAACTCACTGGCTTCGGATCCTATAAGAACTCCAAAGTTAAGTGAGTTTGGGCGAGAGCAATCCCTGGATAGCCTCAAGAATCCAAGAACAAAACTGTGCAGGCCGGGCCCAAAGCGAATAATATCTTACTATGCGGACTGGAATGTGACAACATTTCTCTTCTTATAAACTATGGTTCCATGGTCTTAGGTCTATTTTCTTGAGTTTTTTTTTTATAAATAAATTTGATTTTATTTGCACTAAGATTGAGGGAATGGATCATCCATAATAATTTAATGTTAATTAACATAGCCCAACGTTTGGTACACTTCATTAGTTTACCCCAAGCATCAACTAAGTGCCCTAGTATATAACTGTGAACTTGTATATGACAATTAAAAGTTGTTTGATAAACATTTTACTTTAATTAAACGTTGTATATGATAATTAAAAGTCGTTTTATAAACATTTTCTTAAAATTTAAAATAAAATTATTTTTGGAGTTTTTCGACTTTAGTAATAACCAAATGAATTTTTAATTATGTAAAACCTAAAAACTGAATAATTATGAAACAAACCTTCAATAATCATATTTCTATAATAGTTATAACTTATGACAACTGAGCCGAATGATGCCAATTAATAACAACAAATGATAAATTATCATTAGTGACTAATTTCTTCATTTTCAATCGACTGCATTCTATGTTGGAACTTCAACTAAAAATCAAATACTCTAACCAAATTAAATTATGAACCCCTTGTTAATCACTCACTTGAGTTAATTCTAAGTTCTTGGACACCTTAACCACAAAAATTAGTTAATTACAACGTTTAACCAATAGAAAGTAGTCAAAAAACCAATAGTAATATTATCTGTCCAAAAAATGGGAAGGGGGAACGGAGCATGAGGCAGCACGTGGAAGGAGGGGGTGTGGGCCCTGTGGGGGCAAGCCAAGATTCGGGAGGAGATACTGCCTGCCAAGTCTTTTTACTACGACCAAACAAATTTTCTTTTTCGGGGAAGCTCACCGGTCACTGTGTAGTCTGTACCAAACTCAACAGTCAATGCCACCGGCAAAACCCGGTCCCCTAATTATTCCCGCGTTTTCGTGCCACCGGTTCGGTACTCGCGCGCCTGCCCAAGGTTTTGACGGGGCGGTTCTCCGCTGACCGCCGGTCAACACAGCCGTCCTGTCACTCTGCACAAACCCCGACGTTGACCATAATCGCGCTTACATTAACCATCATTTTCTCGTATCGATCACTATACCACTTTTTTAATTTTGTACGAAAATTAAATCTCAATAGGCGAACAACAAAACAATCAAAGATTAAGAATACATTAGTGTGTTTTAAATTAGAGTAATGTTAAATAGACTAAATTTTGTAAGCTAAATGACATGAAAGTTGATGATAGAATTATTACTTAAACGTTGATAAACATACTTATTTCTTATTAGTGACATATTATTTAATTTATAAATTTAGTTTCTCTAACATTACTTTTTAAAGACAACTAGAGGAGTCATTTTCAACAAGTTTGAATTCTCATTTATATATAAGTCGGAAGGCAAAAAAGACAAATAATCCTAAAAATACTCCTTAATTAGAATCTTAAGATAAAAAATTTAATTTAAAAAATCTCAAACTGACATAATATAAAAACATATTTTAAACAAAAAATAAAGGAATATAATTACAAGTATAAAATAACAAAAATATTAATCATACCCTCTATTTGTACCATCTGTTTGTATCATTTCTTTAATAGAATTAGAATCTACATGCAATGGCAGAGACTAATCCTATTAGATATATGATATAAATAATGATATAGTTTAAATTAATTTTAGTGTAACTATCATATTTTTTTATCAAAATATAAAAATTCAACAACTGTAAACTGTAAAATTGATTATTTTAACAATTAAAATTCAAAAATATTATTTGGACCCTTGATTACTTTTTCAAGGTCTGATTGGGAAGATCGCATCATAGTGGATTTGAGGATCTCAGCGTTTTATGTGGATTAAAATTAAACAAATATTATAAAGTAGATTTTGAGATTTGTTAGAGAGAGAAAGATTTGATTTGGCGAAAGAGACCAATACTATATTAAGAGAGAGAAACCCACACACTCCGTGACGCAGACAGACAGACAACTTTCACCTCGCCATTTCTCTCCTCCATTTGTCCACTGTATAGAACGTCGGCCACAGAAAGCAGACCAACCCTTGTTTTTTCTTCTCCCATTCCAATCCGGAAGATGGCGAGGAACGGTGTCGCTTCGTGGCGGAGGAAGTCGGAGAAGCTCGATATCTCGCCGCCTTTGATTTCGGAAGAAGCTCACGTCCTCGCCGTCGACGACAGCCTCGTCGACCGCAAGGTCATCGAGCGATTGCTCAAAATCTCCTCCTGCAAAGGTAGAATCCGAAAGCACAGTTACATTTTCTGGAAACGTCGTCGTTTTCTGTTTTCCATGTTTTTGAATTGGATTTTTTTTGGTAAAGTGACTACCGTTGACAGCGGAAGAAGAGCTCTGCAGTTCCTTGGCCTGGACAAGGAGAAGAGCTCCACCGTCGGATTGGACGTAAGTTAGATCAACGACTCTTAGTTCTCATCTCTTAAATTTCAATTATTTTCGAATAAATTTTTTGATTCTCTGTAATTATGTACAGGGCTTGAAGGTGGACCTGATCATCACCGATTACTGCATGCCTGGGATGACCGGCTACGAATTGCTCAAGAAAATCAAAGAATCTTCCACATTCAAAGCAACTCCCGTCGTGATTATGTCATCCGAGAACGTTTTGGCGCGCATAGACCGGTAATTATTCCCCCCAAAATTAATGTATAATTATCCAATTTTCTTCGCGGTTAATTGGTTTTTGCAATTCATTTGGATTTTTAATTTAAAGTTTGGGTTCTGATTTTTAATTTAAATTTTTGGGCCTTGTCTTTTTGTGTTCGGCAGGTGTTTGGAAGAAGGTGCGGAGGACTTCATAGTTAAGCCGGTGAAGTTAGCAGACGTCAAGAGGCTGAAGGATTACATGACGACGGCGAGGGATGTCGGAGCGGAAGAGAGCGGTGGAGGAATGAACAAGAGAAAGCTACGCGAGCCGTGTGATCCGACGATTCCTTCATCACCGCCGTCAATTTTTCCGTCGTCGCCGTCGTCGCCGTCGTCGTCCTCATCGTCTCCGTCTAAATCTCCGTCGCCTCCTTTGTCATCGTCGTTCTCGGCTCCGTCGTCGCCCACGTCGCTTGATTCTCCGATCCGACGGTTGAAAATGACCAACGCTGATTAGATCAATCGGACCCGATAGTACCGCAATCGCGCTTTTTTTTACGGGGCCAAACTGCAATTACCCGTTTTAACTGTTTTTGATGAATTACTTTCCTTTTTTATGTTTTTGGTTTTTTCTTTGCCTTTGATTTATTTTGTTTGTTTATATGCGACTATGAGTTACAATATTAATACTACTAATTAACCGATTACATTTCTGATGCTTAACTGTATTTCGGATGAACGATTATGTGGTTTATGGTAGTTTAGTGAAAACAATGAGTTATCTGTTTTGTTTTGTTTGGTTCGTTTCGGTTTCTGAACTTTCTGAAAAAAGAAAGAAGAAAAAATGTGTTAGGGTAAAAAAATGGGAGTTTTAACGAAAAGCCTGCGGTACTGTTCACTTTAACGAAAAATCACATTTTTACACTAAAAAGTCAAACCTGGTACTATTCACTTTACTCTTTATTTTGTCCTTATCGTTAAAACTCAAAGTTTTCAAGTCATTTTTATTAGTTTTCCTTAAAAAAATAGTGTTCGTCGTTGAAACTTAAATACAAATAAAAATAATACTATTATTACATATTTGTATTATTATTAACATATTTTTAAGGATAAATTACATTACAATCTCATACAACATGTTTAAAACATTTCACTTTTATACATCAAGTACTATTGAACTGTTAAGTGCTAATGTGGCTGCAAATGTGTGCCACGTGGCAAAAAAAAATTTAATTTTTTTTTTAGAATTTTTACAACAAAAAAAAAAGATGAAGAAGGAAGTCCCAGCGACCAGAAGAAGGGAAGAAGAAAGAATAAGATGAATGGAAGAGGAAGAAAAAATCCCCCGCCCCCCCTCCCCCCCCGCCCCCCCCCCCCCAAGTGAAGAAGAAAGAAAAAAAAAAAAAGCCCAGCGGCTAGAAGAAGAAAAAAAAAGTCCAGCGACTAGGAGGAAGAAAAAATCCCCCCCCCTCAGCGAAGAAGGAAGAAAAAAAAAACCCAAGGACCAGAAGAAGAAAGAAAAAAAAAAGGAGGAAGAAAAAATCTCCCCCTCAGCAAAGAAGAAAGAAAAAAAATAAAAAAGTCCAGCGACCAGAAGAAGAAGAAAAAATCCCTTCTCAGCAAAAAAGAAAGAAAAAAACACAGCGACCAGAAGAAGAAGAAGCAGCCGACTAAAAGAAGAAGAAAGAAGCCACCCAAAAGAAGAAGAGGGAGGAAGAAAAGAAAAAAAAAAACTAACCCCCCCCCAGCAAAGAAGAAAGAAAAAAAAAAACCCAACAACCATAAGAAGAAGAAGAAAAAATCCCCCCACCTCAGCAAAGAAGAAGGAAAAAAAAAAAAAAAGCCACCCAGAAGAAGAAGAGGGAGGAAGAAAAGAAAAAGAAAAAAAACCCCAACCCCCATTCAGGTTTATTTATTTATTTATTTAAAATTATATAAAATAAAAAAAATTTGCCACGTGGCACACATTTTGCAGTCACGTCATCACTTAACGGTTTAATGGATGGAAAATGTAACGGAGGTATGAAATTGAAATAAAATAGTACTTGAGGTATGAAAGTGAAATGTTTTAAATATGTTGTATGAGATTGTAATAGACCTCAAACCTGAGAAGATATGGTGTAATTTACCATATTTTTAATAGAGATGAAATTCACATATATTGGTAGAGCCTATCTTTATTAGAAACATGGTGCAAAAATACTATAAATGTAGTATTATCAAATTCAAATCTTTCCATGTGTATTAGAATAACTTTGAATATTGCTTTGTTAAAATAAAGAAGTTTGTAAGCAAGCATTGGAGAATGTAAATTGGGAAGGACACTACTTGACCGTCAGAGGTTCAGAAGCAACTCCTGTTGATATCCAACCACATTTGGACTCGAGTTCAATCTATTTATAATTTTAATTATTTTGACACATGTCCGAATTTAATTGATTATCAATAGGAGTTACTGCTGAACTTTCAGCAACCAAGCAGTGTCCAATTGGGAAATGTTAGCTTTGCTTCAAAGTTGAGACAAATAAAATTTAGGGAGTTTTAACGAAAAGCCCGCGGTACTGTTCACTTTAACGAAAAACCACATTTTTACACTAAAAAGTCAAACCTGGTACTATTCACTTTACTCTTTATTTTGTCCTTATCGTTAAAACTCAAAGTTTTCAAGCCCTTTTCATTAGTTTTCCTTAAAATTTAAGAAGGTAGAGAGGAACAGAAGAAGAAAAGGGAGGTGTATGCACAGAGTGCAAATGGGTGGGGATTGGAAGGGTGAAATGAATAGAGATATGGTTTCGATTTGGTTGAGTTGGAGAGATAAGCTTGCAAGATCTTGTCTGGTAGAAAGAATATTGGAATGGGATTGTGAATTGACGTGCTTGAAATGCTCCCCTTTTGGGAGGGACTTTCTCTAGGACCCTCCCCTTGGGTAAGGGACCTTTCCTGCCCCTTGAGCTCAACTCCAGTGTTTTTTGTCTCTCTGTCTCTTTGGAAGTGGCATGCCTATCATATTCTCTGCTCCCAAACCTCCATAGTTGTTACTTGAGTTGACACCCACTCATGCTCCACATGCTGACTACATTTTTCACTTTTAAATTTTGAGTCCTAAAATTTTGACATTGCATCGATTTACATCTGTTATATATTTAAACGTCTAATTATTTATTGAATTAATATGTTTTATAGGCTACATTAGTCTAAATGTGACTTAAATGTCAACTCAGTTACAGATTTCACACTCATCGTGTTATTAATTTAATAAAGATTCAGATAATTCGTTAGACAAAGGTGTAAATTGATACAATTTCAAAAAGTTAGGAGGGAATATGAGAAAAACAAATTTACTTACTTGAAACGAGAGAAATCACAAATTAAAAAGGGACTAAAAAGTAAAAGTTCGAATCATTATGGTACTCATGTTCTAATAGACACGTGCAGAAGTTTATTTTGATACTCATTTTCTGTAACTAAACACGTATATAAACAGTGATGAACAGATGGATGTGAACTTGTTGTATCCCATATTTATTAACAGAGTAAATTGTACAAATGGTCCCTCAACTTTAATCAAATTGAAGCAATGGTCTCTCAATTAAAAATCCATTACCATTGGTCCCTCAACTTATCAAAATGTGTAGCTATAGTCATTTTCATCAATTTTGTCAAAAATTTGTCAAAATAAACTATGTTGGAATGACCATTTATACAATTAGGGTCTCTCAACTCATCAAAGTGTATAATTATGATTCTTTTCGTAAACTATATCAAAATTTTTGTCAGAATGAGTTATATTGGAAGGACCATTGCTACAATTAGGTTAAAGTTAAGGGACCATTTCTCCAATTGAATTAAAGTTGAGGGACCAATGATAATGAATTTTTAGTTGAGGGACCATTGCTCCAATTGAGTTAAAATTAAGGGACAATAGCTACAATTTACTGTTATTAACAATAGTACATAAAATTTAAAAATTAGAATTGAATGGAAGAGAGATTATGTGACATATATAGGTGTGGCTAATCTTTTGAGAAAATATAATATGGACCCCACATGGGAAGGTGAGAGAGAGAGAGAGAGAGAGAGGATATTGCAGAGCTGTAGTTTTTGTTTTTGAATCTTTTTTATTGTGAATCAAGGAAAGGAGAGGTAGTGGGTCCAGCGGTTGTCACTCGTTTGCCTTTTGGTGTCACCAAGGGCATCTCCACCAAGGTGCCACCAAAGCAACAAAAAATTAAACTTAATCAAGGAAAAACAAAAGTTGCTCTTAATTTACCCTTAAATATATATTTTTAAGTGTAAATGATATCAGTATATGATTCGATATCTTAGTTGATAGGATGTTGAGTTTCTGCATGCGTCTTAGGTTCGAATTTTCCCCTCATAATAGCAGTAATTTTTTAGAAAAAACGGAGTGGTGCTATCCACTCTCATTTTTACCTTTGACACACCCTTCTTAATTTTTGGTTCTTGATTCGAATGAATTAAAGAAAAACCAATAGGCGAAATTATTAAAGGTGTGTAAGAGGCAAAAAAATAATTTGTGTACAACACTACCCAAAAAATGACATCATCTTTTTTTTTTTTAAATTAGTTTTGCCTTTTGGTTATGCGTCAATAACTTTAAACCGTTGATTTAAGTGAGATTTGACGTGAAAACTCATGCTCTATGCATAGACAAAAGAGGTTGGCCTTTCTCCCAAACCTAATTTCGGAACCATGATTTAAATGAACTTGAACACATTAGAAGAACATTTTATTTTTCTGATATTGAGAAATAAAAGAGAATAATATTATTGTCATGGAAGTTAGGGCCTTATTCTTCAACTCATTACATCTCTGGTTCAAATCCCCGTCGATGTCGGTCCGGTCCGGTCCATGTCGGTTTCTCGGTTTGGCAGTTCAAAATGCCCATCCGCTACCTTCAATCAACTCTCAGTCACAAGAAAGCGCTTTGCTTGAAGCAAAGCAAACCCATGTCACCTTGTCATTAGCAAATTGGGCCGTTTTTTAAACATAAAAAGACAACCGGCCCAGCCCAAAAAATGTATACAAGTCCATAGAGACAAACAGCAAAACAAAAAGCCCATGTATCGTGGCCCTATTCCGACACAAAAATTGAGACAGAGAATACTGGGAAATGATTAATATAGAAGTGTATTTTTTTTTTCCTTAAGCACTTTTAGCACTATAGTTTATTTAAACATTCTGACGCTAGTTCTTTTTTGCTAAAAGCATTTTTAGCATTATAGTTTACCCGACACTTACATTTTTTTTTTCTTTTTTTTCACAACTGTTTATTTTCACAGCACAACATAAATAGTTTTGAAAAGAAAAAAAACACGCAACAATTTCGAACTCGACCTTAATTTCTTGGAGGAAAGCTGTATATTTATCCAGAAGCTATGGTCATGCAATGGAATGAATAAAAAGACTATTTTACCTTTTTAATAGTCATACAAAACACAAGCTATATTCATACAAGAAATGACTAAAATCTCAGGCATAACAACATCTAGAAAAACTGCGCGGCATAAAAAGCAAATCAAGTTATAATTTTTGAGATCATTGCTATAAGTAGCCATTTTGAACATGCCTCGTTTGCTTTACTCATCTTCTTCGGAGTTAGAACATTTGTTTCGAGATGTTTTTTCTTGTATTAATCCACATTTAGATGCTCAAGTAAAAGTTGGACTATTCCACAAACTTGAAGACACAAATGGGTGAGAAATTCCTACTCATCTTTTCTTCCTAAGTAGACTTGAATTTCATATCGTAAAATAAGGCAAATCAACCTCTCAACATTCCCCACTTCTCTCTCTAATTTTCTCCAACATATAGTCTTATGTGCCAACGACGTCATTCACCCGAAAAAATATAATATATTTAAAAGTATTTTCAAACATCTCATCGACTTTACTAGTAAGAGATTTTTTAGCGTGTTCGGAACATCGTCACGTGTCGCTATACAAGTGGTGTGATACTTGTATTTCAAAATTAACAACTTAAAAAATAAAATTTCATTCTATTTATATAACATCACGTGATAAACTATTTGTGTTCCGAACACAATAAAAAATTTCTCCCACTCAGTTTCAAAAATTGAAATCATAGTATCACCTCTTACCCAAGCAAAAGTACTAATAACCTTTAGATAAATTCAAATCTCATTTGAATACAACGTCCTAAAACATTTTTACAATTATTCATGCAAATATTAGCTAAAATCAAAATATTATTCTCATAAATTTCATTCAAATACGACGTTTTAAGTACGATTTTTTTTAGCTTTGAGAATGTATCTCACTTTGATCATCAATAATACAACCACCAATTGTCCAATAGAAAAATTCAATTTTATTTCAAATTCCGAATTTAACCACCTCGGCAGTTTATCAATAACCCGGCACTGTTTATAAGGGTATGGGACGAGATTTTATCCAGATCTATGAATTCCTCCAAAATCAAAGCGAGACCCCATCAAAATCCGCCACTTGTGTTTTTTTGGGCGGGGTTGGGGATAAATAGGTAACCAAAATGTGGGTTATTTCCAACCACTACACACACACACACTTACGACAACGACCTCCAAAACAAAATAAAATAAAATCATCCAATGTCGTGGGTGAAATTAATTTGGTGAGCAACTATTATTCTAATTTCTTCATCGTCTAGTCAAACCTACAATTCGATTTCTTAATTTCAAATATGAAACCGAACACGTTGACTAAATTATTTCGTCTTTTGGTTTAACATGGTTTTCTTCTTCAACGCGTCAAAACTTAAATGCCTTTCGAACTGAACAAATCATTCCAGGAAGGAAGAAAGGGATCGGGAAAGTTCCTTTCTCACTGACTTTGTTCGTTGATTTACCATTTTGCACAACATTAACTAACTCAAGATTTAACTAATCGTTAATTACTAGGTCGGCAAGGTTAAGTAATCTCCATTATGTTTCATTAAAATATCATATAAAAGGTTAGGAATGAGACTTGGAGTTTCACCAAACATGTTGGCTTTATGCTCTAGATACAGTGGCGGATCTAGGATTTGAAATTTGGAGAGTCTTTAGTGTTAAAGATCTAAGGTTTCTAGATAGAAACAGAGATGAAGCGCACAATTTATTTTTTTCCGTTTATTTATTGAGGCATTTCATTAGACACTTGGTGGGCTTGTTGTCGTCAGCCAAACCATGTTGTGCACGTGTCAGCAAATGTCGACATATGTCGAAGTAATTTGATGAGTGATATCGAAATATTTTGTCTAGTGTTGTTGACACAACATGTTGAGATATCCCTAGCAAATACTACACCAAACACTTGGTAAGTATAAAAGGGACTCGTACCAAACATTTGGAGTGTCCACGAAAGACCTTCACACGTATATTTATCAAACTCTAGGTGGTCCTGGGACTAGGTGCGTCCATCCCTATCTACATATACACTCGTTAGAAATAAATCGAGCGTGCAAAAATCACTTTCCATCTTCTAAATGTTTTGGATGTATCTATTATCAATGCTACTTTCTTTGCAAACTAAGTTCAAACCTTTCTTCTCATAGTTTAAATTATAATAAATATAGCTTGAATCCAAATGATGATTTTTTTATAAAAAAAAATGTTCTACACTAATTTATATTAAAGGAGGAGAGAGTGTTTGAACATAAAACGCAATGAATTGAAGAGAAAACCCGTAACTACAAAACATAATTAATTTTTCACTCAAGTTTACCAAGATCTATTAAACATAATTATAAAACCACACTATAATAGAAACAAAATTGGGCGATTTGCCACTTCAACAAGCTGTCCACAATTTCTGGTTTGAAATAGCAAACCTGTCCTCCACTTTTCTCATTTGTTTAGTTAATTTTATGATTTAAAACCCTAATCTTGAATTACTAAAGCGTGGATTTGTAGTTAGTAGTGGGATGTGAAATTAATCCAATTTAGAAGCCTCTTTTGACTTTCAATTAAAAAAAAAAAAAAACTAAAAAGGGTCTTTTGAGTTGTTGAATTTATATATAAAAAAGCCCGGGAAGAAATTTTGGAAAAACAAACAAACAACTACTATCTTTGAAGCTTTCAGCATTTCTTCAACCAACACCCACCAAAAGCACCACGACAAATCCATCCATTACACTTTTAGATTTTTCTGCTTTCGATGTCAACAAATTTACAGAAACTTCCAACCGATTCAGTTTCCAAAAACCCATCTCTCCAATCTTCCCAAAAAGCTTCATGCCTGCCAGGATTCGGCCATGGCTTCTCTCTTGTTTTTTCACCCTTTGTTTTTTAATTATTATTATTCCTATTTGTCATGGCCAATCCCCTCAAAATATTGAAACTTTCTATCCGTTTACAGCTCCGCCACCCGAAATCCCACCTTCATTGCCTCCCAATGACTCTCCGGCGCAACCGGAATCACAGCCGCTGCCGGTTCCTTTGCCGCCAAGAAAGTCTTCGTCAAAGAGTGAGATTGCCAAGGCTGTGGCAGCCACCGCAGCCTCCACTCTGGTGATTTCTGGGTTGGTTTTCTTTTTTGTGCAGAGGTACCTTGTTGCCCGGCGCAAGAGAATTAAAGGCGGTGGTTATGGCGGTGGCGGTGGTGGTGGTAGTGGAGGTTCGCAAGGTGGCCGGCCTCAGCCGCGGCCTCCTGTGGCGGATCAGAGTGAGTTTAGCAGATATGATGGGAATCTCAAGGGGTTCGTTGTTGATGAGAACGGTCTCGATGTGCTTTACTGGAAGAAACTCCAAGCAAAGAACTCGAAGAAGAGTTTTCGAAAGGAGGTGTTTCGAAAAGATGGTGAAGAAGACGAAGGGAGTAGCAGAAGAAGAAGGCATGAGCGTACACAGGAAGCTCCTCTCCTCAGAGGAAAGTCTTCAGCTTCCCACATCAATGATGTGCCAGAAGTAGTGAATGATCGAAATCGACATGGATCAACGGCTCTTAAAGCTGTTGAAAAATTGGAGGAACCACAAGTAGAGCTAACTGTTAGATCATCAAGTCCTCCGCCTCCCCCTTCTCCACCACCAACACCGCCGCCTCCGCCACCGAAATTTTCAGCTAAGAATGGTCCTGCACCGCCGCCTCCTCCACCCAAAGTGCGGAGTTTGAACGCGCTGTCAAAACCGTCTCCGGGGCCGAAAGGTAAATCAGTGGAGTCTCCAGCAGGAGCAGGAAATGTTAAAGTGAAACTGAAGCCACTGCATTGGGACAAAGTGAGCACACATAATACTCAGCATTCCATGGTGTGGGACAAAATTGATGGTTCATTTAGGTAACGAAAGTGATTTCCGCACACCATTTTTCTCCTTTTGCACACCACTCTTTATTTCGAGTTTAACCGTATATTGTTTTCCATTGTATTGGTTTTGAAGTTTCTGAAAACTTAACTAGTTTGATACACTCAGATTTGATGGTGACCTAATGGAAGCGCTTTTCGGCACTGTTGCCGCCAACCGGCTGTCCACCGGAATAGACAGCAGCCAAGCGAGTGCGAGGGGCACCAACGTCGGTCCATCAGCGCAGATTTGTATCCTGGATAGCCGGAGATCCCAGAACATTGCAATTGTCATAAAATCACTGACGATTTCTCGAAAGGAAATCCTTGATGTGCTCATGGAAGGCAGGGGGCTAAACGCAGAGACTCTTGAAAAACTCGTAACTATTGCTCCAACGGAAGAAGAACAATCCCAAATCCTCGAGTACAGCGGAGATCCCACAAGGCTTGCTGATGCTGAGTGTTTCCTCTATCACATTCTCAAAGCTGTTCCCTCGGCGTTTACTCGATTCAATGCCATGCTTTTCAGATACAACTACGACGCAGAGATTGCGAGCCTCAAGGAGTCTATACGAACAATTGAACTCGGGTGCAAGGAGCTTCGAACTAGAGGGCTGTTCATGAAGTTGCTAGAGGCGATTCTCAAGGCTGGAAACCGCATGAATGCAGGAACTTCGAGAGGAAATGCACAAGCTTTCAACCTCAGTTCTCTTCGAAAACTATCCGACGTTAGAAGCAGTGATGGGAAAACAACGCTGCTGCATTTCGTTGTGGAAGAAGTGGTGCGGTCTGAGGGGAAACGGTGTGTCATCAACACGAATCATAGCTTGAATCTCAGCAACAGCCAGAGCCAGAGCCAGAACAGAAACTCAAGTGTCGATAATATAAAACCGAAAGAGGAAAGAGAGAAGGAATACATGACGCTAGGATTGCCCGTGGTTGGAGGCATCAGTGCCGAGTTCTCTAGTGTGAAGAAGGCGGCTAGTATAGATCATGACAGCTTTGCAAAGATGTGCTCGGCTCTCACAGCCCGCATGGCGGAAACCAGAGAACTCCTGCTCCAATGTGAGAACAACGGCGGTGGAAGATTCATCAGGGACATGAATGGTTTTCTTGAAGCAGCAGAGGGAGAGCTGAAGGTGGTGGGAGAAGAGCAGAAAAGGGTGATAGAGTTGGTGAAGAAAACAACAGAATACTATCAAGCAGGGGCTTCTAAGGATAAAGGGGCTCACCCATTTCAACTATTTGTCATTGTTAAAGATTTTCTAGGCATGGTTGATCGAGCGTGCGTTGAAATTTCTCGAAATGTACAGCGGAGGAAGACGGTTACAGCGAGTTCAGGGTCATCGTCAGCAGACTCACCGCCCAGGAACCCCGTAAGGTTCCCAGTATTGCCTAAGAATTTCATGTCAGGAAACTCTACGAGCACTAACAGTGAATCAGATAATGATTTTTGAATTGGCTTTCTACAACGTATATGGACTACAAACTCGATTACAATCTGAAAATAGCTGAGTGTTTTTTCAAAGTTTCAAGGGTTCATTCCAAACCGTGGCTTCGTCTTCATCTTTCCTACTAACGACTACGTGTTCCATTCACAAATATTTGTTCCTTCGTCTGCAATTACGCTGTAACCATTTATGATGTCCAGATTTATGCAACCAACTTTGGATTACCATGTAATTATAACAGTTCCAACAGTTATACCTTCGAATACAGCAATGTGTACGTAGCATTTCTAACTCCGAATACTATTTGGGACGAGCAGGGAATGAAAAGCATAACCCCGACCTGTTTCTTATCATCTGCAGATTATTACCATGCAGTAGATCTGCTCTAGCCATCAAAATATACAGGTTGTGACTCACCATGTTCACTTTCTCATCATCTAAGCGATAATATTAAGCATGGATCTTCCATAAGAAGCAATTCCTTCACGTATATTCTCCTTCCTTGTCGATCCCCTGAAGTAGCCATGGTTCTTGGAGGACGACGAGTGACCCTGCAGCCGCCTGAAAGATTTTTTCACCGATGGGTTTCACTGTTGGAACTCTCCTACATAAGTTGTCAGAGTTGGCATTAGAATACGGAAAGAAAAATATAAATAAGGGTGAAGTGCCGATTTAGTCCCTGAACTATCACTTTAGTGAAAATTAAGTTCCTAAATTATTTTTCGGTAAAATAAGTCTCTAAATTCATTTAAATTGCTAATGTCATCCCAACTATTATATTCAAAGCTATTTTATCCAATTTTTCGTCAACTTAAGTCACTTGACACACTTTAGAGTGTAATACTGTTCTTTTCTCGCCTATAAGCCCTTAAAATTTCATATAGGTCGTAAATCTAACGTCCAATTTACCCTCCAAAGTTAACTCTATACACTATATCTTTATGTAAAATTACCAATCTACCCTCCAACGTGTATCACATGCAAGTAACGTGACTTAGATTGATTGAAAATTGAATATAGTAGCTTCAAATCTAATATTAGAGATGTAATTGGCAGATTTTTATAATTCAAGAACTGATTTTTGTGAAAAAAATAGTTTAGGGACCTAATTTAGGGACTAAATTGGCAGTTCATCTTATAAAAAATACACTAATCGCACCGATAATTTCAGAAATGCAGTGCAGTAGGATATTGTACAGATTGAAATGCTAGTGTTAAGGCATACACATGCATCTTTCCATCTTGCATATGTGTTTTGAATGTGTTTAACTCGTCATATTCTTCGCATATGCATAATTAGCTTTTATGCTTGTTCTGAAGTACACAGCACACAGGAGACTACATACTTCACGATATAGAAAAAGTTATCCCCAAAACGAGCCCTATAATCGACTTTCAAGCGTATTCAGCGACATAATAAGGAGGAACTTCATGAAAGAAGGATTATAAGTATCGCTAAGATGGATCGTATAGTCTGGTTCTATTGAAATGGAGCGTACAGATCTTATGCCATAAGATATAAACAGAATTAGACTATACCTTTTCTGAAGTACTTTTTGACAGTTTTGGCCCCCGATAAACGCCTGGTGTGGGAGTAGCCTTAAAATTAAGACTCTGTCTGAGCTTTTTTATCTCTGCCTCCTTTTGATCCTATGTCAAGCATACAGTTCCGAGAAATAATTCAAACTTTGCAGGCTATTAGCACATGAACATTCATACAAAACTTGAATTAGACAGGTAGAATATTATTCTCCTTAAAAGAATAATTGTTTGTAAGATGATACCTTGGACTTTGGTTGGGAGTTTGCTCTCTCTGTCACTTTCACACTGGATTTTGCCGCCAATTTCTGTGAAAACTGAAATATATTGCTTAATACATATAGACGGCTAATAAATTAAAACAAAGAGTTTTGGGGTTTGTTAATGGATACCTCTCTTTTATCTCTGCTTTCATCACTTCTCAAGCTAACAGATGATGGAGCGGCCTTAGCAGTTCTTTTTTCTAGATACCTATGAAGAAAAGAAAATTAATGCAATATAAATTAACAGAGACACCAAATGAAGTTTGAATCAACAACGTGAAACATGACAGTATATTATCATGCAGAGACTGATATTATGCAAGAATCTCATGCACACAGGATACATAATCAGCAGTCAAATATGAGTTTAAGGCTTTACCCTCCATTCTCTTTTGTCAGGGGTACAGAGGAGGAAACCCTCGATTCTTTCCCCTTCGTAGAGAGCTGCTTTTTCATAACAAATTTTCCAGAAATAAAATTTGACATTAGATACTCTGATGCCAACCCTCAAAATAAATAAAACTGAGGTAACTGGCCATCTCTTCAAACAAGAATAAGTACTAAATTGACAAACCTGCTTTGGTGTTGGAGGTTTCTCTTCAATGGAGGGTTTCGGTTGGTTGTAATTGTTTTGAAATGCCTTAAATGCTCGTTTGACGATATCCTTATCTCCCATATTCTCCATAATGAAAGACTTTCTGGTTGTGGTGGTCACAGAAGCTGACATTGTGGGACTGGATTCCAAATTGAGTGACATGTGCAAAGACTTGGGAGGAACTTTCTTGGTTTCCTCAGTTGAAGGATTTTTGGTCCTAGGGAAAGATGAAGCATTGCCCTTCTTTACCGAGGACCACGATGAAGGTGTTGCAGTAGAAGTTGATAGAAACTTAGCCACTCTAGGGGTGGAAGCTGATATAGACTTAGCCACTCTAGGTGTGGAAGTTGATATAGACTTCGATACTCTAGGGGTGGAAGTTGATAATGGCTTCGATGCTCTAGGGATCGGAGTTGACGTAGACTTCGATGCTTTAGGGGTGGGAGTTGATATAGACTTTGACACCCTAGGGCTGGATTTCTCTGGTGTTTTTGCTATTGGTGGAACTGCCTTCTTCTTAACACTTGCTACATTTCTCTCCTTGCTCATTGGAGTAACCTATTCAACAGAAAAATGCAAAAGATATATGAAATCAGATGTCAAGCAAACAATTTCTGAGACCGACATATTGACCATGGTATCTGCAAACAAGTTTTCATAAATAGATTCAACAGTTAAGTACATCACCTTCAGAGGTGCCTTCCGAAGATCCAATCTGGGTTTTTCCTCTTTCACCTCTTTGACTTCTGGAGCACTTCCTACATCATTGCCCAAAGTCTTTGGAATCTCCTGTACTCCTTGAGATTCAGCAGGGATATTTTCTACTTCTTTCACCAAAACAAGTTCCTCCTCCGGATTGTCCAATTCGGGATTATCCGTTCTGCCATCTGTTTCTTCTTTTTCTCCCACAGCCAATGAGTTTTGACACACTATGGCAAAAACATCATCCTCCTTGAGATCATCTACATGAGTTTCACTAATCTCGCTGTTGAAATTCGCTTCTTGATCAGTTCCTCGGGCATTACTTTGACTGTTAGCCAAATCAATTTCGAAATGAGCCTCGGAATCCATCTGATCTCCGCACTTCTGATCAGATTCCGACCTAAAGGTATCACCACCTTGCATTTGCTTCTGTTGCTCCACCATCTCCTCGGCTTTTCGAGCAGCAATCCTCTTGTAATGGGCTTCAAAGTAAGCCTTTTTCTGGGCCACTGAGCCAGGAGTGGCACACTTCTCAACTTCCTCCAAGTACTTATTCGGCGAAAATGTCGACCATTTCTCCCAGGACAGTGAAGAATCATTCTCAAATCTTCCGAAAGAAACCGACACTTCCAATTGAGGGTTTGAAGAATCTGAAGCTAAAGTCTCCCCCTCCACCACCTGTTCATTTAACACAAAACCCAAAATCCAAAACATGTTCTGAAACAAACAATACGGCAGCAAAAACATGCAAATCTAGCAATTATACAGTGAATCAATCAAAACCCACAAAGCACAATCCCCAAACAACAACAATTGCAGACAAAATCGAACACATGGGTTATGTTTTTCGACAAATCTAAGGTAAAAAGTGTGTACCTTTTCAGCATCCTTGGCAAAATCGACTATTGATTCACCCATGAGTTGTTAAAGAAATGCAAGTGTTTGGAAGCTACCAGAGGGCTACAGAGCAAGAGCTTTGGCTACCAGCAAGCATGCCAATCAACTGGATCACACACACTAAAAAAATACCAAGAGTGAGAAAAGACCCAGAATATGGACAAAAAGAAAGGGTTTAAAATTGTAAGAAAAAAAAGAATATAAAAAAAATTAAAATTAAATTAAAAGAAAAATAGAAACATATCCATGTGGCCCTTTTTCTTGCTAAATTAGCATATCATATCATGCTTCACCTTTTTCACTGTGTGTGGCACTTCTGGGGAAATCCTAAAATGATAAAGTAATCAATCGTCAAAACAAGACAACTCCAATTGTATGATGAGAAATTAAAAAGGTGGAGATAAAGGCTTTGGTTTGAACTTGCAGTTGCAGATGATGACCCACCAAACTCCCCAAGAAGATTTGGCTTTTACTTGCAATTACTCTCTGGATTCAGAAAAAAGGTTGAACAGTTTGGGGGCTTTCCTTTTCTCAAGTGCATGATGGATTAATGTGTAAATGGGAGGATTAATTAGTGGGAAAATGGAGATTAGTTTGGTAAGTATGAAGCTTCAACAAATCAGAGTGGGCGTATACGTATAGAATAAACAATGATATGAGTCTTGACCACCCATCTTAACTAACCAAGCTTTTAATGTTATTTTTGGTACGAACAAAGTTCATTTATTTACATTTATCATATGCTGAAATTATAATTTATAGAAGTTGAATTTGAGACGTTATAAGTAGCGAATGATACTATTAGATTGTATGATAAAATGATTTATTTTAAAACAATCTAAAAATATCAGGAACGAAATTTAAACTCAGTTACAATGCGACTATGCGCACGTCTAAGTATTAATATTATTAGTACATGTGGATTTCTCATTGGGTACTTCAAAGAAACACCCAAGACCAAGAGGTTCAAAGCAGTGATCAAACTGAACCACTTGGAGGGGAGAGAGAGAGAGAGAGAGAGAGAGAGAGAGAGAGAGAGAGAGAGAGAGAGAGAGAGAACTAGAGTGGAAAAACATGATAGCTAAAGTTACATGTGACAGGTCCAAGCTTCTAAAGTTTCTAAGCACCCAACACCTTGAATTTAATATATGTCCATCTACTTGGGCTGTACGTGGTCCCCCATCTCATTTAGTTGCTTCCATCAAACAATACAAAGTACATTGCACCAAACTTAAGAGAAACGTTGCCATTTTAGTTGGATCCAAGTGGTCATACAAGAAAATGTATTGGGTAAGGATTAAAATAGGTGAAAAGTTCAGTTTACTTACTTGGAATCGAGAAAGTTACGAATCAAAACGACATTTTTCTGTTCAAATATGAAATAATTTATCCTATTTAAGTTTTAGTTGTTCTATTGTCTAATTGTTTAAGTTTCTAACTACTGATTCTCAAGTGTGATTCCGATTATTGTTGATTAATTAGTGAACGCACCAAAAATTACGAATCATATCTCGATAATTAAAAATGCCACCTAAAAAGCAAAATAAATGGTGTCGTTTTACAGGCAAGAAGTGAACATATGGGCCCAAGCCCAAAGAGTCTTATGGATAGCAAAATCGTAACAATCGGCATCATTAACCTTTGTGGGCCTTTTACTTGCCTTGTATTTTCCTCCTCCAATAGGCAATACCCCTTAAGCTACTCAATCACCTCACCCAATTAACCGTCAATTTTTACTAACCATCACAATCCAACATTTCCTATATATAAATATCCAAAATTTGTAGGTTTGAGCAAAGGCAAAAAGATGAACACAATCAATTCTCTCTTTCTCCAATTAATCCTCAACCTAGCTCTATTCGGCCGGGCCAAATCCGACCCGGATCCGCTCCAGGACTACTGCGTAGCGGATCCGAAAACCCCTCAGACATTTTCCCTCAATGGTGCACCATGCATTGACCCAAACCTAGCAACCTCTTCCCACTTCACCACATCAGTCCTATCCAAACCAGGCGACTCTAAAGCCAACGGGTTCAACGTGACCCTCACCAACCGGTTCAATCTGCCCGGGCTCAACACATTGGGCCTGACCATGGCCCGAGTTGACATAGATGCCAATGGGATTGTGCCACCTCACTTGCATCCAAGGGCCTCGGAGGTCACAATCTGCCTCCAGGGCTTCCTTCTTGTGGGCTTTGTGGACACATCAAACCGGGTCTTTACCCAGCAATTGAGGCCCGGTGAGTCTTTTGTGTTCCCCCGGGGTTTGATACATTTTCTGTACAACTACGACTCGGAGGAACCAGCTGTGGCATTGGCCGGGCTCAGTAGCCAAAACCCTGGTGCACAGATTGTGTCTATGGCCTCGTTCACATCCGAGCCTTCAAACCCCGTCGAGATTTTGAAGAAAGGGTTTCAGATTAGTGACCTAAACGCTGCCTGGATTCGAAGGAACCTCGGAGGTTGATTTTGCAGGATAGTTGCAAGATGTGAGCGGCTGCTCAACCGGATGTTGTACCGGTTGGCTGACTAGTCACGTCCTGTAACTACTCTGTCTTGGAAGAAATCCCGATTGATCATACCAAGCGCAAATATTTATTTGGTTATGACAATATAGTATTTTGGAAAGGGTATGCATGTTGCTTGTGCCAATATGGCTGCGAGGAAAGTGGAGCGTTAGCTTAGGTTTTCGCATACATGCACTTGCCAACGGTCGTATATGATGTATTGTGTAATTGTTTAAAGAACCCAAAAACTTTGTTTTAGAATTTTAGTCATGTATATACAAGGACTTAATATGAGGACAACTCCTGGCATATCGAATTTTTTTTTTTACAAAATAAGGGCAGAACTGCTTATGATTGACATTCTTGCTCCGACTCTTGCAAGGTGAAAAACCTACGCCTTTCTATATATTAGGACTTAATATGTTTCACTGTTTGAATAATAAAGCCGATTTCAAACAATTATTTAGTCTAGCTATACTCGATCTTTGTTTAACGGAAGAAAATCTCGAGTTCAAATATCGTGTTCAGATGGATAAAAATTTGGGGGAAATGTGAAGCATATGGGTAGGAATTGCGAAGAATAAAGTGGTTGGATCCCAGCTCAGCTCATATTGCTGTGCTCACTGCTGCTGCTGCAGTAACAAGTGGCATGAAAACAAGAAAAAGGGAGAGATTTTTTAATAAGTTAAAATTTTTAACTTCTTACGTAAAAACACGTGTTATATCATACGTGTCTCTTCACAACTAAATTTCTCCATTGTAAGTGAACTTTGTCAGGAATTTTTGTAGCTATCATCACTAGGTCTAGGTCTGTATACAAGGTTTTGTCACCTTTCGGTAACGTACAAATAATGACATAGGTTGTACGGTAAAAAAAAGGAAATCAATTTTTTAGTTATAGTTTATTGATTATTTTGATATTTTGTTATATATTTTCAATGTATGACATTCGACTATTTCTGAAGTAAAAAGTGATCAAACAGATGAATTTTGGAGTGATTCCAATTGGAGGATGTTCGGGAGTCTTTCAAGATGATTGTATCAAAGTTTAAGATTTTTCTACCAAACCGTTTGACTATGGTGAAGAAAAGAAGGCCCATCGCACAATTTTCTTAGATTGACGTTTCTAGATGTTTTGGGTATTTTGAAGTTTAAGATGACAGATTTTGAGGAAAATTCATTCTAAAGATTTGTTAGAGACGTCTCAAGCTTAATATATATATATATATATATATATATATATATATATATATTTATGGAACCAAATTGAAGTTGATTTGGTTGGTCAAAAGTCTGATTTCTTGAGAAGTCAGAATTTCAGTGTAAATATGAAACCTTTTATTTCTTAGTTATCTTATTCTATTATGTTTTGTTGGTTTTTAGAAGACCTTTTTAGGTAGGATTTTATTTTATAGTAGTCTAAATACGGCCATTTAGCCATTAGAGAAAAGAGGCATCAATTTGGAGAACTTAGTTAGGCTTTGACGATTTGTATTTCAATAAATTTTCTTTTGTTTTATGGTTGTTTGTAACTGATTTCCGTTTGTTAGGGCGATGCCTTGATTCTTAGCATGAATATGTAATTTTTATTTAATTGCCTATAATAATATGCATGCATACTTTGAATTATTAATCACTATGTTTAAATTGTCTATATATCTTAATGCTTCTACCATTAGAATGTTTAGATAAGTAATCAGATGCAATTCGGTCGGAATGCCGCCGGAGGATTGAGTATTGCTTGCTTCTTGTGATTGATAGTTGTAAGTTTACCTAAGACGAATGTCACGTCTTAGGTGTTGCATGGTTTTTCAAATGATTTTCATAAAGCGTAACGAGTCATGCATGTTTATATTATATTTGATTTTAATGCCACAGACGGATGACATATTTGATATACCGTCTCGATCCATTTCCTCTCCAATCCACTCGGCTATTTGCTCTACATCACATCATTTCATCACTTGGTACCAATTTACCCGTTTATAAAAAAATCTACATAGTATAATTGTAAAACGTTAAACACATAAATTTTTCACGTTTGAGTAGCCAAACTAGTTGTTATCCAAAACTTATCAAATAATACCATGCGTTTTAACATTTTCATGTAGTATCACATAATTAATTTAAGATACTGACATGTCGGCGTCCCAATTGTAAGTTATGCCCCACTTCATCACTATAACACTAACACATGTGAATTAAAAGTCTCGATTTTCTTAAGCCAAAAGAGAGTTGGATGTGGACAAGCAAATGAGCTTAATCAGGTAACGAAAAAGTCCAAATTAAAGAATAGAAGCTTCAACCAACCAAACTTGATGCGAGGAAATATAGAGAGGGTAGGGGATGGACTTGGCAGCTTATCGGCATCATGACATGATACGTGGTGAAGAATTCTGCAAGCCACCCATTTAATATCTTTTCTCGACGCACATCTTCCACCAGAAACCCAATGAGTTTTTGCGCTAGAGTTTAAGCCCCTCCTCCTTCCTACTCTTAGCCACCTAATTAAATAACATCGATAATTTGAAAAATTATAATACCAAACTAAATAAGAAAATGAATTGTAATTGGATGGAAATTGAAAAACGTGGGTAGAGTGTGGAGAAAACTTATCTACAGTTACACCGCTACCATCGAATTTTTAAGTCAATCACGCACTGTTAGGATTCGATTTGGAATGCCAGTTTAGTTTGTAAGTCAGTCGCGCTCGCGCACCGATCGATAATGGGTGGTTTGAAAACAACAACACCGTTGTTTGAAACTACCGACATCGTGACATCCCAATCAAAGCTCCCAAGAGATGCCCGTGAACCCACTGAGCTTCACCACCATTGATTTCAGGTGATCACAGTTCACACCTCACTGTCAAGAGCGTCCTTCATATTCTTTGGTCACCTTGAAAATTTACAATTATGAAGTGACCAAATATAGAGTCAATTATTCAGAAAATAAAAAATTGGCACTTGGAAGCGAAAGAAGCAAGAACAAGCAGGGTATGATATTCGAGATGATAAAGTTCTTCTCCTCTTGGGACCCACAGAGATTACATTCGAAGAAAATCATTCAATCTCCAGAACTGCTCCAAAAATGGAAAATTTAATTGTTTCATCACATATGTGAAATCCGCGAGAAAATTCCAGAAACAAGAAAGAAAAAAATTGTAAAAAGAATTAAGACTGATGAAAACACAATTTCACCTAAAATTTCAATCAATCTGTACAAAATAGCTATCAAAAGAATGTCTGAATGAACAAAGTACGAAAGAATTATCATAAACCCCATCCTCTCACGACAAATAGCTGGAAAACCCGATCAATGTAGATGCAGAAATCGACGGTAAAGATTGAAACTTGGCCGGGTTGCGGTGGCGGATCGGCCTGTAGAGATCGTACGGCACCCAGAGGTGGTCCAGCGGGCACGGGTTCTTGGTTTCGAGTCTGACCCACGGCTTGCCCTTGCCGCTCCAATGGAGGAGACTGACCGGACCAGGGTGCAGAGACCGGCAGCTGCCTCTGACATTGTCGCCGCCGAGGCCGTGTTGGTTCCACCGGTGGTCTATGGCCTCCACGTTGCCGGCGAAGACGAGCAGGAACGGCGGCAGAGAACCCAGCTCGTAAATCCTTCTCTTCCTCTGTAATTCCATCCAGTTCTCGATCCTCTTTCGGTAATTTCCCTCCCTCCACCTCACCAGGTCCATCACCATCACACCGGTGTTGAAATAGCAGGGGTTTCTTGAGGAGAAAACCCGGGAGAGAACCGGGTCGGACCAGAACCCGTCGGTGAAGTACTTGGTAAAGTTGGCGTGGCAATACTCCGGGGCTCCGATGACCCTCGACCCGGTGAGCGAAATGTTCCAGAGCTTGTGAATGTCGTCGACCACAACCACATCGGAGTCCAAGTAAATGACCCGGTCCACGCACTGGCCCAAAATATCGCCCAGGTAATTTCTCGCGTAGTTGAGCGGGTTCTCGAGCGCCAGCCGAATAGACGACGAGATGAGATTAATAACGGTGTCCTCCCGGAATATGTAAACCTTGAAATTGAGGGAGGGAAAGGTGGATCGAACAAGTTTGGTCAGGACACGAGGACTCGCCGGGTCGAACTCGGCGGCGATGAAGTGGAAAAAGACGTTTTCCGGGCAAGAAGCGTGCTTGATGACGGAGTGCACTGCAGCCACTGACCCCCGGAGGTACTCGGAGTCGAGAGTCATGGCGATGTGGACCAGGGACGGGTCGCAGGAGGACACCATTTCCCGGTTCAACGAAACGGCGCATCCGGCGCCGTTTCGGTAGTCGGGGGCTTCGGAGAATCGGGCCCAGGCGGCGGAGCCGAGTTCGAAGGCATCCCCGCCGTCGATCGCCCTCGTCGGGAATGAACGAATCCCGATGCAGAACGGGGGGAAGAGGAGGGAGATACTGAAGACGAACAAAACGGCGGCGTATAGCCGGAATGGGAGCATTGCTCGCCGCTTTTCGTGGTGGGGTTTTGGTTATCTGTTTTCTTGCTGGGTTTACGGTGGGTTTCCTTGCTGGGTTTATGAGAAACTGGAGGGAGTGAAGGAGTAGCAGAAATGGTGGGTGGGGTTGTGTGTCTGGTTGTCTCTGTGTGGAGGAGAGAGAGAGAGTTATTATAGAGAGAAGAAGGAGAAGGTTGTGGGAGAATTGCGAATTAGCATATAATATTTTCGCTAACTAAGAAAGGATTAACGAATTAATTAGACACGTCAAATGTAATCAAATCTTAATAAATCCTAATTTGTGAAATTACATAAAGAAATAAAAAAAATTGGAAGGGAAAGTGAGAAATGCCAAACACGAACAGATAGATTACAAAAGGTGTTTTTCCAAAAAAAAAAAATAAGAGTACAAAAGGTGTTTACTGTTTTACTATTTACAAATTACAGTCCTCGTTCCTCTCTGTAACAGCTGGCAAATAGTTTTCTGGGTTTCTTCTATTTTTCCTTTTTCTGGGTGAAAAATTGAATTCTATTTTTACTAAAACACATTTGAAAATTGAAAAAAATGGGTTTAGGTGTATTTAGCAGAATACGTGAGATGTCGTGTAGAATTTAAATTTTTGTTGTAGACCTATTTCATTGATGAATTATAGAGAAGAGTACCGAGAGAAATTGGTGAATTATGATTTATGAGGTGTGTTTTTTTAGTTTTATACTGCATTTATTTATAATAATATAGAAGATTAATTTCTTACCCAATAAGATTACAATTCAAATAAGATAATGTTATAATCTCATAAGAATTTCTTAAGATTTACACAATCCTATTCATAAACTATTAGGACTGCAACATTCCTCCTTGAACGTGTAAACACTCAGGTAAATGGCGCATTTGATCTTTAGTAATAAAGTTAAGTTTAGTTATGAAGTCATCGACACGATGTCAAATCAGCGGAATAATGCATAAAAAGTTAAAAGTCACAAACTGTTGCTATGGTAAAAACCAAAAGTGAGATATGAGTTGAAGATGATTTTAGTAAAGATAAAATAATATGCAATTAGTAGAAATTTTGGTGATCAAATACGGATAAAATAAAATAGGAAAAATATGTGCATGAAGGCAAACTTCCTCAAATAATTATTTTCCTTTCTTTTTTTTAATTCAGGATTAGTGAAAATTAATTTGGGTTTAATTGGGAAAAAAAAAAGAAGAAGGAAGGGTTGGGATTTGGATTGAGAATTGATGGTATATGGGCGACTGAGATTGATTCATCAATGCATTACTGACAACTCCAATGTGAAAATTAATACTCATTTAATCTACTTCTCCAGAATCAGAAGCCTTTTCATTCGTTACCAAACATGGCTTAAGCCTCCTGTCAAAAATCAATTTCATTTATTAAAGTTAGGTGGGTCAATTTGTTTTGATTAAATTTACAAATTATATAATCTGTCTTCAATTAAAAAATATGCATGGACGAAAATTACTTTTTTGTTACGAATTAAATGAGGTGCAACACAGCTCACACATGGGTAAGGCTCTTCCTTATTTTAGAGACCTAATGTATAGAGAGTTTATATTTTTGTGAGAGCTACCATACACAGTAAAGTATTTAAGTATGATCGTTACGCCGTCACATAATGTTACTAATCCAAGTAATATTAACAAACAGACGACATAATTGATAAAACTATAATGAATCTGCGACAAATACACTAAAAACTTATTTCGCTAAAGAAGACGTTTTCGATATCTTTACTCAATTAATTTTTTCCTTTTCTGTCGTGCGTACAACTGTACATCAAATTTAACGGATTATGTTTGAAAATTGGAATTAGCAAATAACAATGCAATTACCTTGTAAACGAACAAGATAGAAACCAAGTGTCAAGTGCCAGGTCAGAGAAAGCAGGAAGGAGGGATGGACAGCTCAGCAACATGGTTAGGTGGAGAGATTTTTCAATGTGACCGGAACGCGAAATAGTACACCACGTGTCACTATACAAATGAAGGAATATGTGTGTTAAAAAATATAATTTTTCACCATTTATATAAAAATGCGTGATATACTATCCATATTTCGATTACAATAAAAAATTTCTCGTTAAAATGAGGCATTCACCTCCCCTTATTTATATTTATATTTTTTATTTTCGTTGTAATTTAATTTTGTTTTTTGGAACTTTGGAACGAGTTATATTCTTTGTTGGGTCCACTGCCCAAATGCCAGCTGTTTCCTCATGTTATTGTTCTCATTGGCGGCTACGTTCAGCCTGGCAAATTCGCCTTGGCATCTCTCTGGCTGCATCTTTCAGCTTATGTACCACGTGTCCCCACGTTGTCCCCCTACCAAGTGGAGTTTCTATTTTCCATTTTCTCCCTCTTGATGTTTTCTTTTTCTTCGGATCAAATTTCTCCTTTTTTGCATTAATCGTCCGGAATATGCTATATTTATGTCAACTTTGCTGAATTAGTCAAATGAGAAATGTTCAATTCTCAAACGGTAATGAATCTGAATATATGTTATATTTATGTCATATTGTTAATTTAGGGCTTGTTTGATAAGTACTACTATAAGCGCTTTTGAGAAAATATTTTTAGATTTAAAAAACATTTGAAGTGTTTCATGCTAAAAGCACCAGTTATGTGCTTCTTACTCAGTGGTGAAGCCATAATTTTATGCGAGGAGGGGCCTCACAACATGAAAAGTTGTAGTAAATTGCACATTTGGAAAACCAATCAAATTCAGTACATATAACTAAAAACAATGTACAAACTCAAACACTTGAATACAAGGTAAGAGTTAAGCATGATAGATTTGAAAATATAACAAATGGACTAAAGAAATGACAAAGAAAAGTTGATTGCAAAAGGAGGACAAGGGAAGTCTGCACTGAAAAAAGCGAGATGGAGTGAAAAACGAGGCATGAAAAAGGAAAAGAGAGTTTAGATTAAGAAGGAGCATCCTTGAGTTTAATGGTATTCCACGTATAAGCAACAGCAATATGTTATTGTAGCAAGAAAAAAGGCAGGATGGGCTCATAACTATTCTGGTCCCTTAGTAGCTTCGTCTATGTTCTTACCAGAAGCACTTCAAGTGTTTTTCTATAATTAACTTGTATTTTTACTAAGGTTTGATTTCAAACATATTTTATATAAAAACACTTTCAGTCGTTTAAAAGCTTTTGCCAAACGAATCCTTATACACTTTTATATGAAGGTACGAAACCACAACAAAGTAGCCCAGTAGTTGAAGATAAATTTTAGGCCCATATTCCACATTGCACGTTGTGTATTCGATTCTTGGTGCTGGTGAATCACACAGTGATGGCCAGAGAGAGATTGAAATGACTCTGTGAGTCTTTCCGACCTGAAATAGGTAGACTGTTGTGGCAAAACTGCTAACTGGTCCCCTATATATAGAAGTATGAGAGTTTCATTATCAATAATTTGTAATATTCCGTCATGCCAACTAGCAATTGGTTTTCTTTGACGATAATTCGTAATATTCCGTCATGCCAATTAGCAATTGGTTTAAGTCATAATCTAGCTCTAGTTGATAGAAACTTTACACCTTATATCAAATGTCAGATTATAAATTTCAGTCGAACATTTTAATAAATTTAAATAATTATACAATATAACATGTTAGATCATACAGTGTATTGAATATTTTAATTTTGTAGGAATTGTATAGGTTGCTGTGATAGGAACACGTCGCTAATATTCTTTTATGGCTATTTTAATTTCCTTTTTATAGAATAAAATTATACCACAAGAAAATGCTCACGGCAAGACTAAAGTAAGAGTGTGTATAATACGCTATGATCTAACAACGTTACAACGAAGCAACATGATGTGGCAAATTTCACTTTCAATTCTCTCTTGAAATATTAACCATTTCTTTCAATACTTTTGTGGTGGAGTGACATGATTTGTGAACAGCCTAAACGACTTCTTATTAAAAGTTTATACAAGTCGTCGATTTGAGAGAATTTGTCGTGTGTCGGTTAAGTGTTATATTATAAATTGTGGGATACTTGAAAAAAAAAAAATTCAACCACTTGTATTATGATACTTTTAAACCTTAACTCAGTACGTGAACCTAAAACCTTAATTCCTAAACCAGTTGAGTACCCACAAACACCCTCACTACTTGTATTATTACACTTGATGTATTTAATTGTGTTCTCAGCACACTGAAAAATTTCTCCACCAATATATGAGAAAGGCATTTTGCAAAAAGGCCACTTAATCATCTTTTATGTCTACCGTGCTCTTATATATATAATTTCTCCAAAAACGCATTTTGCAAAAAGCCCACTTAATGATCTTTTATGTCTACCATGTTCTTATATATATATATATGATCAATCGATCAGAATAGTGTGTTTATTTTTTTACATTTAAATTCAAATTTCGCTCACTACAAATCAAATCCGTTTATCGTTGACAACAAATTTAAGTACAAAATTTGCAAAAATAACATATAATTTTGTACTGAAACAAATGCGATTTTATTGGAGAATACAAATAATAATTATTAGTTGAGTGTCAGCCAAGAATTAGACAATTCTTTGCTTGTGTGTGTTGGTCTACTATTGCAAGTGGATATTCAGTGAACTTTCCGTCTCCAACAATTATTGTATCAAATTCTTTGCCCCCAAAATGTTGCAATTATTCCATTATTTTTCAAAAAGCATTGCTTGCGTTGCACAAGAAGAAGCCAAGAGAACTACCCCAAAAGGATGGTGAGCCTAAAAGAGTTAATTAAAACGGTACTTAACGACTAAGCAAGTTGACTTAGCATTTGATTTGGAAACCAAACCGACGCACCATTGTCTTCTCATACAAGTTAGAAAAATGAGTTGATTAAGTATTTTGTACTACGTATGAGGCGGGTGTTCGTCCTATTTCATAACTTCTTATCGAAAATAATACATGAACTCAATTTTGCATCACTAAAAATCTTATATATTGTTTTTAAATGTGTCGCATAGCTTAGAATCAATTATTATTGTTTTGCACAAGTTAAATTTGAAGTTGAGATTCTCATGTCTTTGTCTGTGAGCAACATTGGCCTTATTTGGACGTACTTTTAAAATGACTGAAAAACTTTTGTGAAAGTATATTGGGTTTTAAAAGCACTTGAAGTGCATATTTGGGAAGCACCAGTTATATACTTTTTGTATATTGGTCGTGTTTATTGTGTAGCACTTCAAGCGCCTCATAAAACACTTCTATTATTACCATGGACTGGTTTAAAAAACACTTCAATTAAAATGCTTTTAGTTATTTTTAAAGTTATTCTAAACACATTCATTGTGTCCTCACAATATGTACGTTGAACCAAACAAATGACGTTGTGCATGAAAAACAAAAGTTCAACATATTTTTTAATTAAATGTCCGATTCAACATCCAAGAATATCAAATACGAATTTATTTTAATGGGTGAATGTGACAACCCGTCCCGATATATATATTAATTAAGTGATGAATTGACGGAATTATCCCTTTGGGGTCATGTACGTATGGATGTGTGTATGTGAGGATGATCAATAATGGACTACCCTCAATTATGGAAACCAATGAGATATTTTGCATCCTTTGATTTGGATGATTTTGGTCTACACACATAACCTTTCACCCTCACCTCCTGTCACTCTCTCTCAGTCACTCTCAGACCCTCTCTCTCTCTCTCTCCCTCGCCATCTACGTACAGACGAGCCACCAAACCATAGCAACCTTCACAGATCGAACGAACAAATACCACCATTCGACTCCTGGAGACCATACGAACACAGTGGTGCCATTTTCAGGTAAGAACTATGTCGTTTTCACGTTGAAACCTCGAGCACCGATTTTGGCACTGTTCATGAACTTTTTGTTGGTTGATTTTTAGGACAATCTAAGCTCACAGGGAGCTTTGTTAGGATCTCTAGAGGCTCGGAGACATTCGTTGGAAGTGTTTTGACGTCGGGATCGAGGAGAACGAAGGTGGCCGGTTTTCGTGATTTTCCCGACGAGATCTTAGTGGCTTTTTTAAGTTTTTGAAGGTATAGACTTGTTGTACTCTTAATTTAGAGCATGTAGGAAGAAAAATGGGACAAAATGGTGCAAAAACGAGGGAGAAAATGTGAGTTGCAGGTTTCCGGCGACCGATGGCTGATCGGATCATATTTATATATATTTTTATATCAAATTCACTCGTCTTTTCTTAGTTAGTTCGTTATATTTTGAGCTATTTACGTTGATTTTGTGTTTTATAAGAATTTATCTAGTTAAGAAAATAAAAATAGAATAAGTGAAGTGTTATGTAATAAATTCGTTTTAACTATTAAATAGAACTTATTATATGATAAATAATATATATATATATATATTTATATATTAATATATTTATATTAATATAATATTTTGTGTGTGGAAGGAATAAAATGATGGAATGCATAAAGGAGCCTTCGGTGGTAGGCAGTGCAGAAAATAAAGAAAAGAATAGAAGAGTGGAGTTCATAATGAGGATTAAAGAAAGAAAAGCTGAAGCACCGAGAAGGGTGGAAATAATAAGAAAGCCTCGTGGGGGCTTATAAGAAGAGGAAGTCTCGGTGAGCACAGGGAAAAAAGAGCTGCCTGAGAGCAGCGAGAAAAAGAAAAAAAAAATAGAAACTCACGGGGCAGCTGAGGAAAGCCTCGGGAAAGAGACGCGGTACAGGAGCCAACAAGAAAACAGCTCGCGCAGAAGAGGGGGAGAATCGTGAGCTGCCAATTGGCAGCTTAAGAAAATCAAAACAGAAAGAAAGCAGCGAAGAAGAGACGTGGAAGGAGGAAACCTCGGGGGAAGAGCCATTTGAGACGCACAGAAGGCGTAGGAGAACGCCGAGAGAATTGAGAGGCATCACACCTCGGGGCAAACCAGGAGCTGCCTCGGTGGCAGCGTGCGAGAGGGCAGGAAGCTTGGGGAACCAAGTCAATCCATTTGGCACAGGGCAACAGTGAATCAAATGCCTCGTGATGCTGAGGCAGTGCACAAGCACAGAAAAATCCTTACACTCCCCGTTTCGGTTTAATCTTTCTTAAACTCATGTTTTTATTTATGTTTTTAATTTCTGTTTTTAATCAATAATAATGTGTAATTAATTTATTTTGGCTAGAGGTTAATTCGAAACCATGATTATATTTGTAATTTGAATTGGTAACTTCAGTTGTGATTTCTGAGTTGTGATTTAATTTGCTTAACTGTTTGATTAATAACTTATTTATGTTTGTCGATTAAGAATGCAAACTTAATTTACATGCATGAATTTGATGCTAGAATATAAGTGAATTTCACCTAATCGTTATGAACTTATATTCATGAGTAGTGAAGGTTGCTAGTCACAATCGCGTTAAGTAAATTCTTGGCATAAGTTTCATGCAATTCATAGTAATAAGTGCCTCGTCAATGCTTATGGTTTTCATAGAACTTAATGATTCTCGCTTGTATCTCTATTATGCAATTCATGTAGGGAACTTGTGGGGAATGTTTTGGGTTGTCGTATGCAATCATCCAATCTAATGACTTTAGGAAAATCTGAAAGTTATCTAGTGCAATTCACGGTTAATTTGGGGCGTTGAGATTAACAACTTATTGGAAGAACAACTGAAGGTCAATTTAGATTATATTTGTGTCATGTGTGGAGAAAAAACCCTCTAGCCAATCCGTCGTCCATCCTTTCACTTTTATTTTATGTTTTTGTCAATTTTGTAATTTATTTAAGTTTAATTTACGTTTCTTCAAACCAATCCCCCCCATTATTAAAATATTATTATTTAGTTAATTTTTATTAGTTTTTATCTTTTAATTTAATTTCCGTCTAATTAATTTCCTAGTTTTTATTTTAATTTGTTTTCTTTGTTTTGAGTCATTTTAGTGTGTTTTGAATTATTAGAGTTTTTAGCCTAATTTTGTGTCCTTGAGTCTTGTTTAATATTTTTAAATTAATTTAGAGTAGATTAGCAATCCCTCCTAATCCCCGGCCTAGAACGATACCCTACTTACACCTATACTACATCTGTCAAAAAAGAGGGTTAAATTTGTGCGGTTTAAAACCCCGTCAAATTTTTGGCGCCGTTGCCGGGGATTAGCAAATTTGCTAATCCCTTTATTTTTTGTTTGTGTTTACTTTATTTTATTTTATCTCATTTTGTTTTGTTTGTTTGTGTTTATTTTTATATTTGTGTTTGTGTGTTTTACTTTTGGTATTTGATTTATTTTTGTTTCTTTAATTTTAGGTACTAATGGAGCAAGATATGGCAACCATTCAAGCTCAATTGGCGCAGCTCACTGCTCAATTGACTCATAATGCCGAACGGACCTCAATGCCAAGTGTCCCTACACTTGATGTGCCTTATGGGCAAGGATATCAAGCTCATCAGTATCCTCAATTTTCTGCATATGAAGATGATTGGGGATATCAAGGCCACAGCCAATCAAGGGGCAACATGTATTCCAACGCTTGCAATTCGGATTGGAGAGGTTATTCAAATCAGATGTGGGATGAACCTCAGCAATTTCAACAAAGTGGATATTGGCAGCAAGACGAGTTCTATTCCAGACCTATGCAGCCACCACAGTATCCCCCACAACAATTCCAATCGAATTCAAGTATGGCCGTAAATTATAATGAAATTCTTGAAGGACTAATTTCTTTGACGCAGGGCTCACAAAAAGAAGAACAATTGCTGTCATCGGAAGAGTTCTATCAATGGCCATGTCAACCGTCACAGCCACCACAAGAATATGCCCAATTCGATTCAGGTACATCTCTGGATAATGATACGTTTAATAAGTTACTCACTTCTTTGAATCAGGGAGTGGAAAATCGAATCCAGGAGATGCAAGACCAGACCAACAGAGTGGACGAATTGGATAGACATGTTGGGCAGATCATGGAATTCATGGCACAGATTCAAGATCAAAGTGAACTTTCCAACTCCACATTTGCAAATTCAAAGGGAGAAGTGGAAATCGATGAAGCCATAAGTGATGTGGAAAATGAAGCTGTCCCAGAACCATCCATACACAGCCCAAACTTGGACGAATCACCGCTGCAAGCGGAAGATGAGGATGACGACTTGGGCAGTTTAGACGAATTCTTGTCTCAAACCCCTCAAGTCCCTATGTCGTCCAATTATGGTGAGGTTGTTCCAAGTTCAATTCATTCTAACAGTCTTCCACCGAATGTCCTTTTTCCTTGCAGATTTTTAATTCCAATTATCGAAGAAAGTGAAAATGGCATTGTGGAAGCTTTTCCAGAGGTGCAAAGTGATATCTCGATTCTTGGTGCACCAAAACAAGTTCCCGAACCTTGCACACCAAGAAAAGAGATTCAAGACATCGAAGTGGCTGGAGAATGCGTTGCATATCAAGAATACATTCAAGAGGCTGTGCAGACTACAAAGGCCCAAGAAATTGAGTTTGATAACACGGGACAGGCCATAACCATCATTGTAAACCTGGCCAAGTTCAAAATCCCGGAATTGTCCAGAAATGTGGTTTTTGTCATTGAGTTTGTTTCGGAGAAAGACAGTAAGCCATCTTCTCCAATTTTAATTTTAATTTTATTTTATACTAACATTTTTCTCATTTTAATGATTCAGGCGCCCACTCTTGAATTAATGCCATTGCCGAATCATTTCAAGTATCACCTCCCATTAAAAGATAAATTCCATGCTATGGAGCCGAGGGGAGGATAATGGAAAGAATCGTCCGGCTAAAGACGTTAAAGCAAGCGCTTCTTGGGAGGCAACCCAAGCAATCAGATTTGCATTTCTTAACCTTCTTCTTTATTGCTTTTACGTTCATTTTGTTTTGCTTAGTTAATTTTGTTATTTGGTTGATTTTTATTTAGTTTGTGTTTAAATAAATTAAGGGCATGTTTATTTTAAGTGCGGATAAACGAAGTCCTTTTACATTAATTTACATATTTTACATATTTTATTTTGCTTAAAATGACCCTGAAAAAAAAAAAAAAAAAAAAAAATATAAACATTCATATAAATAAAAAAAAAAATACATATATATATATATATATATACTTATATAGTTAAATAAACATTAAAAAAAAATTACAATAATACGAAAAACTAATAGCAATCATTGGTTTTGGTTAGGTGGCGCCTCAGAGGTCGATGGAGCTCCGGGAAGACGAAGTGCTAGAGTTGGGATCTCCGGAGCCGGAACGCTTGGTGCTGCTCCAGAGGACGAAGGCAACATAAACCGCGGGAGTAACGCCATGAACCGCTCATGATCACTCTGGATTCGACCGTCCGACTCCTGCAGCTGGTCCAGCTTCCTCTTCATGCTGGTCGAGTAGCTAGTTGCGAGCATGTGCAACTCCTTGTTCTCGTGCCTGAGTCCTCTGACTTCTTGCCGAAGACTGACCACCTCCGCCATTAGCGACTCCACCTGACGAGATCTTGCAAGCAGGCGCTGACCCATGTTTGAAACTGAGCCTGCACACTGGACACTGAGAGCCAGTGAGTCCTGAACAGCCAGCTCGTCTGACCGCATAGACAGCAACCTAGTGTCTCTGGGAGTAAGAAGGTTTCTTGCAACCACCGTTGCGGTTATATCGTTCCTCATCATTGTGTCCCCGACTGTAAGAGGACCATTGGGGGATATGAAGGATGGATTCCAAATGTTGTTCGGAGAAGACGAGTCATCGTCTTCCCCGACATTCAAGTTTAGGCGACGGTCGGAAGGGCAAGACATTTTTAGAGGAGGTTGAGGAAGAAAAGAGTTCGGAAAGTTTAAGAGTGCAGGAAGAGTGCAAGAAAGGAGTAAGTTGCAGAAGTGTTTACAAGAGGGAAGTGTTTACAAGAGGAGAGAGTGTTTATGGCAATTCAGTGTGTCGTGAAACAAATTTCGTGCCCCTATAAGAAGAAGAAATTGAGAGGCGTTCTTCAGAGGTCGATGACGCGTTCGCTCGAAGATTGAAGACGCGTCCTCGCGCAAATCGAAAAAGTCGGGCGCCTTTCTCAAAAGCAGGAGCAGTCAGGAATCACGAGGCGGTCGATTTGGCCGGACGTGTCGTCACTCATGACGTGCAGCGTGGAGCGTTGCGAAAACCACGAGCCGCACCCGGTTTTGAACCCCGGTTTTCAAAAGATCATCATTCCGGTTTTGTCGTCACTCGTCTTTGCATCGTCAGCCTCGCGGAAATTACGGACGCTTTGTCAGAAAGCGCGTAACGGGCACTGTTCATCCATCACCGGCTGCCGACAAATAGTGCAAGAATAGTTCCGGTTGAGGAAGAAAAATTTCTATAAGTTTCGACATTTGCTTCCACATCAAAGGCACACCTTCACACCCTCTCACCTCTCAACCTCACAACCTCTCAACCTCTCAACCTCTCTTCATCTCCGATAATGTCTTCCCAAAGAAAGCTTTCGAGTTATTCAGTGTTCTTCATCCCTTGGATCACCCCAGAAAACAAACCTTCCAGAGCAAAAGTATTTCATATTAAAAAGGTTAAAAGCAAAAGTATCTCATATTATGCTTTCTCCTCTCCTTCATCTGAGGAACGTGGAGAAAGTGAGATCCTGATTGCTTACCTAGTCTTGCTCTCGAGTACTCATCTCAGACCCCTCCCAGCCCACTTCAAAAATAAAACCGTGTTGAGGTACTTCTTCAAAAACAAAAGTAGCTCACAGACGAAGCAGGAGGAGTCTGAGGTGCACCCAAGAGCAGATGAGTCTGGGTTGATCCAAGAGTTCAAGAAGATGCCACACCTGCGTGGAGACCGGACTACTTGAAGCATGTGGAGACAACGTGCTGATTCATCCTCAACTAAGCTGAGGATCGCTTGCAAGAAGAAGGCCCATCCAGTTCAAGATGAAAGCTGTGGAAAATCAACAAGGACGACCAATGATCGCCTATTAGTTCTTTTCGTTATCTTTTATTTTCATTTTCAATTTTCGTTTACTTTATTTTTTTTTTTTTTTTTTTTTTGCGTGCTTAACTGTTTATTTCTGTTCTTTGCAGGAACGTTTGGTTATTTTCTCCCTTGAAGTTGATTACAAAATTTACGCTTGGGGGTCATCGCTTGGTTTTCTGCAAATTAGAGAAGTTTTCAGTCCCTTTTCTTTATTTTGTTTCGTATTATTTATTCATTTTATTTTTATTTGCATATTAATGTTTTCTGACATTGGGGACAATGTCTAGTTTAAGTGTGGGGGTATCAAGATAAAAAAAAATGACCAAATTGAAAATTTTTGTACCTTCGACTTTGAACTGGTTTCATTTGTTTCCATGTTATTGCTTTTTGTTTTCTTAGTGTTTTATGCTGTTTTGGTGTGTTTTATTGTGTTTTGAGGAAATCTTACGAAAATGACATAAAAATTTGAAAAATATTTTGAAAAACCTAAAAAGAATTTTTTTAGTTGTTTTTGTGTGTTTGTGTCTTATGTACCTTCCAACACAATGATGAGGATTTGGTTTTTAATTGCATGACTGTTAAAGAAAATTATAAACATGGATGGAAGTTTGATATGCTCTTGGTTTATGCTTAGTTGTAGTTGTTGTTTATGAATTTAAATTTGATCACAAAAGGATAAAATTAGTTTTTGTAACATGCTTGAAGGAAGGAACTCAAACTAATGCTACATCCCTGTGAGACTTGAGCTTATACCTTGTTTGGAGAGTTATTAATCTTGATGTTTTTGTTTTCTAAAGTCGTTGCATGATCTCATTATTCTTTGCTTGGTTGCTACTTAGAAGGCGTTTTATCATCTTAGTTCCAGATACTAGAACTCATATCCGTTTCATTCAAAGCATGACATTGAATTGCATAACACATATCAAGATGAAGTTGTTTAGTAAACCACCTTAACCAAAAAGCCTTACCCTCCATCTTTCTTATGTTTTGTAGGCTTAACCCATCTAGAGCCTTGTTTAGCCTATTTTTGTTGTTAACCTCATTAAACCGCACCAAACCTACTGTAGGACTGTATGCACCCTTGTTCTTAAAGAATAGTGAGCATGACTTAAAAAGAATTCATTTTATTCTACACTATGCAGAAAAACAAGTGTGGGGGAAGGATGGGTTGTTTCGAGCTCAATTGTACGTTTTGTTCTTAAAAAAAAAATAAAAAAAAATAAAAAAAAAAAGAGAGAAAAACGCGTGAAAAGAAAAGAAAGAAGAAAAAGAGTTTGAAATTTGGCCATAAAATGTGTGAATCATCCCCTCGGGTTTAGAGTTGAATTTTCATTCAAAAGTAAATTCTATGCGTTAACCTTATTACTTTGCTTACTATTTCTTTAAGAACATTTGTTTTTCCATAGCCTTCCTTTGTTAAGCCTTTATCCTTAGCCCCGTTACAACCCTTTGACTTCTATCTTGGTTGTTGTGTGTTCAATATGTGGAGTTTGGGATTGGGATGAGCATATAGTGTCCCTGGTTCTCGCATCTAAGTAGTAGCATTCCGTTCATGAGATCATATTCATATGCACATTAATAACTCCAGAAAATGCTTTCTTTGCTATAACATATGTGAGTGATCGTTTCCTTGCTTACATCATTCTTCTCACATATACCTAGTGTAGGGAGTGTAGTCAGAAAATCTGAGCGAAAAATTGAGTGCATATCTAGTAAGGAATAGAGTAA
Source organism: Crataegus laevigata (assembly GCA_963580275.1). Lineage (NCBI taxonomy): Eukaryota > Viridiplantae > Streptophyta > Magnoliopsida > Rosales > Rosaceae > Crataegus > Crataegus laevigata. The sequence continues at coordinate 6,034,070 of OY756948.1, read as the reverse complement.
ATTCTCTAAGGCATGTTACTACATTCAAAATGTTATTTTAATTGATTAAATGCGAACTAATAAATGGTGACTGTGATTAAGTATGTGCTTAAGGGTATGGATTGCCAAAATCTGTGTAAGTGATGATTTTTAATTTGTCATGTCCATTGGAAATCCCTGAGATAAATGTTGGAAGGTTTAGATTGAGTTTTGTTTTTGTTTTCTTTGTTTTGCTCGAGGACTAGCAAAAGCTAAGTGTGGGGGTATTTGATCGGATCATATTTATATATATTTTTATATCAAATTCACTCGTCTTTTCTTAGTTAGTTCGTTATATTTTGAGCTATTTACGTTGATTTTGTGTTTTATAAGAATTTATCTAGTTAAGAAAATAAAAATAGAATAAGTGAAGTGTTATGTAATAAATTCGTTTTAACTATTAAATAGAACTTATTATATGATAAATAATATATATATATATATATTTATATATTAATATATTTATATTAATATAATATTTTGTGTGTGGAAGGAATAAAATGATGGAATGCATAAAGGAGCCTTCGGTGGTAGGCAGTGCAGAAAATAAAGAAAAGAATAGAAGAGTGGAGTTCATAATGAGGATTAAAGAAAGAAAAGCTGAAGCACCGAGAAGGGTGGAAATAATAAGAAAGCCTCGTGGGGGCTTATAAGAAGAGGAAGTCTCGGTGAGCACAGGGAAAAAAGAGCTGCCTGAGAGCAGCGAGAAAAAGAAAAAAAAAATAGAAACTCACGGGGCAGCTGAGGAAAGCCTCGGGAAAGAGACGCGGTACAGGAGCCAACAAGAAAACAGCTCGCGCAGAAGAGGGGGAGAATCGTGAGCTGCCAATTGGCAGCTTAAGAAAATCAAAACAGAAAGAAAGCAGCGAAGAAGAGACGTGGAAGGAGGAAACCTCGGGGGAAGAGCCATTTGAGACGCACAGAAGGCGTAGGAGAACGCCGAGAGAATTGAGAGGCATCACACCTCGGGGCAAACCAGGAGCTGCCTCGGTGGCAGCGTGCGAGAGGGCAGGAAGCTTGGGGAACCAAGTCAATCCATTTGGCACAGGGCAACAGTGAATCAAATGCCTCGTGATGCTGAGGCAGTGCACAAGCACAGAAAAATCCTTACACTCCCCGTTTCGGTTTAATCTTTCTTAAACTCATGTTTTTATTTATGTTTTTAATTTCTGTTTTTAATCAATAATAATGTGTAATTAATTTATTTTGGCTAGAGGTTAATTCGAAACCATGATTATATTTGTAATTTGAATTGGTAACTTCAGTTGTGATTTCTGAGTTGTGATTTAATTTGCTTAACTGTTTGATTAATAACTTATTTATGTTTGTCGATTAAGAATGCAAACTTAATTTACATGCATGAATTTGATGCTAGAATATAAGTGAATTTCACCTAATCGTTATGAACTTATATTCATGAGTAGTGAAGGTTGCTAGTCACAATCGCGTTAAGTAAATTCTTGGCATAAGTTTCATGCAATTCATAGTAATAAGTGCCTCGTCAATGCTTATGGTTTTCATAGAACTTAATGATTCTCGCTTGTATCTCTATTATGCAATTCATGTAGGGAACTTGTGGGGAATGTTTTGGGTTGTCGTATGCAATCATCCAATCTAATGACTTTAGGAAAATCTGAAAGTTATCTAGTGCAATTCACGGTTAATTTGGGGCGTTGAGATTAACAACTTATTGGAAGAACAACTGAAGGTCAATTTAGATTATATTTGTGTCATGTGTGGAGAAAAAACCCTCTAGCCAATCCGTCGTCCATCCTTTCACTTTTATTTTATGTTTTTGTCAATTTTGTAATTTATTTAAGTTTAATTTACGTTTCTTCAAACCAATCCCCCCCATTATTAAAATATTATTATTTAGTTAATTTTTATTAGTTTTTATCTTTTAATTTAATTTCCGTCTAATTAATTTCCTAGTTTTTATTTTAATTTGTTTTCTTTGTTTTGAGTCATTTTAGTGTGTTTTGAATTATTAGAGTTTTTAGCCTAATTTTGTGTCCTTGAGTCTTGTTTAATATTTTTAAATTAATTTAGAGTAGATTAGCAATCCCTCCTAATCCCCGGCCTAGAACGATACCCTACTTACACCTATACTACATCTGTCAAAAAAGAGGGTTAAATTTGTGCGGTTTAAAACCCCGTCAATGGCCGGCGCCGGCGTCGCGAGGTTGAAGACGACACGTGCCAGGCACGTGCCACGCGTGGGGGCGCGTAGCACCGTGCCCTGGCAGACGCGTGGGCCCGAGAAAAATTATTTTAAAATTATGCCGACGTCCGTGACGTCGAGTAGGTTGTGTTGGTGAGACTTATTCCGAGGACGAGCGTATCCAGGCTAGACGTGGGGGCTACGACCCGGCGACCTATCAGTGAGTGGGCAGCTATTTTTTAGTATAACATATATATATATATATATATATAATGATTTTCCCAGAATCAGCTTTTAAATGAAAAGTACGTTTTTTATCGACATGCATATGACTTAATATTGATGCATGAGTATTCATATATACATTTCATGCATATGTTGGTGCCGAGGACGCCAGGTAAGTACCAGGTAGGTACATGCATTGTTAAGAAAGAACAGACGATATATGATAAGATATGATGTGTTATGTTAGCTCATAAACCTGCACATATTGTTAGTGCTCACGCCTAGAGTTAGGGGCATAATCTTTCACGTGTCATTCACCTCCGGCACCGCATGCTCGCCTTGGATCCAAGTTGTCACATCCCAGCCCAGGCGCAGCCACCTCCCGGGCCCGCTCCACCACCGTAGCACGATATTGTCTGCTTTGGGCCCCGACCACGCCTTCACAGTTTTGTTTCTGGGAACTCACGAGCAACTTCCCAGGAGGTCACCCATCATGGGAGTGCTCTAGCCCCCTTCTCGCTTAACTTCGGAGTTCCTACGGAACCTGAAGCCAGTGAGCTCCCAAAAGGCCTCGTGCTAGGTAGGGATGGGAATATACATTTAAGCATCACTCCCCTGGGCGATGTGGGATGTCACAATCCACCCCCCTTAGGGGCCCGACGTCCTCGTCGGCACACACGCGGCCAAGGTTAGACTCTGATACCAATTGTCACATCCCGGCCCGGGCGTAGCCACATCCCGGGCCCGCTCCACCACCGTAGCACGATATTGTCCGCTTTGGGCCCCGACCACGCCCTCACGGTTTTGTTTCTGGGAACTCACGAGCAACTTCCCAGGAGGTCACCCATCCTGGGAGTGCTCTAGCCCCCTTCTCGCTTAACTTCGGAGTTCTTACGGAACCCGAAGCCAGTGAGCTCCCAAAAAGCCTCGTGCTATGTAGGGATGGGAATATACATTTAAGGATCACTCCCCTGGGCGATGTGGGATGTCACAAAAGTTAAGTGCACAGTCTTGTCGTATAGACCACCTTTGAGTGGGTTCGACATATATGTGACCCGCGTTCATTCGCACAGTCTTCACGTGATTGTAGCACTAGAGCATTTTATATTGATACAGTGATGTGATGATTACCTCATAAGGATATTGATGTATGTGCAGTGTGTGTATATATATGATGAGATTGAGATGTTATGAGTTATATGTACAGCCGAGGGCTGAGTTGATATCTAGTAGCGATATGGTTATTGAAATGCATCGCACGGCATGACTTATGAGATTCAGATTGGCATTGAAACGCATTGCATGACATATTATGAGATACATTGAAAATGTTTATGCTGAGAAAAGTTGTGATAAATATGTACGTATTATTTTCTGGGAAACTATACAGGTTTTACGGTGAGGGGCTATACTTTTGAGAAAATAATGATTTTGAAAAGATTTGTTTTGCTGACCCACTCAATTTTGTTTTTCGCCCCTCCAGGTTCTAGATAGCTAGAGTACCCGTGATGGTTAGTGAGGACCATTCGGCAGTTCTGACAGACTCTTTATTATGTATGACACCTGTTGGTGTATTCGAACTTATTTATTCATGCTTGACTGCACTATGACTTAGTACGCTCTGGTTATGTATAAGTACTATATTATCACTCTAGCATTCTCTTATCTAGGTTGCTAGTGGATTGGCTTAAATTAGTTCGTACTACGTTATTGATTCTGCTTCCGCATTGTGCATTTGGCTACGTCACACTCACGTGATGGCCAGCACACCCTACTTCGGGTCGGGGTGTGTCAGTGAACAACTTAGAATCAATGAACAATGATATGCTAATTGTTAAAGCATCTGACGGAAGCACTTCACCAATAAAACATGTTTACTCTATAATTTGCGAGTAAATACAAATGCAAGGCTTAACTAAGCTGGTATCAAGTCCTATTCATTATTATTTTATTAAAACGAAAACAAAAAGAATAAAAATCACAAGGAAAGTCATACATTCATTGCACCTCACAGTGTTTATTGTGTTAATGTCGTTTTTTAGTCATATTTTTTTTTTATCTTAATAGGTCTTGTCGTGTCAAATTTATTCTCATAACAGATTCTTAACATCCGACTCGATAACGACTCTATTTATTAACGAGTCATGCCAAAAATTGGCATGCCTAATGAAAACGATATCTCATCTGATTTTGTAATAAGTAACTCAATAATAATCCGACTCTTTTATGAGTTCTTAACAAGCAATGTTATAACAATTCGACTTACTAATAAATTAACCCAAAATATGTTATTTTTATATTATTTCGCGTCGAGTTACAGGTCTAACAAGAATTATTTTTACCTTAGGGAAAGTGAAGCATAATATATAAACTAAATATGATATAAAAAAATGTGGAATTGGTCCGTGAGCTTTTTCAACGAGAAAGATGTCCATAAAACACTAAAATAAAGAGAGTGGCCTACCCATTGCCCAATCCCAATCATCTGTTTCTGACAGAAGACAAGTCATACTATTTTATCAGACGTGACAGCTATTGTAAAGTGAGCTTTATAATTTATGTTTTAATTTTTATTCCAAGAGTCAGGTGAAAACGATTAATTAACATTTTAAAGAATATTGGGATTGGGTTGATTGGGAGTCCGGGTTATTTCTGTTCCCAAAATTGTCAGAAATTTTGACCTAGAAATGACGGGACCCACCACCCTAAAAATGTAAACTGATTTATTTACTATTTCTTTTATTTATAAATTTAGCATTTTTTATTTTTATTTTTATTTTTTTATTTTACACCAAGATGAGAATTTTACATCTCTCAATTTTGAGAATTTTCGTACATCTCTCAATTTTGAGGATTTTCGGCCTACCTAAAATGTAACATACAAAATTCAAGGCGTATTGCATCTCTCATTGAAGTTGCTCTACTGTCATAAGGAATAAGGAGTCTTTGGCAGGAGAAGCTCTTCTAAGTTATGGATGTAGGGTGCGTTTGTTTCATCTTTTTAAGTGGGATTGGACTGGCTAAGATTATTATCCCATGTTTGGTAAGCTTGGGGACTAACTTAAATGAGACTAGCCCGAACTTGTGTGGATTATTTCCTTCGCTAGGTAGTCTTAGTGAAGCTCCCCGAAAACCACGGGACTGCTAAGACATGCTTCATCTCCTTTGCGCCACTTGGCATCCTCTCTCCGCGAAGACCTTGCTTCGTATGCGTTGCATCTTCTCTCCAACGAGATCACAACACCACACCAAGATCATTCCCTCATTTCAAATCCGAGAGAACTACGGCGATATTCTCAGCGACCCGACCAAATTGCACCCCTTGTCGTCTGCAACTCCAATCCCTGCCCATGCCCATACCTAACCCAATCCCACCCACCCGTGCCGTTTGCAACTTCAATCCTCACCCATGGAAGAACAAGTGAAGTTGGACGGGAAAAGAGGCAAAGGGAATAGCGAGAGGGATTTGAATGGAAAAACAAAGGGAAAAGAGATAGGAAGCTGAACAGGAAAGCCCACCATGGCTGCCATTAAATTGGTGATTCTAAGCTTGAGAGGGAGGGGTTGGGGTTTTTTGGGGGAAGGCGGTGGTACTGAGAAAAAGAGGGAGAAAAGGCAGAAAAAGGGAGAGGGGAGGGAGTCAATGGGCGGAGATAAAAGTGAATCAGGGAAGAAGATGATTCAAGGCAAATGATAAAATAATAATAATAAAATTAGTAGATTTGATTAAATTAATGATAAAATATTATATTATATATATATATTTAATAATATAATATTATAGTCTTGCTTCTTAATCCGGCACTGCATCAAACGCTTCACTAAGTCAGTCCAGCTTATTCTAGTCTAAGCCAGTCCAATTTAGTCCCTGAAGTTAGTCCAGTCTGAGATAGTCCGGTGCAACAAACGCACCCGTAGAGTATTGTTATTCACATACTCGTTTTCACTTTTCATACAATTCTTGTTATTTTATGTTTTTTAATCCTCTTCAATTCATTTAATTCAATAACTGAAAATTAAGAGAAATTTGTGAATAATACCGCCCTAAATATATTATCTATTCATTATATCAAACCTAGTATCATTACATATCGTATTTGCATTTGTGCAAGGCGGGCCTAAAAATTCCTCAAGCCAAACTAATCACATGCAAAGTAAAATCAATGTTCAAAGAACACAGATACCCTCCGGATCCATTGTGTGGGGATCCTAGGGATCCCACATCTCATCAATTCATCGAATATTGTGCAGCTAGTTTTTATAAGGTACTATTTGTGTTTAACTTAAAATAATAAAAGTAAAATAATTTATGACTGCACAATATAAGATAAACGGTTGAGATGTGAAAAATTACGATATACGATAAACGGCTGAAATGTAAAAAATCATAAGATCCTCACATAAATGTCCTAAGGGGACCGTGTTCATGTTCAAAATTTCACTTTTTGGTGTCAAATAACAACAAATAATTAAAAAATAAGCTCAAAGAGCACATGCCCTTTCCTTGAATAGAAGCTATACTAGACATGAATGGTCTAAAATTTGGGACAAGAATTAGCTTCCCGGTTTTGGAATGGGATTCTCTTTTCTGGCAGTCTTTGGAGACAAAACAAAAAATGCGTGTCAAATTTAGCAGCTGGAGCCCCGATATAATATACAAAACTCATCAGAATGTCTGCTTCGGTTTCTGGGTTCATGATTAATCAGACGGTCAGGATTGGTCCGCAAAATCAGGAGGTCAGAGAAGTCAGGGTACAAGAACATGAATAATTGACTGCACGTGTGGAAGGTTGGAGGATCAATGAGCAGGTAAACTTTGCAACGAAACATGATTTTTAATCGTGTTTAATTTGGGATTTGGTTTTAATTAATTTTTAATTGTGGTTAATAATTGGGAAGGTGGGAAGTTTGGTTGGGAAAGTGCGTTGCATTGGATACCCTGAGACTTTGACGGTGGCTTCACATCACCGAGTTGCAAATTGAATGATGCAACCACCCCAGTTGCTGACTCATCACTCGGATAAATTTTTAGTTGTGATAGAAACACGTATGGTACGCCACCTGTTTTTATGTAAGTAGTGAGAGTTTTTAATTAGGAAAACTAATGAAAAATGCTTGAAAACTTTGAGTTTTAACGATAAGGACAAAATAAAGGGTAAAGTGAATAGTACCAAGATTGACTTTTTAGTGTAAAAATGTGGTTTTTCGTTAAAGTGAACAGTACCGGGAGCTTTTTGTTAAAGTTCCCTTTTTAATTTTATTTTTCTGTTATTAACTTTTTAACACAAATATCTCATCATTTATATAACGACACGTGGTGTACCATCTTGTGTGATGGTCACACTGAAAAATATCTCCATCACTTGTCTGGTGTTGTTGTTCACATTTACGAAAAAGGATTCCCTCCGGATCCATTATGTTAGGATCTTAGGAATTCCCACATTTCAACCGTTCATCGTGTATTGTACAGTTAGAAATTATTTGATTTTTATTATTTTAAATTAAACATAAATAGTAATATTGTGGAAATTTTCACATCTCAACCGTTCATCTCATACGATGAACGGTTGAGATGTGAAAATTTCTAGGATCCCTACATAATGAATCCGAGAGAATCCTTTTCCAACATTTACCTTACATGAATCTGTGTTTAAAATATCTACAAAATTGACTTATATGAAAAGTCAAGAGAGAGGGGGTGAAATGTATACGTCACTCAATATCGAGGAAATATAAGAAATCAATTCGTATCAACAATATTACTAATTCATTTTGGAAATTTTGCATAAACTCATTGTTGATTCGAACTTTTGAATTTTTTTTCTTCTAATAAATCTAAATGAGTTGACACATTCAACCCATTGTAATTTTTGAGTTGACACATTCACCTCATTGCAATTTTTCATAATTTTCTTCAAAGACAACCGATATTGATATTTTTATAAATTTGCTTATTGATATTTTGCACACTGGGAAATTTTTTATACAACTTGAAATTCACATTAATACAAATACTGCTATCTACACACAACTTATGTTATCCAACTAATATTTTTTAATATTACTAGTATTACAATCTTTAGACCATCTCCAACCCTTGGGCTAAAAGCCAAATTTTTTAGCCCGAAAAATTTAGCTTTTAGCCCAAAAACAGTTTTTCTACTCCAATCCTTTCTAGCCTAAAATTTTAGCCCGGAATTATTAAAGAATAAACTTAGGCTATTTTTTTCTTAAATTAAATTTTTAAAAATAAATAAATATGTAGACTATCGTAAATTAATTTTATGAACATTTTAATCAAAAAAAATTTAAATTTCGATATATATTTTCATTCAGTTTGGTGGAGCCCACATCGATTTCTGGGCTAAATTCTGGGGGGAATTTGGCCTTGGTTTAGCATTTAGCATTTAGCCCGAATTTTCCCCTTGGGTTGGAGTGAGTTTGGGGGGAAATTTTGGGGGGTAATTTGGCTTTTAGCCCAGGGTTGGAGATGGTCTTAGGGTTATGCTTCTATTCTATATTTATATGATGTCTTACAATTTGAGTTGCATAAATAGCGAGTATGATATTAAATTATTAATGACCTGGCTCCTACCTCCATTATTGTTGTACCAAAGAACACTAATATTTTATAAATGAAATCATAAAATTTCCATTTTTTAGAAATAATTTGTTCGTTAATTAATCTATGGGTTGTAGAGATTATCAAGTACGACCGTCGGTATGCCCAAGGGCCAGGACGCCTACAAGGAGACTCCTTCATACACATCGATTTCATGTGAACTCATTTTGGCTGATCCAAATGCATCGGGTTAATGTTGTGTTTGTCTTGGATAAATCGGCATAATTATTATACTAAAGAAGCTCTTCAGGACCACGAGGTTGAAAATAGTATTGTGGTTTGGGCTAGAACAAAATATATGGGGACGTGGCTTGCGTATAACGTGATTATGAGATTTTTTAGTGTGATCGTCACACGAAGTGATACATCACGTGTCCCTATATAAATAGTGAGTGATGTGTGTTAAAATGTTAATAACGTAAAAATTAAAAAATTTCACCACTTATATAAAAATACGTGAAGTACTATCCGTGTTCCCGTCACAATTAAAATTTTATCTTCTCCATGGAAAGGCAGGTGCCATTGAGTGACAATACCCAAAAATATTTATCTCCAAATTGACACGAACAGAAGACGGATATAAACAGCTCAACTCGATAAGGACCCCATTGCAATCTCGGATTCACAAGTGACCTGTTTTAATCTTGGTCGCCCGTGAAACAAGCGTGTTTCATGTCTCCCTTCTCGGAAGTCACGGTTTTCTCATAATATCCATTGCTTTGTTTCGTTACGTAACGCAAGGCCTTCATACTTTTCCAATTTGGCAACAACAAGTGCCAACCTCTGGAAGGTTCTCTAATCTAACGCTGCTTCTTCTTCTTCCATGCAGACGTACTTATTACACAGACAGAGAGAGATAGAGACAGAGACAGAGAGAGATGATTCCGTTTCTGCTACGTCAGTCTTTCGTATAATTTGGTGATGGCTTTATTTAGGAATGGACAACGGTTACGGTAGACAGATAATCGCAGTTATTTATTTATAACCATTTTTGCTTGTACTCGTAAAACCGTTTATCTGTTGGGTAATTGCCTAAACAGTTATACTCATACCCATAACGTTTTATAAACCGTTAACCATATTCATAACTGCGTACCCATTTAATTATAGTTGTATACCCGTTAATCATAATCGTATACCCCTTAACCGTTTTTTAATCCATTTATTTATTTTTTATCCATTTATCTTTCTTTCTTTTTTTCAATCGTCTACATATTTTTTAATAACAACTTAAAACTTTTAAAAAGTAACATTCGTCATCATTTTGGAAGGCTGGGGCTGAACTGGCTCCTTGCTTCCATACTCTCTATTTTTTTTTGGACGAAAGTGGGAAGCCCATACTCTACCCTTGGTCCCTCTGCACTCTCGAGCACTTTTGAAAATGGAACATGCGGGCCAAAAGAAGCACCTACTGTGATAAGTACTTATTTTCTCTCACAAAACACTGAGATTGAACAATTTAGAGTTTTTTAATTTTTTTTAATTTTACATATATTATAATAAACTGGTAAATAAATATCCTTTGTAATCGTAGGTAATATTCATAACTGTCCATTTCTATTTTAGAAAAATTAATGAAAATGACTTGAAAATTTTTAGTTTTAATAAAAAAACCATGTTGTAGGTTTTGTTTAATGATTAGTGCAAGGCTCAACTTAAAGTAGTCAAACTAAAAATGGCCCAATTATAATAAATTATGATTTGTCAATTTTACCCCCTAACTTTTTTAGGTTGAGTTCTTTATTTTCATTGTTAATGGAGTTCATTGCTGTTTTGCAAACCTTCTTCTTTTTCTTTGAAACAAAAATATAGATCTTCATGCTATTTAATTTATATTTTGTATTATTTTGTTGAAATGTAATCGTTGTTATTATTTATAATGTATTTGAGGTATTATTTTTCAATTTTTATTCGTCAGTGGAGTTCATCGTTCGTTTCTCCAGAAAATAAATTTGAGATCTACATGCTATTCAATAATAACGACGGGTCACTGTTCATGGATTGTAAAAATAAACTGTTTCTGGATTTTAAGTAACACTATTTCTGGAATCCAAGTTATTATTTTTTAAACCTAAGTTACTGTTTCTGGAATCTAAGTCACTGTTTCTGGATCTAAATGAAATAGACACACTGTTTCTTAAATGTAAGCTAGAAAAGAAATAGTAAAATTCACTGTATTTGGATTTAAAGCAAATTAAGCACTATGTTTCTTAAATATAATCAACTGATGCATGAAAGAAACATAGACTGTTTCTGGATTCTAAGTCACTATTTTTGAAATTTAAGTCACTGTTTCTAGAATTTAAATTACTGCTTCTGAATTTTAGTTTTTTTCATTCCAGATACAGTGTTTGTTTGTGTACAAATAAAACAAACACTGTATCTAATTTTTTTCTTCATTTTTCTAGAAATAGTATTATTTTTTTCTTCATTTTTCTAAAACTAACAAAGCCTAAAAAAATTTCTAACGAAATTGGCTGACGGAATGGGTTTTCCGTTTGGGGCAAGAGTTGAGAACTAATTTATTTCATGTTGGCCTTTTAACTCAGCCCATGTGCGTGTTCAATGTTTGTGAAGCCCTCATAAAAATTAGTTTTGTCCTCGTGATTAAAAGTTCAAAATCCCGACTTATAAAATAATCTAGAGCACCATAAAATATTTGGCCATATACTGGAGTGCAGAACGTATTTACGCATCGCACTACAGCGGACTCGTAAATTTGCACTCCCAAACATATTGATTGGAATTCTTTGAGTATAACACTTATATACTCATTACAAACTCCTTGTCCACCGTTATTATAACACGTACATTAGTAACATCATGCAACTGTAAGACCGTCAACACGCTTAAGTGTTTCATAATTCGAGATTTTGACCTTCGAAAACTACTAATAAAGAGAGGTTGGTTTAAAACCAACATACAAAAACCTCTCCCAAAAATCGAATGGCATGTGATGCCCGTTAATAAGCTTTAAATACAACTGGGAAAACAAAGACCAATGCTAAGCAGTGGGAAAAGCAGATTTCCCATGACCATGGGCTGCAAATGAGTAATATGTTCGTATCGATCCCGAAAGTGTAAAACCTCTCAGGCTTCGAGACCTACATCTCATGAATGCAAATCAGTAATCCTATACAAAAAGGAAGGCGAGTATCAAAATGTATAACCAGGAAGAGATGGCCATCTTGACTCGAACCATTTATTGTGTTTTTTTTTTCTTTTCCGGGAAATTGGAAGGTGTGGTCCAATGATGTGAACCGAGGGACCGTCAGGGGCGAAGGACGACATCATTGGTCATCGGCAACTTTCCGCTTTAGATTCAGGGAAGTACAGTTCTGACTTCTTTCCTATCCGCTCCAAATGACTGCAATTAAACAGAAAAACTTTCATCATTAAAAGGGGACGGTAACCAATTCAGATAAGTAAAACATGGTCACACAACCTAATCAAGTGATACCAATCAGCTACTAAAAATGACTATCTCTGTTATGTCATTTTTCTTCCTTTTAATGCTTCAGACATTTTTATCAGTCTACAAATCATAACCTCAACTTCTTGAAAATTTATCAGGGAGAGAGAGAGAACCCGGGACCCAACTCGACCAATAACTATTTATCTTTAACACATCGACCGTCAAATTAGCATAATGATTTCTGTATGTAAAAAATTTATCTTTACAAGGATAAAGGTTGCGAAAGTTTAAGTTCTTTATGATTATGGTTCCAAGTTTGTACATTTACAGAATGTAAGCTATATCATGATCTCACTTTCATGTAAACAGATGACGAACAATAACTCAACGTTTTGCAATGATTCTATGATATAGATGGTTCTTCTATACCCAAGGAAAACTAAAACCAAACATTTTAGAAAACTATAACTAAGCTCAAATTCAGTGAAACATAATCACACAAGTATTGGTTAACAGCTTAGCATCAGATACCCATACAAAGCGGTAGAGTCTCAACTGACAGTAACAAGCTTTTGTTTACTACCCATAAAGATACAAAAATAACAACAAAGAAAATGAATATTGTGTGCTTATCTGTGCGTGAAATACAAGGGATTAAATATTACCTCAGTTCCATAGCCTTTCACATAGATATTTGTGAAGAGTTCAGAGGGCTCTAGCATTGGGCTTTCCTGGAAAAGGGAACAACAGACATCAAAAACAGTGTGAGAGGACGTTATCCAGTAAAAATAAAAAATGACTGCACGCGTTACAAATAAATAAATAAAAACTAATAAAATTAAACGACAACAGAAAGTTTCTTACTTTGGCTTGAGCAATGGCTTCATCAACTTCTTTTCTTACTTCCTTCTCAATATCCTAAAAGAAGAGTAAAGAAAGGGATAAATACATACATATATATATATAGTTTTCTCATAGTCCTTTATGGCATTCAAGCAGGGATCAATCCCCCAACAGCAAGATGATAGACATGAATGGGATCAATAAACTAAAATGTGCCCTCAATGGAAATGACGGTAAATTTTATATATAAGTGAGTCTAGTTGAATCATACCTTTAGCTCCTTCTCAGTAGCTAGATCATGAGCAAATATCAGCTTTCTTATTCTATCAATTGGATCACGCTCCTAGAAATCACATCACAATGTAGAATTATAAAAGACACTTTTAAGAAATTGTGGCATATAATCTCCAAAATAGAAAAAGGGGAAAAGGTTTAGGTACGCGTATCAAACCTGTCTTATGCCAGAAATCTCATCACGTGTGCGGTAGGTGCTACCAGGATCAGACATGGAGTGACCATGGTACCTGTAAGTGTCCATTTCAAGAATCTGACCACCAGCATCAGGAAGATTTGTCAGGCAAAAAATATCATGTAGAGAAACAACAAATTTAACAATTATAACACTTGAAATAGTTCCATGGGTTCCAAGAATGTATGAATAACAGGTATGCAAGTAAAAGCCTGAAACGCTATCATACAACTTCGTATATCACACAGAACCAGACCATTTCAAAAGGACCAATTAATTCCTAAGGTTCAAAATTCAATCTAAACAAAACCCTGGGTCTGAATGAAGGTTACAATTCAACAGTGAACTACACAAACTTCAATTTACAAAAAGGAAGAATCTAATACGTGTACCAAACATTTTGTTTCACGCACTTTTTCATTGCCAGAGCATTGTATCATTCTGTACTCCACAAATGGTGTACAAATGCTGGAAAGGCAACTCTACAAGTAGAACTGAATTGCTGTATAACCAAGTTTATACTAGAATCCTAAGGGGACATTTCCCATAACCATGAGAATAGTCATACATTTACTGTCACAACTGACCCTGGACTAGAAGCTTAGACATGATTAATTCATCGACTACATGCTTGATGACTCATTGTAGCTTCAATCTAATATACGATTAACATACTCTGTCTGCTGTGGCACCAATTGCATGCATTTGCAATCACAACGGAATTAGTGGGTTTCCCACAAAAAAAATTCATTTGCCATACCTACTATCAATCGAGTTCTGCTTTTATATGTGGGATTACGAACTAAAACAATATTGTCCTAACAGTATAGCAATTCATGTCACCATCGTTTACACAAGAACTTCAAAACACATGTCAAAACAACAAATAAATAACTCACAATGGGTCCATTTTTCAGAGCATGCTCCTTTGCAAACTTGCATGCCTGCTTTACGGCAAACACATCCATACCGTCCACCTGAAGATTGGCCCCAAACCATGAGCAATATGAGCAGAAATTAATACAAGAAACAATAATCTGATTATCATCTACAATCGTCCACCCATGTAATTCGCACGATAGACTCAATTCGGTAGAACTTTGCAACTACATGCTTTAAGCAGGTAAAAATTCAAAGCAAATGATCTAGCAATAAGTTAATAACCCATAAAATTCAACAGTTGAGTAAACAAAAATCTATCCGACCTTCAAGCCGGGAGCGTAATCACCACGCTTGTAATATGCGGGACTCTTCGCCGCTCTCCACTCTGCAGTACCCATTCCATCTGTATCAAAGCTCACACCGAAAGCATTCAGTATGTGTAAATTGACAGTTTCCATCGAATTAATCTTCGGTTTATGAAGAATCATTTCTACAGTTACTTACAGTGATTATTCTCGCAGACCAAAATTGCAGGCAGATCCCAAAGCGCAGAAATGTTAAGCGCCTCGAACAACTGCCCCTGATTGGCCGCACCGTCACCATAGAGAGCAAACGTCACCGTTTCGTCCTTGGAGTACTTCTGCCCAAAAGCCAATCCGCATCCCAGCGGAATCTGAGCGCCCACAATGCCGTGGCCGCCATAGAACCCGGCGTCCTTCTTGTAGAAATGCATCGACCCACCTTTCCCTTTGGAGCAGCCATCCTTGCGCCCCATGAGCTCCGAGAAAACTTGCAGGAGGGTCCCGCCGCGGCCGAGGAAGGTGCAGTGGTCACGGTACGCGGTGATGATGCAGTCCTTTTTGGTAATTGCGGCCTCCATGCCGATGGCGACGGCCTCCTGGCCATCGTACAGGTGGCAAAACCCACGGATCAGCTTGGCCTTGTAGAGCGAATCGGCCGCGATCTCCATCCGGCGCATCAACGCCATGTTGCGGAAGAACGTCATAAGCTCCTTGGGAGTGGTCTCGAGCGTGCGCGACGGCGGCTCGCAGTTGTGGGAGGTGAAGGGGATGGACGTCTCGATCGTGAGGGTAGTGGACTCATCGGCGGCGGATGAGATCGGACGGCGGAGAGATGGGGCGAGGGATACGGCGGAGGTGAGGGGCCTCAGGAGATTGGAGCCGGAGGAGGAAGCTAGGCGGGATAGAGCCATCTCTGACCGTTGAATCGTTCCGGCTGTGTGGGACGACGGGAGCTTAGAGACTGGTGAAAAAAGTTTGTCGAGAGTTTGGTTGCCAAGTACGACAGGGAATCCAAAATATCTTATTACTGAAAATTGAAAGCTGTCGTTTTTTCTGAGAAATTTTTTGTTGTGACTGGAATACTGTGGTACATTTCGTATTTTTATATACGTGGTAAATTTTTTTATTGTTTAATTTATTAACATTTTAGCACACATATTTTACTATTTATATAGCGATACATGATGTACCACCTGTGTAATGATAACATTAAAAAACCTCTTGTTTTTTTTGGTGGGGCGGAGTGATTTCTTTGACTTTACTTTAATTTATTTTTATTATTCTCTCTATAGTTGAAAAATTATGCGTTATTCTATTTTTCTTCTTATTGTGTTTTTATATAATTTGCGGAATTAACTATAATATTTTTATATTATATGATAGTCAAATATAATTTATACAAATATCTCACTTTCAAGTGAAGAAAAATACCACAAGACCATAGTATTGAGTGGCTTCGTGAAGTTTGTTTGGTAATTATTTTTAATTTTCAAAATTTCAATAAAAAAAATACTGAAAACCAAAAAGTGAAAAACTCAAGACTAATTTTTAAAAACTCAATAATTTATATTTTTTTGGTTTTCAATTTACTTTAACTAACAATAGTTACTAAGCAAGATTTTAATTTTCAATTATAAAAAAAAGTAAAAAAAAAATTAAAAACAAAAGGTTATCAAACTGCTCTTAAATTTGTGCATATGTTTTGAGCATCGACTAAAATTTTTTCGTACTGGTGGTGGAAGTAATGCCAAATGGAGTTGAGAAATGCTAAGAGACTCTTCATAAACTCTCTGTCACCTTATAGTTTAACGCCAATTTATGTGTCAATATTATAAAATTTTGTGCAAACGAAAATAAATGTAAGAGAGTCCATGAAGTTTCCCTTAGCATTTCTCAATGGAGTTTGGTGGAAGTAATCAAAGATGTGCTACATGTGGTTTGGTGGGTGCATCTTATAATGTCTACTTGTGGCTAAGCGGGTGCCCCTTATTTAATTGTATATGTGAATAATTTATTTTAGTTGATAATAAATAAATAAAATGCTCCATTGAGTCTTTAGTTCGAAGGGTATAAAATAGTATAGCTTTGACATGTTGTTATACAATAATATTAGGAGTGGAGGTTGGACTAAAATAAATAATTTTGACGCTTTTTAAATTTTTTACACACATGTCTTTATTTTTGGTCATCAGATTGAATAAATCAGATAACGGTCATGATTAAAAAACAGTACGCGAGATGCTAAAATGAGTAAGGTATTTATCATATTCTTTAAACTAATTCAAACAATAAGTTAACAATAATTTGGTATTCAATTTATCTTTTTTTTGGAAATAAAAAAACATTACAGACATATAATCAGGTGCAGCAGAAAATTGTAAAAAAACTTACGAGTTAATAGTTATAGATGTATATTCTAAATAAGCACTTATTAAAACACCTTGGATTGGATTGTTAACAAAAATTTCAACATGTTTATAATGCTCGAAGTACTTATGAACCTAAATAATTTATACAGAAACAGTCTCAAACGAATCTTAATCATAACTAAGAAAGCTATACAAGCATCGATAAATTCCGAATTCAGGCAGAAAGTAAATATGGATTTCAACAAAATGATAACTTCTCAAAGCCCATGGAGGTTGATTTTGGGCCCAAATTTTTTGACCCATCTTGAAATCTCAACGGTACTAATCCCCTACTTTGAACTTCCCGGTCTCGCTAGCCAAACAGAAGGTCTAAATCAACGGTACTTGAACAAAAATCGCATACGGAACGGAAGCGACGTCGTCTAGCGGTTGTCCGGCTCTCACAAATATCCCGCAATAAAAACGATAAGCCAAATCACTCTCAGCTGAGAGTGTGGTTTGCCCAAAAATCTCTCTCCCGCCATGGACACTCTCTCTATCCTCACACCCTCACACGCCTTCACACGCCTCCTTCCTCTCAGCGGCGCTTCCCATCCCCTCCTCCGCCACCCCACCAAAACCCTAGGGTTTTCCTCCCCCAAACCTCCTCCCGCACACTCTCCCACCTCACTGCGATTCCGAGTCACTTTCGTGTCCCCGAGCTCCGCCTTCCCCGCCAAATCTCAGCTCTACGATGCCGATGAAGAAGAGGAGGAAGACGAGTACGAAGAGGAGGAGGAGGAGGACGACGAGGACGTTGCCGCGGACGAGTACGACGACGTTACTGGGGATATGTCGGACGGACTCGAACAGAGCGACGACGAAATTGAGAGTTCGGTGGCTGACGCAGAGCCGTCGACTCGGCCGGAGGAGTTCAAGTGGCAGAGAGTGGAGAAGCTCTGCGGCGAAGTCAAAGTGTTCGGCGAGGAAATGATAGATGACCACGAGCTCGCTTCTGTCTACGATTTCCGAATCGATAAGTTTCAGGTGAATTTCAATTTCGAATCACACATTTGAAGATTTCATGTTTCATATGAATTTTGGAATGATTTTTTTTGAATAATTTTGGATAGAGATTAGCGATACAAGCGTTCTTGAGAGGTTCGTCGGTGGTGGTATCGGCGCCGACGAGCAGTGGAAAGACTTTGATAGCGGAAGCTGCCGCCGTCGCAACGGTGGCTAGGCGGAGGAGGTTGTTCTACACGACTCCACTTAAGGCCTTGTCCAATCAGAAGTTTCGCGAATTTCGGTATGAGAGATTGAGAGTAACATAATTGCTTTGTGACTTTGTGGTTTCACAATGTAGGTGATGCACTTGTGATATGTTGAATTGAATTAGCTGATGCGCTCTTGTAATTTCAGTGAGACTTTCGGCGATGAAAATGTCGGCCTTCTCACCGGAGATTCGGTTGTAAATAAAGATGCTCAGGTTTTAGTTATGACCACTGAGATCTTGCGCAACATGTTGTATCAGAGGTACATTTTGTATCTTGCACAATACCTTTTTACGCGTTCATGATTTCAATTTTGTATTTCAACGTCCAAGTGGATTCTTGGGATTAAGGATGGCGTTTCATTTAAGCTTATTGATGCAGTGTGGGAATGGCTTCTTCCGGGGACGGACTTTTTCACGTAGATGTCATTGTCTTGGATGAAGTTCATTATCTGAGTGACATGTATCGGGGTACAGTGTGGGAAGAAATCGTAAGTGCAGTTTGTTGTCAAGATACTCCTTTTACTGCCAGTAATGCTGCCGTAGTGTTTAGTCATAGAATCTTGTCATATATTTCAGGTTATCTATTGCCCCAAAAAAGTTCAACTCATATGTTTGTCAGCAACAGTCGCAAACCCAGATGAATTGGCTGGTTGGATTGGTCAGGTATTTTGGTCCTTGGTTGATTTGATGCTCACATAGACTGAAAATATCTTACATTGTCTTCCCCCTACTTTGTTTTTACAATTTCTTTTCCATTTTGATTTGGAGACTTATACGGGGTTCAATTTTATACTCCTTTCATCCCACTTGTAGATTCATGGTAAAACTGAATTGGTAACTTCATCAAAGCGTCCAGTACCATTGACTTGGCATTTCTCGACAAAGACTTCTTTGTTGCATCTTCTTGACAAGACGGGAAAACACATGAATAGGTACTTTGTGTACATTCTTTTCATTTACAATGTAAATTCGAGGTTCGTTATTTTTTATTTATCAGCGTTCAGCTTGAGAAGGGATGCCTTTCCATTTTAATTTATTTTTTCATGAGTAGATTGGACTAACTGCTTTAAGGTTCTGTTTTTCTCTTGGGGTTTCTTATGAGATCCCCTTTTGCTTCTTTAAGCTATTTAGAGTTATTTCGTTGATGCAATTTTTTGAAGGTTTAACTTGCATTGCCAGTAAGGAATATGCTTATCTACCAATATTATGTTTTGGTTATCACTTATACTCAATAACTGGATTCAATTTTATTCTTCCCTGCATCTCTTTACTTTGAGCAAATGATTGACATCCAATAATATAACATTTTCTTTAAATGGAACAGGAGGTTGTCAGTTGATTATCTTCAACTCAATGCTTCAGGAACAAAATCTTACAAAGACGATGGGTCTAGAAGGAGGGGCTCAAGAAGACGTGGAAGTGAGATGAGTTATGATGACAGTAATGGTAACATGTCTAGACGACCACTATCAAAGAATGACATCAACTTAATACACCGTTCGCAAGTATGATTGATGCATTAATCTTGTGAAACCCAGAACAAGTTTCCTTTTCTTTTCCTAGGGACACGGTGATTTGATCCTGTTCACTATTTTCTATTTTCCTGTTAGGTACCTCAAATTACCGATACATTATGGCAGCTTAAGACTCGGGATATGCTTCCAGCAATATGGTTTATTTTTAGTAGGAAAGGATGTGATGCTGCTGTTCAGTATGTTCAAGATATCACGCTCTTGGATGACTGTGAGAAGAGTGAGGTTGAATTAGCCTTGAAGAGGTTCCGCATCAAGTATCCTGATGCTATCAGGGAGACTGCGGTGAAAGGTTTACTGCATGGGGTTGCTGCACATCATGCTGGCTGTCTACCTTTATGGAAATCATTCATAGAAGAGCTGTTTCAGCGGGGGCTTGTTAAGGTCGTCTTTGCAACAGAAACACTTGCTGCAGGAATCAATATGCCTGCTAGGACAGCCATTATTGCATCCCTCAGCAAAAGAGGTGACACTGGACGTGTCCAATTAAGTCCAAACGAACTGTTTCAAATGGCTGGGCGTGCTGGACGTAGAGGCATTGATGAAAAGGGTCATGTAGTGCTTGTTCAAAGTCCTTATGAAGGCGCTGAAGCAGGTTGCAAGATTGTTTTTGCTGGACTTGAACCTTTGGTCTCACAGTTTACAGCTTCATATGGAATGGTGCTGAATCTTCTTGCTGGTGCAAAAGTTACTCATAGATCAAATGAACCAGATGACACTGAAGCCTCCCTATCAGGGCGAACTTTGGAAGAAGCTAGAAAGTTAGTCGAGCAAAGTTTCGGAAACTATGTTGGCAGCAATGTTATGATTGCTGCAAAAGAGGAGCTTACTAGAATTCAGAAAGAGATTGAGACACTGTCTTCAGAAATTAGTGATGAAGCCATTGATAGAAGGAGTAGGAAGATATTATCTGGACCAGCATATAAGGAGATTGCAGATCTACAAGAGGAATTAAGAGCAGAGAAACGACTGAGGACCGAACTTCGAAGAAGAATGGAATCTCAAAAAATGTCTTCACTACGACCCTTGTTAGAGGAGTTTGAAAACGGACAATTACCCTTTTTGTGCCTGCAGTACAAGGATTCTGAAGGAGTTCAACAGTCTATCCCGGCTGTTTATTTGGGGAAAGTTGACGCGGTCAACAGTTCAAAGCTCAAGCACTTGGTTTCTGTTGATGATTCATTTGCACTAAATGCAGTAGCCTCGGAGTTTGAACCAAATGTGGTTTTCGAACCATCATATTATGTGGCTCTTGGTTCAGATAATTCCTGGTATTTGTTTACAGAAAAGTGGATTAAAACAGTTTATAAGACGGGTTTCCCAAATGTTGCTTTAGCGCTAGGAGATGCTTTGCCTCGGGAAATTATGAGCACGCTTCTGGATAAGACGGAGCTCAAGTGGGAGAAGCTTGCCGAGTCTGAACTTGGCGGTTTTTGGAACATGGAAGGATCTCTTGAGACATGGTCTTGGAGTTTGAATGTTCCAGTCTTGAATAGTCTTTCTGAACATGACGAGCTTTTGCATAAGTCAGAAGCATACAATGAAGCAGTAGAACGTTACAAAGATCAAAGAAACAAGGTTTCACGTCTGAAGAAGAAGATCTCGCGTACTCAAGGCTTCAGAGAATACAAGAAAATTGTTGACATGGCCAAGTTTACAGAGGAAAAGATTAAACGATTAAAGAGTAGAGCAAGGCGTTTGACTAATCGAATAGAGCAAATTGAACCCTCCGGTTGGAAGGAGTTCTTGCAGATCAGCAATGTCATACACGAGACTCGAGCATTGGATATCAATACCCATGTCATGTTTCCACTCGGTGTAACAGCAGCTGCCATTCGGGGAGAAAACGAACTCTGGCTTGCCATGGTTCTTCGAAACAAAATCTTAATAGGTTTGAAGCCCGCAGAACTTGCTGCCGTCTGCGCAAGTTTAGTATCCGAAGGGATCAAAGTTCGTCCTTGGAAGAACAACAGCTACATATTCGAACCTTCGAGTAAAGTAGTCGACGTGGTCAGCTTCCTGGATGAGCAGAGAAGCTCTTTTCTTGAGCTTCAAGAAAAACATGGGGTAAATAAACCTTGCTATCTGGACACACAGTTTTCAGGTATGGTTGAAGCCTGGGTTTCTGGGTTGACTTGGAGGGAAATCATGATGGACTGCGCGATGGACGACGGCGATTTAGCCCGCCTCCTACGGCGAACTATTGATCTGCTGGCGCAAATTCCCAAGTTGCCGGATCTTGATCCGGTACTGCAGAGTAATGCAAAGACGGCGTCAAATATTATGGACCGTCCTCCAATTAGTGAGCTGGCTGGATGAATAACATTATGTTTATAACAGAATGAATCTTGTAAACCAAACTGATGACATTGTATCAGACCTTCCCATTCTTTTTCATCTGAAAAATAAAATACAAAACAAAAACATTAAGGGCTGGTTTGGTACGTTAAATTGGATTGAAGCGGACTACTTTTCTTCAAGGCACGTTGAGGTGAGGAAAAACAAATTATGACCAACTAGAAGATACAAAGATGGATACTGAAAACCTATCCATTTCAATCGTCTCTATTAGAAGGGATGAATTTTCTCCACATTTAGCGATTTCAATTTATTTCTCCTCCCTCTAAATTAGGGAATTATTGATATGAAGACTAATGAAAATGACTTGAAAACTTTGAGTTTTAACTATAAGGACAAAATAAAGAGTAAAGTGAATAGTATAAAAATTGACTTTTTAATATAAAAATGTAGTTTTTCGTCAAAGTGAACAGTACTTAGAGTTTTTCGTTAAAGTTCCCATTATTCATTGCAAAAGGCCGCTCAGGAGTTTATATTAGATCCAAATTAAAAAATGACCCTAAATAGTTGGAAGTCAAAATGTTTTTAACCAACGTAAGGATTAATAATATAACTGGTTCTATCACGACCGTTGATTGTCTACGGTCGCAAATTCCTGGATCACTATTTCACAATGCATTTTGTCGACATTTTTCCCCGGACAATCTCAGCCCCACCACGGTGAATGTAGTTGGGTGGACGGATTGACTCCCACGTGATCGAGTGTTAAGGTTGAACCTTCAACAAGGTTTAAATCAAACACCGACAGGGACCTTAAACTAAAGACGAAATGATTATCAAACTTTTCCGGACAAACTTTTAAACATATTGAAAGCGTTTATCAACGCCTCGCTTGGACAAACACACAAAATGGAAAATTTACGATTGAATTTCAGCAAGTAAATATCGGGCGGGCTGGTTGGCCGGCCTTCTAAAATCAGACAAATCGGCCAGGCAAGTTTAACGACCGGCGACGCACTAACAGTCCAGTAAAATTAATTAGATCTTCCGATACGCTATTACAAAAGATTTAACAAAAAATATTGATCAATAAAATGAATCTCAAGTTTACAACACAAATTACCTCTATTTACACGAATGCGGCTCGAAGTGCCAACTCAAAGGTATAGAACTTTCGATCCACATCCCCCCTTCCTCCCTCATCAATTCTTTATTAGGTTGGAGAGACAGGTCTATGAGAATACAAAGGTAATTCCACAAAAAGTTTTTCGCTCACAGCGACTCAAATTTTTCGGGTTTCCAGCGCCACTGTATGTAATGCCTGCAAAATGCTACTGGAGAAACAAATGTAAACAGTGTCACAAATAGTTAATCAGGGTTCTCTCCTTAAACGATAGAAGTACCAAATATCGCAATTAAAAAACTGAGCACATACCATATTTACTTGATGATCAAAACATGACATATCATGAGCCAGAAAGCAACCGCTGAAATCGCTCTACTCTACTAGAACCGTTACAAGACCTAGCCAGGTTATGGCATGAACTGTTCTGGTGCAAACTTTTCCTTTTCTTCTTTGTCCGAAACAGAAAGTCTTCTGTATCTAAAACGTATGAGACCTACACACAAAATTTTAATTGATTGACAGACAGAGACAGCCAGAAATGCAGACCTAATCATAAAATGGAAACACACAGAGTGGCTCGATTTAATTCAAAACTTACATTCATGACGTATTAAAAATGTAACTAGCTAGTTATAGACAGAGGAGTGAATTAAGTACCTTGGATGAATGATAAGCGATCTTACACTCCAGACCATTAGCGACTTTTAGTCCTTCCATGGCCTCACAGATAGCAGACAAATCATCGCTGCCATACTTACGTTTGTTCCTGCAAAAATAAGCAAAGAATTTATAGTCACAACAACTCAACTTAAAAAACTCCGTACTCCTAAATATAGCAAACATACCTCATCAAGAAGATCCCGGACTTCTCCTTTTTGTCAGGAAGAACTGAAAGGAATTCATCATGCAGATACGCGGAAAAATTAGGGTCCATAGAAACAGCAGTCATTTCAGGCTTATCATGCCCAAAATCCATTAGCTGAATAGACACCCGGGTTGGAGAGGATGCCTGCAACAAAGAAAGTAGTGATAATTAATTTAAGGAGTTGAAATTCTACAATTGTAGACGGTATTAACTTAGAATGTCACATAAAAGACCTACACATTCGATGCGGTAAATGTTCTCATCATGAAGAACGCGAGCATTTTCGTGATAAACCACATCTACAAATCTTCCTGGTTTTCTTGATTTTTCAAATGCATAAAGCTGGACGAGTTTGTTGTCCATCTCTTCATTGGCGACTGTTTGGAGCTAGAAAAAAAAGGGAAATGAAGCAAAACTTCTGGGGTAAAAAAAGATGGGAAGGAAACTTGAAGAAAGAAGAAAACGTGTATGGGCATCTACCTGCTTAACGAGTTTGTAGATCAGCTTGTCTAATGTGAATAGAAGATATGACTGTGTCCCAATGATGGCTCGACAATCATCTTCAAATTTCGTATTGTCAGAAGAACCATCAAGTAAATTGTAAAGTGCATTCATGAATCTGTACCATAAAATATGGAGTTAGGATATATATACTCACTTAGTTGTGAACAAACAAGGAGACCAAAGCAAAACTACCTAGCATAAGAGTCCGTAGGGCTCGTCTCATTTGAAGAAGCCCGCCACTTCCTCTCAGCAGATGATGAGTTAATCTTTGCTGATTGTATTCTCTCATATAAAGTCTGTCAAATAAGTGAAACAGTTGGGATACACGTATATCAACATCTACTAAACTCAGAGAGAGACACACAAAAATGATATTTTGACCAAAGTACTTGCATATAATCCATTAGACTAGATATGGACGGTTGAGATACATACAACCCACAATTATCCATATATGATCTAGTGGCTGAATTACAAGTACTTAAGTCCTTATTCACCAGTATACACGTACACTTTTGTATACTTGTCTTAAAATGAACCTTACTTGGTGAAGCCTGAATAGCACATAGAAAGAATCATTTCCATAAAATATCCGAGAGTCCCTCTCCTTGTCATGTAAAGCTGGAGGAACATACTTTGCAAGAGGCTTCACAGTCGAGAGAAAACGTTCTGAAAGAGGCAAAGATATTCCATCTCCTTCAACATCATGGGCATCAGCCATCCCTTCAGCTTCACCTTCACTCTCGGCCTTAGTATTGTGCTCATCATTGTCCCCATCTTCCTCATGCTCTTCACGAGAACATTCCTCTCCGTCACCAGATTCACTTCCAGAAACATCACCATTCTCAGAGGCATTCTCACTATCCTCAGATGACCTTGGAGCACTTTCCTCACCTTCATCATCAGCATCAGCTTCATTTTCTCCACCTGTCTCTCCACCACATATTTCTTCTTCCCCATGTCTGGCTTGACATTGCCTGCTGACAGTACCATCCTTTGGTTTTTGAACAGCCTCTGAACCAGCTTCTCTATAATTTGCAAAATTATCCTCCTCGAAATCTCCATTTGGAGATATCTCGCCTTCTTCTCTATCAATCTTGAAGTGTCTAGCAGACTCTTCAAGATATCTGAGACCTACGGCACCTTCTGCTACTGCTCCATTTGAGGAAATACCTGGTCTTGTAGAATCACCACCCTATGACATCAATAGGAACACAATTATCTTCAGCACACATATACCGTGACAACATTATTAGAGATAATACCCAGGACCCACCACAAAGACCACTAGCAAACAGTTTGTCAGCTGTAGCTAGTCTAAAGGCCATGATTTGATGTGTAGTGAATACAATCAAGGAATTGACTAATCAAAAGCTGATATGTACCAATAACCCATAATGCCCATATCAACCAGGGTTCTCAAAACATCAAAGTATTACCACAGCGTCAACCATACCTCTGATGAAGGTAACTCCAGCCCAACATCAACAGTGCCATTACCAGGTCTGGACGGAGTAGGACTATGCCCTAGTAACCAACAAAAAAAAAAAGGGATTTCAGAACTCTAGTTGCAATTTCAGAAAGAAAAAAGAAATAGTAAGAAATAAATAAATAACAAATCAATATGTCAAAGTAATACGGATAAAAACTTTCAGTAGTTTATAACATTCTACAAACCTGATGAGTGTTCTAAATTAGTTCTTCCATTACTTTGCTCCAAGCCAGTGGCAAGTGATGCATTAGAACTCACTAATCGTTCATTGAAATTGTCTTGTTTGCTAACTCCAGACGTTTCCTCAGCTGGAGATGTATTACTCTGCACTTTACCTTGTCGAGAGGTATTGTACAATGTATCCCCTTCACATGCAGCACGATCAATGTTGAGACAACTTTCTTCTTTGACCCCATTACCCCCATTTACTGTCCAAGTCCTGCAAGAGCTTGATTGTTCAGGTTGAATGCTTTCATCTCCATTTCTTGATGAATTCAACTGTTTGGAATTCGTCAGAGTAGCATCACCATCAGGACTACCATTACTCTCTCCAGGACTCACAGAACCACTCTTTATGGCAAGATTTTTTGCTTTCACACCATCTTCAGTATCCTCTGCACATTGAGGCCGTGTAGGAACACCAAGTATTGGTTCAAGAAAAGTTGTCCATATCTTCATAACTTTATCCAATTGCTCGGTTGTGCAAACTTCTCCACAAGAATATTTGACGAGTTGATACAGATCTTCATGGATTTCTGGGTCAGGGTACTCAAATTCCAAATTTGGAATAATAGGTCGTCTATTTCCAGCAGCAATAGCAAGAAGAACATCATCTTCCTTCCGCTTCTTCTCACTAATCTCTTTAATCTCTGCCAACAAGGCTGCAAAAGTTTGTTCTCATCAATGAGAGGAAAGTGGAAAGAGCAATTGCAAAAGAATGGAAGAATACAGAATCTCAATATTCTCAACTAAAATGGAAGAGGAAGCCTGCTTTATTTAATGTAAATTGATATCATGACCTACCCTATAAAATGATTAACAGTGTAGATCTCAATCTCATAGATGGTTTGGCACTCAATTAACATACACAGTTATTGCTTTTATCAATGTCTATATAACCGCCATTATTAATTTTGTAAAACTAAAAACTCTCGGTCAAAGAAAAAAAGGAAATACAAGATGGGATTTTAATTTTTAAGTTACCTTTTGTGCTTAAGCTCTTGGTGTCTTGTTGCTTAAAGTAGAAGCTACGATGATCAAGTGACTTGTGATAGTTCTTGGCATATATATCAGCCCAAACTTTATTAAAATCCGAACGACACCTTGCCCACTCTTCTTGCTTTTGCTTCAAACGGGTCAATATGACAGGCAAAGCTAGTGGAGCACTTTTCCTCAACACGTCCATCACATCAAGCCCATGGTCCCCATATAATCGCTCAATGCACCTTAGGTTCAGAGCTAGAAAAGAAGAGAAAAGGGAAAAGTCCCGTCAAAAATATATCCCCAAGAAAATGAAAATCAACAACTGAGCGTATATCACATAACCAGGTATCTTCAATTCAGTCATTAAAAGAATATAACCTGTGAAGTGATCTTCAATACGAATTGGACTGTCCATCTTAATCGTATTGTTGTTGATCTTTTCTAATAGATCTTCCACGCGCTTGGTTGTTACGTTCACTGACTCCAACAACATATCCAGTTCAAATCTAAGAAATATAAGAAGATGAATTACCAAGTGCCAAAATCAATAAAGCCAATAGCTGGAAATATTTACAAGCAATTAGTAGTGTAATGAAGGGCAAAATGTAGAAATAAACAGCACGACACAAATCTTTCCCTCTCGAAAGACAGATGCCAAAAAATCCCCTAGGTTTCCTTATTTGTAAATGAGCATACCAAAGTGCCAAAATGGCAACATGAACCTTGATGACAATAAATACAATTTTGAGGGAGGTGGGAAGGGAACAATCACCTTGAGTTAATGTTGTTATAAAACAAATAAATAATGGGAAAACCATAGTAGATACTGAAAAATCTTCGACCAACCTGTCATCCTCACACCGAAACAGGCTTTCTTCATACTGGTTTTTGCGCATGTGTTTAAAAGAGTAATCCTCACTTCCAGAAGTAACGGATACCCAGTGATCATTTAATACTTCAAAACCAAGCTCTGTTCTTTGGCTAGCAGAAGGTATTGGATACTGCATGACATGAAAATAAAAATAGAAATATCAGTAAAAGCATCAATACCTCCTTAAAAGGGAAAAATAGATAATTGTCTAAGAAAGCAAGCACCACATACATTCTTTGGCAGGAGACGATAGCTCGGAGTGCAGCGCTCACAATTGGAGAGGTCAAGCTCATTAATGGGTTTTGCCAAATATTTATCCTTGCTGGTATATAAATTCTTCTGGCCTCCAACTTCTTTGATTCCAAAGGCACCATTTTTATCAAGTCTATCTCTTTCTCGAGTTTCAAGCTCTCTATCTTTAACCCCATCATCCCTTTCACGATCTCTATCCCTATCCCTATCTTCTACCTTCACTGATCTGGGTAAATGTCCTTCATTCCACAAGGATTCTGTGATGAATTAAGAATCAATAGTTGGTTTGCAAGTCTATTGACAAAGGACAAAATATTAAAAAAATAAAATTAAAAAATTAAAAATAACAAAAAACCCTACAAATTAGCACTCATATCAAATTAAAAAAATAGAAAAAAAAATGGTTTGTTGAAGCCTGTGCCAGTGCCCAAACTCTTATAATAAACTAAGAGGAGGATCTAGCTTATATGGAACAAAAAAGGGGAACAAATCATGTTACGTACTTTTACTCATGACACCAGCAAGGAACCCATCTGCAGGACAGGACTCAATTAGATAGTGTTAATCACACATATATAGTGTAGGTAAAAGAATAGACTAGATCAATACCTTTCTTCTCACAACATGCCAAAAAATCATCGAACCCATCCATAAGTTCAGGATATCTTCCAATTAAATCAGCCACCTACACAAGCAAAAATCCATACATATTAGAGATTGTGTTCTGTAAATTTCCTTTTAACAGGTAAATAAATTAAAACAGTTTATACAGTTTTACATGTATATGACTTACCAAAGACTGCAATTCAGAGCGTGTAATAATTTCCTTGCTATAAATATGAAGGCACTTCAAAAATTCCTGGTAATCTTCAGGATTTCGTAACTTCTCCTTCACCTTCTCGCAGAAAGCAAACTCCTGGCCATACATACCTGCGATGATATAAAATAAGTAAAAGAAGCTACTGGAGGAAGTAGACCAAACAGGCAAATAAAGTGCTCATCTAAAAATAAAAAGTGCAGAAACAACTGACCCTTATCATGCACACACAAACACACACAGGAACAACAGAACATATCAAATTTTGTTGATAGATAGATTGCTATAACGTATTAAGTTATTAATTACCAGATGCAAACCAACTTTCATTAATGATTAAGTAAATCACTACAAAAATATCATATAATTCTCACTTTTTGCATAATTTTATCATCATAAGAGAATGAAATGAGATTTGCAGCAAAGTTTTCATGGCCTTCCCCACCTGGCTGCAATTGTTCAGTGTCTTCAGTCCTACGAGCAGATTTCCGTTTGTGGGAAAAATGCTGCATATTGAGGTCTCTACTGCCATCATGGTCAAAATCCCTATCATCCCGTTCTCTTCTTTCTCTGTCTTCTCTCCTCTCCTTCTCCTTCTCGCCACGCCTCCTTTGCTCTTTGTCTGCTTTCATCAGAGCTTTATCATGGTCAGGATCAGGACGGTCAACACTGAGATCATGGTCAGCATAAGAACCCATGGTCCCTTCTTTCTGACAACAATGCACGTGTACCAGATGTTAGCATCAACAATAATGAGATATCAATATGAAAGAAAGAAAAAAACAAGTAATACAAAGGTGTGAGAGAGTGAGAATGGAAAAAGAAAAAAAAACCTTGTCCGCATGCATCTGCCGCATAGTAGGCATTGCAGAGCCCCTATCCCGAAGCATTGAGTTTCTGTGAGGTGGATGAATGGAAGCTGTTCCTGTAGTATCAGGTAAAAAGTGGGTAAACTCCACAAGCAAATCTGAGTGGTCTTGGAAAAGTGCAGCAACCTGCAGAAGTTCAAAGTGAATTCTTTAGAACATGAACTAAATGAACAACATCAAATTAAGTAATAAGGTACGAAAAAGATGTATCAACACACCTCCTGGTAAACCTCTTGGATGGACTTGTTTTCCTTTCTGTACATATTCAGAATGTCTAAAAAAGATTTATAAACATGGTCGTCGCCTTGAAATCGTGTCTGCAGGTAGAGAATTCATTAGGTTACTAAACTTTAAGCCAACCAGTAACACCAGATTAAGATACAAAGTAATGTTCCGACCTTAATCTTGTTCACGAAATTGATGGCTTCCTCAAATTCAACAGGCTTCTTTTGAGGAGGTTGTTGGTCATCATCAAGTGGGAGGGTTATTTCATATCCCTTTGGCAAGAAGGTATTGAAACCTAATATTAGCTCTCGATGCCCTTTAAATAAATCTTTCACCCTCTCTATCACACCCGCAGTGTCAATTCTACAATCAACACAACACACAAAAACTCAAGTAAACAAAAGCTCGCATAAGCAAATTACCAAGCCATCATCCAGCAAGTAAAGTAAATGTACGGATTTCAGTATAGCACATAACATGATCGAACCTTGTGGCCTTGAAGTCTTTCATGACTTCAAGAAATTCTTCGTATTTTCCCCTGTTTTTGTCTTGAAATATATCCTTCACCGCTTTTAGATACGCTAAGGCATCATTTGTTGTTAGCTTTTGGGAAGCTGCCGCTGCTGCTGCCATCATCTGGGGTTGCCCAGAACTTCATTGCAAAAAAAGAAACTTACAAATTAGTTAACATACAAAATTCCGGAACTCTTACAGTGGATCAATCGCCAGAAAACAACTTTTTCAAGTAAAATTAAACATCATCCTAAATTTTGTTTTTTGTTAAGGGAAAGATAAGAAAATCCGTATTTCAAATTTAAGTTTCTCCCGAGTCCACACCTGAGGAAGATTGAAACTTTCAGAGATAATTGGTCTGAAAATCGAACAAAAAACAGATCTTTCCCCGGTAAGTCAAGCCAAACCGGTTAATTTCTAGCCTCTTAACTGATAAATAAACATTTAATTTTAGAATTAAAAGCACACGCAGTAAATCAACAAGCACGGACTCAACAAATTCGACCAATAATCAACTTAAATCTCATAATTAACAAGCATGTACTAGGATAATCAAACACGAAATTTTTAAAAAAAAATTAATACAAAAACAAAATTAAAACAAATAATGAGAAGAGAATACAAGAGATGAAGAACGTACGGCTCTCCTCGAGCGGAAACTATGGGCCGCTTGAGTTGCGAGCTCATAAAAACATCGTCTCTGGACCTCTTCATCTCCGTCGTCGCCGCCGCCGCCAACTCTTCCCCTCCTCAGCCACAAATCATGCTTCAAACTGCGATTCAACACCAACTCCCTCATTCAAACACAGGCAACAAGCACAAAGCAGATCTAAAACCAAAAACCAAAAATTCCAAAGCAAAACTCGACGAAAGGCTACCTACACAACCAGAATTCCAATCCCGAAGCTCCGAGCAGATCACCTCTCCGACGCCAAAATCCTAACCACAAAACAAAACCACACAGTTATTAACATTTACTTGAAGGCAAAGCAATGCTCAGACAAAATTTCTCAAATTTTCCCGAGAAAATCAGGAAACGAAGATTACGAAGAGATCGTCGAGTCGTCGAACAGCCTAAGTCTTCTTCCAACTCGGAACAAAAACCGCAGAGGAAACGTTTCGCTGCGGAGATTGTTGTGATTCTCTGAAGCCGCAGCGAGGGAAGACGAAGCCAAATTATAAAACTTTTCAACTTACGTTTTTATTTTCTTTTTTATCTTTCTCGAGAGACAAACAGCAAAACAAAGAGAAAAAAAGAGAGAGGGAGAGAAGACGAGTTTGAGAAAACGTGGCTTATATAATATAGGGATATAAACGCCACCCTCTTCCTACAGTCCGGTCACGTTAGGGATGGTTTACCGGCTGTAGGCGGTTAACTCTCTCCCTCGTAATGAAAAATTAGGGATTTTGTCTCGATTAGGAGGTGATTACTACTCAAAAGCGTGGATTCATCACAATGGAGTGGTGGCAATTTGGGTGATTAAGTGGAGGTGTTGGGGGTAAATGTGTCCAAGGGATTTTGAATTGTGCTTTTTGGCAATTTAGGGTTAGGGCAAAGGACGTAGATTTTAATCTATCTTTTTTATTTATTTAAATTTTTGGGTTTTTGATAGTTTTGATTTATGGGTGCTGCTGGTTTGGTAAGCCTCTGGGAGTGGTTGTAGCAAATGGAGGTGGGTTTTAACTGGATCAAGATTTTTGATGATGAAATTGCGTCTGACAAATTAATAATGTAATATAGCTTTGGAATTAATTTTTCAAATTTGGGGTTTTTTTTTCGCTTAGCTTCAAAATTGTTAGTTTTTATTGTACGTTGTGGGAATATCTCAACGACTAGTTCCTCAACGCGCGCTTACGCGGGTATTAAGTGGTTTATCGTCTTTTGTTGTTTTTTTCTTAATTTGTTTGTGTTTTAAAAGTGACAATCGATTAGAATTCTAGTATAAAAGAAATGTAAACTTGTTTTTGCCATTTCACCATCTTTAAATCTAATGGATTCTCCTTCTCATAGTATTTTAGCTAAGTGTGGACATTACCATTAGGGTTTTTTACCATATATATTCATTAGAGTGTATGTATTTCTTCCTACTAATCTTTCGCAGTTTAAGTTGGTTTAAAGTAAATTATCATTGGTGTTAAAATGTATATGGCTGAGATGGGCCGGGCTGAGTTCTTAGAAAACTGGCTAAAGTTGTGATTTAGAGTGTTTTAGTTTTAAGCCGAAAGCATGGCATCCAAACTGGGTCATAGGATCCAAGCTAAACTCAACTATCTAGTTGACTGTTGGCATGCGAAGTAACATTTGATGTCTTGATCCAATTTTTTAGTACGAAACAGAAAAATGGGACATTGAAAAGAAGGCCTCAAGTGGGCAATTGGATAAAGCCCAACAAGAAAGTCATGGATTGACTGATTCCTCTGCAAGGCTCTCACCATCCTTTGGATCTTGCGTGATAAGGAAATGCGTAAACCCTTCCTCTGTAAAGCGGCTAGTGTTATTCACACTCTTTTTTATCTTTTACACAC